>CM052900.1:157747711-157882413 GCA_028534135.1 Potos flavus | reverse complement strand
GTGGGGTTCAAACCCACAATCCCAAGACCAAGAGTCACACGCTCCACCTGCTGAGCCAGCTGGGCTCCCCTGTTTTGTTTTATTTTGGGGAGTTGAATTCACAATCTCTTCAACTATTGCTTCTGGATTTCAAGTCATAATTGCTAAGGTTTTTCTCACTCCTACGTTACAGAGGAATTTACCCACTTTTTTTCTGGTACTTATATAATACCATTTATAAAATTTAGATCTTTTGTCTATTTGGAAATCATACTTTCTTCTTTTTTTTCTTTTAGTAATCTCTACACCCAATGTGGGGCTCGAACTCATGACCCCTAGACCAAGAGTCACACACTCCCACTGACTGAGCCAGCCAGGCGCCCCTGGAAATCATCTTGACATACTGTGTGAGGGACAGATTTTTTTTTCCAACTGGAATTATGATTAATTGTGGTTTTGACACAGTTCGCTGAAATGACTGCTGTTCTGGTTCATCGGCTAGCCTTAGTTAAAGTAAGATAATATCTATCTCACATTTTCAGCACCTTGTCACGGATAGGCTAAAACTCAAGAGTACTTTAAAAGTTACAAGTGGGGCACCTGGGAGGCTCAGTGGGTTGAGCCTCTGCCTTCGGCTCAGGTCATGATCTCGGGGTCTTGGGATCGAGCCCCGCATCGGGCTCTCTGCTTGGCAGGGAACCTGCTTCCCCTTCTCTCTCTGCCTGCCTCTCTGCCTATTTGTGATCTCTCTCTGTCAAATAAATAAATAAATAAAATATTTTAAAAAATAAAATAAAAGTTACAAGTCGATATGATAAGAATGGCTGTTACCTTCATTCCGCTTGTTGTTTTAGGTTTTCTAATGACACTACTCACATTCCTGTCTCAGCAACAGTGCAACTCATGCTGTTACATGGGAAGCCAGGAAGAGTAAGGTCTTCTCGCTGGCTGAGCTGTCCACTTCCTCTCAATTTCCCAATGTGACGTTGTATACCAGATGTAACTGGGGAGAGGAGACTTTAACGTTTGTTGTTGACAAACACACGCGGCTGGCTCACGTGTGTCACAAAACATTACCCACGAGAACACTTTCTGTCCTTGATTCCCCCCATTGGGGGGGAACCACTTTAAGTGACCTTCAGAAATGCCACAGCTGACGCTTCAGATGTATTAATTCAGAGAGTTGCAAATAATGATATTTCTGACTAATTTCAGTGGCTTTTAGAGTTTTTTTTTAAGTTCTCTCGACACCCATCATGGGGCTCGAATTCACAACCCCAAGATTAAGGGTCACATGTTCTTCCGACTGAGCCAGCCAGAAGCCCCTATTTTGATGACTTTTAAAAGCAGAATTTGGGTGCCTGGGTGACTCAGTGGGTTAAAGCCTCTGCTTTCTGCTCAGGTCGTGATCTCAGGGTCCAGGGATCAGGCCCCGCATCAGGCTCTCTGCTCAGCAGGGAGCCTGCTTTTCCCTCTCTCTCTGCCTGCCTCTCTGCCTACTTGTGATCTCTCTCTCTGTCAAATAAATAAATAAAATCTTAAAAAAAAAATAAAAAAAAAATAAAAGCAGAATTTATGGGACGCCTTGGTGGCTCAGTCAGTTAAGTATCTGCCTTCAGCTCAGGTCATGATCCTAGGGTCCTGGGATCGAGTCCTGCATTAGGCTCCTTGCTGGGCGGGGAGTCTCCTTCTCCCTCTGCCTGCCGCTCCCCCTACTCGTGCTCTCTCTGACAAATAAATAAATAAAATCTTAAAAAAAAAAAAGTGATGGGACGCCTGGGTGGTTCAGTCGGTTAAGCAGCTGCTTTCGGTTCAGGTCATGAACCCAGGGTCCTGGGATCAAGTCCCACATCGGGCTCCCTGCTCAGCGGGGAGCCTGCTTCTCCCTCTCCCTCTGTCTGCCGCTCCCCCTACTTGTGCGCACTCACTCTCTCTCTCTGACAAATGAATAAAGTCTTAAAAAAAAAAGCAGAATTTATAATGATAGTATAATAAAATGGAACTCAATTGGTGAAAATTTCTTGAATATTTTGAAACGCGATGTATACATCAAATTTAACCAGAAATTAAAAAATAATAATAAATAAATAAATCAAAAACTTAACCAGAAATAGAATTCTTGGCTTATTTTTATCCACCGATGAACCTTTTTTCTGTGCTTTTTCCTTCTTTATTTTGTCATAAAATCTGCTATTCTTCCTTTGTTGACGATAACAGAAGTGATCAGCAGACAGCAGGATGTGAACCTTGTATTGTTTTTCCAGTAATGTGAAAGACCCCACATTTGCAGAGAGACTTTCAGACCTCTGGAAGGCAGAGTCTTCACCGTATACATAAATGATCCAGTGTAAAATTATAAAAGAAAAAGAGAGTTCTAGGGGCGCCTGGGTGGCTCAGTGGGTTAAAGCCTTTGCCTTCGGCTCAGGTCATGATCTCAGGGTCCTGGGATCGAGCCCCGCATAGGGCTCTCTGTTCGGCAGGGAGCCTGCTTCCCCCTCTCTCTCTGTCTGCCTCTCTGCCTACTTGTGACCTCTCTTTCTCTGTCAAATAAATAAATAAAATCTTTAAAAAAAAAAAAAGAGTTCTGGCTAGCTATCTAGCTCTGTTGCTTCCTTGGAGGAGGACTTTTAACAACACCATTTTGGAGATTTGTATTTTTATTAGGATGCCTGTCTTTAAAATCTCTGGCCCCCCAGATGTACCACGTATATGATGAGATTCAAGAATAATCCACATAACTTTACATGTTGGAAGTGATAATAAAACCAGAAAATCCTGGTGTTGAAAGAGACTTTATTCTTATTTATTTATTTATTTATTTATTTATTTATTTTTGAGAGAGAGAGCGGGAGCGAGCACAAGTGGGGGGGCAGAGGTAGAAGCAGACTCCCTGCTGAGCAGGGAACCCGATGTGGGACTCAATCCCAGGACCCCAAGATCATGACCTGAGCCAAAGTCAGACGCTTAACCGACTGAGCCACCCAAGCACCCAAAAGAGACTTTAAAGCTAGTCTCATTCAAAAGGAAATCTCTTCGATGTTTGTAAGTACAGCTGTGCGGTGGCAAGATTAGGGAGCTGCTTTCCTCCACATCGATAAACTAGAGAGTGGAAATGACATAAAGGCATGCCATCCAGCAAGAGGAATGACCCACTTAGGGTGACTAATCGTGGCTGAGTCAATGTAATCAAATGCTTACTAGTGGTATCCTAGCACCAGCTAGTGGCAAGAATTAATGAAGACATTATACGCCGGGAAAAATAGAACATTAGCATTAAGGACATCTTACATCTGAATTTCGCAACCACTTTTTTTTTTTTAAGATTTTATTTATTTATTTGACAGAGAGAGAGACAGTGAGAGAGGGAACACAAGCAGGGGGAGTGGGAGAGGGAGAAGCAGGCTTCCCGCTGAGCAGGGAGCCCAAAACGGGGCTCGATCCCAGGACCCTGGGATCATGACCTGAGCCGAAGGCAGCCGCTTAACTGACTGAGCCCCCCAGGCACCCCTCTCAACCACTGTTTAGGCACCTTCAACAGTACATAATTTTTATCCTCTTGACTAAACAATACAGACATCTTTATTTAAAATGCCAAAGGGTGCTGTTTGGCTGGAAAAACTATGAGCAGCTTGTCTGATACAGTTGTCCGAATCCTGGGAGGAGGGTCCGGGATGAAGTTAGGAAAGAAGAGAATAGAAAAATCTTTGTGCTTGGGGAGAAAAAAACACCCTTGAATATGTACAGCTTTCCCCGAGCTTGTATGTAGCAATTTCTTGGTAGTTCACCGTAATTCAGCCTGAAGGATACTCTAGCTGTCCTTGAGAGCGGTTATTAACCATCAGACCCCAGCCCATTTATCACATCGAACACTCTGATGGAAACTGGAATTTCAAGCAGACTCACCAATCACATTCCGAGCCAGCTCTGACAATGTCTTGCTGGGTCTGTAGAGACAAACAGAGAATTAAGGACTTCTACGGCAGTTCTGATCACGTCCACACATCCCTTCACCCACTGGCTCATGCATTTGTTTAACACAAGCTTATTTGAAACCACATGTGATAGATGTTGATGTTTCAGTGATGAAGGACCCAGTCCCTGCCTTTACGGACCTCGCAGTTTCGTGGCAAGAAGGAGATGTCAAGTGACAAATAATACAGAGGAGGAAATAAAAGTTCTTAAATTCCTAAATTGTGCTAGCACCACACGAAGAGATGAACAAGAATCATCTCATGTAATCCTCACACAACAATGAGGTGGATACCCTTACTATCTTCATTTTACTTATGAAAAAAACAAAACAAAACAAAAAGAGACTTCGGAGAGACAAGCAATTTGTCCATGATGACTACATTGGAAGTGGCAGAGATAAGAGGAAGTCACTCTGTCTCCAGAATCTAGAAGCTAGCGCATCTCTAAAGGCATCTTCAAAAAATAAAGCAAAAAAGCTTTCTTATCCTCCAACCCAGAATAGATTTATTTAGTCTTCCCCGTTTATTTATATTATTACGGACTCACAGACAGTCATTTTATTCTTCGGTTTACAATCCGATACTCTCTTGTTTTATTATTCAGATTGTTCCAGCGATGACCATTGGGAGGCGCTCTTGCAGCTGACTCACGTGTCTCTTTTTTTTTTTAAGATTTTATTTATTTGTTTGACAGAGAGAGACACAGCGAGAGAGGGAACACAAGCAGGGTGAGAAGGAGAGGGAGAAGCAGGCCTGCCGCTGAGCAGGGAGCCCGACGCAGGGCTCGATCCCAGGAAACTGGGATCATTACCCTAGCCGAAGGCAGACGCCCAACGACTGAGCCACCCAGGCGCCCCTCACGTGTCCCTTTGACTTGTCTCCATCGTTGTTACTTTTTGTTTATTTGAGCACTTTTTTTATTTTCTACAAGACGCTTCGGACTTGTAAATTTCCCTGTTGGTTATGATGAAAAATGAAATTAATGGTATCAGTTTGATCAGGCAAACTATCAGCCACTATGTGGAAATGAGCACAGATCTGTGGTGACACATGGAGTTTGCACAATACTTAAGTTTGGTATTTCTACCTTTCTTTTGGATGGCATTGGTAGTCCTCTGGGTTTGACCACAAACCTATGATCCTGACTTTGAACCCTTGACCCATACTTCCTGAGCTGTACTGGTTTACAAAAATAGAGTTAGCTCCATTCTTTCCATCGCATCCAGTAAATTGATGACATTTATCAGCCTCTTCACATCACGCTATAGTCTCTGTTCTGCTTTGGTGGAACATTTCTGGGAAAGTGTGGAGACCATTCCACGGCAGCAACGTGAACATAAAAATCAGTTGTTTCTCCTCCGGTTGGAGAAAAAGGAAGGCAGAAGAGCCTTCTCCACCCTGGCGTTCTTGACATCTGGGGCTGCATTCTTTCTCGTCCTGGGGGGCTTCCTGTCCTTGCAGGTCATTTAGCAGGATCCCTGTCCCCACCCGCTAGATGTCAGTAGTACTCACCAAGTTGTGACAACCACAAGGTCTCTAGACATTGTCAAATGCCTCCCCTGGGGGAGAAGGGAAGGGCGAAATCACTCCTAATGGAAAATCATCATTGTGTAGTAACAAACCGAGAGGGTTCTCTTAGCAGCATTACAACAGAAAGAGGACTGGGACGTCTTGGAGTAAATACCCTTGCCCTTTCCCCCTGCCGTCTGATCAGCTTTGATTCGCTGGGCAGGACTGACCTGGGCAAGCCTTTGCAAAGGCAACCTCCAAGGACCAACCAGGGTGGAATTTGGGTAATTTGATAATTGACTTAAAAGGTCGGAAGGTCGCTCTGGTTCATTCACTGGAACACCTGCGCCTAAGTAGTGAGTTAACTGTGTGGTCCTGGCCCATTTCCAGTCCAGGTGATTGCAGGTTACCTTCCGTAGTGTTCCTTCCAGTTTCCGGGGCACACGGTCCCTTTCTTTGCTTCTGTGCAACACGGCATGACTAAACCATAATTAGTCTCTTAGCTTCTAGCGATTAGTTAGGGGATATTAATTTGTGATTTGTTTGTCATGTTTAAGTTGGCAAAGCACTGGCGGATGAAAAGGACAACCTGAAGTTTCTCATTTTGGCTCTGTGGGTTGTAATAATGAAGAGAGAAACCTCCCTTAGGCTATCTTGCCAAAAGAAAAAAAATTATCCAATTGTTCATAAATCTGCAAAAGGCTTTCTTGGATGAACACCAGTCCTAGAGAAAGTACAGACAAAGCCAGATCACAGTGTCATGTACTTCGCTGTGTAGACACAGTTGAAGGACCTCGGGTCTTTGTGTGTAACTTCCCCCAACCTGCCCTTCCCCCGCCCCCAGTCTCTGATCTGATGTCCTACTTACACCTGACCTTTAGGGAAATTGTGCCATCCTCCAGACTTTTCTCAGCCCTTGTTCCCATTTAAACCACCAGCCCCGGGCACCTAGGTGGCTCAGTCAGTCAAGCAGCTGACTTTGGCTCAGGCCATGATCCTAGGGTCCTGGGATCGAGCCCCACATCTGGCTCCTTGCTCAGCACGGAAGCCGGCTTTTCCCTATCCCTCTGCCTTCTTCTCCCCCTGCTTGTGCACGCCTGCTCTCTCTGTTAAATAAATAAATAATCTTTTAAAAAGGTTTTAAAAATAAAGAAATAAACCACCAGCCCTGTAAATGAACCCCAGTAGAGGCCTGGTCTCAGCGCAGCAACAGAACCAGCAAGATAAATCTGGGGTAGGGGGCCAGGAGCAACGTGTCCCGGTTTGTCCAGGAGTTGCTAAAATAGTGGAAGTCCATGTCCCAGGCTACCCTTCAGTCCCGGACAAACCGACAGTTGGTTACCCTAACTCCTTAAGGGCAACCTCCAGAGTTCATCTCCTGTAACCTCACACCTGTCCTAACAACTCCCAGCGCCTGGGTCAGGAAGTGATTTTTGCATCTTTAAAAAAAGTGCTGGAGCGAGAGACCCGGAAATTAACCGCAACTCTCCAATCGGCCACGAGGGGGCGCGTTCTCCCACATATTGTGCAGTCCAGTCTGGCAAGGGGAGGAACCATCCTGGTTAGGAAGGACCAAGTTAAGCTCTCCTGACAGTGATTGTCCGAGGGATAGAAATAAAAACGGACAGTCCAATTAGTGTCATTTCTGCTCTTACACCCGCACGCGCGCGAGCACGCGTGCACACACACAAACACAGTGCTTATGAAATTAACCTTCCGTTCCAAGTACCGCCGAGTTCCTGGAGCCTTATATCCCTTATTCTCAACCCTCACCATGACCTTGCAAAGTGGGAGCTGCCATTAACTAGCCTAGTCACAATACTGGGTGAAACTTCAAAGACCATCGTCTTTTCACTACACCACATCACCATTTTTAAGAACCATGAAATGGCAGAGTTACAGACTGTTTCCCCGGCTTAGGGTAGAGGGTGGAGCACGGGTGGGGGGAGGGAAGGCCACGTGGATGATGCCTAATGGAGACCTTGATCCATGCCCATTATGGGGAGCAAGGGCGGGGAAGGGCACGGCTTCACGGTATGGACATCAATAGGGGTTTGGGTGGGAAATGGAAACACACCAGCCGCAGAGTGATGGGGAGGCAGGGACTCTCAGCCTTAGTTCCTTGTCATTTCCAAGACAACTGAAGGCTATCGCTGCTGCACCACAATAGGGAGCTCAGAGAGCTAGGCAAATGTTACTTAGGCACAGTGTAAGGGTCACTCGACGTGAGTACTAACCGGGAAGTCCTTCATAGAAACCTGGGCTGGGCGAGACTGGACATGTCCCAGGCACCAAGTCACCTGTGAATGCCGCCGGCCAAAAGGACCTGGGGAAGCCAACCCAAACTCAATTCAGAACTGAAATTCCGAGAATACCCATAGAAGAAAAGCATCTAGCGTTCATCGTGAAAGCAAAGGAAAAGGAAGAGTTTGGCAATTCTACTAAGTTGTCAGATGTCTTAACCCTGGGGTTGGTGCAAAAGACACGCAATGTTCTAGAAAAGGGTTAAGGTGGGGGGGGCTCTTTCAGAAGATTGAGCTTTATATTTGGTTTAATTTAGTTTCCTCTGCTGCTTTTCACACTTTACAGATACGTTCCGGAGTCCTGGGTTTCACTTGTACTTTTCTCTTTCTTTTTTAATGAAAAACCTCAGCAATAGCTTTCATAGAATTGATTTTTTTTTTTTTTTTTTTTTTGGTCAGTGTCTATCATTTTGACAATCGTAGCTTGGGAGACCTGCTGAGCTGTCAAGAAAAGACTCATCTTCACGTTACTTTAACCAAAACAGTTATAGTTTTTAAAACTATAAATTAGATTACTATATCTGTCCCAACTTACTTGGCTGCCACCGGATGAACTAGGCTAACATTCCTGAATTGCAAATAATCCTTTCCCCGTGGATATATGTTTATCTAGGGCAATATCCCTCTAATTTAAGGCTTGAAAAATGATGCCCACATGATTTCAAGAAGATGAGCACTTTTAAGTTGTGAAGCATGTTGTAGCTTAAAAAAGAAAAAACAATCATCTCTCCAGTAACAAAACAAAACAAAAACCCACAAAAAAACAAAAACAACAACAACAAAAAACAACCTTGATGGACAGCTCTTTTCAAGTGCAAATGAGAGAATGACAGCAAGAAGAGGTTTGAAATCCTTATTCATTTGGATGGTACCTTTGCTCTTTTAATGTAAATATTGGTATGTAATCTGGTTTTCCCTGTCGAAAATCATTCATACGTACAAATATGCTCAGAATTTAATACACACGTTCTCTGTTCCTTTCCTAAATCCTGTATTCTTTTCTTTATAATGCCCTTCCCAGAGGAGCAGAGTGTGTGATTTACAGCCAATTTTTAAGATGGCAGCTCTGAAGAGCACCCAAAAAATTTGCCCGTAAACCAGCGAAGGAGCCAATATGTTTACATAAGCAAAGGTCTTATCATTTTCCTGTCCAGTTGAATTTTTTTCAAGAGGCTTCTCTTAAAAAGAGTCCCAGGGCCCTTGGGTGGCTCAGTCAGTTGAGCATCTGACTCTTGATTTTGGCTCAGATCATGATCTCAGGGTCATGAGATTGAGCCCCAAATTGGGCTCCGTGCTCAGTGGGGAGTCTGCTTGTGATTCTCTCTCTTCATCTCCCTCTGCCCCTCTCCCTGCTCTCTCGCTCTCTAAATTAATAAATAAATAAATCTAAAAAAAAAAAGTCTCAAGGCATACTTCCATACCGAATTGGACTATTGTAAATACACTGTGGAAGAGAGGTTGGGAAGGAGGGATAATCCTCAATCAGGGTTTCTCAAACTAACAATATCAGTAGAGTGTATAACGGCGTTTTTGTGTACAGGCAGCTCTCCAAATTTATTTTAAAATTCAACATATTCGAGGGATCTGGCTGGTTCAGTCGGAAGAGCATGCAACTCTTGATCGCAGGGTTGTGAGTTCGAGCCCCACATTGGGTGCAGAGATTATCTAAATAAATAAATAAACTTAAAAATAAAATAAAATTCAGCGTATTTTACAATTCATTATAATTCTTTACTATATAAATAAATAAAACGTTTTAAATAAAGAATAATATTTGTTTATATTAGTGAATAGGATAATGCTGTTTCTTCTCTTTTAAGAAGGTATCCATAGTCTGTGGATGATGGATCAGTTGAGCCAAAAGTATGGCTCCAATTCCAAATCGTTTTGTTTTTTATTTATTAGTTGCTTTATTGGCTAGTCCTCTTTCTCTTAAAGTGATAAATATCAAATTAGCTTAATTGTTTATTTTTTTAAAGATTTTATTTATTTATTTGACAGAGAGAGAGATCACAAGTAGACAGAGAGGCAGGCAGAGAGGGGGGGGAAGCAGACTCCCCGCTGAGCAGAGAGCCCGATGTGGGGCTCGATCCCAGGACCCTGAGATCATGACCTGAGCCGAAAGCAGAGGCTTTAACCCACTGAACCACCCCAGGCGCCCCTCAAATTAGCTTAATTTTTTAGAAGAACTTACTGGTTGAGATAATCAAAAAGTTCAGGATACTGCTAACTTTAGGCATGGCTGGATGTAGGCGCCCAAATGATGCCATTGAGAACATGTCCCTTGTCATATCTTGGATCTGTTTTTTTTTTGTTTTTTTTGGTTTTTTTGCTTCCATTCTAGGACTTCTGTCCATGTGGCAGCGAAGATGACACCAAGCTGTTCCAGACTTATATACCTTATTGCCTCTGCTCTCAAAAGAACTGGGAGTGTCTCCTTCAACAAAAGCCCTGTGAAAATCTCCCAAAGGGCATATTGACTACAAATCAGTCTTCCCAGATATAAACCAATCACTGTGCCCAGGAAATGCCAAAATCACTGGACAGGCCCAGACTTGTTCCCCTCCCTCAAACTTAGGTTGGCATCCACATGGACCACACAGCCTGAGAGGAGGAAGGAGGTAATTTCCCAAAGAAAATTTAGAATTCTGTTATCAAAGAAGTGGGGCATATGTCTGCTGGGGAAACATAACATTTGTCCACTTCATATACTAAATTCCTCATTGAGAATGGCAGCCAACATTTGGTGGCTCAGATAGTTATGAATATGCAGCTAGAAGAAAGGCCAGAAATTATGGGCAGGTCTCCCAGGGAAGTCTCTTTCCAGTGCTCCATCCCCAGCTAACCCAACCAGCATGTCACACATGTTCTGGAAGTTTCCATTTCCATTTGGGTAGGAACTGAGTGCGAATTCCGGTCTCCTGTTTACTTGCTGTTGGCATGGACAGTATTTCTTCATGTTGTGTCACACATTTGGATGTGGTATTAAGATTATTCCCTACCATCTATCATTGAGTTATGTCTTCATTGAGGATAGAAAATTATTGATTCTCAGGGGGAAAAAAGCAAACTCTTAATGATTGGACCATGTGCACCAGAGTTTGGTCTCCTTAAAAATCCAAATCCTTTGTGGACTCTGTGAAAAACCATGCAATCTCACCCTTAAGGGAGAGATTCCAGCTTGTGTGGGATATGCCCCTCGAGTCCAGCCCCAGTCATGACAGAAGGGGTCTTTGCTGGATCGTCCATATTATGGACAAACACGTTCACTATCACTCAGCTCTAAGAATTGCTTAATTTCCCTTTTTAACTTCCTTTACAAACTATAAGTTGTTTCTTAATATTTCGTGTTCCAGACATATGGCATTCTTGTGGTCATCCTTTAGCAGTAAATTCTAATTTTCTTGCATGATAGCCAAAGAACATGGTCAATATGGCATATGTGATCCTGTTCCTGTGGAATTTATTGAGGTCTCTTTTATGATCTAATTTACGGTCTACTTTTCTGATATTTTTTCCATATGTACCCAAAAGTGCACGGAAAAAGATGGCGTGTTCTCTGCTTGGTACATAGAGTTTCCTCTCTCTCACGACACATATACATAGCAAATATCTGAAATATACAATTAATACATTCAAGCTAAATAAAAATGTGTATATATGTGCATATAATATACACATATGTATACATTATATGTGCATATATATGTTATATATGCATATATACACAATTATATATACATTATATATGCACATTATATAATGCATATATGCATTATATATATAATATATTACCTTTCACCTTCATCTGCCTTTATTTATATATATTTATATAAATATGTTTATATAAATATATATTTATATATATAAATGATACACATACACTAATGTGTATTAACTCCTCAGCCCAGCGGGGACTTGTGGTGCCTTCAGACACCAGCGACCTGGGATTTCTGTGGTGAAGGGGGAGAGGCAGTTTGGGGAGGAAACAAGAGGAGAACTTAAGATATTTAGGAGTGTACTTACTGCTCATTTCCTTTTACATTATGCTCAAAGTATGTAATTCCAGGATAGAGATTTGATTGTCTTTGCAATTTAAGAAAAAATGTATAATCCACCTACCATAAAATTCACTTTTTTAAAGCATACCATTCAATGACTTTTAGCCCATTTCCAAAGTTGCGCAACCATCACCAACTATGGAATTCTAGATAATTTTCATCACCCCAAAAGGAAACCTTATACTCATTATCTAGCAACCACTAACCTGTTTTCTGCCTTATGGGTTTGATTTACCTATTCTGGGTATTTATCGTAAATGAAATCTTACAATGTGTGGTCTTTTGCTTTTGGCTTTTTGCACCTCGCATGATGTTTTCAAGGTTCAGGCTTGTTGAAGCATTACTCATACTGAAGGATGAAGCATTCTTTTTTTTTAAAGGTTTTATTTATTTATTTGACAGAGAGAGAGACAGCGAGAGAGGGAACACAAGCAGCGGGAGTGGGAGAGGGAGAGGCAGGCTTCCCGCTGAGCAGGAAGCCTGATGAGGTGCTTGATCCCAGGACTGAGATCATGACCTGAACTGAAGGCAGACGCTTAACAACTGAGCCACCCAGGCGTCCGGAAGCATGAAGCGTTCTTGGTAAAGCAGTGCTTTATTCTGTTTTATGAATGAATAGTATTCCATTGTATGGATATAGCTCTATTGTTTATCCATTCATCCGCTGATGGGTTGTTTGCACTTTGGGGTATTGTAAGTCATGCTTTATTGAATATTTGAAGAGACATTTTTGCGAGGACATATGTTTTCCATACTCTCGGATGGATATCTAGGAGCGAAATCGCTGGGTCCTATGGCAACGCTACTTTTAACTTCTAGAGGAACAGCCAGCCTATTTTCCTTGCTTTGCCATTTTATAATCCCACCAGCAATGTATGAAGGTTCCAGTTGTTCTAATCGTTCTTTGCCAACATTTGTTTTTTGTCTGCCTTTCTGATGAAAGCCATTCTGGTGGGTATGAAGTGGTACCTTACCATCCTTTTTATTTGCATTTCCCTATGATTAACGATGTAGAACACTTTTTCACGTGCTTACTGGCCCTTCGGATATTCTGTTTGGAGAAAAATCTATTCAAATCCTCTGCCCTTCTAAAAAAATGTGGCTATTTTTCTTTTTATTGTTGAGTTGTAAGTGTTCTTTACATATTTTGAATACTAGGCTCTTATCAGATATATGATTTGCAAATATTTTCCCCAATTGTCTGAGTTGCCTTGCACTCTCTTGATAATGTCCTTTGAGGCACCAACATTTTAAATTTGTGACTCATGCTGTCTCCATAGGGTATTCAAATAAACACATCACAATCTTTAAAAAATAGAATTTGGCTCATACTTCTTGATGTCAAAACTCGCTACAAAGTGACAGCAGTCCAAAGTGTGGTGCCAGCCTAAGGATAGACGGAGATCGATAGGATAGATTTCCGAGTCTGGAAATAAAGCCATATTGAGGAAAGGTGTGAACTGTAAGTTGATACGCCTGTCTGGGCAAAGAGCTACAGCACAGCGGGAAGAGGGAACAGATCTGTGAGTACAAAGTCATCAGCTGAGCCTCCGAGAAGGGGAGAGTTTGGGATGGGCGAGAAGAAGACCAGAAGGGATAGATGTCCATGCATGAGGAAGATGACTGTCAGGACTGACAGCCACTTCATTATTATCTTCCTGAAGGCCATCAGGGTCTGGAGAAGCAGGGACCAAGGGCCCGAAAAGCTTACTCTGCACCCTTTCAGTTCAAGGTTACGGACTCAGACTTCTACATACGACTGAGGTATGGTTAATCAGAGCCTTAAGTATTCACGGGAAAACAGGACGAAAAATTGCCACTGCAAACATTTACACTCCAATACACTTTACAGACTCAATGAAGTAAGTGACTTGCCCAAACAAATCACTAATTCATTAAGTTATTCATTCCATAAGCTGCATCTATGGTGGGCAGGGCGCTGTGAAAGGTGTGATCACGGAAATAAATAGCCTTGGACCCTGTCCTCAACTAAATTAACCATCTAGTGGGAGAGGTAAGGTGTGGGTACGAATAATGAGAATTCTAAGGCAGAAAGTTCAAAATGCAACAAAAGAGGCCGATACACTCTAGGAAGGATACGGAGCTCTGGGAATATAAGAGAAGGAGGAGTTTCTCCCCACCGCGGGATGAGGAATGGCTAGGGAGGGGTGCACAAGGGGGCAGATGAGGAGTAGATGTGAATGACCACAGGGACAAATGGGCAGGGGGCTTCTCGGGGAAAGCAGAAGTTAGGAGAAAGCCAATATGACGGGGCAAGGGTGAGTCATGGAGAATAAAGGCAGACAAAGCTGAAAGGTAAGTTAATGTGGTGGCTCCAAGGCCTTGACTTTTCGGCAGGGTAGATGGTGCTAGATTGGCAGACTATCGATCCCAATCCTGGGAAGGCAGGGTCACACTGTCTTGCTCGCACTCAACCTCCCAAAGCTTGCCTGGTTCTCCACAAGTCTGTGCCGAGTGACTGGACAAATCCAGACTAACCAACGTCCCCTTGACTCCTCCTCAGCTTAGTGATACAGACAGCAAGCAATATTGTCACAGTTGATTGATTGTCAGGGATCAACGAATCTGAACATGAACAACAAAGTGAAAACCGGTAAAGAACGCAAGACGAAATGAAAAATATGAGGGTAAGGTACAACAGGTTCTGTTCCTACAGAACTCTCAGGAAGAAGGGGTTGTTTAAGGGAGAAAATCATTTTTACGCTTGATGTCATATTTGTATCTTCTTTAAAGATTTTATTTTTAAGTCATCTCTACACCCAACGTGTGGCTCGAACTCACAACTCTGAGATCAAGAGTCGCATGCTCCACCAAATGAGCCAGCCAGATGCCCCAATGTTATATTTGTATTCTTATTTTTTGCTTTTAGATTTAATCTCATATGATACTTTTCCCAAGATGTGCTCTGTGTGTGTGTGTGTGCTTACGTGTGTACGTTGGAACAAAAATGTATTTCCCTCTAGGAATTTGGAGGTGCTTTAGTAGAAATACATTTCTTTCTACTGGTTGATAATGTTCTTTAAAGATGTTTATATTAAAACTAAATGATATATGTTATAAAATAGTACTGAAGCAGTGACAGAAATTCCCAGACAATGACACACATTAATCTACAGCTAAAGACATGGAAATATAAAAGATCTATAAACACGATTGAGCTTGTCTTTTCTTTGCCTTAGTACATCTTTTTTCCTTTTCATAAGATTAGTCTTCACTCAGAAGTTCACATGCACAGAAAAAGTGCAACCAAATGCAGAAGACTCAGTAGCAAGTATTTAATGCTATCCTTTAAGGAGAAATACTGTACATTTGTGAAAATCCGAGTTTATTTTATTTTTTTAAAGATTTTATTTATTTATTTATTTGACAGAGAGAGAGAGACAGTGAGAGAGGGAACACAAGCAGGGGAGTGGGAGAGGAAGAAGCAGGCTTCCTGCTGAGCAGGGAGCCCAATGCGGGGCTCGATCCCAGGACCCTGGGATCATGACCTGAGCCGAAGGCAGATGCTTAACCTCCCCCAGGTCATACAGCTTCTTAAAAAAAAAAAAATTCTTAACCACAAATTTTTTTTTTTAACCACAAATTCTTAAAAACAAAGACAAAACACTAAAATGACTTCAGAGGCTAAAACAAATATTGTTAAAAGAAACCTAGGAGTCAATTTTATATTTAGGACTCATGTGTCATCTTGCATAAAACATTAGTTTAGGGGCGCCTGGGTGGCTCAGTGGGTTAAAGCCTCTGCCTTCGGCTCAGGTCATGATCTCAGGGTTCTGGGATCGAGCCCCACGTCGGACTCTCTGCTCAGCAGGGAACCCACTTCCCCCCTCTCTCTGCCTGCCTCTCTGCCTACTTGTGATTTCTCTCTCTCTCTGTCAAATAAATAAATAAAACAAAATAAAAAAACATTAGTTTATTCCCTGCTAAAATATTTGTTTGCTCACCTGTAACTATTGTCATAATCTTCCAACACACTCGACTATAAAAAGTGGTTGAGGGTTGTGGTTTGTGATGCACCTGGTTAAGTAAGAAACAACTCATAGGAATATCTTTTGCTAATTTCAATGGTATCAGAAGAGAAAGTTTGAAAAACATTGCCTGGGGCGTGCCATGCCCTCACACTTGGTTCTGTCTTTCTCCTGATTGGCATAAAAGAATGTTAATGAGGCTTCAGTCTTGCTAGTATACTTTTTTGGACATTTGCTCTCAGAGTAGAATATACAAAAAGAGTATGATTAATATTAAGCTTTCCATATTGCTATCTTTATGCCTTACATCACGAGATACATCTAGAAAGAGGGAAGGTGCCAGTCCAAATGCAGCCCGAGTTTGTTGATATGTTTAGATTAGGTAATCGAAGTATGAGGAAGCGAAGCTTTGGTTTTCTCCTTGTTGGGGGCTTTATTTTTATTTTTTTAAAGATTTTATTTATTTATTCAACAGAGAAAGACACAGCGAGAGGGAACATAAGCAGAGGGATTGGGAGAGGGAGAAGTAGGCTTCCCGCTGAGCAGGGAGCCCGATGTGGGGCTCGATCCCAGGATCCTGGGATCATGACCTGAGCCGAAGGCAGACGCTTAATGACTGAGCCGCCCAGGCACCTCTCCTTTTTGGGGATTTTAGTTCATTTTTGGGCATGCTGCCTCTTTGGATCTAATAAAGCACATCCTGATCTTACAATGAAGAGCCACTTGGCTTGAACAACATTCATTAGTAAAAGAAATTGGGGAAATGATATCTTATGGATACAACAGCCTTATTTTGATCAATGTATTCAACCTTTCTACTAGTGAAATTTTTTTTCTCATAATCAAGATATTGTTAGTTTGAGTTATGCATTCTCAGTAGGGGCAAAAATTGGCTCTGGCGGGATACAGAATCTTAACTATAAAACATTTTAAAATTCTTGGCCATAAATTCTTAAAAACAAAACAGAACACCCAAAATTTTCCAAGGCTGAAACGGATATCTGAAGAAGAAACATGGGAGCTGAGTTTATATTTAAAAGCTATTTATATGCCCAGAATTAACCCCCCACATATATGATCAAATGATTTTTAACAAGGGTGCCAAGACCATTCAATATGGAAAAGACAGTCTTTTCAACAAATGGTGCTAGAAAAAGTGGTTAGCCACATGCAAAAAAAAAAAAAAAAAAAAAGAAGTTGAATCTGTTCCTTATACCATATACAAAAATTAAGTCAAGATGGCTCAGAGATCTAAACATAAGAGTTGAAACCATAAAACTCTTAGAAGAAAACACAGAGGGTGCCTGGGTGGCTCAGTCAGTTAAGCGTCAGCCTTCAGCTCAGGTCATGATCCCAGGGTCCTGGGATCGAGTCCTGCGTCGGGCTCCCTGCTCCACAGGAAGCCTGTTTCTCCCTCTGTCTCTCTGTCTCTCAAGAATAAATAAATAAATAGATCTTTAAAAAAAAAAAGAAGAAGAAAACATAATGGGAGGAAAACTCCATGATATTCGATTTGGCAGTGATTTCTTGGCTATACCACCTAAAGCACAGGCAAAGAAAAAAAAGATAAAAATAGACAAATTGGACTACATCAAAATTAAAAACTTCTATGCATTCAAAGATACAATGAACAGAGTCACAGGAACCCAAGAATGGGAAACAATATCTGCAATATCTACAAATCATGTATCTGATAAGAAGTTTATATTCAGAATATATAAATATGTAAATAGCCAGCACAATTTAAAAGTGAGCAATGAAGCAAAGGCGGAAAAAAGAGAACGAGAGAGACAAATCAAACACCAGACTCAACGATGGAGAATAAACTGATGGGGTTATCAGAGCGGAGGGAGTGGGGGGGATGGGGGAGTTAGAGGGTGGGGATTAAGGAGAGCACGTGTGGTGATGAGCACTGCGTGTTGTACAAAAGTGCTGAGTCCCTCTATCGTACACCTGAAACTAACATTAAGCTGTACATTAACTGTACTGGAATTTAAATTTAAACTTTCAAAAAATGAGCAATGAACTTGAACAGACATCTCTTCAAAGAAGATATATAAACACCCAACAAGCACATGAAAAGATGTTCAATATCCCTAATCATTGGGGAAATGCAAATCAAAACCACATTGAGTTACCGCTCATGCCCATTATGATGGCTACTATCCAAGAAACAGAAAACAATAAGTTTTGGCAAGAGTGCGGAGAAATTGGAACCCTTGTGCACTTGGAATGAATGTAAAATGGTGCAGCTACTACATAAAACTGGGGGCTCAGCGGGTTAAGCATCCAACTCTTGATTTCGGCGCAGGTCATGATCTCAGAGTCGAGGGATCAAGTCCGGACTCCGTGCTGAGTGTGGAGCCTGCTTAAGAGTCTCTCTCTCTCCCTCCACCCCTCTGCCGCCTCACTCTCTCAAATTCTCTCTCTCGCAAAAGAAAAGAAAAAAAAAACAGTACTGTAGTTCCTCGAAAACTTTAAAATGAAACATCCAGCATCACCCACCTGGGTCTCTATCCCAAAAGAACTGAAAGCAGAATCTTAAACAGGTGTTTACACACCCATGTTTAGAGCAGCCTTGCTCCCATTAGCCAAAAGGGGAAAGCGACCCAAATGTCTTCTGACAGATGACCGGACAAACAAAATGTGGTCTATGCACACAATGAGATATTACTCAGCCGTAAAAAGGAAAGGCATTCTGACACCTGCTACGACACGGATGAATCCTGAGCACATGATGCCCAGGGGCATGAGCCAGGCACAGAAAGACAAATGCTGTCTGATTCTTCCAATTACAGGAGGGGCTTAGAGTCGTCAAATGAACAAAGACAGAAAAATAGAATGGAGGTCTCTGGGAGCTGGGGGAGAGACGGAAGGGGGGTGATGTTTTCATGGATGCAGAGTTCCGGTTTGGGACCACGAGAAGAGTTCCGAAGGTGGGTGGATGGTGGAGATGCCTGCACACCAGTGTGAATGTGCTTACTATCACTGAGCCAAACCCTGAAGAACAGTTAACATGGTAAATTTTATATAATGGATATTTTACTATAATTTTTTTAAAAAGCTGTTTATAATCTTACCTAAAAGATGCGTTTATTCTCGGCTAAAATACGTGTTTGCCCTCCCGTGACAATAGCTATGGTATTTCACCAGAGTGTACAAAGCACAGATACACACATAGCCCCAAAACAGAAAGACCGCATATCTGTGATATTAACACTTCATGGGGAGGGGGACAATTTGGAAGAAATGTCTAAAAAGGGTTTTCGGATAGGGCACATAATAACAACAGTTGAGATGGGGCCCCTGGGTGACTCAGTCGGTTTAGCGTCTGCCTTTGGCATCAGGTCATGATCACGGAGTCCCGGGATCGAGCCCCGAGTCGGGTTTCCTGCTCAGCGGGGAGCCTGCTTCTCCCTCTGCCCCTCACCCTGCTCATGCTCTCTCTCTCTTTCTCTCTGTCTCTCTCAAAAAAAAAAAAAAAAAAAAAAAAGAAGGTTGAGATATACTCCTTTTCCTGGACAAGTTCCTGCTCCATATTCCAATTGGGCAGACATGTCAAAAGGTAAGACTGGAAAATCAGATGCAGAATGATCTGCAGTAGGATTTCTCAACATCTTGACATTTTGGCCAAACAATTCTTTGTCGTGGAAGGGGCTGTCCTGTGTGCCACAGAAAGTCGAGCAGCTTCCCTGGCCTCTACCCACTAGAGGCCAATAGTATCCCTCATCCGGTTATGACAACCCAAAGTGTCTCCAGACATTGTGAAATGTCTCCTTGGGGTCCAATCTCACCCCACTTGAGAACCACTGCTCTATAGTTAGTTGGGGTTAATCATAACTTGGCCAAGGGGCCAGTGGGTAGGTTTTGGGTAGAGGCCCCGACAGGCTGATTACGATGTTTATGAACCCAGCTTAGGTGTCTCAGCCCTGGCAGGTATTGGCAGGTGCTATCTCGGCTGTGACATTCGAATGACTATTTTATCTTTTTTAAACGATGATCTCTGTGACAAAGGAAGGCCATGCCTTCTCACCCTGCTTGTGAAGCCTTAGAAAGGTATTATTATTTCTATTGTTAACCAAGGAATCTTGTAAAGGCAACAGAGCTTAAATATGGGGGGAGGGGTGGAGGAGGGACACACAGCCAAATTAAATTGGAAGAAAAATGAATTCATAGGGCAGGTCCAAAGTTCTTGATAAGCTATGGCTAAAGCTCTTTAATTTCACCGATCAGATTTAAATTGTAACACAGTACGCTGGTCTCTACCAATCAACAGGATTGATCAAAGGAAGACTCTTGTCTACCATTGTTTGGCTAAGGGAAGCCTATACAACTCTGTTTTCATTCCCAAGGGCTTAAAATAGGTTTGGGACTTGGGACATACCTATGCAGTAGTTGGACCACAGTGGGTTGGAGCATGTGCATAATTACTGATGGTGCATATGCGGGGATTCATATGGACAGGAAATGATCAATATGGGGCTTACTCCTGTACTGATTGAATAGTGTGTCCCCGCCCTCCAAAAATTCATGCCCACCTGGAGCCTAGGAATGGGACCTTATTTGCAAATACTGCCTTCGTAGATGTAATTAGTTAAGGCGAGGTCATACTGGACTAGGGCCTTAAATCCAATGACTGGTAATCTCCAAGAAGGTCATGTGAAGACACAGAGAAACACAGGGAGGAAGGCCATGGGTGTGGGGCGCCTGGATGGCTCAGTCGGTTAAGGGTCTGCCTTCGGCTCAGGTCATAATCCTGGGGGCCTGGGATTGAGCCCCAAGTTTGGTTCCCTGCTCAGTGGGGAGCCTGCTTATCCCTCTGCCTCTGCCCCCTCCCACCCCACATGCTCTCTCTTTCACTCTATCTCAAATAAATAAATACAATCTTAAAAAAAAAAAGAGTTGGACTAAGAATCACTAACACATGATCCCTAAAAAAAAAAAAAAAAGAAAAAGAAAAAGAAGGCCACGGGAGCACGGAGACAGATTTGGAGGGATATGTCTACACGCCAAAGAACACCAAGACGATCAGCAGACTCTAGGAGAGAGGCGTGGAGGAGATTGTCCTTCAGAGCCTCCGGCAGGAACCAACTATCTCAGCCGACACTTTGATTTCAGACTCCCGGGCCCCGGGAGCTGTGAACTACATCTCTGTTGTTTGGAGCCATCCCGTCTGCGGTACTCTGTTAAGGCAGCCCTGGGAATCCGCTGTAAGTCATAAAGGAAAATTTCATCGCAATGCCGGCTTCTAAGGAGACCCAAAATTCGGACGGAGGAGACGAGGTGAGATGGGTGAATTCGAGAGAAAAAGCAAGCTGAGCAAAAACAGAGAGTGAGGCATTTCCAGAACAGGGGTGGGGGCGGTGAGAAGCGTGGTTCCTGGTTCAGGTAGATGATCAATGAGCGCCATCTGTGCAGGGAGGATGGGCCGACCTGTCCGTAGACACCCTTGTAAAGGGACATACAGGAGCTTCAATCTGGGGAAACAAAGGCAGGCTGGGGGCTTCACCACCTCCATGCTTTCTGCCTATTTCTGTACCCGATTTGTCTTCTATTCCTTCGTGCGCTGCTTGCTATTTCCAGCTGAAAAATATTTTCCCTCTGTTTTTGCTGCCAACCTAGATGTTTTATTCATGGTCTCATGGTGGTGTATTAGTGAATTAATTCTGCCTTCAAGGAAAATGAAGACTGTAATGAACTTCCCTTTGTATTCTCTAGGACAAAACCACATCGGCCTTCGGGCTTGTTATCCCAGGGACTCGGAAACAGGAGGTGGATGCTGCCACTTGGGGACCTCTGCACTGCAAATTCTGAACTTTTTAATCGATTTATTAGTATGTTTGGTTCTAAACATGTGGTGTAAGAAGTGCGGTGGAAAAATCTACAAACAGCACTCTGAATTTTCTTATAGGATAGAATACACGTATTTGGAGGGGGTCACGAATTTGAATTGGTTAGAAATGTTAGCATCTCAGCATTGGGTTTTCCCTCTTTTTCTCTTCGTACATGATTCTTTGTTGTTTCATTCTAAGACAGATTACTAGAGAAACCACAACTGTATAAAATCTTAATTCATTTACTTTTGTCTGGCACCTCCCCAACACTCCACTTTTTTAAAAATAATAATTTGATTTTTTTAAAAGATTTTATTTATTTATTTAATTGACAGAGGGAGATCACAAGTAGGCAGAGAGGCAGGCAGAGAGAGAGGGGGAAGCAGGCTCCCTGCTGAGCAGAGAGCCCGATGCGGGGCTCGATCCCAGGACCCTGAGATCAAGACCTGAGCCGAAGGCAGGGGCTTTAACCCACTGAGCCACCCAGGCGCCCAAAAATTTGATTTTTTTTAAAGATTTTATTTATTTACTTGAGGCAGAGAGAGAGAGAGAGAGAGCACGAGCAGGGGGAGGGGCAGAGGCAGAGAGACAAGCCAACTTCCCGTTGAGCGGGGAGCCTGACGTGGGGCTCAATCCCAGACTCTGAGATCATGACCTGAGCCAAAGGCAGATGCTCACCCCACTGGGCCACCCAGGCGCCCCTGAATTGATATTTGTGTACATTGTGAAACGATCACCACAACGTCTAATTGACCTCTGTCAACCATACCTAGTTACAGAACTTTCTTCTTGTGATGAGAACCTTTAAGATTTACTCTCTTAGCAATTTTCAAATACGCAACAAAGCATTATTAGCTATAGTCACCATGCTGTACATTACATCCTCATAACTTATGTATTTTATAACTGGAGGTTTGTATCTTCTGACCACTTTCACCCATTTTGCCCACTCTCCAACAGCTGCCTCTGGCAACCACCAGTCTGTTTCCTCTGTATCCATGACTTTGGTTATGGTGTTTGCCTTTCTCTGATTTATTTCACTTAGCATAATGTCCTTGAGGTCCACCCGTTTATAGCAAATGGCAAGATTTTATTCTTCTTTATGGCTGAATAATATTCCACTGTGGTTATCTATCGGTCTACCTATCTATATATCTACCTACCCACCTATCTATATTTCTGTCCATATATTGTTATATATAATATATAATGTCATATATAACATACGTTATGTTATATATAATATAGAGATACAGAAAAAATGTGATATATATATCATACATTAATGATATAAATGGATATCCATATATATCCAGTCATCCAAACAATGGACACTTTGGTTGGTTCCATATCTTGGCTATTGTAAATAATTCTGCAATAAATATGAGAGTGCATCTATTTTTTCAAATTAGTGTTTTCATTTTCTTTGGATAAATACCCAGAAGTGGCATTGCAGCATCATAGAATAGTTCTAATTTTAATTTTTTGAGGAACCTCCACACTGTTTTCCATAGTGGCTACAGCGATTTACCTTCCCACCAACAGTGCATAAGGGTTCCCTTTTCTCCATATCCTCACCAACACTTATTTTTTGTCTTTCTGATAATAGCCATTCTCACATGTATGACATGATACCTTATGTGGTTTTTGTTTGCATTTCCCTGATGATCAGTGATGTTGAGCATCTTTTTATGTACCTGTTGGCCGTTTTTATGTTTTCTTTGGAAAAATGTCTATTCGGATCCTCTGCCCATTGTTTTTAATTTTTCTTTCTCTTCAGTTGTATGAGTTCTTTTTATATTTTGCATATTAACCCCTTATCAGATATATGATTTGCAGATATTTTCTCGCACTCAGTAGGTTGCCTTAAAGTAATATTGATAAAAAAGGAGAAAGGCACAAACCCAGATGGAGCACGCGGGGAGCATTAGGATGCTGTTCTGGTCCCACACTGTGCTCCACTAGACCCCAAGTTCTTGGAGGGCAGGGGTAGTGGCTTGTCCCTTTGTGTTCTCCCCAGTGCCCAGAGATTGTAGTGCTAAGGGCCCCTCGATGACTGGGAAGCAGTGGCCAGTAGACAGATCACGGACTTTGACACGGGACAGCTTCTTGAGTCCTGCCTCTGGAACTCACCAGCTGTGCCCCTCTAAAATCTGTGCTTTTGCTTCTTCGTCTGCAAAACGGCTGCCTTTGTCTTATTGGAAACCATTTGCACCAGAAAAGGAGACGCGGGTTTTTTGTTTAAGTAAGCGATGTGTTATTCGGACAAAATGTGAGTTCATATAATGCTGTTGTTCTTAGACACCTGTTCCCTTTCCCCCTGACCATGAGATGCTTTTGCCCAACAGTCCAGGGGGACTATTTAGAATGGTCTCTTTATGCCGATATTGAAAAGATACATCCCAATTCCTACCGCAAGTGTCCGGGTTCAGGAATGACTAGTTGAAAGCATGTAGTGGGAGAGTTACTTGTACCAGCTTTTGGACTTTTCAGTGCATGCACGTGTGTGTAGGGAGTAGAGTTTACTTGGTAAGCCTGCAGCTTACGAGGAGGCTAAATTGTCTACGTTGAAAACCTGGTTCTGTGACTCAGTGGGCAGATTCTTAAACTTTTGCTGGCCTCGCTTTCCTCAGTTGTAAAATGAGGATAGTGCTCATCCCATAGGGTTGCTTGGAGGATGAATGAGACAGTCTGTGCAAAATATCTAGAATAGAAGCCAGTGGAGAATCAGTACTGTTATCATTTGAGGAATTCTGAGTCCACTGACATTCCCGTTGGTGATGTATTGTAAATTCTTTAATCTTGGTTGTAAAGTCTTTCATCTTTTTAGGAGCACTGCTGTAGGCCTTCTGGCTGCTCTGCTGAGCAGGAGTTCTGTGGTTCCTATTATAGCCATATGCTGTTTTTTAAATGCACCATGTCTTTGGTCCACACATATTTGCTGTGACCCAGCCACTTCAGAAGAGCCAGAGAGAACACTTTTTTCCCTGTTAAAAACATCTATCTAGTGTTTACCATATGCCAGACAGTTTTGGGTATTGGGATGTTGTGGTGAATGATGACACATCCCCTGTAAGGGTGCTGCACCCCCAAATACAAAACTGGCCAGAACCTATACTAGATGTACCTGTAGAGAGCAGAGCTTCATTCATGTTATTGATTTAGACAAAGAGTGCATTTTATACTTCCATTCCAATATAGACATTGCCCATAAGACGTGATGAAAATGTCTGAATTTCCTTCCCTCATCTTTTAGCAATATATTTTACCTTTTCAACAAGGCAAAAGAGTAATATTTAGCATATCAGACAGATAATAAACACTCATGAAACTACATTGCGTTCTCGACAGATAGCATCTTTTTTCCATTAAGTTGGTGAAATAAACATAATTATTTATCCTGAGAAGTGGCGCAGGTTGAAAAATATTAACACGCTCAAGAAAAATACAGAGGAAAAATATGCAGTGGTTGATTAGGGGGTAATTTAGGAGAGCGGAGGATATACCCAGTGTGGCAGGCTAAATAATGCCCCCAAAGATTTGTTCACATCCTGATTCCCATAGGGAAAGAAGTCTTTGCAGAGGTGATTATGTGAAGGATTTTGAGATGGGGAGATTATCCCTGATTATCTGGGTGGATCTGAAATGCAATCACATTTATCCTCATAAGAGGGAGACAGATGGAAATTTGAGCACATCTGAGAGATGAGAAGGTGATGTGGAGCTGGAGCAGAGAGATTTAAAAATGCTGGCCTCAAAGACTGGAGGGATGTGGCCACAAGCCTACGAATGCTGGCAGCCACCAGAAGCTGGAAGAGGCAAGGAAGGATTCTCCTCTAGAGCCTCCAGCGAGAATGTGGCCCTGCCAACACCTTGCTTTTGGTCCAGTGGTACTGATGTTGGACTCCTGGCCTCTAGAACTGGGAGAGAATCCATATCTGGTGTTCAGAGCTACACAGTTTATGGTAACTTGTTTTAAGAGCCACAGGAAACTAATACACCCAGTCATTTTAGATTAATGACGGAAGGACCCCACTGACTACTCTGTCAACCACGTCTTGGCATGATGTTATCTAATATATGTCTACTATATGTCATCGTGTTCCTTCTAACCTGACGTTCCTTTATTTTCCTTTGTTGAATGCCAGATGGCATAGAGATTTTTTTAAAATTTTTGATTTGTATGTCAGTGTTTTAATTGTGGATGGAACGGTGGCATCTCTCATCTCTCTTTTTTTTTCTTTTTTCAGATACTTCAGATAATTTTAATGCATGGATCCTGTTGCAAGGCATTGATTTAGTTGAGATGGAAAGTCTAATGTCTACTTTGATCCACAGCGGAGTCCACTATTTTAGCAACACGCATAGGAGTAGCTCCCAGATCTAGGGTCTCTTTCCCTCCAATGATAGCAGAAAAAAGCAAATGCTTGAGGTTTGATTTCTTTTTCTTTTTTTTCCTTAGGCTCTGTGCTGACCCTGTCACTTTTTAAGGCCTTGATGAAATTTACTCTGATGAAGTTATCTTGATTTTTTTAACTACACCTGACTGGGTCATTGGCTACATCAACCCTTTGCAATATTAACATGGTATATGTTATATACATCATGTTTTCTTAAGATTAAACCCCCGTTACATAAATAGACTTGCACACCTGCCTCTAATTTAATGTCTATTCTTTAGGGTGGGTCCTCTCCTTTCCAACTGCCTGCAAGACATCTCCAATTCAATACTGTCCGCCTCCACGACAGCTCTTATTCCTAGCCACCCACGCCATCTATTTGCTCCCTCGTTCGTAAATGGTAAGTTCCACCAGGACAAGGACAAGGTCATGTTCTGGACCTTACGTAGCTGGGGCACCTAGAACAGTGCTAGGCACTTGGTGGGCGGGCGGTAAATACTTGTTCGCCACAGAAGCAAATAAATCGAAGTGTATCTGCCCTCTTGGAGCTTGAGCTTTTCGGGTGACGCCAGACTGGTCCTTACGAGATGAGCCAAGAATGGGATGTATGTTTATTTGACAGGAACTCAGAGATGAGCCCATTTTTCTTCTCCCTCCAAAGGCTGCGGATTCCCGTAGTAACTTTTAATCGCGCAAAATTCCAACCCCTTGGTGCGGTGAGGCTGGTCGTGGCAAGCCGCGGGCGCCTGCCGCCGGGGTCCGCGGTGTCCCCGCCAGTGCAGCCCGGCCAGCGCGAGTCGGAAGGGCGGCGGCACGGCCCGGAGTCGCAGCTGGCGCGGCCCGAGGTCTTCCGGGCGTGTGCGACCCGGGGATGGGGGCCCCCGCGCTCCCGGGGTCGCGGCCCTCGGCGACGGCGCGGGAGGTGCGGGCTCCGGGGCCGCGGCCGGCGCCGCCCGACGTCACTTCCGACCGGAGCCAAGATGGCGTCGGCGCGGCCGCGGACGCCGGGGCGGGCGGAGCGGCGGCAGCGGCAGCGCGGGCGGCGGCTCTCGGCGCTGTGAGGCGCGGGGCGCGGCGGGAGCAGGTAAGAAGCAGCCGGGACGGGCGGCTTCCGGGACGGCGGCGGGCTCAGCGCCGGGACGCCCGTCCTTGCCCGCGAAGAGCGAGGAGGCGGCGGCGGTGGCGGCGGGGGCGACCCGTGGGGACCCGGCGCGCAGGGCCGGGCGGGCCGGCGGACGCGCCCCCTCCGAGGACCCGGCGTCCCGGGCGGGCGGGAGTCCCGGAGCCAGGCTCGGGCCGCTGGGGCTCCCCGCTCCTCCCTCCCGCGCCCGAGCCCCCGGGCGGACCTTGGGGCCCGCCGCGTCGAAGTTGTGCGGTTCGCTTTGTGGCCGTTGGATTGCCGCGCGCCCCGCCAGGGGGACGGGTGTGCGCGGCGGGGCCGGGTGGCGGCTGCAAGTCCACCCGGGACCCGCGTCCCCGGACGGCGAAGGCGCACGCGGGGTCCCAGGGCTGTGCCAGTTTCCAGTCGCTTTGCTTTTCTCTTTTGTGTTCCACCCGAATGTGTCTTCACACTTGCATTCCTAATTTGTTTTGTGTCTTGCGTCTTTGTGTTTCCTAAATAGTTTTTGTGTGGTTCAAACCTGGAAATTGTCTCCTTAAGCGTTTCTATCGCAGACCCACCGGTGTTTTTGTTTTCAGCAGACGTGCACTTATGTATTAATTTTGCTCCTAAAGATACCTACGAACCTGTTTTTGATGGTGGCAAGTGAGGCACGAAGTATTCCTAACAGGTCGAGGGTGTGCCCAAACCTCGGTGCTTCTTTCCCACCTACGCGTGAACCGTGGAACCACGACTGGGCCCCTTCTGTCCGGCTGTGAGCTTCGGGAACAGTCCCACGATTTGACCGGGAAGCCCAAATTCCTTTAACTACGCCGCTGTCATTTCCCCTAAGAAAGGGAATTCATGCTGGCCCCTCATTTTCCATTCAGTGTTGTATTGGGGTTTTGGTTTTATTTCGTAAGTGGAACGCCTTTTGGTAAATTCCAGTAGGTCTTTGAGTCCTTTTAATCAGACATTGAAATGGTCGTACCCAGAACACGACTAAAATATTTCAGAAAGTTTTTGTTTATTCCAGGTTTATTGTTAAAAGCAACGATAACTGAACAAGAAGCGCAACCTTTCAGTGCATCTTTCACCTCCCGTACCAGACTTCCTATCCAATCGTTCAGTTATGGCCAAGTATTGGCAAAATGTGGGCCTTCAACATTTTTTTTTAACATGTTATGAAATTTGTTGTACAGATATTGAGGAGGAACTGAGACATGTAATTATGTCATTTTTTTAGAGGGTTTTGTTTTTGAGATGGCTTGCAGCTGCCCCATCATTCTCTAGAAGCTTCCTTACAAACACTTATTCAACCATATTCATCATGTGTAGAATCTCATTGTAGCCTGGAGAGGACCTTTAAAGATCATCTTATTAAAACCCCTCATTTCAGTTTGTAGAAACTGAGATTGAAATTCACAGTGAGAATGAGATGGTTCACAGCTTCTGTTATTCCAGGGCTCTTTTTTCGTATCTTTTTTGGTTTGATTTAAATAAGTTAATACATTGGAAGTGTTTAGAAAAATACCAGGCGCACAATAATAACACTCAGTGAAAGTTTGTTTTTGTTGATTCTGAAGGTGGTTTTTTTTAATTGAAAAGTTGGCATATTCGGATTTGTTTTTTCTCATTTTGTGGACAGTTCCTGAAACAGTACAGTTTAAATTTTATTTGTAATAAACTATTTGTTTTGTGAGTACAAAACATAATGAATGATTCTCACTGTAGGGCAATATGAACATGGCGAAAAGCACAGAGAAGGAAGAGAAATCAGCCCTAATCTTCCCACTCCTCAGATAACCACTGTTAACATTTTGGCATACCTCCTTCACCTTCCCTGTCTCTCTTGTTGTGCATGTGCATATTTCTTGTATATATTTACTCACTTCTATGTATTTATATTTTATACAGGATTGATATGATTGTGTATATTATTCATAATATACACAATGTCTTCTTACTATATTGGGAGCATATATTCATGCCATTAAATATTCTTCAGTATGATTTTTAGTGGCTATGTAGTATATAGTCTATAAGTATTTATCAATTCCATATTGATCAGCAAGGTTTCTATAGCCTGAGATTCTCTTTTCATTAAGATTTGTTTAGGTTTTCTGTTGTGAATTTTAAAGTTTTGTGATTTAAAAAAAATACGTGGAAATGTAAATTCTGTCTCTAACTATGTATTTTTTCTGCCAGTGCAGTTATAAGAAGCTGCGGTCAATTTCAGCTTCCTTTTATTCTCTTCTCCCTGAGCCAGGTCTGTGCAGTTCCATATATATATCTGCACACATATTCTTTTGATGGTTATTTTACATTAGATGTTTATTTATTCATGGGACTGTTTCTTTAAGCTGCCGATCTCTTTTTAAGTTGCAGATCTGATTTACAAACCTTTTAAGTCCTGTTAAATCATAGACTTTCCGGGATGGAAAGCACCTTAGGTTATTTACTATTTTCATGTCTTCCAACTTGCTTTTCATGCTATTTTTAATACCCAGCCAGAGGAAAAAAAGCCTGTGGGCTGCACGAGAAATCTCCATAGTGGGAGTGAAAAGGGAGTAGGTGGACAGTGGGGGAAAATTGTCAAACTTGTGTGGCGATGTGTAGATACAGGGAGTTTCCAGATGATGGGGACATTACCTGACAGTCATTATTACTGATCCTGCTGACGTGTGGCCAACACTCTGTGGTTTGCGTAGTGCCCATAGGTTACGCTGTCAGTCCTCCTAGCATTTGGTTAGAGGTCTGGCTCTCTCCTTTTGAAGTTAGAAGTTTATAATTAGAGCCACTAAAACCATCTTCCTAGAGTGACTGAAAGCTATGGACTCCATTACTGAAAGGATTTTTTAGGTTCTATTAACATAGGATTTCTTAGCCTTGGCACGATTAGCATTTGGAGCTGGATAATTCTTTGTTTGGGGGGCTCTCCTGTACACTGCAGGATATTTGGCAGCATCCCTTATCTCTACCTGTGAGATCCCCCACAGTCCGCACAACTGATAAAGTCTCCAGACGTTGCCAGATGTCCCTTGCTGGGGACCCAGTTCTCAAGCACTGCATTAAAGGAAGGTCCATCTGACTGGTTGGTGGAATCAGTGAAGCAGTTTATGGAATCTCTTTAGTCAAAGAACTGTAAGAATAGACTCTGTGGTTTACACGAAGTCCACCTTGAAGGGGGAGAATGGATTTAACTGGCCTATGGCAGTGCCTTCCTGTGTCTTTTTTTTTTTTTTTTTTAAGATTTTATTTATTTATTTGACAGAGAGAGAGAGCACAAATAGGTAGAGCGGCAGGCAGAGAGAGACGGGGAAGCAGGCTCCCTGCTGAGCAGAGAGCCTGATGCAGGGCTCGATCCCAGGACCCCGGGATCGTGACCTGAGCCGAAGGCAGCCGCTTAACTGACAGCCACCCAGGCGCCCCACTGTGTGTGTCTTTATGTATTGAGTGGTCTACTTTCAGCACTTCTATGGCAAGAGATAAAGCAATTTGAGATAACCTGGAGACCGTGAAGGAGTTTTCATGGCATAGGATCAACATTCCCTGTATTTGGTTAAGTTATTACGGATTTAAATAAATTTGTATGGAGTTGATGCGTGGTGAATCATGTAAGCTTGTGGTCTATTATACTTGAATAGCACAGAAACAACTGTTCTGGAAAATGAGACTCTGTGAAGCAACCACTTGAAGATTGGTGGTAGAGGCCAGACTAGTTTTTCTAAGATCTTGTCTTTTTTTCCTTTCTTTTCTTTTCTCTCTTTCTTTCTCTTTTTCTTTCTTTCTTTTCTTTCTTTCTTTCTTTCTTTCTTTCTTTCTTTCTTTCTTTCTTTCTTTCTCTTTTTCTCTCTCTCTCCCTTTCTTTCTTTCTTTTTTCTTTTTTTCTTTCTCTCTCTCTCCCTCCCTCCCTTCCTTTTCTTCCTTTCTTCCTTCCTTTTCTTCCTACCAATTCACTGAAAGTGATGAATTTGTCCTGAGGAAATAGTTTACTTTTGAAGGCTTATCTAACTTTAGCTTATTACTCTATAACTGAAAGATCACTATTGATCTTCATGGCACACATGCATCATTAACGCAACTTCCTCAGGGCAAAGAGAGTGTAGGTTGTCAGATCTTTCTTTGTAGTCTTTAAAAGTGTAGATAGTGTAGATTGAATTTTTATTGTGGCATAAGTGATCTTCAGTTAGAACTTAGTGGTAAGTAGAACATAAGAAAAGAGATGTGCTGTTGGACCACATTTGGTAATGGGGTGGCTTTCTCAATTACGGAATACCTACATAATTTCACTGGAATGAATGTATGTGTCATTTAAATATTCTTTCGTAAAGGGAGTGCCTTTCATTCCCCACCCCCATTCCCCCGAAGTGTGAATTAGTTATTGTATGTAGTAAATCTGTTCATTTGGAGTGAAATACGCTTATAATGTTTTTCTCAGTACTGTATAGTATTTATTCTTGGAGTCTTGGTTCAAGTCATACCTATGCTGTGTTTCATTTATTAGTCTTTTGGAACATGCGGTAAAGGAGGTTTCACTGAATTACTTATATGTTTGCCAGCCATTTTGGTGAAAAGAATATTTTGTAGCTCTTGCAATAGATCATCTGATAGGCTTTGCTTTGAAAGAGCTAAATTACTTCTTGGCACAGCTTGCCTGAAATATGTAAAGCTAAGTGCAACTGTTAGTTTGATTACTGTGGGCAGCCTGTCTGGGAATTGGTAAAACCTACAGCTTTTGCATGTGCCTATAAGTAGTTCCACTAAGACTACATTAAACTCTGGTGGGAAAACTCTATGGCATTTTCGAGTAATTTAAATGATGCTGTTACAATTGAAAAGAAATCGGAGATTCACCAAACCCTTACATACTTCAGTATGAATCCTGCGCATTACCCAAGGGGTTATTAAGACAGTATAAATTAAGCATAATTTGGAGTAACAATATAAATTTGACATTCTAAGCGTTTCTCACTCTGTGAGGCTTATTATAGGGACTTCACTGTAATTCTGAAAGACCTTAGTTTTAAAGTACATCTGAGAATGGGAGTTTTAAGAAGGGGGTCTCTGGGATAAATTTAGATTTTTAATTGTGAAGCTTTGTTACCATTTGTTAGAGGACGTTGAGCAAATCAGTGTACCTGTTTTGGGAGGTAAGTACTGTGTCAGTGCAATCCCCTAGTAATTTAAGTGAGCCCTGCCTCAGTGTGCGGAATAATGCATATCACAGATCACCACAGGGCTGAATTATTTCTGGCAGTGGTGAGGGGCAGCTCAGTTATCCTCTCTTCTTCCTATTTGTAAAGTGGGGACAATGATTACTTCTTTCTTTCACCAGGAAGTTTTGTGATGAATAGATGAAGAATATGAAAGTAATCGAGATACTTATAGGTTTCTTCAAAAATATTAATAGCATTTTTCTTAGGTACTTCTTAATACAACAGGTCTTGAGGGATAGTGTGGCAAAATTATTGCTGAGAGAAACCTTTTCAAATTATCTCTGAGTCCTTAGGCTTTTTGGTCCCCCCCACCCCTTCAATGTGGTGGACGGGGCATGTTTTTTTTCTAGTCCTTTCCACGCCTGTCACAAAGCCAAATCCTTAGTCTTCTCTTCTCTCTGGATATTTTTGCCTTTGGCAGTTTCCCTAGGCACCCCCTTGCGGCTGAAGACTTCTAAATCTCCATCCCCAGCTTTGAAGACAGTCTGTGCTAGGACCGTTTTTTTTCCATTTGATGGATGCAGCTTTCCATGTGGATGTCTGTTCTCTCCCTAAAGTCTAAAATGGAGCTCACCACAGTCCACTTAAATACCATCCCTACTCCTGGCTGCTTTATCTTGAAAATACATTCATTCTCTCAGTCAGTCACATTCCGTATATGTGCTCCTCTTCTTCTCTTTTTACTTCCTGTTCAGTTGGAACACATTCTATCCATTCTTCCTATATGTAGTGTTGATCATATTTTTGTTGTTGTTGTTTCTTTTCAGCTATTATCTGTGGTTCACACCCTTATACCCTTATTGCTTATCATCTCGAGTTCTTAACCAAATTGCCTGGTCCCAGTCTCTCTGGTTTCCCTCTTCCCACCTCACTCTTTCTTGTCAATTTAATCTTTTTAAACTGTTAGACATTGTTTTGTTTGTGGCATTCCTGAGTCAGAAACTCCTTGTGGCTCTGCCTTGCTCATCCCAGGTGGCCAAAGCTGCTTTCCTGATGGGCAGTCAGGAAATCAGTCTCCTGCCCTGATGTCCCAGTTGCGTGTATTCACGGGCTCTGCCTTTAAATAATTCCTCTTGCCTCTTTCCCTAAAGACCTTTGGAGCTTTTGCGGTTGGTCGGGAGGGAGGATGCGTGGGATAATGACTGCTCACATGACATTTGGGGAGCCCAGCCCGCAAGTCTGCATTTAACCTGGGACTCAGACTCCTCTAGAACTGTCCCGTTTAATCTCCTGCTGCTCTGCACCAACCCTCACTTGAGTCACACTCTCTGGTTTACCACTGCTGATAGTACCAAGAGATAGAGTACCAAGAGATAGTCTTTCATTCTTTTTATCGTAAGTGGGGAGGCATGTATCTTTACCTTGAAACAAGAACTACAAGTTGTTTATTTGGAATCCTGCTTTCCTTTAAAAAATAAAAACTTACATAGGTACTGGAGCTACTTAAGCCGCGGAGCAACACAGACATTGCTGTACAAGCAGCGGGTGTTGCTGTTAGAGTAAAATGCTCTTGAGGACAGAAGGGTTTGCATATTTAGACGGTAGACCCTACACCTCAGACTTTATTTAAAGTAGAGTGAGTCACTCCCCACCAAGATAATAAATACTTTAATAAGCTCTTGGGAGAAGACCTTGAATCTTCTACTGACAGCAGTGTGCCTGGGATCTTAGCAAAATATAGTTGAAGTTGTCAGTCTGTCTGGGATAACTTCCAATTTTGCTTTAGGTTCTTCACTTGTGAATTTAGGAAGCCTTGTCATTTATGCATAGTTCGTGGAGGTTGAGTTTTCTTATGTATTTTATTGTGTAGGCAAGATCAAAAAAGCTCTGAGCAGCCAGCCACTTGTAAGGTGACTCTGTTAACGCTCAGAGAGTCTTTGTATAAGAAAATGAATACTTGAGTGCCGGGAGGTGGGCGCCATATTGCAGAAGTTTTCATCCTTTTTTTTTTTTAAGGAAATTCAGTATTATGTAAGCTTCCTGAAAATCTCTCAATTTTAAATGTTTAATTACAAAGGTAACATCTGTATTGGCAACGCCAGTGCAGAAACATTAACCCAAAGGGGTCAACTGAGAATCCACTTTATTTTGGTGGATTGTGAAATGAATGACCATGTGGCATCTTGCTTTAGAAATTTTGTGTTTGAGTTGGAAGCTTGACATTTGAATGTTAGGAAAGAACTGACTTAATTTTCCTTTTAAAATAATTTGAAGTATTTACATGTCTAACATGGGGAAATATCAGAAAAGTATCATTTTATAGGAACTTCTTTGATTCGAACGTTGTTTGGTCAGATGTACAGTCAGCGGTTGGTTAAGCTGAACTAGGAGGGAGGGCAGCTGAGCTGTACTACAGATCTCGAGTGGGGCACGGTTTACTTCACGGAGCTGGGACTGGCTGGAGAGCATTTGTGTTCTTACTCACCCAGCTTTTCATGTGGATTTTTACATCGGTACTTTTTGTCAACTAGTCTTGAAAATAAGGAAAGGAAATTAACTTCTTGATTGAAGGGTATTTTGCTTGGATGGAGTTACTTCATCCAAGGAAATTGACAGTGATTCTTTTTTTTTTTTTTAAAGATTTTATTTATTTATTTGAGACAGGCAGGGAGCGCAAGTGCGTGGGGGCAGGGAGCAGAAGAAAAGGGACGAGCAGATTCCCGAGCAGATTCCCTCCCGAGCAGGGAGTGCCACATGGGGCTTGATCCCAGAAACCTGGGATCATGACCAGAGCCTAAGGCAGACACTTAACCGACTGAGCCCCCCAGGGACCCCCAGGAACCCTGACAGTGATACTTTTGTTTTTAGTGCCATGAGGAAGAATATCAGAGCAACATGTTAACATGAGAGTGATATGTTTTAATTTCTCTAGAGAAACTGAGTATTTTTAACTATGGGGTTAGAGGGAATTTTTGTAGGAACCCTAAACAAAACTGAAATTTATGATGTAATAAGTTCTGTGTTCAGTGCAATATAATGACATAGATGTGTAAATTTAATCAGAAGAAAGGAGACCATTTTTTAAATAGATGTCCATAATAACATAAACCACATAAAGGGTAAATAATCAGCATGAGCTACACATTGATTGCTAAGCCAGTTCTTTATTAATGGCTGCTTGAAGCAGTATTGTGTGAAAAAGTTTTCTTGAATTTTTTTTTTTTTTTTTTCTGTAGAGATATTTTCTAAGAGAAGGAAAAAACCCCTAGAATGCCATAGTCTAACTTTGGGTTTATAGTATTTTCCTAGCACATCTGCAGGTCTCTTATTTAACATTCTTCTTTGATGTAAACTTATATATATTTTTTTTCTTAAATATTTATTTATTCATTTGAGAGAGAGAGGGGAAACGGGTAGAGGGAGAGGGGGAGTCCTGATGCAGACTCCCTGCTGAGCGCAGCGCCTGCCCCAGGCCCCATCCAGGAACCCCCGAGATCATGACCTGAGCTTAACTGACTGAATCACCCTCCCAGGAACCCCAGCTTAACATATTTTAAACAAAAGTTCTAATCAACCTCATTTTCTCATTGGATTTCTACACTTCTGAAGCCATTCAGAACAACTGACTTTGTTTTTTGCCTCCATTGTGTGGAAACTGTTGTCAGGATCAGATTCTCCCGCCTGGAGTAAATTTGCTGGACTCTGCTTCCTTATTTAGGTTTATGTCACGACACTCTGTTCCAAGAATTTAGAGAATTGGGCCCTGGGATATTTGTCCGTGGTGTTCTGGGCTGCTGGGGGGAAAACTGCTTTATTGAAATGGGAGAAATGATGGGTTTATTTGTGAGCATTCTATTCTTTGTATCTCCTCACTTACTTTGCAGGTAGGGAAATTCCTCTGTGTGATATATTCTGCTGTACAATTGCCTTTTTGCCTTGGGTGGAAATCATTCTAGAGGGGGAGAGACGTGAACATCAGGTTTTGAGAAGCAAGAGTTCACACCCTTCAAATCTTTGCTGTATTCCAGTCTCTTTCTCTTTACACACACACACACCCACACACACACCCACACACACACACCATCTTTATTCTTAAAATGATAAGCATATCAGGTTTGATTTTTCCCTTCTGCTTATTTGGTTTGGTAATGTAGTCTGCCTTTTAAAAGGGTAGTCGGGGTATATTTTTTAGTGTGAAACTAGATGTTCTAGATTATTTTTGTGAAATTATATTTGTTATTTTAGAAAAGGAAAATGAATGATTTTGCATTTAGCAAATTCCTGGGCAGATTCCGTATTTATGAATTATGTGTTTTTGCTTAATCTGAGTAAGTGCTAAATGTTTTCATTATTCATATCTAGATTGTAATTTGGTGATTCCATTCTTCTGGTAGGAATTACGAGTGGTAGTTTTTAATCACAAATATGCTAGCTGTGTTTGTAAGTTAATAAAAACTGCTTTTGAGAAGTTGACATAGTTTAGATATTTTTACTATTTTTCTAGAAGTTTCTGGATTGCAAGATTCTTTTGGTAGAATAAGTTACAATCAGTGTTAAACACTGTAAATCTGTTCCACTAAAAGCTTAATCTTCTCTGTGTTTGCTATAAAGATACTTCTTTAGCATGAAAGATCTACTTTACGCTGTGATTAGTTTTAGAATATTTCTCTTATCTTATGTAGGCTCTAAACTTTCTAAGAATTCTTTCACAAATTGATATTTTTAAAACTTTTCTTTGCATTTAGTCCACGTTTTTAGTGCATTTATGATCTGTTACATTTTGATATACCATAACCAGTTCTCTTATTTCCAGTGATTCTGAATGTTGCCAATTTGATTATTTTCCAAAAAGCTCCAAAAGAGCTAAACTGATCCGGAAGAATAATTGGAAAATAATATCAGTGACTTAAGGGTGAATATACAAAATCAGATCAAATAATTATCTTCCCAATTCTCTCCCTTCCTTCCAGATTTAAACTAATCTTAAAGAATCTGCTTTGCTTTTACTTTGCCTCTCATACAGTTTTGTAGATTTTACAGGTCTACAAGGGGCAGCTGTGACAATTTAACCTGTTATGTGTATTGCATTCATGTTACCTTGTGTCTGTCTGTAGTTTAATCTGCCTTATCTCAGAGGGTGGGTGATAGGGAGATGCGAGGGGCTGCTGGGCAGTTCTGACTCAGGGACTGGGGTGTCCTGTGTATCTCTCCATTGTCTGGTCTCTGGAGCTCCATGTCAGGAGACAGCAGCCTAACAGTTGTTGAGGTTGTCTTGACACTTTAAGAAACCAGTATTGGAATAAAGACCTTGATTATTGTTGCTGTATTGATACTGATCATGTGTAATCAAAACATTTTTACGATATTATTAAATATTTGTAAGGATTATTTGTCCTAGAATTTGAAAGTAATATCTTGAAAAGTTAATTTTGTGTATATTATTAAAGCCACAGATGTAAAGTCAGGACCATGCTCTTACTTTTCTAAGAATGTATGCTATATTGGGGCACCTAGGTGGCTGAGTCAGTTAAGTGGCTCCCTTTGGCTCAGGTTGTGATCGCGGGGTCTTTGGATCCAGCCCCCCATCAGGCCCCCTGCTCAGTGGAGGGCCTGCTTCTCCCTCTTCCACTCTCCCTGCCTGTGCTCTCCTGCTCGCTCTCTGTCAAATAAATAATAAAATCTTAAAAAAAAATGCTATTAACTAAGTATAGTAGGTGATAAAAATTCACATGCTCTAAATTTGTATATCTGCCTAATGTACTTTATCTGATAAATGTCACCAAGCTGGAATGGAAGGGATATGTAGAAATATTCAAGGCGGTTTGGTCAGGTATAGAAATCGAAAAAAGAAACAGGCATAAGCCAGGATAGAAGTCTTTGTGATTTTAAGATTTTTAGTATTGCCATTGGAAAACCAGAGACACTTAACTGTTTGGCATTTAAAAAAAAAAAATTTGATGGAATTATTAGGTTTCAGTGATAGGTATGGAAAGATTCCCCTCTGCCTCCACACTAATAGGATTGTTAGTTTTGGTTCTCACATGTGATAAACTTGGACCTTGAGGATATTAATTAAGTAGGTACGTAAAAACAGTGCCATTGAGATCAACACTGAATATGAAAATATGTAGGATTCTAGGCGGCTTTCACAGAAGGTTTGCACTGCCAGAGGAATCTTCAGGAAGTTACTTCAGTAACAGCTTTTAGAATCTATAGTTGCTTTAAGCTTTAAAATATATTTTCGTACATGATTATTACAGTTGAGAAGTTCTCAGCTGGGAAGTTATTTGGGGAGGTGTGTAGGTATTTTTGATTTTCAAAATGATCAGAGGCACTGCAGGCCTTGACTTTGCAGGGCAGTGCTAGGTGACTGTGATAGAAGGGACAGACAAGGAGTGGTCGCCCAGTCCGAAATGCAGTGGTCTTCTGTTGAGAGACACTGCCAGATTCTCAGTTCTTGTGTTTAACATCCCTTGTTTTTAGTATAGTTTAGTAAAGGATTTAATTTTTTTTTTTAAGGATTTAATTTTTTAAATATCATCTGAGAAGTCAGTGTTGGATTTGCAATGCTTTTGACATTGTAAAATATTTTGTATTTATTTATTTTTAAAAAAGATTTTATTTATTAATTTGACAGAGATAGAGAGCACAAGTAAGCAGAGCGGCAGGCAGAGGGAGAGAGAGAAGCAGGCTCTCTGCCAAGCAGGGAGCCCGATGCGGGGCTCGATCCCAGGACCCTGGGATCATGACCTGAGCTGAAGACAGCCTCTTAACCAACTGAGCCATCCGGGCGCCCTGACATTGTAAAATATTTTAGATATATAATTTGACAATGTTGTGAGTCAAGAGAAGAAAAAAAAAATGAGACGCCGGAAGCTGGTTTTTGGCAGTTGGGATTAGTTAGAAGTGATGGAGAGGAGAGTCCAAGCGTACACGTATGTAGTGAACCCTTGAAAAAAAAAGATGTTAAGATCATTTTATCTGGAAAGAAATGATGAGCGCATTCCTATCAGAACAAAGAGGGAACAGACTGTTCAGAAAGTCAGAGAGGTTATTAATCATTGAACAAGCTGAATTATTTGTCATAACTTTTTATTAAGAAAAAGTGAGATTCATTGAGATAAATGAAAAACTAGAATGTGGTAAGTACTTTAATTTTTGAGTTCTTTGGGATTAGAGGCCACATGCCATGGTATCTCAGTTTGAATTGTGCCTGTGAGCCAGCAACTACAAAAGGGGAGGAAGGAAAGGAGGAAAGTGTTAAGTGAAGGGGAAAAAAGCAATGACAAGCAGATGGGAAGGAGGAGGCAATATCTCCTTTGATGAAAGAAAATGGCAGCTCTATCCTTTGGTGTCCTTAGGATAAAAGTCTTGGTGTCCTCCCTGATTTCCTCTTCTTTCATATCTAACATCTACTCTGGCAGCAAATCTCGGGGGCTCTGTGTATAAAATATATCCAGGATCTGATCACTTCTCACCTCTCTTCTACTATGTGGGCCAAGTTGCCACCATCTCTTGCCTCCATGGGGGCATTAGCCTCCTAAGAGGTCTACTGGCCTCCTGAGAGGTCTGCTTGCCCCCACCCTGCTCCCTTACGGTCTCTTTTAAACCTGTCACATCAGATGTGCCACCTTGAGCCTCCCAGTGGCTTTCCATCCCTGGATGGAAAAGCTCTAGCCGTTTTGGTGAACAGTGCTTACCTTGTAAAACCCATACTTTATCTGCCCCCCATCCCCACTTTACCCCCATACCTTTCTGAATCACCTCCTCTGCTTCCCCTTTCATTCACTGTGCCCCTGTCACCATCCTTGCCCTCCCTCAAACACCCGGGCACGCTGCTGAATGGGGTTTCTCACTTCCTTACAATGCTCCTTCCTCAGACCTTCCCTGGCCCGCAGCTCTTCTGGCTTTTGCGCAGATGTCCCTTTCTTACTGAGGCCCTCTCTGACCACAGTGTTGTAGTCACAGGCAGAGAGACAGAGATTGTAGTTACTATCTCCCTCTCTCCCTACCACCTCTATTTTTCCCTAAAGCACTTTTGTTATCTGACCTCCTGCCCATTTTACTGATTTGTTTATTGTGATCTCTCCCTCGAGAGGGCTGGGATTGTTCTACTTACTGTTGAAAACAGTGGTTGACACATAAGGGGAGGCGGAAGTAAACAGTTGGCGAAATATGGTTAAGAAGCAACGGCAGAAACCCGTTATGAGAGTGGCTGAGTTATCCCGGCCACCTTGAACTTGTCTTGTTAGTTGAGGATGCTAGTACTGTCTCTGTAAAAATCAGCTGGGCTGATTTACGTGAAGGTGTAGCACAGTACCTGCTGGTGTTCGAAGACACCTCATAAATGAGAGTTGCGATGATGATGCCGATGATTCTTGTGGGAAAAAGAAGACAAGCCAAAGGAAATGGTAAAGCATCATAGCTCTTTCCAAAGATCTTTCATGACAGCATTTGCATTTTACTGTGGGTTTTTAGTTCTGTTCCTTAAAGAGGACTCCCTGTGGCCAATGTTAGTAAATCCATCCGTAAAAGCTCAGTAAGAGGGCAAGTGAAACCGCTGACATTTCATTCACATCTTGGTGCCAAGTCGTGGTCCTCCTGGTGGACTGTGTGGCATTCAGTAGGCACTGATGATGGGGGGGCAGAGGGTCACACATCTCGGTGTGTGACAACCAGATACACAGTTTAACTTCATGACGATTTCAAGTCTCAGAGAAAAGGATCGATTCTGCTCAATAGGAGATGTATACGAAGGAAAGGCATGTTAAATATATATGAGAGAGATGTTCAGTATTAAAATTTAAAGAGATGGACCTCATGGGTTAACCTCCAGTTTTCTGAAATCATATTCACGGAGTATTTCCTTACTCAGTTTATATGGGTCTGCCTAGCACTGAGCTCTCTAATAAGATGTAAGTTACATCCCTGTGCCACTTGTGACTAAAAACTAGTTCACATGACCAGGTCCTGACTTAAATATAGTGCCTTTGATGGTTAAAGGTGATCAGGTGAGTGTGGTTAAACAGCTCAAGGGGAAAAAAAAACCCCAAACTGTCCTTATTAATGAACTGGGGTAAAATGTCAAAGCACTGTTTTTTTTATGATAGTGGGCAGGCCATATATTCTTCTAAGATAAAGAATGTTGTGAAGTCACACGTTCCTTGGTTTATTAGCCATTAGAACATAAAAGTTCTACAATGTGAGTGGGGTCTTGTGCATCTGGGAAGGAGGGAGAATCTATTAAAGCAAGTTCACGAAGAAATAGGAGACTGGTGCCTGATGGTATGTGTGCGTACGTGTACCTGCTGGAAGCATTTAGAACGTCACTGTGCAAGTGCCACCTAAAGTGGTATGGCTTTCATTTATTGTGAGTGACTTCCAGTGACTTCTGGGATGTCCGTGACAGAAAGGACCCTCTTCACAGACTGTCATTTAGAAAGAAGTATGTCATACGGATTTATAAGAAATGATTTTGTCTTAACATTTCAGTGTACTATGAATATACTGGATAAAAATTTTAAAGGGATAACTACAGTTCTTTCCAAACAGCTTTTATTAAAACATTTGCCTTTTACTACAAGGGTTTTGTTTTGTTCCTCAAAGACAACTCCTCGTGGAAATGTTAGCCAATCTACTTTTCTACTTCAGGAACTTGAGAAACTAAATAATGTAAAAGGTCTAATTGTGTTTGCATTCAACACAGTATTGATGTAAGTGAAAGAAGGACATTTATTTACATTGCATAATAAATTACTCAGCAATGCTCTGTGTTTCTGACTTTCGACAGTGCTAATCTGTTTCTTAGGAATGATGCAATTTCACAGCAAAAATTTGATGTCATTCTAATGATTCTGCTTTCATTTGTAGAGTACAATGAAGGCCTAGTAAAGATTAGTAGGAAATCTATTTTATTGTAGATAATAAATCTGCAAAGTAAGCTCTCAGCATAGATGGAAGTTGATCTGGCATGGAGCTGCTTTATGAATAGCCCTTTGAGCAAACTCTACAGTTCTGTATGTGGTTTTAAATCACTGTAAATTTGTAGGCAGGTACATATTACAATTGTCTGTTTTTCTTTTTAGGGCTCATGTAATCAAAGAAGTTTCTTTGTTGTGTGTATCTTTTCAGAACACAACAGGAATTGAAAATGAATCAGGTGAGTTTAAAAATAAGAATTTATACAAATACATTACCGAGATGTTAGACCAGTTCTTGATTTTTAAAAGACCAAAACACAGACATTCATTTCTCCCAGATTTTCTTTTCTGTTTCTTAGTACCATTAACTAGTTCATTGCTTTCATAGTGTGCATTTGTTCGTGGAGTGGCGTGTGCACTGTCGTGGCATGGGTTGGCATTTCTGTGGACCCCTGCGCGGGGGACTGGTTCTTGGGAGACCTTAGTTCAGACTTTCTGTTTCTGCCTTTCCCCTGCCACACTGTAGTGTTAATTTTTTGTTTTTGTTTGGAAGCTTATTGAGCTTTCATTTTTAATACTTTTTATTTTGTAAATTATCCATTGGTTGAAAAGGGAAGATTGAAATTTATTTAATTTATTTTTAGAGACCAAAACTAATCAAGTGGGAAACTTTATAAGCATTCTGTCCTTGAAAAACCTGGGGATAGAATAAAAACAAGAAGGCAGATATTAAAATATAAGATGTGTTTCTCCTTTATACGAGGGTGTGGGACTACCTGTGGATTAAATAATTCTGCTACAGAGATTTCTGTAGCCTCAGGGGTGTTCTGATAAGTAAAATCAGTTATGTGGACTTAGTGTATTCTAAAGGATTCTAAGGATTCTTATTTCCTGGTCTTAATATCATTTCACTTGTAGTTACAGAAATTCATGGGTGTTACTCCCTTATGAGATCATAATAAACACATTTAAAACATATGAAAGGCAAAACTTAAAAATGTGAAGTCTAATTTGTAGTGCTTAGCTTAAAACTATCAGACTTGAAAACGTTTTGTGTTCCTCATTTTCTGAAAATTTGGACACCTTTTTATCATTTACAGGTGCTTCTAACTGGAGTCCCAATTTTATTAGGGTGACCACATTTAATAAATTCAGTCCTGTGTTGCATTGAGAGATGTGCGATTTTTGGAATGGATTCTTTTGATTTCTTTTCATTACTTTCCTTTATCAAAAATACGTTTATTTTAATGCAGAGGACCATACATCATAAAAAATGAATCTGGCGAACACATGGGGCACATGGTTTCTATTATTTTACAACTTGCAGATTTACTGACATGCTTTTGAAGCCAAATTGTTTTTGAAATGGTGAGATGGGGGTGGGGAAAAGAGAACCGAGTGGATTTTCACAGTCCTTGTTCATCAGAGTCATGGGCATATATATGTCATACATTTCATTTATTTTTCTATCTGAAGAATGATTCCACATATATGTGAACCTGGTCACCCAAAGGAGCTTGCTTTTCTCCTGCCTAGAACTGTTGTTAGAAGAGCGTCAGGATTCTGAATGAGAACGATTGTGAATGCTTCCAGAGTGGAATCCAAATATTGGCCTTGCTTTTGGGGCATCACTGTTCAGCAGTCAGTTATTTCAGGTGGCTACAAGTTTGCCCGTAGGCTTAGTAAGGCTTTAATTCTTACACTGTATTCGGCTACTCAGATTTTATTTCTAATGTGTTTTGACCTGTTTGACACCTCACACTTTCACTTTATGGTTCCTTTTATATCAAGTGTCCTTGTGTTTAGAGAAAGTCCACATGCCATTCAAAAGAGTTGTAGCCGTAACCTTTCTTTTTTGGCTCTTTTACAGTTTCATTTTGTTTTTGACAAGTTTTAATATCAGATCTGCAGAGGACTGCCTTTGATGCCAAATATCAGTGGAAAAGTGTCCTCTTATGTTTCTAATGGTTAGCACATTTCTGATTTGGATGTAATTTAAGTGGTCTGGTAGTAATGAAACTTTTATTTGGATTATAAAAATTGTCCACTTTTTATGAGTAAAATTTTCAGCATCTTTAGTTATATTTTCCTTATCTGAGGGATTTTAGTTGCATGATGTTACTATGTCATGGCATAAAATCGACGAGTGTTTTTCAACAACTGTCTCAGTAATTCTTAAAAATTAAGAATTGTTTCAGGATATTTTATGTTTTTCCCTCTTATATTTATTGTTCTCATTTTCAGCCAGTGAAAATGAGCAATCAGTGCTTCAGAAACTTGAAAGTAACCACACAAAAATTTGGATATTAAAAAAGTTTTAACTTGAACCAGATTGGTTTATTTTTTTTTTTTTAAGCTTATTTATTTAAGCAATCTCTATACCCAGCATGGGGTTCAGACTCACGACCCTGAGATCAAGAGCTGCATGTTCCACTGACTGAGCCAGCCAGCCAGGCACACCTGAACCAGATTGATTTTTTGTTTTCTTTTAAGTAGGCTCCATGCCCAGTGTGGAGCCCAATGCAGGGCTCGACCTCATGACCCTGAGATCATGACATGAGCTGAAACCAAGAGTCAGATGCTTAACTGACTGAGCCACCTGGGCACTCCTGAACCAGACTGATTTTTAATTAAAATCTTAATGGTGATGTTAGGGTCAGATTATTCTCTCTAGAGACTGAGCAAGTCCCTAGATGAATTTTAGCAGTTAGCGTTCGGGTCTGTCTCTTATGGTGGGCATGGTCTTGATGACAGTAGCACAGTGTCATTCATTCGTATGTGTCTGCTGGTGGAGCTTTGGGGACTGAAGGATCCCCAGAGTGAGCAGACCATATTGTTCGCAAACGGGTTCTTTAGAGGAAACAGCAGACTCGGGAGTCTCACGGTATTTTAAGAGCTGACTACTGAAGCAGTGTTGTGAACTGCTCAGTCTTAGACCAGTGTTGTTCCAAGAGGCTCCTGGTGCGGTAGCTCCCCAGGCTCTCTCTCTCACCCCAGCTCTGGGCTCCACAAAGCCTCTAGATCCACATATTCTTTGTCCTTCTTTCCCTTCCAGTTTGTTCTCTACTCCACACTTACCCCTTCTCTTATCTTCCCAGCTTGGAACTCCGCTTGCTTTGCCTATGAGCCTTTGTTCCTTCCAGCCTGGTCCAGGCCTGGTTGGCAGGCAGGAGGAGAGCCACTCTGCTCCTCCACTTCATTCTCCCATTTTCTTTTCTCTCCATTGGAAATCACAGATACCCTTGGCTTGCTTCATCAACATTAAGTTTGGAGATACTCCATTATTTTCCTCCTTTTCTCCCCCCAGGTTTATTTAGGAGATTCCAAACTTTATAAATGACATTTTCATTGAATAAAGAGTTTAGCGTGCTTTACTTTATAGAATATCAAGGGTGAGCTAAGGTCCCTAATTTGAATATACTCATGGTAGTTTAAAATCGATATGCTGGAGTTTACTACCACTTCCTGTCTACTGAGTGCTAAACCAACATGCCGGGCACTCCATTAAGTATCACGCACATTATTTTCTCACTCATTTAGTCTTTGCGGCCATTCTCTGAAGTGTAGGTATTCTCTCCATTTTATGGATGAAAGCCTTAGGGCCCAGAGAGGTGGCCATGGCTAGCCCATGACCACTCAAACAGGAAGTGATAGAGCTCTGATTGACACCCTCACTGGTCCAGAGCTCGGGGTCTCGGCCACCATGCCTTACTATGCATCAGTCAGGATAAGCTGTGTGACGCTGTGCTAACAAACAGGCAGCTCCAAAATCTCGGGGGCTTAACGCGGCATCCTTTTATTTCTTGTGCTTGGCTACGCGTCCTGTGTGGATCCGCTGTGGCAGTTGCTCAAGAACCAGAGATGGTGAAGGCTTGGTCTCAGTATATGTCACTTCTACTCGTATTTAATTAGCCTGAGGTAGGCATCTGGCCACATCTCACTTAAAACAAGGGTGTTAGGGGCTGGCTGGTGGGGAGGGCAGTGCAGTTCTGTCAGGTGCCTGGGAGGAAAGGAGACCTGTGGTATTTTGGGGATAGCCTCTGTGATTTTGCCCTAGCTTTATTGAGATATAATTGCCGTGGAGCATTGTGTAAGTTTTAGCCCTAATGAGGTAATACAATTGCCTTGACTTCTATTTATTGACTTACGGTTAGGGTTTTTGTTTTTTTTTTAAAGAATCTTTGGGTAACTCAAGTTGCTTCTGATATTTGAAACTTTCTATCGACAGAGTAGCTTATGATTACTGCATCTCTCCATCCTGATCAGTAATCTACAGTATTGCCAGTAGCCTGTAGCAAAACAGTTCAGCCACCTAGCCTTCCAGACTTTTAAAGAAAGTTTTATGTAGTAAAATAACAAAAGCAGCCTTTAATCACTGGATGCTGCAGATCCAACCCTGAGAACTGTGATAAGCCATCCATAGTTGCCTTATCTTCGCTGTTCTGGATGTTCTTTCTTTCCCTCATTTGTCCTGCGTACACTGCCTCCCAGCGTGTTGTGGATTCTGCACTGAACCAGACAGGCAAGGGCTCTGCTCTGTAGCTTACCTAGTCAGAGAGAGTCGGTTGAAAGCGGAAGACGAGACAATTTCAGGTAGTGAAAAGTGTCGTGCAGACAGTGAAAACCCCTGATATGGTAAAGAATAATGAATGGAGGGAGGGGGAGGTTCTTCGGATTCCATGGTCTTGGAAGGCTGTTCTGAAGAGGTGACTAACAATTAAAACAGAGACTCAAGTGATCGCCAAGAATCAGATAGATGAAGATCCAGCGAAAGAAAAAATCTCAGTATGAATGAGCCAGTAGTGAGTGCAAAGGCCCTGAGGTGGGAGTGAGCTTGCTGGTTCAGGAACACAGACAGAACAGGCTAGGGGCTGGAGCTTGGCAAGCATCAGGGACTCTGGGACAGGGTGAAGTTAGGGAGAGGCAGGGGTCAGATTCATAGAACCTTAAGGGCCATAGAAAGAATTTTATATTTTATTTGAAGTGCAGTGGAAAGCCACTGGATGTTGACATGATCTGTATTCCATTTTTTAGAGCATCACCTATGTCTTTATTGGGCAAGAGGATAGCAGTATGCTTGTTTACTATTGAGATTAACACCGTATTTGAGGATAGTTTCTTCAGTTGGACAATTTAATGGGCCTGCCAGCTTTTTGAAAGAGGGTACTTTTTAATGTGATTCAGAACTATTTGACTACTGCTGTTTTCCAGAGACACTGTGAAGGTTTTCTTGTTCTGTCTCCTCATCTCTTTATTGTTATTACAGTCATAGTCATTTCTTAACCAAACGCAATTTAATGCTGTTTCAATGAACTGAAGCTTGTTTCATCCCCTCCCCCATCGTTTGCTCCCAGAATAGTAGCTAAGAGTCTTGTTTGCAAGTTTAAACAAAGAAGAGTGGTTCATAGAATTTAAAGTATTAGCATTTTGCTTCTCGGATATCTTTGGCTGCTAACAGCAATTAACTGTGGTGATTATCATTAGTCTGTTGCAGAATAATATGCATCTTAGTGTGAATATACTGTGACACATTCTCAGTGCGAAGCGATGTTCAATCTAATCTCTTCTGCCAGCCACTGCTGTTGCTCTCCAGTGTTTTGATTAAGTTGAATATTTAAGAAACTAAGTGCTTTAATTAAATAGATTAAAACAGATATAATCATTTATGGTCGTTTTCTGGGTGGAGTATGTGAAAAGACTTGCTGATATAAATTTAAATGAAATACCAGTAAAACTTGCTTATGTTTATATTTTGAAAAATAAAGACATTTGTGTGTACGGCCTGTTTCAGATGGTGCATGCAGCCTCCCGTCACAGCAGCCAATGCCAGGGTCATGCTACATGGTGCTGTGTAGCGGAGTTACCTGCCCGGTTCCCGTGGTATCTATCTGAGAGGTTGGGGGGCGGGTTGTAGGGAGTGGAGCAGGCTGGTTCCATGGCTACCTTGTGCCTGGAGCAGAGCAGATGAGGGAAGAACGAATGGGCAGAGAGGCGTGGGCTCAGCTCCATGGTCATCGTGAAGATCAGAGTAGACTTTGCCTGGAGAGATGGGAAACTGTTGGAGGGTTTTGAGCAGAGGAATGCTTGAGTTGGGTCAGAAAAAAACCTTGAAAGAAAAAAAATTTTTTCTTGGCATCAGTATTTTTATCCTTTATTTTCTGGGACCATTAAAGTTTCATTTGAACGTGATTTAAAGAGAAGAGTGTAGAAGTCACTTATTTTACTATATAGATTTTATATATTTATTTGAGAAAGAGAGAGGGAGGGAGAGGGAGAGAGAATCTGAAGCAGACTCCACGCTGAGCACAGAGCCTGATGCGGCGCTCGATCCAATGACTGCGAGATCATGACCTGAACCGAAACCAAGAGTTGGACATTGAACCAACTAAGCCAACCACGTGCCCCTATTTTATTTTAAAAACCAACTTAGAGGTATAATTTTTGTGTATTAAAATGTACTCATTTGAAGTGTATAGGCCTTAAGTTTGCTAAGTACCTACCTATATCCACTGCTCTCAGGATGTAGAATGCTTCTGCCACCCCAAAAGTTCTTTCTTGCTGCTCTGCCGTTAGTATTCCCCCCAGCCCCTGCCCCGGGCAAGCACTGATTGGCTTTCTGTCCCTGTAGGTTGGTTTTTCCTGCATTTCACGAGTGGAATCATTAGCACTTGCCCTTTTGTATTTGTCTCCTTTCGAGCAGCATAGTGTTTTTGAGATCCATCCATGTTGTCGGTATCAGTAATTTATTCCTTTCACAGAGGACATTTTATGGGGGACATCTGACCGCGCAGATAGATCTATTTATAATTGTATTTCTTTTTTTCTTTCTTTTTTTTTTTTTTTAAGATTTATTCATTTATTTGACAGAGAGAGAGCGAGCACAAGCAGGGGGAGTTGGAGGTAGAAGGAGAGGGAGAAGCAGGCTCCCCGCAGAGCAGGGAGCCCATGCGGGGCTCGATCCCAGGACCCTGAGATCATGACCCAAGCCAAAGGCAGATGCTTAACTGACTGAGCCACCCAGGCGCCCCTATGATTGTATTTCCAAAGATTTGATGAAACCTTGGATGGCTTTCTCTCCTTCATTTTAGGTTATCTTCCCCTTTTTTCCTAGTCCTAGATACACACACACACACACACACACACACACACACACACACAAGGTATAAAAAACTGAAACCACTTTTGCTGTTTTAGAATATTATTAATACAGAATTACATTTTTATAAGTAATTCTAAATGCAAATTTGATTTTTCAGACTTTTTAAAAAGAGACTTCCAAGTAAGGTGATTGCTGTGTGTTAGGATATAAACCTCAATTAATGAATGTATAGTTTAGAAAATTAAATTTTTTTTTTTAAAAGATTTTATTTCTTTATTTGACAGAGAAAGAGATCACAAGTAGGCAGAGAGGCAGGCAGGGGGAGAGAGGAAAGCAGGCTCCCTGCCAAGCAGAGAGCCCGACACAGCGCTCGATCTCAGGACCCCAAGATCATGACCTGAGCCGAAGGCAGAGGCTTTAACCCACTGAGCCACCCAGGAGCCCCTAGTTTAGAAAATTAACATGTTTAATGATGGTGGCACTTAAATCTCATTTTGAATCATGTATTCTACTAGATAAATTAGCAATTTTTATGAGGTCTGGGGCCTTGTCTTTCTGAATGAAAATATATTATTTCTGAAATTTGAAAAAGAATTAGCAACTTGGATGACATTTCCTTTTATAACTGTGGAAGGAACTGTGGCAAGAAGGTTTATATTTTTTGTTATTCTGATATGAATGCTTTGGTAGAGAAAAAGGTTATAGGATTGTTTAGCTCTTCCTCACCTTTGCTGTCTGGTGACTCACATTCCACCTTCAGTCCTGGCTTGGCCACCCCAGCCGTGTGACCTTGGGCAAGTCACTTGACCCCTTAGTATTTGCTCTCTTACCTGTTACCTAGACAGAGTAGTGGTGGCCACCCCATGCGGTTGTGGTTAAGAGTAAATGAGTTCGGGATGCCTGGGTGGCTCAGTCGGTTAAGCGGCTGCTTTCAGCTCGGGTCATGATCCCAGGGTCCTGGGATCGAGTCCCACATCGGGCTCCTTGCTCGGCGGGGAGCCTGCTTCTCCCTCTGCCTGCTCTGCCTGCTGCTCCCCCTGCTTGTGCTCGCTTTCTCTCTGACAAATAAAATAAAATCTTACAAAAAAAAAAAAAAGAGCAAATGAGTTCATAAAAGTAAACGCCAGTGCCCGGCATATAGGAAACACTGTGCAGGCGTCATCGTCGTCATCATCGTCGTTATTTTCAGCTGGTAACCAAGTGTGGATTCTGCCCTATAACATACTTTTTAAGCACTGTTAGTGCTTTAGTTCAGACCAAGGCATTGCTTGTTTGGACTATCACAGAAACTCCCTCATTGACTGCTTTGCTGACCGTCTCTCTCCCCTTGGGACCATTCTCTACAGGTCTTGAATTCTGTATTCATACAACATAAACCTGACCATATAGGAAGTCAGAAAAGTGGGCAATTATGAGTTGTTTGGAACATCTTTCTGGATGAACTGGGGTTTGAACTTGAGCTGGAAGGATGTAGAAGATACGTCTCCTGTTCACAGACATGTACCCTGGGGCAAATAATACATTATGTGTTAATAAAAAAAAAAAAAAAGATACGTCTTCTGACTGGTCAGAAGAATTGAGGGCGAGAAGGATCAGTGGTCTGGGAGCCCCAATAGCGGAAAGCCCGCCTTGTGAAAGACCCCACGGAGTAGGAGGGCCTCCAGAGAGCGGTGCCTGAAGGGACCAGGGAGGACCTTTAAGAGTAAAATCAGGATTTTTCTGTGTGATTTCTTCCAATAGAATTTTTTTTTTCCTTAAAGGTATAGATGGACCAGACAGACTCCATCTGACTTGAAAGGCTGTGGCTCCATAGTTTGCTGCCTTGGAGGAAGGTGGTTTGAGATTTGGCCGCTGTCTCAGCAGTAACAGACTCACTAGGAGGCAGTAGAACTCTCCTTCTGGACAGAGGGAAGGGTTATGTTAGGTTGAGAAGAGCTCTCAGGTACCTAATTTACTTCGCCTCTCTCGAACCTTGAAAGCCTCTAAAACCAGTAGAGTAATGGCTGGGTTTTACTTAGAAAGTTATTAAAAAGAATTCTGAACCAGATGCTTTTTTGAATGATGGATCAAGAAGGCAGAGGGGTTTAGAGAAGTTGAATGTAGAAGAGACCGGAAAGCAGAAAACCTTCCCATCGCATCACGCCAGTCTCCTGCCCGAAACCCTCCAGTGGTGTCCTGTGGTGTCCAGTGGTGTCCAGTGGTGCTCCGCTCCAGTGGCACTCCAGTGTCTGGGCCCCGGCCTTCAGGCTTCGCAGGTGAAGCTTCTGCTTTCTCCCTGGCTCTCACTCTGACCCGGCCTCAGTGGTCTCGTTTTGTTCCTGAATGTGCCAAGTCTTTTGTCTCCTCAGGATGTTTACCCTGGAGTTCTCAGTCCTTCACATGTGGCCATTCGCATCTCTCAAGTCCAAGTGCCTGTGTGTGTGATCTTCTCTAAGAGGCCCCTCGCCCCCATCCCCACAGCTACCCTAACTAGGACAGTGTCCTATCCTTGTCTGTTTATCACACTCTTTATTTCCTGGGTCCCAGTGAGACACCCCATCCGGTGGGCAGAACCTGTCTTGTCTTCGCTGCTGCTTTCCTCAGGTGGCTCCGTGCTGGCTCACGGGGCTCACCTTGGACACGTGTAGGATGAGGAGTTTGCTGGGTTATTTCAGATTGGAAGGATGGTGGAAGCAGTGGGAATTGGAGAAAGGGATAGGATACGACAGTACCGCAAGCTCCCTGGCAGCATTTGACTGTTGACCTCTCCCCCTTCTTTGAACCTTTTCCCCAGCCTTTCTGACATCGTCTTCTTGGTGCCCCTTCTGCCTCTGTGACATTGCTCCTGGCCTTGTCTTGCACTCTTAGTGGCATTCCCGAGGGCTTTGTCCTCGCTCGTGTCTCGTTCTCTGATCTCATCCGCTCTCCTGTTGAGTCTGTCCCTCGTACAGCCATCTCTGTGCACCCAGACTTGGTGGCACTTGTCTGCCGGATACGTGTGTGTTGTTTCCAGCAACCACTGCTTGGAGCGAGGCATCCCGTGTCAGGCGCTGGGTGCGGTGATGAGTGACAGAACCTGTCCCCTGTGTCTGCAGCCTAAACTTGCCTCTGGTGGAGGGGCCATTAAACAAGCCAAGCAGTAAGTGCGGACACAGTGCGGAGTGCCCCGAGAGGTGGAGGGTGTGCTGGCGGAGCCTCGGGGGAAATCCTGCTCCGTAGGACAGTGGGGATAGCCTTCCTTAGGGTAGGCCGGAGCCTCGGCCACGCTTGCTGGCGCCCTGATGGATCTGGCTTTGTTGAGTCTTGGCCCCTCCATGCAGGTGCTTCAAGGAAAGGGGAGGAACTCTGCCGCTTTTCCTCCCCCTCCCTGCGCAGGAGCTTGAAAGGGGCGCAGACAGGAAGTTGTTGCCTTTAATTGCCTTTGAAGCTACTTACCCCAGTTTATTCTGATATATTTTGCTTGTTCTCCTTTAGTGATGCACAGTGAAACCCTTAACATGAAAACCCCCCTTGTGCCTGCAGGGAGCAGCCTCTCCAGTTGTAGTCGAGAAGGAGGGGAGGTAGGACATGGATGTGCAGGCCCGGCCCTCCTTCCTCGCTTTCCTCTGTTGTCTCTACCATGTGGTCTCTCGGAATCTCTCTTGTTCTCTGCTTCTCAGGCCTGAGGTGGGAGGTGCCCGAGGAGCAGAGGTGGTCTGTTTAGTGCAGCAGTCCTGTAGCTTTTTGTCTGTGCAGATTAGATTGGTGGATATTTACCATGTTAGAAATTGAAACACATTTTTTTTTAAAGCTTAACCTGGGGCTTGAACTCAGAGACCTCGAGATCAAGAGTCCGATGCTCTACCGACTAAGCCAGCCCCTTGAAACAAAAATGTTAATTGGAAGCATAGATTCACAGGAAGTTGCAAAAGTAGTACAGAGAGTCCTTGGACTCTTCTTCACTCAGCCTTACCCAGTGGTGTAACATTTTACTTTATTACAGTATCAGAACCAGGAAATAGACCTAGTTCAGGAGTTAGACTACAGACTTTATTTGTAAATCAGAAAATTTTAAAAAACACAAGATCAGAAGCTACTTATCCCAGCCATCCTACATCCATTAGCTAGTGGAATTGATGACATCATCTCTTGTCGTGACCCCTGGAAAACTCCCCTCTACACACTGCAGGATGAAAAGGGCTAGTGACATCTCAGCGTTATTGTAAAAGTAGCCCTGAGCTGTGGACCCTTGACAGGTGGCCCTAGATGATCGTGCGAGGCCCCGCTGGTTTAGCGGTTGGAGCGTGGGCTCTGGAATCCATCTGGATTTTGTCTTGGCTCTGCTGCTTTAAAACCATGTAGCTTGGAATCATTACTTGACAGGACAGCTCTGTGGCATAGTATTTGAGAGTCCAGACCCTGAAGCCTGACCATCTGGGTTTGAATCCTAGCTCTGCCGCTTGCTGGCTAGGACATGGGGCAGGTTTCCGTTTCGTCTGGAAAGTGAAAGCACCCACTCCCGGAGTGGTGGTGCAAAGGTGAAATGAGGTGATGCATAGAAAGAGCTTGGCTCAGAAGAAGAAGTAAATGTCCTGCTCCTGAAGCTGCCCCCACCATCCAGCATGGGGAGGTCATCCTGGGCCAAAGGGAAGGTATTAGGTATTAGGGAAAGGAAAAGAGAGGTCGTCTAAAGAGCCCTGTGAGGAGGGGGCCTGGATCAGCTTTACTAACCGTCATATCTGCACTGCCCAGCCCAGTGCCAGCCTGGAGCAGGCTCTCAGGAAGTATTTGTTAGTTGAGTGATGGACTGAATGAAGGAAGGAGAACTGCTCCTGGCTGTGAATTCGGGAGGGGAGGGAGTATTGACTTTCTTTGAGTTTGCGTTAGGAAGTTGGAGACATTGATTTAGTGAGATCGATTGGTAATGACTAAGTAACTTACTAAATTAGCTTAAATTTAATGCATTAGATTTAACCTATATTGCTCCAGATCGGTTAGTTCACCGATACATGTTTGGAGGCTATACTTCACTAAGCAGTGAAATAACGAGTTCTTATGTTTCCTGTTACATAAGAGGAAAGCAGAGAAGCCCTCATAACGTCTTCTATGCTTACCACAGTGATCAGGGTCAGAAACCTTTGAAACGGGAACATGCCTTTATTCTGGGACAGCAAGGGTGGGGTGCTGGGAGCTGTCGGCCACCCCAGAGGAAGGAGCAGCCGAGGTTCCTTCCTGGAGTTTGCCGTTTGGCCTCTGGTTGGTCACCTTCTACTCATAGCCTATGCAGTTTGGCAGGTGATTCATTTCTCCTAGGGTACTACCCCTGCCTACCTCTCCCACCTCAGCTCCGGCTGCTTTTCCCTTACCTTCTCTGCTCCGGACACGTTGGTCTTTTTGCCTGTCTGTTCTCTGAGCACACAAAGCTTGCTGGATTACCTGTGTCTCTGCTGATTACCTTTCTGGGTGTGTTTGCCCCCCATACTCTCACACGATGCCCTTTCCACTTCTAGAGCTGCTGCTTCTTGAAGCGGTCTGTCTAAAATGGTACCCTATCCGTCTCTGTCACTGTGTGCCTTCTTGTGCTTGATTTTTCTTCAGAGCATCAGTAAGTACCAGGCATTGTATACCCTTGCTTGATTTTATCTGTCTTCCTCACCAGAATAACACATTGTTAAGGCAAATGACATGCTTAAATCATTGCGTGGCTCATTGAAGGGACTCAGAAATTGAGTAGATGCTGCAGTTTCTTTTAGAAAAAAATATTAATCGGGCTTCTGGGTGGCTCAGTTGGTTGGGCGACTGCCCTCGGCTTGGGTCATGGTCCTGGAGTCCTGGGATCGAGTTCTGCATCGGGCTCCTGGCTCTGCGGGGAGTCTACTTCTCCCTCTGATCTTCTACCCTCTTCTACTCTCTCTTACTCATTTTCTCTCTCAAATAAATAAATAAAATCTTAAAAAAAAAAAAAGAAAATAATCTGGGAAATATTCGCAGGATCACATTGTGATCTTTAGTGTAAAAACCAAGATGACCTTGTTTAGAGTGTGATATTATATCTAATACTATAAGGATATTCATATATATATGTATAAATGGGATCCCAGTTTATAAGTGTGTGGGGGAGAGAAATTTTCTTTTAAATATTCTTTTTTTTAAAAAGATTTTATTTATTTATTTATTTGACAGAGAGAGAGAGAGACATATCACAAGTAGGCAGAGAGGCAGGCAGAGAGAGGGGGGAAGCAGACTCCCTGCTGAGCAGAGAGCCTGATGCGGGGCTAGATCCCAGGACCCTGAGATCATGACCTGAGCCGAAGGCAGAGGCTTTAACCCACTGAGCCACCCAGGCGCCCCTCTTTTAAATATTCTTTTGTTCCAGAGGTTTACTTGTAAATTGACTGCTTGGAATTGAGAGCATATATCACATTTTCCAAAAAAGAAGTATTTTATTTACCTAGAAATATACCTAGGTACATTCAGGCACACATGGAAAAAATGCTTTCTGATTGATGACCCTGCTATTTTATTTATTTCTAGCCTTCCTTTTTCTAAAAAAGGGTTAAGTCCATTCATAAGAATTATGTATTCATTCAAGTATTTAAGTGACAACAAACATGTCATGTCTGCTGCTAAGCATTGGGAATGCAACATTGAATAAGATAGACACCATCTGTCTTCATTGTAGTTTATCAGGGGAGGTACTTTAAACACATAATTATACAAATAATTACTTAAAATTGTGGTAAGAGCTGTGAAGGAAAAACAAGGAGAAGGAGAGGCAATTTCCAGCCATAGGCACTGCAGCTGGAAAGGGGAGAGGACGTTCTTAGAGCCGGCCAGGGTTGACGTGGTGTGGTTTGAGATCCTTGAATTTTATTTGAGTCTTGTGCGAAGGATACTAGAATAAGCAGAAAAGAAGCTTTCCTCTACTAGTTAAATGAGCCCAAATTTAAAAACATGGGTTCACTGAAAGCAGGTAAGTAAATGCACAGGAATTTGTCTCATCTTTTTTCCAGTGGCAGCTCTGCTGAGGTCTTTTATATTCATAGGCGTATCAGAAATGTAAACATACGTGGTCTCCATATTATACTCAAGTTACAAATTTCCTGTGGGAATGACCATTCCCCCTTCCTCCTGCCTTAGGGGCCATCTCCTGCGGACACTTCCGTGGAAGTTTGGAGGTTTTAGGGCACCGGTTCTCAGATTATTTTCCAGCAGAATCTTTTTTTTCCCCAGCTTTATGGAGGTATAATTGACAAATTATAAGATATTTAAAGTGTACATCATGGTATTTTGATATATGTATAACTAGTTAATTAACACGTCCATCATCTCTCATATTTATCTTTCTTTGGTGAGAACATTTAAGTTCTACTCTCTTAGCAAATTTCAGTTCAATAATACCATGCTATCAACTATAGTTAACCATGTTTTACATTAGATCCTTAGACTGTATCAAGGAGAATCTTACCTGGAAATGGCACAGTGGATATGAACTTGGGCTCAGGGTCAGACAGGCAGAGGTTCAGATTCTGGCCTTGAGCAATTTAGACAACTTCCTGAGCTTCGGTTTCTTCCATTGTGTGTGTGTGGTGGGGGGCGGTGAAGGTTGGGGGAGAAGCCGGGGGCGGGGGCTGCAGTGACAGTCTCTGCCCCTTGAGCTGTTTGGAGTAAATGCCATCATGCGTGGAAGACTGTTAGTACACTGCCTTGCACCGAGGCCCGGAGGAGTTTCTCAGGAAATATTAGCTTGTTAGTACTATTGTCATAGTGCCTGAAAGGATCGGTTAGAGTAGCTGACACACTGTCTTTTCAGAGCTCTCGGGGAAGTTAAATGGTGTCAAGTCCTTTTAAATCTTAGGCTAGGGTCCCATCTGAGGAAGGAGAAGAAAACTCACTCTTTGTTTTCATGGGCACGTGCTGATAGGACTCGGAGCTTTGGCTAAGTACTTCTTAATATTGCTTAATTTATCAGTGCTACAAATAATTATTATGTAGCCTAGGATACCGACTACCAATTTAATACCTTTTCCTCCCCTGGAAAAAAAAAATTCATGTCGCCAAAATAGCCATTTATAGATTAAAATTTTAAAGATGGGGGTACTATATTTAAAAGTGAGAAATTTGTGTTCTAAATTCATTCACATTTTAGCTAATTAAAAATGCCATGAGACCCATTTCCTGGGGGCAGTTTTGATATTCCCATGTTTTGGAAGGCATTTAGCTTGTGCTTGGTGATATTGTCAGGACCAAGCCATACATAGCAGGATCAAAGCATTCGTGCTTCTGAAGGGTCGAAATGTTGGGAGTACACAAATTTGGATGATATTCTCATCTTTGCACTAAACACTCTTAAAAGCTGTAAAAGCTTCACTATGGGAAAATTAACCTCTTTAGGTTGGAGTTTGCTTTTTGTCTACTTTGATTTCTTTGAAAGTCCTTGAGAAGTGATTCCCTTGCAGTAAAATACACCTAGACCATAGAACCCATCATTCTTAGTGGTGGTGTGGTACGTCTGTCAATTCTTTGCGGTATATGGGATAACAGTGAAAAGACACTTGATTTTCCTTTGACCGAATGTTATTTTTACAGTAACAGTCATGTTTTACCAGTTGGCTCAGATTTCCCCTTTCTGTTCCCTTATAATCGTACCTAATAGTAATCTTATTTCTTAAGATTAAAGTGAAAACTGGGTAGTAATGTATAAAATTCTATTTCTTAAGACCGTGATATTCTGGCGACTTTGCTAATTAGTGACTTGAAAGAAGTGGTAAATTAGTTTCCTGGAAAGGTCACATTTCCATTGAGGGCCCAGAAAAAGTTGTAGTGTTCTGGTTGGAATATTGAAGCCTCTGTTAAAGGGGGCGTTGTCGCCGGAGGGATGAAAGCATAGATGGGTGGGGTCCACCCTGCTGGCAGGTCCTTTACGGTGTGTGCCAAAAGTATTAAGTAGGGAGTATTGATTTTTATTTTGTAAACGTTCTAAAATGCTGATGGTAGCCTTTGACTTAAAAGTAAAGCTTAAGCTGTGTTTTACTTCCAGATGCTGTGGGAGTTTAAACTAGTATGGTACCAGATATTTACATATTTTGAAAATGACTGCGGGTGGCTAGAACAAAGTAGATTAACACAGACGTGCTTGGAGGTGGTAGGAGTTTCCTTTGGAGACTCAGGAGCAACCATCACAGCAGCTCCTGAGATGCTCCGCAGCTCAGTCCTCTTGGCGTGGCTTGCCAGCTTCGGGTGGCAGTTACATTTTTGCATATTTGCTTATTGGACCAGAAAAGAAAAAAACACTAACTGGGTTTGCTTGCCTCTGCTCTCATCCTTCTGTTTCTTGACTTGCAGAACACTGAGCCTGTTGCAGCTGCTGAGAGCCTGGCGGAGGTACCTGAACACGTGCTTCGAGGACTTCCGGAGGAAGTGAGGCTTTTCCCATCTGCTGTTGACAAGACTCGGATTGGTGAGGACCAGGGTCACAGAAGGAGACGGGAGGGGAAGGGAGAGCACTTTGGGCACTCCTTTGGGAGTGTTTAAGGTAGGGAGCTCATCATCAAAGCGACAGATTTACACTTAGACTTAGAAAATTATGTGGAATTTCTGCATTTTCCAGTCAGGAATCCAGGGTGGACAGAGATTATAAAACTAAACTAGAAATAGCCACGTGTCCACCCACCGTCCTTTGTGACTTAGCCTCCCACTGTCTCCTCGGGGCTCCTCTTCCTACTGAGTGTATTGGTCCCTCAGCTCTGATTTCACTGGGACTTGAGTGTGAGTATGCTGTTATACTTAATTTCATTATTTTGTATTGGTTTTCACACCTGCCCCTTTCATCGATTGTGAGTTCCTTCATTTCTTTCTTCTGTGTCTCTAGTACCTGATTCATTCTGGACCTTAGTAGGTACTTGAATGAATGACGACCTGAGTGTATCTGAATGCTTCTGGCTGGATTTTCTCATTGAATACAAACCCAGCTTTTATGTATTTGGTCTTGTTTTTGTGCGCTAATCTTTAGACAGAAGGCCAGTAAGGAAGTAAATTATAAAAATTTAGTGAAAGTACAGTTTTGGAATATATCATGTCTGTCTCCCTTTTGTTTTTTTAAGATGTATTTCTGATATTCCTGTTTATGTGTATATGTGTGTGAATAAATTGTTAATAAATGGTTTTCCTAATTCTCATTGAAAGATTTTTCAGAAAGTCACTTGAGCACTTATAGTGTATCATTCGCATGAAAGTGGTTGACTGTATAGCTCCACTAATTGATTGTTAGCTTTGTTATAAATTGGATTCGTAGAGCTACAGAAGAGTGAAATTTGAACCTCCTAGCTGGACAGTACCTTCCTTCTGTGCATCTTCTGAGAGCGGAAGACGAGAGAACTTGTCCAAAGGGCTGCGAGCATCACCTCCGGGTGCTGGTTCCCTAGACGCCAGGGCCGTCTCCTGCCGTTTGGCCCACTGCTTCTTCAGCTTGTCCGCCTGCCTTCTGGTCAGTGCCCAGAACGCAGGAGCCGCCGAGGAAGGCGGCGGAGCCGCGGCAGGGGTCACTCTGGGCTCTTGGAAGCTCTGCAGAGTGAGTTGTTACAGCAGCTTAGGCTTCAGGAGACTTAGCTGGAGAGGAGGGGGTGTTCCACTTTGAGCAAACAAACTTCAAAAGTACCATTCATAAGTCGGCATTTTCAATCCTTTATAAAAGCAATTCCTGTTCATCGGAGACCATTTGAAATCTGCAGAAAAGTAGAAAGAGGAGTTTAAAATTATTTCTAGTTTCACTCCTTTCTCATCTTTTTTCTCTTTAGTTGTGACTGTGCTGTTCTCTGGGTATTTCTCTGGGTACCGTCTGGGTAATTTTACATGTAAAAGGTAGAAACAAATATAAACCATTTCTTTCCAACTGATAAAACAATGTAGGTTCCTTACAGACTATTTGGGAGCTACAGAAGAATATGAAGAAGAAAAATAAAAATCTTCATGGAAGACTTGATTTCATTTGACTTGGTTTGCTCTCCGTTGGCCTGACATTATCTTGCTAGCCTTTTAACTATTTCGTGAAACAGAATTGACTTTAATAGTTCAATCTTTAAAATGACCACAATAACATTATAAAAATATTGTTCTTATTTTCCAGGTGTCTGGGCCACTAAGCCAATTTTAAAAGGCAAAAAGTTTGGGCCATTTGTTGGTGATAAGAAAAAAAGATCTCAGGTTAAGAATAATGTGTACATGTGGGAGGTAAGGAAGAATTCTGGCTCTTTGTTTATCAGCGTTCTGTACATTTTTTAAGAAATTATTCTGTTCTCTCAAGATGTGACATTTTGAAATTAAAAGTCATCTTAATATGTTCTTTAAAATTAAGAATATGTATTTTTCACTACACTTGATCTTAGCCAAAAGGCTGAGAAGCAAAGAATATATATTTTTTGAAGATTTATTTATTTTAGGGAGAGAGTGTGTGAGGGGGGAGGGAGAAGGGAAGCAGACTCCCCGCTGAGCCGGAAGCTGACCTGGGGCTTGATCCCACAACCCCCCGAGATCATGACCGGAGCTGAAACCAAGAGTTGGGTGCTCAGCTGACTGAACCACCCTCAAGAATATCTTTATTAAAGAGAAAATGTGTTTCTTTGGATACAGCTGCTGTTTACATTTGTCTTCTGAAGCTGCTTGGCTGTCTTCAACAATAAATGTCCAATCCACTTTTTAATATTACCTTGTTCAGGGTGTTTTGCGTGACAGCCGAGACCTTGGTCTGTCACTTTGCAGGCTTTCGGATAGATACCATCAAAGGCACTCCGAGGTGGTCGCAAATAAAACACCGCTGGGGTCTTCTCTGTGTTTTAGAAAATAATCTCTGTGTTGCTGGAATATTCAGAGTTGGATATATTTAGCACATGGCACATTTCTATGTAGTGCTTTGGACTCTCAGAAGGAGGCTGCTGGAGGACCGCGCAGAGCGTCAGCACACTCCGTGCAGAGGTGAAGCCGTCAGCAGCAGAGGTGCACTGCCCCTCCCACGTTCGGAGTGGTGCTGATGCAGAACCGGAACCCATGTCCGCTGCCTGACAGCGAGGCATTTAAAAGTGTTTTCCTGGATTGCCTGGCTTCAAATCCTTGCTTTAGCTTTGTGACTCTCTGGGTGCTTAACCTCTGGGCCCCAAACCCCTCAATTTAAAAATGGGGTTAATGAAAAATACCTCATTAAGATAGCCAGGAAGATAAAGCTGGTTGTTACTGTTTCCTGGAGCATTGCGTGCAAAATCAGCATTTATGTGGAATTTAGTTCAGATCAGGTGCTCTGGGGAAGCTCCTCATGCTCTGATAGGATCTCAGCTGGTATGACTCCTTTTCAAAACAAGTGAGGTTTTTCGGTGGTTAGAAAAGCATTTCTGTCAGATGGTCTTGAATTGACTCACATCTGTTTCACACATAAACATACACAGGCCTAAAAATAAAATCTGCCTAGGAAATGTCTGGATACTTTCCATCGAGAAGTTCTGTGACATTTGTACATCCGAGGTATGTTGCTATTGTTTTCAGTGTGACCAGCAATGTTTCTTAACTTGAAGATTCCTACAGTTTCTTCCAGTAATTTTGAGTTTGTTTTTTGTGAATCCCTTATAGTAAATCCGATGACGCAAAGGGCCTTAGGAAATGAGGATTTAGCATGAGAATAATCACATTATGCTGTTTCACTATTTCTGAGGTAAAAGAGTGCTGTATTTGTAGAAGAACTGCCCAGCCAAAAAAATGATATTAATTACTCAAGATAACACCCGAATGATTGAAAATGTCTTGACCACAAAATTATGCCTCCTAAGTAAGTGACATTTTTAATTTTAGAAATTTCCCAAGGGAACTAACAATGTTCCACTAGGTTAGTGCTAATCTTAGTGAGGATAATGTCTGGAAACCAGGAAGTGCATTGCCTAGTTCTGTGTGTATAATGCTAAGCTTAAATGTCATGAATATTAATATTACACTAAGTTTATTGTATCTATTTTACCCAACATAACAATCGGGAGATTTTTGGGCATAGTATGTCAATTATTAATAGTGTGCTTTATAGGTTAAGCTTCATTTGTATTGAAATTCATATGTAGTATGAGTTCATACTCAGCTTGGTGAACATTGTAATTTGGAGCCATGACCTATTAGGGATTCGATTTCTGCTTATAAATCCATTAATACTGTGTTGTTAACTTAAGGTACTCTATTTGTATACCACTACAGTTGGTGAATCTTATGACATTGCCAATTCTTTTTTTTTTTTTAAGATTTTATTTATTTATTTGACAGAGAGAAAGAGATCACAAGTAGGCAGAGAGGCAGGCAGAGGGAGAGGGGCAAGCAGGCTCCCCACTGGGCAGAGAGCCTGATGCGGGGCTCGATCCCAGGACCCCAAGATCATGACCTGAGCCGAAGGCAGAGGCTCAACCCACTGAGCCACCCAGGTGCCCCGACATTGCCAGTTCTTGTTAGATTTAAAGATTTAGTTCTTGTCAAGGCTGGCTTTTCCTTCTCGTAGTTAAAAAACAACTGGATGTCATTCAGATAGTTCGGACTACAAGGTATGTATTCCATACAGAAACCTGTAAGCCTTCTGCTCTGTTAAATAAAAGTAGGTAGTATCTGACATGTATGTAGAAGTATGCATTAAGCAAAGTATAGGAAGCATCAGTTAGAATGTATATATTTCTTCTAAAGAAAAAGAAACACCAGGGGCACCTGGGTGGCTCAGTGGGTTAAAGCCTCTGCCTTTGGCTCAGGTCACGATCTCAGAGTCTTGGGATCGAGCCCTGCATCGGGCTCTCTACTCAGCAGCGAGCCTGCTTCCTCCTCTCTGCCTGCCTCTCTGCCTACTTGTGATCTCTCTCTCTCTCTGTCAAATAAATAAATAAAATCTTAAAAAAAAAAAAAGAAACACCAAATAAAATTTAGTATATCCCCATTAATTTATTCCAACCTTGGTCTTAGCCTCAGACTTGCATCAGAATGCCTCTTATTAACGTAACAAACTGCTTATCATTAAAATCTCATCTTGGCATTCGTTCTTCCATTAAAGCCCCTTAAGACCGGCTTATCTTTTAGCAGCCTGGTCTCTTGCCCCAGCTAGAGCTCCATTTTCAAGCTAATCTAAGACAAAGTGTTAAATTGCTTTTCTTGAGCCCTTGATTATTTAACACAATCTTAAGTCCTCTAAGCTTTCACTGAAAACATTCTATTAAATCAGAAACAACAGGAGAGAAACAGTCAAGTATCCTCAGGGTGAATGCACAAAACAGTCAGATTCTCCTCTAAGAGGAGAGCATTCTTTGAGCAGTTTCTGGGGGAGGAATTGCTTGCTAGCCAGCCTCACTGCTGGACTCAGTGTAATACATGCTGTGATTACCCACCCCCCCCACACGCCGGGCCATCTGCAGTATTCTAACCCCTTCTGACAAAAGCCTTTCAGATTCACTTCATGGGTCTCAGATCGCTTCCCACGAGATGAACTTCTGAGTTGTTTGCCTATGAATTGTTATAGTAAGTTTCTTTTAATAGACTTTATTTTTTAGAGCAGTTTTAGGTTCAGGGCAAAACTGAGCAGAAAGTACAGAGAATTCCACACACCGCCATGTCCCCCCGCTATGGCAGCAGAGTGGTGCATTTGTTAGACATTCGATGGACCTGTGTTCACACACCATTATCGCTTAAGGTTCCTAGTTTTCATTAGGGTTCGATCTTGGTGTACATTCCAATAAGTCTTTGTTAAATTATAAATGTAATACATGCTCATTGTAGAGTAATGTAAATAATGCCGAAAACTATAAACAAGAAAGTAAAAATCATCTGTGAATATTTTGGTGAACATTCTTCTAAGTCTCTGCTTCTCTGTCTCTGTTTTTCTTCTGTCTCTCACATACGCTGCTGCATATACAAACACCATATATAGACACTTCATGCCATTGAGATCAGACAGCACATGCGGCTTTGTGACATGCTTTTCTCTTTCCGTATGCTGTGGACGGGTCTATGTCAGATCGTTTCATCTACATCATTATTTCTTATAGCCCCCTAGAATTCCATTGCATTCCTTCCACTGTTGAGCCAGTTGAACATTTAAATAGTTTTAATCTTTTCATGATATTAACAATTCTTCTGAGTATGAAACTCACCATTACATACATGTGTGCTCACTTGTCTGGTTATCTTCTTCTTTTTTTTAAAGATTTTATTTATTTATTTGACAGAGAGAGAGAGATCACAAGCAGGCAGAGAGGCAGGGAGAAAGAGAGAGGGGGAAGCAGGCTCCCCGCTGAGCAGAGAGCCCGATGTGGGGCTCGATCCTGGGACCCTAAGGTCATGATCTGGCCGAAGGCAGAGGCTTTAACCCACTGAGCCACCCAGGCGCCCCTGTCTGGTTATCTTCTTAAGATAAATTCCTGGAAGTATAATTCTTAAGTCCAAAGTTATGTACATTTTCATCTCCGGTGAATTTTGCTAACAGACTTCCAGAAGGATTGCACTAATTTATATAACCACCAAAAGTACATATTTTTCCCTAGCTTTTTAAAACCCATATGGTTAATCCTTTTTATAGCGCCCCACCTCCAGCCCCATTCTTATAAATGAAAACTAATAGTCCACTGTTTCTGTTTGCATGGCATTCCTGTAGGCAACAACTTTTGAGTTGGGGATGGGGGATGGTGGGAAGATGCAGAATTGTGTTTCAACTAAAATTGATAAGTTATTTCTCTATAATGAGAGGACTTTATTTAAAGAAGGGAAAAACTTTTTATGAGTCTGCACCGTTAGCATTTGATGTCAGCAAGTGTATTCCCTAGTCTTTGCTGGCTCGACGCTTCTAATTTCAGATTATTTCTAAGTTAAAAGTGGAGGCAAGAAAAGAGAGTAGAAAAGTCGGTCAGCTGATCCTGTAGAATGTTTTTTCCAGAAAGCACTATTCAGCTCTTCTTTCCAGCTTCTAACCCGCACTAGGGTAGTACCAGAGAAAGAGCCCGGGGTCACATGGAAATGCAGCCTGCCACCTGTTGTTTACAGCCCTGTGGCTATGAGTGGTTTTTACATTTTTTTTAAACAAAAAATCAAATGTTTCATGACACATGAAAATAATATGAAATTGAGATGTCAGCTCATGAATCTTGTGTTGGGACATAGCTGCACCCATTCATTTGCATGTTATCGATGGCTGCTGTTTCCCCGTGGTGGCAGAATTGACTAGTTCTGACAGGGACCATGTAGCCTGCAGAGCTGAAAATATTGCTAGTTGTTTAAAGAAAAAGTTTGCTGAGCCCTGGTCTCAGTATGTAGGAAGGAGAAGCAGGGGGAGTGAGCACGGCGATGTCTGGTGTCTTAGGCTTACTGTGAAGCTATGTGGTTAATAGCAGTGGGAAGATTTTGAACTGGTACTTAAAAGTGGAGTAGCTGTAGAGTTGGTCATTGAAGCTTCTAGGCCAATCATATTTTTTTTTTGAGGAACTTTAGGACAGATGAGGGCGTTGAAATATAGAGAATGAAGCGACCTTCCCAAATAAGTTAACTTGTGGTCTGGTGAAAAAAAAAACAAAACCAAAAATCTCTTTGGGAGTGTATATATCCCCTTACTTAACCCCTGTTTCTGAAGCTTTTACCATGTGCTTTTACCACTGTCCTACATTCTGGAGCGCTGAGTTTGGCATATAACTTGCGTGCTATTGTAGAGTTACCTGCGATATACCCCGTGGAGATTTTTGTTTGTGGAATGAAAGAATACTGGAAATGCCCTACATCTTTGCACAGGTGAGAAATCTGGGTGTGAAGTGGCTCGCTTGATGTCCTAAGGCTGTCAGTCCTGGACTCTGGCCTAGAGTCCAAGCTTCTCGATTGCCTGTTCCATGCCCTTCCTGCTCGCAGAGCCCAGAAGCTCTTATTCTTTTTTATGTTGTGGGCCCTTTTGAAAATCTCCCCAGAAAATATACAGATGTACAAATATACATATGGTATATGATACGTAGGGTTATATGGAATCCTTAAACATTTATAGTCCAGTGTTAAAATTTCTAATTTAAGAATAGAATAAGTTATTTTGTTGACCCATTGAATGTTGATCGGGGCACCTACCTCAAACCTGTGAACATTTATTGAGTATCTGTTTTTAGGAGATTTTCCAGATACATCTGTGTGGTTGTAGGTGTGAAACCTAAAGTAATTCCAAAAGAGAGGGTCACGGGTCAGTCAGTGCTGTGCTTTGGCGATGATGGCTTTGGTACTGGACTTAGCAGGCTTGAGAAGCGCACCTGTTTAATTTTTAAATTTGTATTTTAGGATTGCCTACAAGTTTGCTTATTGTAGTAAAATGTGCCACCACCCATTAGATTCCCTTTTATTTCTCTTATTCTAGAATATTCAGAAAATTTCAGATACAGTGATGTATTTAAATAGTTCTAAAAAGAAGCGTTTGGTTTTCTAAAGCAATCTGAGGAGTGAAGTAGTTGGTACTAAAGATCCATTTTCGTTTGTAGCCTCCAGAAAGTTATTTCTGTGGGATGGCAGTTTTATGGTCCTTAACAAGCCCTCCACGTATCTAATTGTGTAGCTCAAGAATGATTGGAATGTGAACATACCAAGAAGAAGGTGTGGTATTTTCAAGGTAGCCGTGTTAATAACTTATGAAGATGTAACTTTCATTAAATATTTTCACTGAAATGCTCACACACCAGGCGAGGCTGTCCTTTTCTTCATTGTCTCACTTTTTGATAACGATAGCAAGCTCCTCATAGGTTGGTTTGGCCCCAAATGAGATGATGTTTATGAAATTACTTGATATAGATGAATTTGGCTCAGTAAATATTAGTTGAACATAAAAGAAAAACACTTGAATGATCTTACAGAGGACTAAAAACATTTGTAATGTATATTTGTGGTTGAGTACTTTTAAAAAGATTACCAGTCTTCATTTTTGCTTAGAAATTTCATTCTCTTGTAATGTTAGAGAGCATGGGTTGTATTTTGAACCAAAAACCTAGACTAACTGTGTGGGGGCGGAAATCCTGAAATTGACTTCCGCAAACTGCGGAAACTGTTTACTTATGGAGACGCATTGGAGGCGAATGCTCTGTCTGTTGGTCTTGTAGAGATGTGAGCCTCTTCTCTCCCCTTTACTCCTTTTGTCGGTCTCTACAAATGGTAGTAGATATTGTCTGTCTTCCAGGAACAGGCGGGGAAAGTGGGAAATGGTGTATAGGTCAAAATACTGAAAATTCCAACAAGCTAGATCCCCAGAGAAATAAAGATGGAGAGGAGCCTCAGCAGCGTGAAGCTCCAGGAGAGGTTCTGTCCTACCATTATTAATGTGTTAGAGCTCTTTGAAGGGCAAGTCCAGAGAACAGCCAACAGAATGGCTTCATCGTTGTAGACTCTTAATTTTGGGTGGGCTGTCTGGATGCATAAAAGACATATCTCCGTATGAGAGTTGGTTCAGTATGAGGAGGCATCTTCAGTGCCCTGTCTTAATTCCTAGAAGTGATTTCTTTCAGAGTAAGTTGGTTACTGTAAGTTGAGAGTGGGTAAAGACCTCATAGGCAAGCAGTTGAGGATTTGAATGATGTACCTTTGCAGTAACTGAATGAGAATTTTTTTCAATTTATGATTTTGAATTAGCACGTGTAGAGTAGAACAAGTAAATGATAAGGAAGGATCTAAGTGAAAACTCTCACCCCCAACCCATGAAGTAAGTATGTTTAACAGTTTGGTTTGTTCTTTGCAAAATGTCCTTTATGTGTCAGGAGGCTTTAATTTTGATGCGCTTTTAAATTGAGTGTGTACTAAGTTTTGATTTTGTGACTATTTCAAAATGGCTGGATTAAATTGAGTGGAAGTCGAGTGGTATGAAGATGATGTTTTGTTTGACAAAGAGTTAATACCCAGTCTGTGCTCAGTGGTAAGGGCAGAAAGGAGGTCCGGCCTGGATAACGGAGGGAAAGTGAAGGATGGGAGGAAGGGTTTGGAGAGAGGAAAATTGAAATGGAGGCATAAATGAGGGGACCACGTTTGAATCTTGGCTCAGACTTTTAGTGACTTTAGTATTCTAGTAAAATTACCAACCTTCCCTAGTGTCCTGTTTTAAAAGAAAGGGGCTTAGAAATGTTTCATAGGGTTCTTGTAAAGGTTAAATAAATAAAATAGCACATTAAGCATCTAGCCCTGTGCTTGAGGTGGAGGTCGAGTTCTTTTTCTCCAAGTGGGGAATTTCCATTTGAGAGTTAATTTGTAAAAATTGTTTGTATATATGTAATCAGGTACCCCTGCTTTGTTAAAAGGGACTGTTTTATAGATTGGGTCAGGAAAATTACTGATTATATGAAAATATTTTTTGGTCATTATAACGATTTTTGGAAATAGAAATTTTTGTTGCATATCATTTGTTGAGTCTGAGCTAGAGTGGGAGTTTTACCTGCCTTTGCATTATCTTTGTGGGATAGGAAGGGATTCTGGTTGGTTCTCCACTACCCTAGCCTACTGGTGCTGCAGCACTTTTGCGGTCTCGTATTGGTAGTTAACATTCAGCAGAGCGCTGTCGGACATCTTAACATTTGGGTTCTGTGTGTCAGACACTGAAGTGAATTCCGACTGGGTACCAACGTTTGACCAATTGAAGTAGAAATTGTATAAAAACACGTTTTCATCCCCATTCCTAATTATAAGGTTAGACTCTCAATAAAAATGAGAAAGCTACATACTTAAAAAAAATGTGTGTGTGTGATGATGATGATGATGGCACGAGGAGGAGTCAGCAGGCCTCGGCTTCCTTTAGTCACGCTTCGGCTTTCGTGCTGGAGACTGACTTGCTCTCCCCACCCACATCCATTTGTACTTAGAGATTATACTAAGTCAGGGGAGGAAAGGCAGAAAATTCAGATAAGCAGAAGAAAGAAAGTAAAATGATGGGTAATCCCACTTCTCAGAGAAAACCATTACTAACCTTTTCATGTATTTAGTGTCAGGTTATTTTTCTCTTCATGTAGTCCTATGTCTAATTTTTTTTTTAAGATTTATTTATTTGTTTGAAAGAGAGAGAGAGAGCACAAGCAAGGGGAAAGGAAGAAGCAGACTCCCTTCTGAGCTGGGACCCTGACTCGGGGCTCAATCCCAGGACTCGAAGACCATCACTTGAGCTGAGGGCAGACGCTTAACCGTCTGAGCCACCCAGGCGCCCCTGTATTCTTATGTTTAAAACAGAAATGGTGGGGCGCCTGGGTGGCTCAGTTGGTTAAGCATCTGCCTTTGGCTCAGGTCATGATCTTGGGGTCCTGGGATCGAGCTCCATTTCTGGCTTCCTGCTCTCCTTCTGCCCCTCTTCCTGCTCGTGCTCTCTCTCTCTCGCAAATAAATAAATAAAATCTTTTAAAAAACCCAAAAAGACAAAAATGGTATCATTCTAAGTCATACTTTCTGTAAGTGGCTTTATTCAGTTGTCAGTAGTATTCTGACTATCTTTTATACCAGTAAAAATATTCGTCCAGCTTTTCGTTGCCTGTTTTCTTCCAACTGTAGAAATGATGTGTGTTCATTGGAAAAATTCTTATGGGATACAGAAATATGTAATAAAAGATTCCACATAAACCAACTAATTGTTTACACAGAAGTACTTTTTAATGTCTGCTTAGTATTCTGCTGTGTGCATAGATTATCATCCTGAGCTAATCCATTGTATTTTCTACTTAGCAATTAATGGGAAACAGTCTGTAATAAAAGACACTGTTAGGAATGTTCTTGCACATACATCTTGGAATGATTGCCAATTATGTCGTGAGAATAAATTCCTATAAGTGTATATGCCAGCTAAAGGGTGTGTACAGTTTAAAACTTTTTTGTTATGGACTGCTAAATTCCATCCAAAAAATGATAACCAGTTTATTCTCTGATCAGCATTGTGTGGGGTGATGTTTGCTTTCTAATCCTTTTTTTGTCTTAAAAAAATTTTTTTTTACCAGTTTGATAGGTAAAAATTACTTAATTTGAAGTTATTTTTTGATTATTAAATTTCTAGTTTAATGAATTGGTTTAATTAGTTTAAACTTATTAAAGGTAAGTATAATTTTTTTCATGAGGTTTTGGCCATGTGTGTTCCTTTCTGAATTATTTCTGCACATTTATTTGAATTATTTCTGCACATTTAAAAAATTGAGGTATTCATCTTTTTCTGTGAAATAAATGTGTTAGTTTAAGTATGACTTAACTGATGCTTTCATCCATTTTGAAACAAAATGAGCCATACATAAATAAGGAATTCACACAAATGGACCAACAGAGGTCTGTGTTGACCCGAGAGCCAGGAAGTCTGGGTACAGCTGGTATTGTCATCCTCAGGTCTGTGAGCAGACTTGGTGTCTCTCCCTAGCTGGCTTCTTTGACTGTGTGGGGTTTTCCAGCACCCTCTCTGTTGATTTCTGGGTCTGTGTCAGTATGTCAGTGAGGAGGGAGTAGGACTCTGCCATCCACTGTGATAAATCGAAACAATACTTTTGATCCCCCAAGCTAATAAAAAGTAACTAAGACGGACTGCCAGCGTTAAAGGGTAGCTGCTTCCTTTCCCTTCTCCCCTCATGCTGGCAAACATGACGGATGTGTCTTAAACATTTTAAAGTAAAGCCCCCTCTATTATTTTGGTGTGTGAAGTTTCACTTAAATCTTGCATTGTGATGCTGCCTCTCTTCGTAACATGCCATTTGGGGACTTCCCTTTCTCTGCTGGGAGGGGAGGGTGTGTACATGCATGTGTGTGTGAGTGGTTTGAAAAGGGTTCTAATGTGACATGGATAACTTTTCTTTAGAGTGGTGCAGATGTTCAGTAGAGAGCCAATTTCTGAATAAACTCAGGGGACACATAAAGGACAGTGAGAATGCTCTCCTTGGGATGGTACCTGCCACCTAGCCAGTGCTCCTTAACTGATGGCAGCGACACATTCGTATTAACAACATCTTTTTATCCTTTCCGTACTTATTCATTGAGAGCCTACTTGATGCCAGGCTCCGGTCAGATCTTAGGAGTGCTCCAGTGAGTGAAAAGGCTGACGTGTCTTTTCTTCATGGTGTTAATACTCTGGTATGAAGATGCAGTCACTAAATAAAAGAAGTAAGTAAGGGGGTGATCTCATACTTGAAAAGAGCATAAACGCTATGAAGAAAAATAAATCAGGGATATGGCTGGGGATTGATGGGAAGAGAAGGATTTGTGGTTTTAACTAGTATGGTCAAGGAAGGTGCTTTAAGCATGGTCAAGGTCAGGCAGATTTGGTTTAAGTAAATTGGTGATTTTAGGGAAGTCCAATTGAACTTTTGATCCTCAATTGCCCCATGTTAAAAAAAAAAAAAGAGATAATAATGAACCTGCTACATAGGGTTAAATGAGATGATTCCAGAAAACGCCTGACCTCTAACTCCCAACAGGAAAGAAGAATGGTTAGTACCCAGTGAGGTGGGTGCCCCCTGACACAGGCTGGGACACACAGGCATGCTCAGAGGGCTGGGAGGGAAGGGTAAGAGCTTTGGTCAGAGGGAGAGCTGCAGTAAAGAAGAGTGTGTAATGTGGGGAGGAGAGAAAAGAAGAAATGAGTGGGGGAGTCTTGGCTGTGTATGTGGAGGGAAGAAATGGGAGCATTGAGATTCTTTCCTTTCTTCCTAAAGAGAAAGTAAGAGACTTAATTCTTTTGCTTTATTTTTGACAGGTCTATCAGCAGTTGATCCTGTGGTTCTATTTCAGTGCCTAATCAAGTTTTTTACAGTCTAGTTTGGGGGAAGTAAAGTATACAGACACACACACACACACACACACACTTGGGGGTGTGTGTGTGTATACATATATATAAAAGAATATATATGTATATATACTTATATGTGTATATATGTATACATATGTATATGTATATATACTTATATGTGTATATATATGTATGTGTGTGTATACAAAGATAAAAGTTAAAAATAGCTGCTAAATTTTCTTTAAAATGAAGGAATGCGAGGTGCTGGAAGCATGGCGGGGGTGGGGTGATGACGTTGAGAGTGGATGAGTAAGTTTGATCTGAGTCCTGAAAGAGGGGTCGCGTTACCAGTCTTTTCTTTGGAAGGACACTGATACTTCCCAGAGTATGTTCCCTAGTGCCTAAGTCCTAACAGATGATTAGGTAGAGAAGGTTTAGGGGGTCAGCTGAGGTTGCAAAAGCGTCGTGTGCCATCACCCACGTGGAGGTTCACACTGCACGTTCACTTACTGAAGCAAAGGGACCCGCTGAACTGTGTAGTCCGGCAGAACGAGGCCCCCACATTCGACCTGCAGAACAACCCAGAACACTCAGGGGACTTGGGTGTGGCGGGGTGCTGCTGGAAGCTCACTCTCCTTTCCACGTTACGTTTAGGGAATAGAGTTATCACTTGTCTTTGTGCGCAGACAGTGTTTGCAGAGCATTTAGAGATCATTACACATATTTGCTGTCATTGTTGAAGTTTAGGAGAAAAAAATGACTCCAGCCCAGATAGAGAAATGATTTAATGAGGATTACCAGTTTTGGATCTCCGTTTTCATCTTTTAGTTTTCTTTCCTCTGTTGCTTGCTTTGTTTCTGTGAAACGTTTTGTTGAATATTGAGTATGATGAAGAATTGTTTTGAAAGTTGAAAATGGAAACATTTAAAAGACCCTCCTATTTTAACAACAGTGTTTCCTCCCTTCCTCCCCCAAGGTATATTACCCAAATCTGGGATGGATGTGCATTGACGCCACCGACCCAGAGAAGGGGAACTGGCTGCGATATGTGAATTGGGCTTGCTCAGGAGAAGAGCAGAATTTATTTCCGCTGGAAATCAACAGGGCCATTTATTATAAAACTTTGAAGGTAAGAGTGTTGGTGCTGTGAGTTACTCCGCGTGCGTTTTTGTGACTGACAGTAATGACTCTGTGGACCTTGAAAGGATCATGTCTGAAAGCGGTTCATCAACACATCACAAGGTCTTTGTTTTAAATACACAGTTGCCACTGCTTTGTGTGCACCAAAGCATGAAGATTGGGTTAAGTAATTACATGCCGCATCTTTATAGATACTGATGAGTTAAGCGTCTGGCAGCCACTTCCGTCCTCCTAAGATACAAATGCACCAGCAGCTGTCCGACTGGCAGATTTATCCAAGTGTAGGAGACCATCGCTGGCTGCAGGGCTTCTGTGTTAACTGAAAACACATCCTTGGTCTTCAGTGTCATGTAGCTGTGGCTTAGCTTTTCGTTTCCCTAGATTTTATTCAGAACGGAAGTTCAACAGAACGGGTTTCTTCTTTCTGCCAATTTTTGGTTTGGAGACATTAATCGCTGAGATGAAAAGAAGAGGAAAGTCATCTTCTAGAGTTTGTGGTGAGGTCGGAGGTCACTGGGTACATGCAGGGCAGTTAGCATGAGACAGCGTTGAGTGCTGCTGCATTTCTGCAGCAAGCAAGTCCCTGGCTCTGTCCCTGTCCTCGTGTCCTCTGGGAAGGCAAATCTGCACCAATCCTGCATGGGAACGTTCTCTCAAGAATAGGTAACATTTACTAGAATTGCTGCAGTTCCAAGTTTCTGTTTATTCACTTCCATTTAAAAATGTCCTAGATTGGGGGACAGTCCCTGAAAACGCATGATGAGTAAGCCTTGAAGACAGTGGTCAGCTTTGCAGCATAGTGGATTTTACCTGTGTGGTAGTGCTGGGACTTCTGGAAATTTAGTTAACACAGAGCAGTTTAATTTTCCTTTGCTGTATTTTTCCTGTCATTGTTAGCCAGTTGGACTGCCCTTTAGTTCATATACACCCAAGTCCTTGCTTCCAGTTCTTCCAGGAAATATTATTTTGCGGTATCTTATGTAAAACATCTGCCCCCTTCCTCATTTTCTTTCTGCTGGATTGTAATAGCATGGTCTCCTAGTAGGTATGACTGTGCAGTGCTATTACACTGCAGTTTGAAATTGGATTCAGAACTTGATTCAAGAACTCATTCATTGTTTCTCAAATTCATTTAAAGGGAGAATTACCTCTGGTTAGATTGGTGAGGCAGAATCCTAATGGAGATGAAATAGCAGTGAGGGGCTGAATGGGAGGGGATCAAGGGAGTGGAATTGAGGGTCCAAGGGAGAGCCAGCCCAGGGTGATAATCAGACACTGTGCAGTTCCTTCATCAGACTTCTGGTTAAAACATGTTCATCTCTGGTAGCAAATCTGAGAAACACTGAGAATGGAGAGAGACTAGGGTTTGGGAGAGTGAGCTCTGAAGCAAGACTGCTGAATTAAATCTGGGCTTGCTTTGTGACCCAAGGCAAGTCACTGGGACTTTGCTAGCTGTGTAACCATAGGCAAGTCACCTTTCTGTACCTTCGTTCCCTTATTTGTAACATACAGATAATTATAGCATTGACCTCCTAGGGTTATCGTGATGATTGCATAGGTTAGTTGAGGTAGAGCGCTAGTGCGTAATAAGGCTAAATGCTAGTGGTTATTTTCCTAACCACTCCTGTGGTTAGGAGTGGGGACTCTAGAGCAGATTGCCTTGTGAGCGAATTCTGGCTTCTAGATGTGTGACTAGGAGAAGTTACTTAACCTTACTTTTCTCATCTGTAAAAATGGAGGTAATAGTACAATTAATACAGTTGTTCTGAAGGTTAAACAAGCCACTAGTTGTAAGGTTCTGTGAGCAGTTCCTAGCCTAACCTGAGTATTCCCAAGTGTTAACCAGTTGTACCATTGCTATTCTTTTTCCCTGTCTTCGTCTGAAGTAACATAGTTCTGTCTTTGCAGACGTCCCCCAGTCCTGACCTTTGATGTTTGCTCACGTACGCACAAGACCTTTCAGATTCCTTGCTAGTGATTATCTCACAGTAATCTTCTAGATTAAGCTTTCTGTGGGTTAGGTTTTGTAAATAAATTACACGTGATGTTCCTCTGGCCTCTATAGCCTTCTCAACTATCACCCAGCTAATTAGGAAATCTCAAACTGGCCTTGTTTGTAGCATGATTAAAAACTGTTTTAAATTCCCACAAGTTGGATGTTAGCCTGCCATCCGTTCATTCATCTCTTCATTAGTTTGATAAATATTGAGAGTCTGCTATGTACCAGGTACTACTTCTATGGTAGTGAGCAGAACAGACAAGGTCTCTGGTCTTATGGAACTTCAATTTATGGATAATAAACAATGAGTAAAATTATAATTTTACAAAATTATGTAATTTTATATCTATCTACTGGCGGGTCAGGGAAGACAAGACGTATAAACCCCGTCCTTTATACCCCGCTAGCATGGGAAGGAGCCGGTCACACAAAGATCTCTGCAGGAAGAGCAGTCTAGGAAGAGGGGCCTGGTAGAAGCAAAGGCCTTGAAGGAGGAATAAGCTAGTTTTTGTTTGTTTGTTTGTTTTTAAGGAATAGAATAAAGGCCAGTGTGTCTGGAGTAAGGAGAGGAGTGGTAGATGAGGCTGCTGAGGTGGCTGGGGGTCAGATCAGGTGGGGCCTCGTGGCCCACAGGGAGAAAGATGAATTTCAGTCTTGAGTTCACCTGTCCGAGAGCTCCGGCTGTCTGACCCGTGACTCGGAGAGTTCATGCTGGCGAATAGATTGTAGGTGGCTGAGAGCTGACGTGCTTTGTGTACCCTCGTAATTCTGGAGTATTTCTCTTATTTTGACCTAGCGTCAGGAATATTTATTGGAACCCTTGCCTCTTTCTAATTGGTCTGGTAAAAGTTCAAGTTTATATTTACTGATATTTAGATAAGAGAGTACACTTGGTTCTGTAAGCCTGTCAGAACTCACAGGAAAAGTTGAAAGATCTTAAAGTCGTCTTGTTGTTTTGTTGAACATCACAATACAATACATAAAAAAGAGGTTGTTTGGTCTTTCAACTTTATTTTTTAAGATACGTGTTTATATTTCCTATGTTTAAGGACATAATTTTTCTTTTCTGAAATTTGACTTAACAAAATCTCAAATGTGCTCAGCAGTGCAGAAGAAACAATGTAGTACCAAAGCAAACAAGCACTGATTAAAAAAATATATATTATTTTCCTCTTCATAAAGATCTGTTAGTTGTATCACTGTTTTACTATGAAGTAGGGAAGTGAATAGCTCAATAATACAATAATCATCTCAGCTGCTAACAGTTTTGAAGGTGTTCAATAGCTAACAAATCAGGTTGCTCTTAACCTAGCTGTTCACCAGTTCATTAGCTATTTAGAAATGTTATATTATTGGGCACCTGGGTGGCTCAGTTGGTTAGGTGTCTGCTCCGGCTTGGGTTGGGATCCCAGGGTCCTGGGATAGAGCCCTGCATTGGGCTCCCTGCTCAGCGGGGAGTCTTCTCCCTCTCCCTCTGCCCTCCCCCCCACTTGTTTTCGCTCTATCTCAAATAAATACATAAAATCTTAAAAAAAAGAAATGTTATATTAACTTTAAGAACAGATCCTGTTGTTTTATATTGTGTTTTGCAACAACAAGGGAGTACCCTCCTAAATAAAGAGTTTGTGCTGATATTTATCTTCACACAGTTGCTAGTACAGTCAGTACTCTGCAGAAGATTGCAGTGGAATGAACAAGGAAACTTTAAGCTCTGCATCTGGGAGGTATGTTGAAAATGTCCAGTGGGTGTCCTGTAGCCAGCGTTCTGGTTATGCTGTTTGGGTTAGGGACCTACCGGGAATACATTTTTTCTCCCTCCTTTCTGTGTTTCTTTTTTACTTTGGTTTTATTGAAGACTTCACTTATTTCTGTGAATGCTAATCATTTCAAATGTTATAGGCCACCCCCATTCCATAAATATGTGGCTTATAATAAAAAGAGAAGCAGAGTATACATTTGGAACTAGAAATAGTTTACTTAAATAAAAGGCCTGTTCCTTCAGCAGAAACAGATTTAGCTCATCAGAGTGCCAAAAGGTAGCTGTAATAGCTATTTCAACTTATTAAAAGCTTATATATTAGATGTAGTTTTTTTGGTTTAGGTATAACTGATTCCAAAAGGGAAATAAGAGTACACTGGTTTAAAGATAAGAAAATGGCAGGTTTTAGTCATCCGTGGTTGGGGGGGGGGGAAGGGGGGGGAGGAAACAATAGCTTGTTCTTTTATTTTAAAGAATTTAGAATATCTTAAAATTCGGACTACATAAACTGAGTTCTGCAGAGAATGAAATAAAATAAAGTCTACTTTCAAGGGCTTTATTTAGACGAGAAGGTATGTTAAAATAAGGAATTATGCTGTTTCTAAACTGGCATCTTAGATGGAATTCACCTGCACCTAAAACCAAGGGCTTCTTCTTCCATAATCCTAGTGCAGTGATCAAAATCAGGGAGTTAACACTGGCACAGTATTTCATTAGCTAATCTATACACCTCATTCACATTTGGTCAGTTGTTCCAGCCGTGTCCTTAAAGGAAGAGAAAGCTCAGTTGCATTCAGTTGTAACGTCTTATCAGTCTCCTAAGTGTGGACAGTACGTCAGTCTTTGTCTTGTATGGCCTTCCGGTTTTGAGAGAACTGGTCAGTTATTTTGTAGAATGTCCCACAGTTTGGGCTCTTCTTGTGTTTCATCATGATTAAGTTACGGTCATGCATTTGGGGCAGAGATCTCCAGAAGTGATGATAATCTTTCCTGTGCATTGTGTCAGGAGGCACAGGATGTTGATTTATCTCATTCTAAGGATACTGTTTTTACCTTTGTAATTCAGGTTTTATGGGGAGATGTTTTGAGACCATGCTAATGCTCAATTACACCCAAAACTTACACCTACTAGTTGTAGCATCTGTTGAAGAATCAGTTATTACTGCTATGATTGCCAAGGGGTGATTTTCTAATTGCATAATTTGTTTTTCTTTGGTTAGTCGGGATCTACTATAAGGAAGAGCTTTTTCCTTTTTATTTATTTACTTATTCATTCATTATATTTGTATCAGAATGGACTGATGGATTCTTATTTTATTTGGTGGGTTTTATGTGCAATTTTACTTGTGTTGTTACCCTTGGAACTTTTTGAACAGATGAGTCATTGTGAGAGAAGCCCATAAGCCATTTCCTTAAATTCTGCTTAGGAATGTGATCTTCCCACTCGGTTATCTTTTTCTTTAGGGTCTTTTAGGTGTAATCAGCGTCGTGGTGGTCCATGTCCTCACTACTCATGGCTTTTTCAGAGTTAATGTTTTAGGAGCATAGTACCTGTGTGGTATTTTTAGGCATTTCCTTCTGCATTTAAAAGTAGTCTGGTACAGAGGGCAAGGCAGTGGATACTCCTTGGGCCCGAGCAGGTTGGTGGCAGTGCATAGAGAACATAGTGCAGACGCCTGCGTCCTGCGTCCCGCCTCTTCTTTGAGCATTTCCGTGGTAACAGTAGCGGTGCGTTTAGAAATGTGCAGTGACTTACAGTTCTTATCATGCTGAACTTGCTCTTGGCATCCGAAACGTACGCTGGTAATTAGCTTTCAACACTTCTCTTTCCAAACCGCCGGGTTCTTTTACCTTATGCTTTACGTTTTTCCTGAGCCTAGATTTCGTGGGCAAAATGGTTCCGTGTTTTATTTTTCCTTCTGCGTGGGCAGTCATGAGGCTTTGAACAGTGAGATTCGGTAAGGTACGGCAGTTCGGAGTTGACAGCCGAGCCGCAGGTCCGCCCGGGCGGCCCCCCGGGGAGAGGAGGCGGGCCGGGAAGTGAGGTCCTCCTTCCAGCAGAGGGTCCCTGCCTGGGGCCGCCCAGCCCCGCGGTCGCCAAGGGTTAAGGAGCCCTTCCTGCCGGGCTGGCCAGGCTCGCCGCCCCAGCTGGCAGCGCCGCCCCCGCCCCGCCCCGCCAACAACCGCTGCTCTGATTGGCCCGGCGCCTGTCTCTTCTGTCCCCGCAGCCAATCGCGCCGGGCGAGGAGCTCCTGGTCTGGTACAATGGGGAAGACAACCCCGAGATAGCAGCTGCGATTGAGGAAGAGCGAGCCAGCGCCCGGAGCAAGCGGAGCTCCCCGAAAAGCAGGAAAGGTAGGCGCCCGCGCCGCCCCAGCTCCCCCGCCGCCGCCTCCGCCGGGCCGGGCCCGGGCTCGGGCGGCGCCCGCTGCTCTCGGTGACCTTCCTCGGCCCGGCCCCAGCCCGCGATCCCGGCCCTCGGGCCGCCCCTCCTCCCCCCGGGCCGCTGCTGAATCACGGCCCGACGCCGCGCTCGGGCTCTTGGCTAACTTGGGGCCGAGGAGCCGGGCGCGCAAAAGTGAGCGGACCGACCGCCAGGAGGGCCGGCCGAGGGCTACTTGTCACTTGGCTCGGAACCTCCGAAACAGCCGCGCTCCGGGTGGGAGCGGCGGCCGGTCTCTCCCGAGCCCTGCACGCCCGGTATATTCTTAGCTTTTTGTGCTGTTCGCCAGCGAACGCGTCATGAGACGTGTTCCGAGAGTGACATTTCCAGGTCCGCAGATTCGGCGGCCTCGGGTCCAGCCGGGAGCGTGCGGGCAGGGCCAGACGCCGCCGCGCTGCCCCGTGCCGCCGCCCCGGGCCGCGCCGGGCCCTGCCACTCCTCTGGGCGCGGGGCCGGGCCGGGACAGGCCCCGCCACTCCTCTCCGCTCCTCTCCGCGCCGGGCCGCGCCGGGCCGCGCCGGGCCGGGTCGGGCCGGGCCGTGCTGCGCACGATTGCAACACTCGGGGTGGGCGAAGGTCTGAGCGCGCCGGACCTTCTCGAAATTAGGCCAGTAACAAAATGGAAGTTGAAGAGTGTGCTGTCGGGTCACTCTTGACTCAACTCCCGTAGTTTTATTTTGTTTTACGATGGTTTCGAACAAAAGATAAAGCGTAGTCACACTTAAAAAGGGGAGGGAATAATTTCTGGGTAGGAAAATAGTTTGGTTGGATGTATCCTATTTCCAGCTGGCATTCGGACACGTTGGATTTTTTTTTTAATAAAGAATTTTAATGTGAATTCGTGAATCTTTCATAGAGCCCAGTTTGAATATATGCCAGGCACGGTATGGTAGTTTCTTAGTCCTATAAATCCTTTTTTGTTCATTTGGCTTTTTTTGCCTGCCTTAGGTCTTATGTAAATTTTTGTAGTCATCAGGACTTAGGGGTCCGTCCTTTATTCAGAACATTGCCAAGTGAGTTGTGGAAATCATACTGTAAATAAAAGCATAACGTAAACTTGATTTTGAAAGAATGTAAAAAGAATGTTTAAAAATTTAGGCAAGAAGTCGATTGTGATTTTTTCCATTCCATATTCTTTGTATTTCACAGTGTAATATGAATACAACCAACTCATTTAAGAGAAAGTTGGTGGGGTCTTTTCCTAAATATATGTTTTCCATTTATCGAATGTTACTTCGTTATTGTTTTGGGCCATTAAATGCTTTGATGCTACATCAGATGATCAGGGTCTAGAAAGTTCCCAAGTAGTTTTTTCTACTGCTGTAATTATTAAGAGTTTTGTTTTTAGGCTTAGTACATAAATGTTGGCTAAGCGTTTATGTATTTCAGTTTGTTCCTTTATTTAGTGTTTATTTGTAAGTAATGCTACCGGCCTCTCCAGGTAAGTTGTGATTTGTTTGCAGGGGCGGTAGTTGGGGTGGGGGAAGGGAAGATGTTTACTCTGCTACTAAGTATAACTAATGATATATTTAAATGTATTCATAGCTTCCTAGCAGCTTCTCTCAGGTTTTTCACTGTTCAACATATTTTGGTGTGCATGTTTAGAACATTTCATCACTTTGCTTTTTTTATTGATCCCTAAATTTTTTTTCTGCTCATTTCATTGGATGTGGAGAAAAAAACTGAAAATAAACTTTGTGTTATTAGTGATACATGAATTTACACATTTACATTTTTATACCTGCATAGATTGCTGGGTTTTTACATTGAATTAAGTAGTTCATGTTATCCTGTAATTATTTTTGTATTTACTCTGGGAAGGATATAATCCACTGAGTCTTAGGTTTTAATGAAAACACTTGCATGAAGCTCACTCTGGGAACTTAATAGTCTGTTTTGAACAACTTACTGGTAAAGAGTCCTGAAGTTTAGAGAGTTTAAATAATGAGTCAAGCCTTCTTTGCTTTCAAATTAAATACTCGGTGAAAGCTAATTTATAGCTTGCAAAGACCTGAAATGGAGAACTTTTTATTTTAACTTGGTTCTGTTTAGGTCTTATGTGTGACCTCAGACGTTTAAATATTTTTTCGGGTGGTGATGTCAGGGAGTAAATCAACATAAATTTCACTCCGTAGCACGTTAGCTTAGGAATTCTGAAAGCCAGATGTCGAAGACATGCAGCTGACAGGTAGCCCGACAGTGGGCCTAACTTCGTTTTGGTTATGAGGCAGGCAGAGAATTCAACCCAGGGCTGAATTCTTCAGAGTTCTGGGCCGCGGCTCCTTTGCGGGACAGCTGCTCCGCCTACAGCTGTGCCTGGCATGTGGCGCCTTTCAGAATTCATCCCGTCGCTGGTGGATCATGAGGCTTGTTCTGGACAGTCAGAAGCCATGCTTCCTTTACAAAGTGGCCTCTTCTCTCTCTCTCTCTCTCTGTCTCTCTTACTCGTACATTCATTCAGTTCATGTTTGTTAAGTCCCTGCCATGTACTAGGCACTCTGCTAGGTTGAACAGTGCAGTGGTGAGCAGAAAAAAAGCAGTGACTCTTCTCATGTCGCTTGGAGTCTAGTCGGGGAGACCGACGTTAAATCAGGAAGTTCCTGATCCGCACCTTGATGGTTGGCATGGAATAGGCCTTCAGTAAACGTTGGCTGATTTGCAAACAAAGACCCACACAAACCTTGTAAGGAAGGAAGAGAACATAGTGCTGGGAGAACACAGTTCATGTTGTCTCTGACCAGGGAGCATGCAGTTTTGCCATGGGCCAAAGATGTGCATACTTGAGGGGTTTCAAATGAGAATTTTGGATTCTCAGCTTTGTGATTCAGCCTAACTTCTTATGGGTCTGAGCAGCCAGTCATGAGATGGAGCATGAGACTTTCTTGGAGGGGACAGTGGGTAGAGAAGGAGGGAGGGTTTCTTAGTGTCCGATGCTTCGGTTATTTTAATTTGAACCGCAGGAAGATTGTGATTGGAGAAATAACATAGAAAGGCCTTAGTTAGAATAGTCTGCCATCTTCTTGATTTGTGTTTTGTTTGTTACTGTGAGAAATAAGAGATTAAACGTGCTTGTTAGCAGTAAATAATGACTGTTGGCAAAAGCTCTCTTGTTAAAGATTTTATTTATTTATTTGACAGAGAGAGAGAGAGCGCGCACGCGCACAAGTAGGCAGAGAGGCAGGCAGAGGGAGGGGGAAGCAGGCTCCCCGCTGAGCAGAGAGCCCCATGCGATGCGATGCGATGCTATGCGATGCGATGCGGGGGCTCGATCCCAGGACCCTGAGGTCATGACCTGAGCCAAAGGCAGAGGCTTTAACCCACTGAGCCACCCAGGCGCCCTGGCAAAAAGCTTTTTTAGAACAGAAACTATAATAGCAAATTTGGTGTTGCCCTGCTGTCTCCTGGCCACAGAAGAGCCTGCCTTACCTGAAGTTCTTTCACCCTTAAGAAACAGTAGTGGCTCACACACACGAACTTAGTGGAGGGAATGTGAAACACGGGACTCCTGGGTTTCTACCAGGTGTGTGACTGGGGAAGTCTGGGGTACAGTTTCCATAGCTTTAAAAATGGGTGTTTTAACATGGAATGGTCTCCGTACTGCCTAGCCTCGTGGGGTTGCTGTCAAGAGCAAACGAGGTAATGAAAGAGAGTAGTTCAGCGCGGCACGCGGGTCCTAGTAACAGTAAGGGCCACCGACAGAGTGCGGCTGACAGTTGGTGTTTCTTGCAGAGGAACTCTTGAGTTTGTGATTCATTTAATCAGTCAGTATTTGTGGAGAATTCCTGTAAGCCCAGGCAAGCAGTGGGCCTCGCCACCCTGCTTTCCCATGGCAGAGCCTCGCCCTTTGCCAGTTCACCCTGATTTTTGGCCTACTTCTAACCTATTGACTTTTCCGTTCACAGCAAACTGGAGAGAGAGGAATTATTTATAGCAGCGGATAGTTTTTATAGCTGATAGCTGGACAGTAAAGAAGGCGGTTTATGACAAAACTGGCAGTGAATTGTGAAGAGTATGTTGCTCCTTCAGCTTACTCGAGAGATTTAGATAATCCTTTATAAAAACTATAAGTAGTCCCTGAGAATGCCAACTAGATTATAGTATCTCTCTAGGTGACTTGTAGTCATCACAGAACAAGTTAAATTATAATCAGCTTAAAGAGGAAATGTTTCATGTGTCTCTGTAATCAGAGTCATTCAAATAAACAGTCTTGGTACTATGAAGAACACCTAAGTTTTCTTTAGTTGCACGTGTTTGAAATGTTTTCTTCTCCAAAGGTGACAGAGCGTATACACACCTGCGGTCAAATTAGGTAAGAGATCCATGTGCAAAATGATTTGATCTGAGGCAGTTTAAGGGATAGAAGTAAGTGCTAAGCTACTGGTGTGGGCGACAAGGACTCCTGACTCCAAGAGAAGAAGGGAACTCGGCTGGGTGTGCTAAAGGTGGAGAAGAGCTTGGAGGATGTGCAGAGGAGCCTTAGGGGACTGTCGGAGAGAAGTTGCAAATGGCTGGAGGGTCTCCCCTCCGCATTGTGTGACGGGCATTTGCTGTGTCTGTGTCCCAACACTGTGGTAGAAGTTACAGCAGAGAACTAGAACGACCAAGGTTCCCGCTCTCATGGAGTGTACATTCTGGAGAGCGGGGGGATGGCCAGCCAGCAGAGGAACAGTACGAGTTTTGGAATATTACGTGTGTAAGCTGGGGGGCCGGGGTGAGACACAGCGTGACTGTAGATGGGTAGCCAGGGGTGGCCGTTCAGAGGCTGTGACATGAATGACACAGGGGTGGGCCCTGTGTCCCAGTTCAGCTCCGGGAAGAGGGACCGATTTAGATGTTCTTTCAGCAGTTTGGGGAATTTATTGCCTCAGTTGGGGTGGGGGTATGGAGGGGCCACCTAGAAACCCCCACGCAAGTATTTTTTGCATCATGAAACTCCATTCTCCAAGTGGACGTATGGACCCCCTTTCTACCAGGCACTGCGCTCGGTGGCTGAGTTGGTAGGGAAGATGAGAGAGATGAGTAAAACATTCAGGGAGGAGCTCATCGCCCATCTTAATGTAGCTCAGTGCAGGTCAGGCTTTGTAGGTGTTCTAGTTATGTGTGTTTGGGGTCCAGAATGGGGGGGTGGTACGCAGGAGCCCCTTGGGGGAGGACACGATGCTGCTTTGTAAGGACAGCAGAGAACAGCGGAGAGGACTCCTGCAAAGGATGTTGAGGAGGGGAAGAAGGAAGGACCTTGCGTGAGTTGGGGAAGGAAAAACTTGGAGGGACGTGGGAGGTCACGGGTCACTGCTGGACAACAGGTAGGAAACAGGTGTAGCAGGAGGCTCCGATGGAGGCGGAGAGGGTGCTTGGGGGCAGAGGCATGCAGGTGAGGAGCCCTGACCAGTGCTGGGCACGCTGCTTCGGGCGGATATTCCTGTGTAGCCTCTGCCGCTGTGGTGTGCACACCGCCTCCAGGTGAGGAGATGGGCCCTTAGCCAGCCTGGCCGTCCTGTCCAAACTCACGGCTGGTGGGTGTCAGAGGCAGAACTTGAACTCAGGTTTTCTGTGCCTGTGCTTCTACAGGATACACTGCTTTTCGTCTGCTTGTGCGTGGGGTGGGCAATGGCAGCAGACGGGACAACACTGGTTCCATTTAAAGTTACAATTCGAGGGTGCCTGTGATAAAAGCTGAGAATGGGGGTGCCTCAGTGGTGTTTGCTGTCAAACACCTAGTAGCCCCCCTAGCAGCCAACAGTTCTTTATGAGGCTCCCTGGCCAAAGCTGAGTGGCAGAGGCCCGGCCGAATGATGGAAGCCTGGCCATGATGCCGAGGGTGATGGCAGATGGGCCCTGAACCTTCTGGGCATCTGGTGGACAGGTCCCGTGCCCACTTCCTTGCAGGGTGCTCCTCGGCAGGTCTTGTTCACAGGTGCTGGTGCAGGGTGTGGGCAGTGGGAGGTGGTGATGTGCCTGTGGAAATGTGGCCCCAGCATTAACCTGTCACGTTGGACCCAAGAGAGCAGTGTCCTGGCTGGTCCCCACTTTAGCTCTCACTTCCTTCTAGCTAAGTGATGCCTTTGCTGAGCGTTGGGTCCCATGTCTGATGGTTGCCTGCCAGGTTGATCGGTGGTGCTGTTGGTGCGGGCCTGTTTTTAAAAGCTTGGTGCAGCTTTGATATTTTTTCCATACGGTGGTAGGCAGGGGATTTTTTTTTATTTCTAATTCTACTGCTGCTGCTACTGACTTGCTCCAAATTTAGGTAAGAAATTGAGTATTTGTGCCTTTTTTTTTTTTTTTTAAAGATTTTTATTTATTTGAGAGAGAGAGAGAGCATCAGAGGGGAGAGGTCAGAGGGAGAAGCAGACTCCCCACCCAGCAGGAAGCCCGATGTGGGACTCGATCCTGGAGTTCCAGGATCGTGATCTTAGCCAAAGGCAGTTGCTTAACCAGCTGAGCCATCCAGGCGCCACGGTACTTGTGCCTTTGGTGTTTGCTGTGTATAACTTCCTTGTAGAGAGATTGTGTGGATTAACTAAAATTTTCAAAGCATTTTGCACATTTTCAACTGTAGTTCAGTGGATGAACTTGGAAAAAATCCTAATACATATCACGATTAGGCTGTTTAACTCTGGTTCTCCTGTCTGTGTGTAAATTGGAAGGTGAGACTTGCCTAATCCAGAAAATAGGTTTGATCATGATTAAATTTTCTAAAAGGAAAGAGGAAATGAGACTCTTAATGTGGTGAGTTCAAACTAGTTTAGTTGATTTTTAAAAATTTGGTTGTAATTTGAAAATAAAAACAAAAACAAACCTCAATTTTCTGTGCCTTCCCTAAATAGGAGTAGTAGGTTCTTTTTCAGAATTTCAGATTAATTGCTTTTGAAACTCAGTGAGTGCTTCCTTTCCCTGGGCGGTTTCCTGTTCTGGTTTACAGAGGGGCTTCTACGCCCACGAACTTAGCAGAATTACAGAAAGGAGTGCAGTCTTGGATTGGAAGTGGCCCGTGAAGAAGCGAGGAATTGGGCCAGGGCGCCGAGGACGTGCTGCGGCTTCTGCACACAGCCTTAGGCGGAGGGAAGTGCGGCCCGGTGCCGTCGAGGAGGGGCCCACCTGGCAGTGGCGGCCCTCGTGTGACCTGTTCCCGTTGTACCTGCCGCTGAGGGCAGTTCTAGAGTCTGGATTTGACTCATGTTAATAGTTTAGTTGACCTGGTTCAGGGACTCCGAATGGCATGGAGAAGCAAGAGTTACTTGCAAAGGCTACTATCATTTCTCCAAGTGAAGAGGATGAACACTGAGAGCAGCCGTTCTTCTCGATTAGCACTCCGATTAAACCAGTGTCACAGTCCAGGAGTTCCTGGTCCGATTCGTTCCCTACAATGGATTCCGATAGGGACGTGTCTCGTGATTTGACACTTCTCTGCACATCCCGTCGTTATGTGATGAATCACAGCTTTCTGTTAACGGCGAGGGTGGTGACAGCAGTCCTTCGGTCAGCGAGTCACAGGTGTGCCTGGCGTTGTGCTTGCTGCTCCGGAGACAGCACCGCCGAAGCCCCTGCTGGTAGCGCTGCCGGGTCTGGAGGCTGCTTCTCCTCCATGAGGGAACTGGTGCTCCGGGGGTTGCGTGGGTGGCCCAGGTGCGCCGGGCTCCTGCGGTGCTGGCTCCGCCTTGCCTAAATCCGGTCTTTATTCATAATGTTTCTGGGTAGGACAGTCATACTGAATAAGTAGCAGTGTTTTATAAGGCTTTGCTAATTAACCAAGATGAATTTTCACTACTCACTGTAGAATTGCCCACTTTAATCCTAAATAATAAGGCAGTGTGATTAAGTGAAGCCTTTGGAATTAGAAAGCTAACTTATGCTGAGAACTAATGCCTTCAGTTATTTTTGCCTTGGGGGTTTATGGATTGAGTAGATTTATTGTATTCCTTTGAGCACCTCAAACAAACAGTTCTTAAAAACACTAATAGATTACATTTTTGTCCCTCGTTAGCCATCGTCTGTTCAGTGTTTTTTTCAATGGCATTTGTTGGTTTGGGCTTCTTCTGAATGTTTCATTTTTCTTAAGTTTTATATTATTTTTGAAATCAGTTCAGAAACCGCAAGAACGGAGTGAGACGTTGCCTTGGCCTAAGTCCTTCTGCAGTGCGGACAGTTCGGGGGTGGGGGGGAATCACTTCCAGGACCAGGGAGCTCTTGTGCTTGTCTTCCTGGTGATTTCAAGAAGATGATGATGTTCAGCTTCCTTCTTTGTACCACCGTTCTTGTGTTGGGAATGACTGGCTATTCCATTGAATACAGTGTAATTTTGAAAGTTTCCTTAAACTGAATGTTAGAGATCATGAACATGTTTTAATTTACATATACTCCAAAAATTAAATCTGGGAACTTGTGGTAAGTGCAGTGCTGATTTGTTGTAGGGTTAAATCATGCTTGTTACTTTCTTTTACTCTTACGATGTGACACCAGTAAAAGGTCGGGATTTTATCTGTTGGGTGGTTTTTGTTTTTGTTTTTTTGGGGGGGGTCAAAGTGTGTAATTAGGGGGTGGCTTTTTATCTTTTATTTGTTCCTTTAAGGGGAGCTCATTTGAACTGTTGGAAGCAGCACTTTCTTAAGAGGTTTTGTTTGCTCTTAAAGCTGTTCCTGTTCTAGTGGCTTGACTCATTCAGGAGGAAAAGCATGAAAAGAAACAAGGAGGAAGGAGCTGCCCTAACCTGCCTTTGTGTTCTAGTGAGTTTTCCTCATGAGGGGCAGGGGTTGATTTCTTAATTGTATTTACCCGCTGTAGAGTCTTTGGAATATGTACAAAGTTCTGAAACTTTTTTGAAACTTCCTGAATTTGTAGCAGAACGTAATATGGCCTTTTCTACCTGAAACTTTTAATAAGAGTTTTTTATTCAGTTATTCCTTAAAGATTTGGTCTTTAACTAAGGTCATTAATGCCCCACCCCCATGCCTCAAACACACACTGGGTAGACTGGACAGAAGCTCTGCCTAGTAATCTGTGCTTTCATTTTTTCCATAAGCAGTTTCCTTTCTGTTCTATCCTTTCCCCTAAAAATTAGAAAGCAGCTTTGTTTTAAAAGGTTAAAACTTGGCACATATATTAAGAAGAAAAAGTTCTGAGGGATTATGGGTAAGAGACAAAAATCCTCAGCATTCTGAGCCCTCTGCTGTACCAATTTCCTCTTCCCATTTTTGTGGTCATGACCCTGAAATTTAGAAATATTTTTTGATGGGAATTTTCACACTAAGCTGGTACATGTATAGTTATTTTAAGTATTACATATCAATACATTTTAACATACACAGAGTCTTTGAATAGTTTCAGAAGCTAGAGACTTATCCTAATGATAAAATAATAATACTGTATGTGATATATAAAAATACCAGTTTCTAAAGTAAGATCATGACATTCAAAATCCTTGCTAATTTGATACTTGGAAAACTTTTCCATTTATGTGTTCTTATTCATTTAATCAGTATCTGAATGACCCAAACCTAATCTCATCCTTAATAAATTAACTGTGTGTTACCAGTTATGTGTAGTTGCGGAGAATTATCTTTGCTTTGGTTAAAAAGAAAACCAGTAAGTTCCTACTTAGGCTAAAAGTCCCCCTCCCCCCATTTCTATTAAAGCTGCGGGTGATAAAGAGTCTTTCCCCTTGTACTTCTAACCCTTCCTATTGGGGCAGTCTTTTGTAGGTTTCCTGAGACACTACATGCCACAAAAATGAAGGCAAACTGGTTTGTTCACCCCTGTTTAGAACCCCAAAACCAGTCGTGCGCTGTGTTTGAAGTTGCGATACAGTTTAGAATGGGCAACAATGCAAATTCCTGTGCCTTTTGTTATTTTAGTTTTTTCTTTTTTTTTTTTTTTAAGATTTTATTTATTTATTTGACAGAGAGAGAGAGATCACAGGTAGGCAGAGAAGCAGGCAGAGAGAGAGGGGGAAGCAGGCTCCCCGCTGAGCAGAGAGCCCCATGTGGGGCTCGATCCCAGGACCCTGAGATCATGACCTGAGCCGAAGGCAGAGGCTTTAACCCACTGAGCCACCCAGGTGCCCCTATTTTAGTTTTTTCTGCCGTTTGGCTTCTTAGGTTCAGTTTTCATTCTCTTGCCAGTTGAAGGGGTAGAATATGCCTTTCTGGTTCTGTATTTTTGTTTATTAACATAAGAGATTTTTAGACCCTGTTTCTCTGTGCAGTCGAGTGACTGCTGGCTTTAGGCAGAGTGTCTGAGGGTCCCCGTGAAGAATGAGGGCTTCCACCTCCACCTCCTGCCTTGGGTACCTTCTCCGTGAGCAGATTGATGTTGGCGTCAGCACAGACTGAAGACCGAAGCCTCACATTCCTCTCCAGGGTTCGTGCTCCAGGCAGCACGGTGCTGGCCTTTCACACAGGGAACACTCTCCTCCTGCACTTACACGTTACGGATTGTAGTTTTTGTAGAATTGACAGTGACGTTGAAGTTACAGTTTCCCTCTCACTGGCACTCCAGACAAATAACCAAAAGGAATAACTAGGTACAGTCTCAGTCTTGGTTGGATTTTTGAACAAGGTTTAAGTAGTTCGAGTAGCTGCTGAATATATCATCACAGGAAGTTATCTTCCTTGTTGCGTGTGATTGCGTCATTGATAACAAGATCAAATTTGGGTGTTAAGCTTGATATTTATAGTTTCGATTCCATCAAAATTATAAATTTAAGAATTCGGGATATAAAATGTAAATTGCTGCCTGTGTCCCAAGATAAATTCAATTTATGGTTGCACGAGAGTGTAGAAAATATTAAATCAAGAAGAAGTGATGCTTCACTCAGCTCTTCCTGGCCCTCTTCAGTTTTAGAGAGATAGGATCCCCTCAGTCTCATGGGCAGTTGGCAGAAAGTACATGGAGTTGGTAAGCTTTGTTTTCATGGTGAATGATTATTGTGCTCTCTCCAACTTGCAATTTCTGTGCTGAAGGATGTGAATACATTATGTGAGCTTCATTATTGCTTTACTGTTAAATACAACTTGAGCAGTACTTTGCACATGGATAACCTGTTTAAAATGAGGCTGAACTGTGTATATCTGTTGTGGGGAGGAGAGAAGGGAAAAACTGCTGATGCAGCTGTCCCTCTGAGTTCTGGGAGATGTACGATGTGTGTTCTGTGGCCAGACCATGGCCTTGGAATTAGGATCCCAGCTCCACCAGTTAATAGCAGTGTGACTTTGGACAGGTTACTCCACATATTTTGCTCTTCAATTTACCTGTCTGTAAAATGGGGAAAAGATCTACCTTGCAGGTTTGTTGTGAGCCTCAAGCGAGAGCCTTGTTGAAATATGCCCGGCACACTGACCCTGGTCCTTCCCATTTTAATTGGTGGGCACTGGCAAAATTAGCTCTTTGGTAACTCTGTCTGTCCTTTGGCTTATTGTGGCCCTTCTGAAAAAAATAAAGGAATAGTTCCAACATTTTGGACATGGCTTACTAAAATCCATGTATTTTGTTTGGCGACACAAAGTGAATTAAGTAGATTGAAAATTAGGTAAGAGTTAAGAGGGTCTGTGGATTTGCAACTAGATACACATCATGGCATTAGAGAACTCCTCATGGGCTAGAGACCTGCTCCTCTCTTTAAAAGCTGTCTCGTTTTACTCGTTTTACTGTCTCGTTACTCAAAGTAGGACTTCGTGGTTTCGTGGATTGGTGGATTAGATAACTCCTGGAATTTGATTTGTTGCATGTGCCTGGGCAGCAGTAAACATGTTTGACTGTTTGTTTGTTGCCTAAATGAAGGGTTTGCTGTTTTCCTGTTCTTCTGTCTTACCTCTGTGTGGTCCAAACCACTCATGACTACCATACTGTTGTGACCAGATTTTGTGTGGTTGACATTTTGGATGAATTTTGGGTACGTTTTCTTAGACTTCAAGTTATCAGACAGCCCTGAAAGTAACTATGTGAGAGCAATTTCCTGGTGCATATGACAGATTAGGAAATCTGTCATTTTATATCTTTCTGGATGTGCAGTCAGGAAAAAACAAAAATGTGAAAGAGCTGTTTTCTTACAGGTTACCAGGGAAGCTGATGGTAGCGGTTTTAGGGAAACAAATGTCCCGATTGTCTGTGCAGCATTTCTGTTGAGCAGTCTAAAGAGTGGGGTCTTTTTCAGGAGTCACACAGGTATACCCCTCAATATGCGTGTTTGCATGAATTTAGAGCAGGACTCCGTGATGACACAGAGGTCCATGAGCCTCGAAGTGTGGTTATGTCTCTGTGACTGCCGGGGGAGAGGGGCCTTCGGTGTTGCCCGATTTTCAAAGGGGTCTAGGGTTTCTTTCCCAAAAGATTAAGAACTACTGAGTGAACTGTTAATGTTCAGACAGTTGGTTAGAAGCAATAAAATCAATAGATTACAGATCTAAGAAACCGAAATGTACTCACAGCTTCTGTTCGAGCGTTACTGTGTATTGATGGGTGCATCAGTGAGTGTTTGAAGCACTGAGGTAAACTTCTGTCCTCAATTGGACTTGTACATTTCCATAGTGATATCTGGGTGGGATTGTGTGAATCACTGGAGGACAAATGAACAAAACAAATGAATGAATTCGGAATTGTTAGTGGAAGCAAAATGTCATTGTCTTCATAAGAAGGAACATATGCTGACAATTGAGACTTGTAGATGTGGGGTTTCTGTAATTCGTTTAGTAGAATTTACTGTGGGTAATCCTTACAATTGATTCCATTGATGGAGTCTGTGTCAGACACTGTGCAAAGTTCTTTTTATGCATTATCTGATTTACTCCTCCTGATGACAGTATCAGGTAGTTGTCACTAGTGTGTATTATAGTTGGTTCTTGTCTGCCTTAATCAGGATTACTTCTCCTTAATTAGATCATGGCCCAGAGCTGCGCAATATAGTTTAAGTTTGGTGAATTTCAGTTTTTGTGGGTTTGTGCCCTTTGAGAACCTGTTTTATTCCGAGTACCACTCCAACACACTGGGGAAGGACAGGAGAGCCCATTGCAGAATCTCGTTTAAGTTGGGGTATGCTCTTTGCAGGAAAGACATGACTTTGGGGGCACAGGAACCTTTTGGGAGCAGGTGAAATGGGTGACTGGAGTGAGAGGGAGACCCTTTTCCAGCCTTGGGCGCTGGCCGAGGCAGTTGTTGAGAATCCTAGTCCTTGGTGAGCTCTTGCTCCCAGGCTTCTTTGTTTCTTGGGGGGCGTTATTTTATCTCTATGTTGGCGAAAGAGAGAAGCAACTTAGGAGAATGTGGCATAATCCTGGGAGACCAGCACTGAGAAGATTTTGTGTTTCCGAAAGGCTGCCGTGTCAGTGCTTGAGGCTCTATGGCTTCCACACCTAAGGAGGGCCCCGGCTGTGCATGAGTCCTTGCTTTACCTAGCTGGCTGCAGATTTACTTCATCCCCTCCCCTGTCTCTCACTATCCCTTCCCTCCCTCTCCCTACCTCTCTGGCCTTCCCTCTTCCTGCTTTCTTCCTCCCACCTTTCCTCCCCTCCCTCATTTTTATTTTTAATGAGATTCGGATTCTCTTGAACATTTTTTCCATTCAACATTTGCTTCTTGTTGACATTAGGTAGGGCTTTTCTGCAAAGGGACTTGCTTTTCACAAAGTTGGACGTAACTTCAGTCGTAAGTTCCTTTGGGGCAGACATCTTTTTAGTTATTTATATATATAATTTTCCCTATAGCTCTTAACAAACTGTCTTGTAGATCATAAGCATCCAAGAAAAATCAAAATACTTTTACTTCACCATGGTTCCAGAAACTTTAGAAAGTATTTAGAGGGAAGAATTCTAATCTTGGAAGAATCGAGCTTGAGCAAAATTTGAACAGTAGTCTGATACAGGCTGGTGCGTCTGAGTGTGAGATGTAATGTTAAATAGGCTAGTTAGTAGGATTTAGTTTTTAGGTTCAGATCTTAAAAGAAAAAATCTCGAATAAAAATGTAATTTGTGACTTAAACAATAATTACTTTGTGAGGAGAATACAAAGTTCCTTCTCTGCTTGAATCTGAAAGACAGCATTTTGAGTTATCAGAGTGGGCAAATTTGTGCTGGTCTGTGCGCATGCATAAGCCTCCAGAGGTCCAAGCCCTTCCTGGTGGAGCGGTGGCGTGTCCGTTCATAAGCTCTGATAGCGCCACGTCTGCAGGTGCGAAGGAGGCCAGAAGACGGTTGAGGTCTTGGAAAGAAGAGAACGAGATTGCTTAGCAGTAGTGGTGAGAATAGCCTTAAAAATGATGCCGGAATAAAAGTGCCCCATGGTAGATCCAAGTGATGAGTAGTTTAGTATTTCTGTAGATTGTTTTATTTTTTATTTTATTTTATTTTATTTTTTAAAGATTTTATTTTATTGACAGAGAGAGATCACAAGTAGGCAGAGAGGCAGGCAGAGGGAGAGGAGGAAGCAGGCTCCCCGCTGAGCAGAGAGCCCGATGCGGGGCTCGATCCCAGGACCCTGAGATCATGACCCGAGCCGAAGGCAGAGGCTTTAACCCACTGAGCCACCCAGGCTCCAGACTGTTTTATTTTTATAACCTGTTTCTTAAACCTCTATCAAAACATGGCATATTAATTTCACATTTTTAGGAGAAGCAAAATAAAAGCCAGGAAACCATACTCTCATGATTATCACGGTTGACTGCCAACACATTGACCCTTCGCTTATACCTGGGAGGCACTCAACATGGTTATTTAAATTAGATTTTTGATTTAAATAATGAGGGGTATAATAACCAAGTGCAGTGAAACAAGAAAAAGAACACAAGGTGTGTGGCTGCTCAAAAGGAGGAGGGAAATTAACTTTTTTTTTGAAGTCACATGATGCACAGGGAAACGGGTTGAAGATGACTTGCCAGAAGGTTAGCGGCGGTGATTGGAATCGTGAGCAGTGTTGGCTGCTCAGTAATGTCTCTTCTGACTATTTTACACCCCCTTTCAATGTGTGTCTGTTGTGAATTTTGATGTTTTTTTCTGGACACTTAGACTTGGTGTTTAGGTAGGAGGTAGAAGAGAAGCTCCTCAGTACTTTCTGCTGTGAAGGCAAAGTAGACCATTGAGACCTTTTCCAAATGTACTGATATAAAATTGCATATGTTAATCTCAACCAATAGTGGCCATTTTCAGTTGCCTCATTAATTTGGCCTTTGTTAGGTATTTCTTTCAAAAATAATGTATTCATCTGTTTTTTTGCATACTGTAACCAAATGTTCATCTAGAAAAGTGAGAAAATACGTACCCATAAACAGGTATGCCACCTTGCTTGGTGATATGGCATGACCACTGTTCCTCTGAGCATTTCTGTAAACCAATGTACATAATGATTTTAAGTACCGTAATGGCGTCTTCTCTCAGATTTATATCTAGATTTCACTTCCTGAAAGTATTTTTAATCTAAATTTCACAGTTAATTCATCAGGATATAGTTTCGTAAAATTCATCATAAATGACTTTCCTTTCAGCTGAGAATAAGGAGTTCTCTAGGGTGTGGCTGTGCGCTCTGTTCCCGGGGTTGCCAGGCGCAGACCACACCCCCCCCTCCCGACCCAGCTCCCAGTCCTTGTTTGTTTGGCCTCGGGGGACTGACTCTTGAACTAGAGTTAATATAGTTGCCGACTCACGTTTTATATGCAGGGTTTTCAGACTTTAGAAACATTTTTTTCCCCTTGTAAAAGAAAAGCTACCGAAGATCCCCTAGAAGAACCCTAGAAATTAAAATAATTATAAAGTAGAACAGGCTGGTAGCTTGTTTAAGTTTCAGAGGTATTTAGTTAGTCTCTAAAGTCATTTTGTTCATACCACAAGACTCTGAGGTTCCAGAGAGTGTGAGGAAATGTAATGCTTTCTCAATTTGAATTTGAGTTTATTTGGGGAGCTTTTTCTGGTATTTGGGATTATCCAGTCAAAGCCACTAAAAGCCTTTTTTAGAGAAACTAAAAGCTCCCTTCAGATGTGATCCCTGCTGTTCCTCCCATGCCTGACATGGGGATGAGTTGCGGGCCAGACCCTCCACAGGGGCAAAGGCTCTGCGCCCCCTCCCACCCCCCAGCGCGAGGCAAGCCTCCCAGGAATTTACGCCGGGATCTGCGGCACTGAAAAATCCAGAACTTTTCCATTGTTTCTGTTGGAAGCAAAGCCTAGAGTCCTGTTTTAATACTGTGAGCAACTTAAAACCAGAGAGGTTTTATTTTTATAATTTGTCTCCAGGATTACAGACAGCTCTCTTGGCGAGTTTACAGAAAAAGGTTGAAATTATGCCCAAGCTGCTTAACAGAATATTTTTACTATCAGGTACATTTTCAAGTTATTTTAAGTATAAAAGTTATTTTAAGTATAAAAGAAATGTATAGCATGTTACTTTGGTGAAAACCAGTTGCTGCGCGGCATCTTGCCGCTTCAAAATGTTCTCTCCCAAACGCTGTGGAGAGCCGGGGCTAGGCTCCGAGGGGCTCGCTTCCTCAGTGTCACCTTGGGCAGCCGTAACGGCCACTCTGACCGTCTGATGGACACACCCCGTCCTGTGTGCAGCTGGGCTGACCTTTGCCGGAGCCTTTCTGGCCGTGGTTTCGGAGGCTCTGCTTTCGCCTCAGTCCTGCTGCCCAGTGCCTGCTCGCCCTGACCATGGCTTCTGCTGACTGCACCAAGTCATTATCTTCTGGTTTTCTTTTTTAAGCATACGTTAAAACTATCGAAATGGACTGTTAATTCCTTGTGGAAAACTTATTTGCATACGTGTTTCCAGCTTCTTTCCTCTGTACTTATCAACACTAACTGCAGAACGTGAACCACCCCCAGACAGAAGACTGCTGGGGTCTGACTCTGTTCCCTTTACCAGCCTCCACGGAACATCTCGGTCCTCATTCTTTCAGCCCATGACTTTGCTATCATCCATCAGTGCCCCTTCCTCACTACCTGGTCTGTTAGAGATTGTGTGTGTGTGTTTTAATACCGTGAAGAAGTCATTTAACAGGAACTTTATGTTTTTTAACATTTTTTAATTTATTTTTTTGCTTCACGCCCAGCCTGGGGCTTGAACTGAACCCTGAGTTCGAGAGTCAAGTGCCTTACTGACTGAGCCAGCCAGGCCCCCTGAACTTTATGCTTTTCTCTCAGCCAAGCCTTTCTTTCACCTTGCCTGTGGAACTTGGAGTGCCCTCTAAAGCTGGTGTTCTGAGTGCTGCTGTCAGGGCCGTGCCAGCCTGCTGTCATGAAAGCTACATCCTTGTCTTTCCCACATTTGCAAAGCTCTCCACTGACTTTATGTTTTTATGATAAATTTCTCAAACTTGCCTGCAATGCAGATGGCACCATTAATTATCTTTGTTAAGGGTGAAAGAATTAGGGCCCAGAAAGCGTCACTCACAGCAAGGCCTCTGGAACACGGTGGACAGAATAGTGAATGGGATGGGAATAAAAGTCCCAGTTTCGCTACCAGCTTGCTGTGAGATTTTGGGCAACTCCCGTAATGAGATAAAGCTTCAAGAGGAATGTCTGTGGAGTTTGGGGAGCAGATAAGACCACCTTTGAGGCTGCTTCTGCTTCAAATCCTAGATTCTTCTCTCTTCCCTTTTAACAGCCCATTAATTAGTCCCCGTCCCATGTCCGTTCTGTTCTCTTAAGATGTGTGCCCTCGGCTCACCCTTTCTTCATCCTTGTATGAAAGCCTCCAGTCTTCAGATTTCTTATGAGCGACCGTCTTGGCTGAGGGCAGGGAGAAGAGGAAGACTGCGAAAGAATGGTCACAAAAGCAGGAGCTGTCACAAGGCTGGGGAGAGGAATCTTAGGAATGTGAGACCCATGAAACTCTCCAGAAGCAGAGGGGAAACCGAGGCAAATGAAGCCTAAAGAAATGGGGGGTTTTGTAATCATGAGATCAGAGGTAACCATGCAAAGTGGGGGCTGCAGTGGAGGGGAGTAGATGGAGGCGCAGTGGATGGAGGCACAGCTGCCAAGATGAAGGGCTCAGTGAGATGCAAGGCACTGGAGGCGGCAGGCACGGCCCATCCTTTAGGGGAGTCCTTCCAGGGGGTCCTTAGGGGTTCCTTTGGGGGGAGTCCATGGAGGCTCCTGTTCAGGGCAGCTCATGTTCTTGATGACCTTTCATGGTAAGCGCTCAGAGATGGAGCCTCACCTGGTATGGAATCAACTGTGTATCTAAGTAAGACGGTGAGCTTCCGACCCAAAGATCAGATAGACCTGCTTGCTTCTGTGCACCAGTACTGAATTCTGATTTTATACCTAGGAGTTGGGTAGCTCCCTGGTGAGGAGGCAGTGCATGTAGTAGAGTTACATAGGGTTCTAAATTTAGTTTACTTAAATCACGAAATGCGTGAGCCTTCACTGTTGTGATGAATTTTTAATGTAACTTGAATACGCCTTCTCGAATTTTGTGTTTTCTCTGAAGCCTGCACATTTTAAGTGAAACATTAGTCTATAGAATTTGCTAGGGTTTGACCAGTTTTATTAGACCAGTAGAACACAGTCCAGACCTAGGTTAAACTATGTGATGCTTTAGGCAATTTTGATTTTGCAACTTGCATCCCAGGCACCAGAGGTATAATGCTAGACGTTATCTTTACAGAATAGTCATCATGACTGTTGGACTTCTCTGTATGGTAGCTACTTCACTAGAAAACCCAGTTGTTTAATGATGAATCATATTTGCTTAGATGGAGGTTTTGTGCTATTGACTGATAAGTGTTTCTGGCATCAGATAAAATTGAAATGGAAAAAAAAATCTGCACTCCAGTTTGATTCTTGTTCCTTTTCTATAAATGCAGTGGATGTCTGTATCACTTTTCTTTCATTTGCCTTTGAAACCAAGTGAGATAACGCATGGAGAGTGCTTTGTAGGGGCGCCTGGGTGGCTCAGTCGGTTGTGTGTCTGACTCTTGGTTTCAGCTCAGGTCATGATCTCAGGGTTCTGGGATCGAGCCTCACATGGGGCCCCATGCTCAGCCAGCAGTCTGCTTGGTTTCTCTTTATCTCCCTCTCCACTCCTCTCCTGCTCATGTGCATGCTCTCTCTCTAATAAATAAAAATTAAAAAAAAAAAAATAAAAGTGCTTTGTACAAAATAGGATGTTTTTATTGTGTCATTACTGGTCTTAAGAAACGTAGTAGCAAGCACAGTTTTAGCCTCATCATCCCTGGGAGTGCGTTCTGGCTCTAGAGCTAATTTAGTTGCGTGACCTTGGGCAGATGACTTCACGGCTCTGGTCCTCGGTATCTGTAGGATGCGAGGTGCGGACGGGGCTTTGGGGTCTCCGGCGGAGTGTGGTCAGAGCGTCTGTTTTGCAGCACAGGTGTGGCGCAGGCCTGAGAGTAAGTATACCGGGCAGGTCCTCCCGTCGGTGGCTGAGAACACAGTTACAGATTAATTTTTTTATTTTTATCTGTGTGTGTGTGTGTGTGTGTGTGTGTGTGTGTGTGTGAACCTTGATGCAGTAGGTAACTGCTCTTTTCCTTCTGTTTCATTCAATTTTCTTCATAACTGTGTATTTCTTTTCCTTATACACATGCAGTTTTCCTGTCCTCTATTATGTTCTTTGTTGGCGTTTCCATTTCACTTTCCTTGTGTTTCATTCCTGTATCTTTCTTGTTTAGACCAAGTGGAGCGCGCAGCTGGCAGTAGCTTCTATGTAGGACCCTTCAGGAACCTGATGGTAAGTGCACACGTGTGCTTACCAGGCTCCCAGTGGGCTCTGCCGGACAGGCTCCCAGCGGGCTCTGCAGGACAGGCTCCCAGCGGGCTCTGCGGGACCCGTTCCTGAGGCCCCTCCCGCCTCACAGACGCCAACAAGTCCCCGCGCCCGTTTGTAGGAGTCCTTAGAGGGTGTTTTTGGTTATAGACTTGTTTTTGTTTTCTCTTTTAGTTCGATTACAGGTAGAACAGAAACCAAGTATCAGGAAGAGAAATTTACTTACTTAAGGAAACGTAGCAGGTTCCCCCACCTGTTACCCTGTTATGGCCATGTTTGGCTTTGTGAGTGACACCAAGCATGCCTAAGTGTGAGTCGGAACACCTGGGCCCTAATTTCTGTTCTCTTGTAGACTGATGAGTTAGTCCCTCTGGGGCCCTGCCCTTCATTTTTCTCTCAAAATAGCAGGTAGGACAGGTAGTTTTGATAATCCCTTCATCTCTAGTCTGCGGTCCCAATGGGAAGTAACTCAAGTGTTAGATGGTTCTGATTAAGATTGTAAGGATCATTTCATGTGTCTGGTAATCTCAGTCTCATGAATGAATGATAATTAGATGCGTGATGGACTCATTTCCATGATAAACTAAGTCTGTCGATATTCACCAAAGGTACTTAGGAGTACATTTCATTGTTCTTTTCTTTGGTTTTTACAAGTGGTTTATTAGTGGTATTCACATACTTTTAAAATTCTTAAATATATAGACTGCAGAGCCCCATTATGTCTTTGGTGACCTGTATTGTATCGGTTCAGCCCAATGGTTCTTAACCTGGGGAGACCTCCCACCCCCACCCCGGACATTTGGCCATGTCTGAAGACTTTGGCTTGTCACAGTTAAAAGTGGGGGTGCTACTGGCACCTAGTGGATGGAGGTCCGTGATGCTGGTGAACGTCCTCCAGTGCATCGGACAGCCCCATGACAGAGAGTGTGATTTGTGGGACGCCCCGGCACCCTGTGGCCCTCTCAGTAGGATGCACATGTCCCTACTTCAAGTGGTTTCTCTTCACAGGGCATCAGGGTTTCCTGGTCTTGTTTTTTAAAGAGGCCACCTGGGGTGGGGCGGTTGGGGTGAGGGGGGCACTTGTCACTGATTAGGTTTGGAGAGGCCAAAAGTAGACCTTGACATTCAGTATCAGCTTGGTGTTTTAATATTCTTTTAGGCCGGGAATGAAAGTAGTACTTTCGCTTTTAGATAGTTGTGTGATTTCAGTCTGAATACGTATTAATGAGTGCTGTTATTAAAGTTGTGCTGTTTTGTTATAAATCTAGGAACTTCACTTATTTAGTACTCTGTTTACGTATAGGCCAGTTTTTTTGTATGACCTGCTAACCAGCTTTGTATAGCACTTGAGAGGTTGCAGAAAATCTCTGAATTGCTTTTGTAAGGGACTATATTACAATAAATTGACTTCTGTTTTTCTATTGAATTTCACAGTGCGACTTGTTTTAATGTTTGTAAGCTTTATGTGTAACAGGCAAAGTGTACATTATACCTCCGGTTTTACTGATTTCAAAAGCTCAGACCTGTACAAAGTAGAGAGTAAGAGGTAATAAGAAAGGGTCATTCCTTGGGCTCTTTGGGGTACGTGAGGTGGTACGTGAGGTCTTATAACACTTTCGTGTTTGCGATCCAGGGAAAAACTTTTCTGAATATAACTTTGGAATTAAGCACCCTACGGCACAGGAGTCCATACAGGGTTCTCAGGAGACAGGAACTGAGCGTTAGAGCAACTACGTCAGTAGCCGGGAATCATTTCTGCTTGTGTTGTTTGCGACCAGTGATCTGATAGGGACTGAGCATCACACACAGGGAAGGGCATCCGTCATCATGAGGATAAGAAAATTGGCTGGAAGTAGATGGAATCTAGACGTCCTGAAGCACCGCTGGATTCCTCAAGAGCCTTGTCATTATTACATTTAGGCTTAGTGCCCTTCAGTTGACAGAGGGAGAAAGAATTGCAAGAGGAGGTTATGTCTTCCACTGTGAAAAGGTGTTTTTTGTGTCCTTGCCCTTTACAGAGGGGATTGGTTTCTAATCCTTCCACCTGCAGGCTCTTGGCTTCTGTCCCCACCAGAATGTGGTTCCAGTGAAGTGCCTGCTTGGGTCCTGAGTTCCATTTTAGGTGCCTTTGGAAATGAGGGATGGAGGTGTTATCAGGAATTTATTTGCGCGAACTCTTATCTTACATCATGGCCGAAAGCATCAAAGCTTTGTTTTTTTTTCCCCCAGAGACCAAAGAATTAGGGATTTAAAATAGTATTGGCTGATTATTGAGTATTTTGTACTCCCTCCCCTTGTTTCATCTCTTAATTATTTATCAAAATTTGGTGGTGCTTTTTTTAGGATTAGTATTTGATTCATATTATAATCGATGTTTCCATTTTTAACTGTTATGAACTTTTCAATGTTCTTTGTGTCTCGCCTCATTTTCATGTGTCGTCTGTGTTTTGGTTAATGCTGCTCCTCTGTGGTGATGCTCTATTACGGAGAGTACCGTTTTCCACGTTGTCGTTTTGCTAGTTCAGACAAAAAGGTGTCAAGAGGCTTGTTCTGAAAGAGAAAGGACAGCCCTGCGAGGCCTGGTGGGGAGAACGTTGCAGGAGAGGGAAGGAATGTTTGGGGAGGATGAAGAAGAACCTGTTCTGAATCGGAAAACCGAAAAACAAGAGCTGCCATGAAAAAGAAACTTGGAATTTAAAAAATACGAAAGAAGGGCCACAAATTCTGGTTAAATCCCAAAGAGACTGAGCTTCCAAACCTTCAGTATTAGTACTTTTCTAGAGAATTGCTTATCCATATTGAATATCTTGGGTGACCTGAGCTCATTGTTCTAGCTTGTCAGAAATGCATTGCATTTTAATCTTACCTTCTGAACTGTGGTATCGGTTGGAATCCAGCGAGTGTTTCCTGAATTCCATTCTTCCCGTTGTTAATGAAATCCTGAATTGTACTGGACCTGGAGTCGAGTCCCTGGGGACCCTCTGAATTCAGGCCGGCTTGACGGTGAATTATTCATAATTACTCAGCATTTGATATTTGAGCCACTGCGCATATGCGTGCTTGGCAGTTCAGCGGAGCCTGCTTCTGGTGTTTCGCGCGACGGTTACGGATAAGCATATCTTAGCTAAAAGGAGCCCAAGTTCTACCGTCTTGTTCTTCCCCAGTGTGCTTCTTACAGACTTTGCCAGTCATTATTTGTGTGGTATTGAAACTCAGTGTTAGTTATCTCTCTCATTTTCCTCTGACATCAATATTTTTAATTTTTCTAGAATAGATGATCTGTTAGTTTGATAGGGGATCTAATGCCCAAGAATACAGGGTTTATGGGTTTCTTTTTTTTTTTCTCTGACACGACTTAAAAGTATTCTGATTCATCGTCTGTTCCTTTCTTCAGAAATCTGATATAATTGCCTAGGTATCTACAGTTTGCTCTCACTGGATTAGTAATTGTCTTTTTCAAGAATTCGGGGTAATAGTGAGTAAGTAAGTAAATAAATAAATGTTGTGTTTTAGGGAAGAAAAAATCCCAGGAAAGTAAAAACAAAGCAAACAAAACCGAAAACCTACAGCTGAAGACAAGCGAGCCAGATTCTGCTTCTGCAAATATGAGAGATTCTGCGGAAGGTAAGCTTGGAAGTTGGACTTGTATGATTTAGGTATGTACCACCAGTTACTGTAGATCTCCTTGGGATGCCCTTCTGAGACTTCACGCAAGAACCGGAAAGCCTTAACAGCAAAAAGCTGCCTGAATTTAAGACGGTGAACTGAGCCTTCCACATCCCACCTCCCCTTAAAAATATTATTAAAGACTTACTTTGTTAAAAATGAAATTATTCCCTGGTTAAAATGAAATGAAACATATACTATATGATTACATTTATAAATAATTTATAAAGTTCAGAACCATGAAAACAAATCTCTGGTGATAGAAGTGAGACTGGCAGGGAGTGGGAGAGGGCTTCTGGGACACTGGCACCAGCCCACCCCTGAGCTGTGTGGGGGGTACCTCAGTGTATTTCCTCTGTAAATGTTGTATCTAGCTATATACTTATGATTTATATACTTAACAGTGTTACGTTTTGCACTTTAGTTAAAAACTTACTTGAAATATCATACACCTTCGATTTTATATATCAGTGTGAAAAGTGTGCAGAGTGATGAGTGTTCTTGTTTTTGTGTTTTTTTTTTTTTAAGATTTGTTAGAGAGAGAGAGGGAGTACGAGTGGGGGTGGGGGTGGGCAGACGGAGAAGCAGACTCCCTGCTGAGCGGGGAGCCCGCTGGGGGGCTCATCCTAGGACCCCGGGATCATGCCCCCGGTTTTTTGTTAGAAATTAAATTCCTATTTTATTTCTTCATGTTTCTCCACACCAGATTTTCTTCTTTATCATCCCTTCTGAGAATTGATATTCTAGGCCCTCCACGATGTGAGAATTCCGAGAGCGAGGCATGGATTGCAAGTTCATCAGAAGGGCAGATTGCTCTGTGCTCCTTGCAGTTGAGCGACCATATTGAGACCGTTGATAATAGAAATGAAGGAGGCATGTCTTAATTCGTTCTGTGGCAAATATGTGCAGAAACTGGAGCTTTCTAAGTGTTTGTAGTGACCTAAACAGGCAAATTTCAAAATGTAGGCTTGTGACTCTTTAAAGAAACATTTGTAGAGGAAAAAAAAACCCCAACAAAATATTTTGGATGGCTTTTAAAAAAGGACAAAAGATTGATGTGATCTGAAGAGAAACCAGAGTATTTGGATACTTTTTAATAAACCACTGTATTAGCACCGTTTGCAGTGATGACATTCATAAAGGATTATATCCTGTGGCGTTTGATGAAGCAAGGACAGGTTGATTTCCTAGAGCCTTATAAAACTAAGTTCTGCATGCTGATAGCAGACTTGCTAATAAGTAAGACTTTTGTTTGAACAATAGCACAAATACTAAAGAACCTCAGTGCCTTTAGTGGCAGAATTAAAAAAGAAAATCCAACAGCCCTCTCTCCCCTTCAGTAATTGAAGACAAGTTACTTATTCCTGACACAGCGTTAGGTCCTATGAAGAAAATTACCTAATATTTTCCTGTTTGTGGAGTAGCTGGTCAAAGTGTGATTGGTTCCTTACAGGCCGGTTGTCAGCTTCTCCTGAATGTTCTGCATCGTCCTCAGCAAGTGGTCTGTGTACTGAGCAAACAGTCCTGACTCTTCTTTGTGTTTTTAAAACTCAACAGACCTCATCGAGTGTGTGGCTACATGTTGGTGTGGGCCTTCCTAGTTAATTAATAGAGCTCTGAGTGTTGTGCTCCTTATTACTTTGGACAGTTTTAAGTCTGGGACTGTTTACCAATCACAGGGAAGGAAATTTTTTTTGTCCCCCAGTAGCAGAAGCCACACACTTTGGCTAAAAATGGACTCTAAAATTGCTAAGCCTTAGAGATGTTATTTTCATTTTCTGTTGTCTCATTTCGATTTTTTTAGCAAGATGCTGAGTGTTTGTCGAAAATGTATTTGGAAAGGGAGTTAGCTCCTGCCACCATCAAATGACTGGTGTCCCAGTCTGTGGCGAAACTGTGGGATTAATGCAGTTTGTGTTCAGGGAGAGAAGGCTGGTTTGCTGGGAGAGAGGTAGGGGACAGACAGGTAAAAGTAAGACTTAATGGCCCGGGGGCTGGGGCGGAGCAGGTGAGCTCGCCGCGGACACCTGGTGTTTGCGGAGCTGGGAATGGTTGGCCTTTTTAGCCCCTTCTCCCCACATCCAGGTGGTCACTGGGTCTGTCGACAGTCTCTTGTTGACACTGGGTCTCTTCTCTTGATAGTCTGGGCACTCTTTTCTCTGTCCATTGCTTCCTTCCATTTCCGTCTCTTAGTGTAGGCCCCATCCTCTCCCTTCGAATACCCCCGCCTTAGAATTAGTCTCTAGCCTCCAGCAATGTCCTCCTCCCAATCCCGTAAGCCACATTGCAGCCAAATCTCCCAAATGACCCTCTCCTGCTTTAAAATACCTTAATGGAGCCCCACTGCCCGCAGGTAAGTCCAAACTAATTTCCAGTGTGCGACATGTTTTGATTCTTCCTGTTTGCTTTTCCTTTTCTGTCTTTGACTTTCAGGTTCAGCCTGTTCAGTCCTTTCTCTAAGACGCCTTCCTTCCCTGCTGAGTGAAGTCGTTGTTAGGTGTTTCTCCTGCATGCTTCCGTAGCAACCTGTACTAACCCCAGAGCACGGCCATTAATTCACGACAGTCTTGTTGCCTGCTTACTCGTCTGTGGCTGAAAGTGAAGCTCCGTGAGGATAAGGATCTGGACAGTCACGTGCACCTAGTACTGGCATATAGTAAATATCGGCGCAGTGAATGAAGAGCCAGAAGTCAGAGTGGCTCTGCTTCCTTTACGAGCCTTTCTTAACGCTTGTTTCATTTTCTTGAAATGGGCCTGATTCAGCAGGGACTCAGGTGGTCCTGTAGAGAGAGCAGCGCCATCAGCATGAAATGGGCTTGTGACAGTACCTGGCTTACGGTCAGTCCCTTGCTGTCCCTGTGATTCTCCGCTTCTCTGCTTTCCTTGATAGCTTCACTGTAGTCTCCCTGTCACCCCGTTCTGTCCCTTCTCTTAGGAACTCCATTAGGCATTTGTCCCCACTGCTCTACTAAAACTGTTGTCACCGCCACCACACCTCCACCTTGGTAAATTGGATGTTAAGCCCTCTGTCCTCCTCTTAGCCAAACCCTTTCGTAGTTCCAGACACATCTGATTGCTCCCTCCTTTTGGAAGTTTCTTTACTCTTCTTGGCTCTCCAGATAACCTCACTGGCCATTCTTTTGACCTGTAAGTACTGGAGTCATCTGGGGGACCATCTTCCCACCTCTCTTCTGTCTGCATTCATTGTCCAGGTGGCCTCGTGCAGTCCTTGCTCCAAATACCACTTATAGTTTGAGAATTTGTACAGTCTGGGCTCAGCCTCTTTGTTGAACTTGAGTCCTACAAAACAGATGACTTAATAATATCTTTTTACTCAGGTGTGTGTGTCAGTGTGTTTGTGTCTCCAAAGTAACTCTTGATTCCCCTCAACACACACACTCACAGAGCGGGGTTGTGGGGGGGGTGCTTAGACCTACTTTCCCCTCAGTCTTTCAGTAAATAGGATTATTCCAGTTGCTGTGGAAGCCTCCTCGACTCCTCCCGCTCCCCCTCCCCCCTCCCTCTCCTACCACCACAGCCAGTCAGCAATCTTGTTAGCCTTTTATCTTCAAAATACATCCAGTGTCTGCCTACTTCCCACCACCTCTCTTTGCCTTCATCCTTGTCCACCCAGAGTTTTCTTTTTTTCAGTCCCTCCCCATCCCAGCCTTTCTGACTTCTTGCTGTTTTTTTTTTTTGTTTTTTGTTTTGAACACATCTAACTTGTTGACTCAGAGCTTGTGCATCGCTGTTTTCCTCTGTCTGGAGGGCTTCCCTCCCCCAGATATTTGCATGACTCATTTTCTTTAGATCTCTGCTCCACTGTCATCGTACTAGTGCGTCCCTCCCTGACCACCTGGCTGCCGTCTGCCTCAGGTTGGGCTCAGGTGGGTTTCTTCTGGGTACAGAGACTCAGAAGTCACTTCAGGTCTTTATTTCCTTCAAGTGTTCCTGAGTTCTTTTTTCTTTTTATTAAGTTTTTACTTTAATTCCAGTATAGTTAACATACAGTGTTACGTTGGTTTCAGGTGTACAGGGTAGTGATTCGGTAGTTCTGTGCATTACCTCTGCTCATGACGATAAGGGTACTCTTAATCCCCATAACCTGTTTCACCCGTCCCTCCCCACCCCCCCCCACCGATAACCACCAGTTTGTTCTCTGTAGTTAAGAGAGTCCATTGTTTGGTTTGCCTTTTTCTCTTTTCCCCTTTGCTCATTTGTTTTGTTTCTTAAATTCCACATTTGAGTGAGATCATATGGTATTTGTCTTTCTCTGACTGACTTTGCTTAGCATTATACTCTAGCTCCATCTATGTTGTCGCAAATGGCAAGATCTCATTCTTTTTTAGGGCTGAGTAATACTCACGTGTGTGTACCACATCATCTTTATCCATTCACCTGTCGGTAGACAGTGGGGCTGCTTCCGTAGCTTGGCTGTTGTAAATAACGCTGCAGTAAACATAGGGCTTCATATACCCTTTTGAATTAGTGTTTTTGTATTTTTTTTTTGGGTAAATACCCAGTAGTGCAGCTACTAGATCGTAGGGTAGTTCTATTTTTTATTTTTTTTGAGGAACCTCCATACTCTCTTCCACAGCGGCTGCACCAGTTTGCGTTCCCACCAACAGTGCATGAGGGTACCTTTTTCTCCACAGCTCCTGAGTTCTTAACAATTTGATTAGGCTTGGGAAATGTCCTAGCTTCTAAATATATAGTGATGGTCAGGAAGGAGGGAGGGAATCATTCTATTCAAGACAGCCTATGAAGAACCTGCCCTGGTGATGTGATTAACAGTTTTCTAGTTTCAGTTTGGAATCATGAGGAATTAGAATTCACAACAAGACTCCTGATATCCAGTATCACTGGATACTGGATCTGAATCCCGTATTGTGTCAATATCAAATGCAGGTTTTTTTTTTCTTTAGAGATTTTATTTATTTGAGAGAGAGTACATGTGAGAGAGAACAAGCATGGGGAGGGGCAGAGGGAGAGGGACCAGCAGGGAGCTCAATGTGGGTCTCGATCCTAGAACCCTGGGATCATGACCTGAGCTTAAGGCAGAAGCTTAACTGAGCCACCCAGGCGCCCCTCCAACACAGTTTTAAGTACTACAATTTCTGTCAACAAAATTGTATTTATATGTGTGTTACTGAACACGGAAGAGATTCGAAGCTCCGCGTGGGCACACTGTGCTCACGTCCGTATCCTCACCACACGGTGTTTTGCCTGGTGTGTAGCAGAGGCTCTGTAAATATTTGTTGAATAAACAAACAAACTGGATTCCTATCCCTATAGCTTTGTAAATGGGAAGGTAGAGCTTTCTGTTGCTGGTCGCAGTCTCCCGTACACATCTTTGGTGGTAAGAGAAATCATTTGAATACTAAGAATTGATCATAAAGTGGCTAGTTTTTGTCCTTATGCCCATGCTTCTGCTTCCCTGTGTCTTCTAGGTCCCAAGGAAGAGGACGAGAAGCCCTCAGCCTCAGCCGCGGAGCAGACCGCCGTTCTTCAGGAGGCCGTTAGTCAGGATGTGCTTCCAGAACTAGTAGTTCCCCCCACTGCCTGTGAGCCCCACACAGAACCAGACGAGAAGCCAGAAGCCACGAGCTGTGAGGGGAATGATTTGGAGGAAGAGGAGGAAGAGGAAGAAGATGAGGAGGACGAGCTGGAGGAAGAGGGGGAGGAAGAAGCGGACGTGCCAAATGAAAGCTCTGTGAAAGAGCCAGAAATACGATGTGATGAGAAGCCAGAAGATTTATTAGAAGAACCAAAAAATGTTTCAAAAGAAACGCTTGCAGGCTCTCTAGAGGTTCCACCTGTTACCAGAACTCCCAGAACTAAAGAGGAGGCCAACGGCGATCTGTTTGAGACGTTTCTGTTTCCGTGTCAGCACTGTGAGAGGAAGTTCACGACCAAACAGGGGCTCGAACGGCACATGCACATCCACATATCCACGGTCAATCACGCTTTTAAGTGCAAATACTGCGGGAAGGCGTTCGGCACACAGATCAACAGGAGGCGGCACGAGCGGCGCCACGAGGCGGGGCTCAAGCGGAAGCCCAGCGTCGCGCTGCAGCCGCCCGAGGAGCCGGCCGATGGCAGAGCGCCCGGGGACGGTGCTGCTGCAAAGGAGGACCCGCCGCCGTCCGGGCTCGGGCAGGACTCTCTGCTCCCGCGTTCAGAGAAGGCCCCCCAAGAGACCGTCCATTCTTCTGTCGGGGAAGAGAATGGGGAAGTCAGAGAGCTTCATCCGTGCAAATACTGTAAGAAGGTTTTTGGGACGCATACGAATATGAGACGGCACCAGCGCAGAGTGCACGAGCGTCACCTGATTCCCAAGGGCGTGCGGAGGAAAGGGGGCCTCCTGGAGGAGCCGCACCCCCCTGCAGAGCCTGCCCCGCCCGCCCCGAGTGTCTACGTGCCCAGCACAGAGCCCGAGGAGGACGGGGAGGCAGACGACGTGTACATCATGGATATCTCCAGCAATATCTCGGAAAACCTGAAGTTCTATATTGATGGCAAAATTCAGACCAGCAGCAGCATGAGTAACTGTGACGTCATCGAGATGGAGTCCGGCTCGGCAGACTTGTATGGGATAAATTGTCTGCTTACTCCAGTGACGGTGGAGATCACTCAAAATGTAAAGACCACGCAGGCCTCCCTAGCAGATGATCTTCCTAAAGAGCCTTCCAGCGGCACAAACAGTGAGTCCAAGAAACGGAGAACCGCAAGTCCTCCCACACTACCTAAAATCAAAGCCGAGACGGAGCCTGACCCCTCAGTGCCCTCGTGTTCCTTACTGCCACTCAGCATATCCACGTCAGAGGCAGTGTCTTTCCACAAAGAGAAAAGTGTGTACTTGTCATCGAAGCTCAAACAACTTCTTCAGACCCAGGACAAGCTAACTCCTCCTGCAGGCATTTCCACGACTGAAATACCGAAGTTAGGGCCTGTTTGTGTGTCCGCTCCCGCGTCGATGCTCCCCGTGACCTCGAGTAGGTTTAAGCGGCGGACCAGTTCTCCGCCCAGTTCCCCACAACACAGTCCCGCCCTTCGAGACTTTGGAAAGCAGAGCGACGGCAAAGCAGCGTGGACTGATGGAGTTCTAGGCTCCAAAAAGCCCAAATTAGAAAGTCACAGCAACTCACCCGCGTGGAGTTTGTCTGGGAGAGAGGAGAGAGAGGCTGTGAGCCCGCCATGCTTTGACGAGTACAAAGTATCTAAGGAGTGGGCAGCCAGTTCTACTTTTAGCAACGTGTGCAACCAGCAGCCCCTGGATTTATCCAGCGGTGTCAAACAGAAGGCCGAGGGCTCGGGCAAGACTCCCGTGCAGTGGGAATCTGTATTGGATCTCAGCGTGCATAAGAAGCCTTGTAGTGACTCCGAAAGCAAGGAGTTCAAAGAAAACCATCTGGTGCAGCCAGCCTGCAGTGCTGTAAAGAAAAAGAAACCAACCACGTGCATGCTGCAGAAGGTTCTTCTCAATGAGTACAATGGCCTCGATTTACCTGTAGAGAGCACTGCAGATGTGACCCGGAGCCCGAGTCCTTGTCAGTCCCTGGATCCCCAGCCAGACGCTGGCCTTGGCCCGGACTCCAGTTTATCGGCCCCTGTGGTTGAGTCCCCACCCGATGTCTCTCCTCCCTCACCTGCCCTACAGACCTCTTCCCTTTCTTCTGGGCAGCTGCCTCCTCTCTTGATCCCAACACACCCCTCTTCCCCCCCAGCCTGTCCTCCGGTGTTGACTGTTGCCACGCCACCGCCTCCACTCCTTCCTACTGTCCCTCTCCCGGTCCCCTCTTCCGACACATCTCCCCGTCCGTGTCCCTCTCCTCTCTCGAATGCCACTGCGCAGTCCCCACTTCCCATTCTCTCCCCTACAGTGTCTCCGTCACCATCTCCTATCCCTTCCATGGAGCCGCTCACGTCTGCTGCCTCGCCCGGACCCCCGACCCTTTCCTCGTCGTCGTCTTCATCGTCTTCCTCTTCTTCCTTCTCGTCTTCGTCTTCCTCCTCTTCCCCCTCGCCACCACCGCTCTCAGCGGTATCATCTGTTGTTTCCTCTGGGGACAATCTGGAAACTTCTCTCCCCATGATAACTTTCAAGCAGGAGGAACTAGAGAATGACGATCTGAAACCCAGGGAAGAAGCCCAGTCTGCAGTTGAACAGGAGATTGTTCAGGAAGCATTCAACAAAAACTTCATCTGCAATGTCTGTGAATCGCCTTTTCTTTCCATTAAAGATCTAACCAAACATTTATCTGTCCATGCTGAAGAATGGCCCTTCAAATGTGAATTTTGTGTGCAGCTCTTTAAGGCTAAAACTGATCTGTCAGAACATCGCTTTTTGCTTCATGGAGTTGGGAATATTTTTGTGTGTTCGGTTTGTAAAAAAGAATTTGCTTTTTTGTGCAATTTGCAGCAGCACCAGCGAGATCTCCACCCAGACAAGGTGTGCACCCACCATGAGTTTGAAAGTGGCACCCTGAGGCCCCAGAACTTCACTGATCCCAGCAAGGCCCATAGAGAGCATATACAGAGTTTGCCAGAAGATCCTTTAGAGGCGTCGAAAGAAGAAGAAGAGCTAAATGATTCCTCCGAAGAGCTTTACACAACCATAAAAATAATGGCTTCTGGCGTAAAGACGAAAGACCCGGATGTCCGACTGGGCCTCAATCAGCATTACCCGAGCTTTAAACCACCCCCATTTCAGTACCATCACCGGAACCCCATGGGCATCGGTGTGACGGCCACAAATTTCACTACACACAATATTCCACAGACGTTCACCACTGCCATTCGCTGCACAAAGTGCGGGAAGGGTGTTGACAACATGCCCGAGTTGCACAAACACATCCTGGCGTGTGCTTCGGCCAGTGACAAGAAGAGGTATACCCCTAAGAAAAACCCAGTGCCCTTGAAACAGACCGTCCAGCCCAAAAATGGTGTGGTGGTTCTAGATAACTCCACGAAGAACGCCTTCAGACGAATGGGACAGCCCAAGAGATTGAACTTTAGTGTCGAGCTCAGTAAAATGTCCTCTAACAAGCTCAAACTAAATGCATTGAAGAAAAAAAACCAGCTGGTGCAGAAAGCAATCCTTCAGAAAAACAAATCTGCGAAGCAGAAGGCCGACTTCAAAACCGCCTGTGAGTCGTCCTCGCACATCTGCCCGTACTGTAACAGGGAGTTCACGTACATCGGGAGCCTGAACAAACACGCCGCCTTCAGCTGTCCCAAGAAACCGCTCTCTCCTTCCAAAAAAAAAGTTTCCCACTCATCCAAGAAAGGCGGACACTCCTCACCTGCAAGCAGCGACAAAAACAGCAGCAGCCACCGCCGACGGACGGCAGACGCGGAGATTAAGATGCAGAGCACGCAGGCTCCTTTGGGCAAGACCAGAGCACGCAGCTCGGGTCCCGCCCCGGTCCCGCTCCCCTCCTCGTCCTTCAGGTCCAAGCAGAATGTCAAATTCACAGCTTCCGTCAAGTCCAAAAAGCCAAGCTCCTCCTTAAGGAACTCGAGCCCGATCAGAATGGCCAAAATAACTCACGTCGAGGGGAAAAAGCCCAAAGCTGTGGCCAAGAATCACTCTGCTCCACTCGCGAGCAAGACGGCCCGGGGCCTGCACGTGCGGGTACAGAAGAGCAAAGCAGTCCTGCAGAGCAAATCTGCTTTGGCCAGTAAGAAAAGAACAGACCGGTTCAGTGTAAAATCTAGAGAACGAAGTGGGGGGCCGGTCACCCGAAGCCTCCAGCTGGCAGCCGCTGCCGACCCGGGGGACAGCAGGAGGGAGGACAGCGGTGGCAAGCAGGAGCTGAAGGACTTCAGGTAAGCGGAGTCTTCCAGGGCCAGAGGAAGTCCGAGCTGACGAGCGCGGGGGGGAAGACGGTTGGAAGAAAACAAAATTCTTGCCCAATGGCTATTTTTTCCTTTTTCCTGTAGAATTTTGACATAAGCGTTTAAAGGAAGTAGCTGTTGGTTCAGTTGGAGGCACGAAGAAGGGTCACACTGCTTTGACTGCCTCAGACCTGAATTCCCAGCTTTTGTGTCAGACCTAGGACTCACCGAGTGGTACCGTTTCTTTAATAGGGCCGGTCGTGAATTGAATTTGAAACCATGAAAAAGCTCTCAAAAGTACCCTATTATGAAAAGATGAAATGCTCTCATGCTTCTTTCTTATCTTGGGTAATATCTCAGTGTCACTTCGTATTATTTCCGGATCATAGATCCTTGCTCATGATTAAGATTGGATCACCGAGTTCGTTGAAACCACATTGCAGTCTTGTTTAATATTTCCGTGACTGGAGCATAGTTATAGTAATCGAGCATGCTTTTATTATTCATGCTTTTTTTTATTGTGTTTTAATTTGAAAAAGTTGCCTCGTTGGTTAAAACAAACACACGACACCGTACTCCTTTTAAGATGCCTTATGTCCCCCCACCCACTCCCGTCTCCAGACAGAGGATAAGAAACAGGCCAGATTCCGAAGAAAGGAGAGGAGGGAGCGCTGAGAGCCTTGCAGTGGGGGGCAGAGCCTGGCAGGTCCCTCAGGCAGGTGTGTCAGCGCCTTCGTTCCCCGCAGTAACGGCAGAAGAATTCATCTTAGGTTGGAGATGACTTCACTGCTATATTCTGTGTCCTCCCTGTATTAAGAACTGTTCTCAGTGACACATTAAAAACACAGGGCAATAGTTATATTTCTCATATTGACTTTTCAGACTTTCCAAGTTATTCAAGTAACCTGAGTTGATGTGTGTTCTCGGAATCCCTGTTTCCTGGATAATGCCTCCAGGTGAATCCCGTGTGAAATAGTCAACATCAGATAGAATTTCTGCAAAATAACTTTCAAACTTGTCCTTTCAGAGTGATGAGCTGCTCGCTCGGCTCTAGGCTTTCTTGGCTGTAACTTTCAGTGTCTGAAAACTCTGGTGTTTCAGCCAGAGCATTAGAATGAGTTCTGGGGAGTGAAAGCGTTCGAATGAATTCTGGGGAGTGACTGCCATTTCGGAGAGTCCTGAGGACGCCGAGGTGCTGTTGTCACTGCACAGTTGACGAGCGGAGTCCTTGGGGCCGGTGCGCCTTAAGTCGTGGCTAAAGAAAGATGTTGAGAAGGGTCATCAGCCAAGGCTGATGGGAACGATTTACTGTAGGAAGGAAAGGTCACATTTTTAAAAAGCGACTTGCGTGAGTGAACTAAATAATCCGTCACGGTAGTTCCAGGTGGGCCTGTGGGCTCCGGCCATGACATACGCGTAACATAGCATCTTGGAGCTTAGCGCCAGCGGCCATGCGCACCTGTTTCTCAGCTGTTCAAGCTGCCTGCCCGTAGCAGTTGAACTGTGTACCTGTTTGTACTCCGTCTGTGTTCTGGAAGTTCCACAACAACAGGATGTTCTTGAGCCGAGTCCTTTTCAAGGTTAAAGAACCAGAAAATGCCATCATTTTCATTGACTGTACTAAAAAACGCCTCCTGGGTGGTGGTTGTTTAGAATGTACTATGCATCCCTTTTTGTCTGCAGTATTAACCTGAAAGAATCACTCATTTTGTACTGGATCGCGTTTATACAGTTCAAGGGTGAGGTTATGAGAAATTAAAGTACTATGAAGATAAACTCTCCGAGTAACTATACATGTATGAAGTTCATTCACTTGGCCTCTTACTCATCCAGTGCTTTTTGAAGAACCCTGAAAACTGCAAAGGACCAAAGTGCCTAATAAAATTGTGTCTCTTTTCTTTGCTTCAGTTAATCTTAATAATTTTGCTTTATTTGGTAGTTAATAGAGGTTTCCATGGCTGGAATGGATTTGGCCTAAAAGGAAACACTGAAGAGTCTGATACGAAAACATTGCTATTGTCCCTAACGGGTAGATGGAGGCAGCAGGTCTCCCCTCCCCGGTGGTGGCCCCTGGTGACCTGAGTCGCTGGCACTGTACTGTGGGCACATCTGAATGAAGGACGTGTGTCTTACATGGGGGCAGGGGTGTGGGGGGGAGGGCTGCTTACAGGTGACCACAAATTTGTGAAGTATGTTTGGGAAGTGAAAAAACCAACACGTTCCATAGGACCTCATAGTTTAATTATGTATTAAATACCCAAGAGTGGGCATTTCTTCGGAGAGTTTGTTGTGGTCTTCTTAGCACCTTGTTGTGTGTTTGCTGTAAAACTGGGATTCCTAAGCTCCGGCCTTGGGCAGGTGGGGAGTCATCACTGCCCAGCCCAGGGCTCCTAGAAAGCCAGCCTCATCCTCCCTCCGTTTTGGGTGTATTACACTGGAAAGGAATTGTTTTAGCTGTAGTCTTTGTCCCTTCTCAGCATATTTCTGCTTGGATATTTTATTCAGGGATGATTTCATGGTGCATGTTTAGAAGGAGTTGCTTTGCCTGGGTTTTTTCAGTGATTTTGCTTTACTTAGCGCATTGCATATTCAAGGACTTGCACCGAATTGACCATACATCCTTTTCCTGTGTGTCTCAGCCTAACAAACTGTGATTGAGAGCTAGTCCCTAGCACTCGGACATTTTGCATTTGCATGCCAGTTGAGGATTCCACAGTTTCTCAAGCCATGTGAATGAAGTCAGAGTTTCCCACTGACTACTGAGGGCTCAGCAGAATTTGCCAGTTGGTCATTTCCTGGAGCACAAGACATTGTGCCAGTCAGGGTGTAAAAAGGACTTGTGTTCCAAATCCTCTTCTTAGGACAGAGCAGCAGAGGACACCAGGCACAGCACTCATCTTTAGATTGTCCTGGGACAGCTGTCAACCCAGCATGCCCTACTCTGTGTTGGGCTCACCTCGCACGGTCAGTGGCCAGAGCCCACGTGCGTGTTGTGGGGCTGGAGTTAGATCTCTTGCTGAGGGCTCATTTCCACCTGCTGTGAGGAGGAAAGACGAGGACCATCTCTGGTCTTTGTAAATTTCAAGGTGTTCTTACTGTTCTTTAATGCTTCTTTTAGGGCAACTTAAAAAAAAATACTGTGTACCCGTTAAACACTGAAAGATGGAGAAGCAACATGAAATACCAGACTATGTTTTCCCGTTGGCCATGGATTGATTTAAAAAACACGGTGATGCTAAGTTTTCACATACCTGTCTCTGCCACACACCACTCCAAAGAGACCTGCTCGTGGTCCCTTCCAGCCTCTCCTGAGTTGGCTACCCAAGTTCCTGTGCACCTTCAGAGTCCTTCTGTTGCTGTCATAATGCGACATGTGTTGAACGGTCTACGCACCGTTCCATTAACACGGTCAGGTCATGTCGGCTGATGTGACGTTGCCATTCATCTTCAGTTTCCTTATTTTCTAGGAGCTTCCTGCAGAGAAGCCCCCCCAAACAAAGTAAACCTTAATTGACTAAATAAAGATATTGCATGCTCAACTTAGGATAAGCACGCACTACAGCGGAGGATACGAGATCTTCCATGCTTGCAAGACCAGTTGAAGCTGACTCAAAAATCCTAACACACGACTGTCAGCAGGCTTCTCACTGCCCTGCTTAGGGTTGGGTCTCCGCTGCTTTGCCAGAGCCCGGGCACATGCGCTGGGCTCCCGGGTGATTGGGGCACAAGGAGGAGGGCATGTCGCCATGGCACTGGGGGGCTCAGATCTAAGCACCGCCCTGGGTCTTGGCACACAGCAGAGAAAGGAATGATTGGAACTTAACCTTGCAGAGCAAGTTCTGGTTTTCTGAGTAGTTCTCTGTAGGTTTCAGGGATGACAGATTCTGATGCACTCACTCTAAAATGTTTTCGTCACACACCAGCTCTCGATGCCTTTCTTTTAAACAAGTTACATACAGAGAGGCGTTTGGCTTCTCTCAGCTTGTTGGTTCTTGTTTTTGTTTTTTAAAAATATATCACAAGCAGATTGCCAGCATAATGGAGAGGAAACCAGATTGGGTATGGACTTTTTTTTTTTAATGCTTCTTCCAGTGTCATGTTCATATATCCAAATGGACGTTATCCTCTCAGATGATTATCTGGCACTAATTTATAACTATTATATTACCGGAGACTATGTAGCAATATATCTGCAGCAAGGATGCACCATAGGCCTCTATAGATGTATGTCTACACGTAAGTATAAATGAACTTATATGCCAGGTTTTACACTTATGTCTCTAAAAGAGAGCAAAAACCCCACAAACTGGCCTTGTCCTGAGTGAATGTAAGTGTCGCTTCTCTGTGCATTCTATGCCTTCTCCTTAATTGATGATTGAGTTGGTGGAAAATGGCTTGGTTTTATTCATGTTGTTTTTTGTTCTCAACTTTAAAAGTAATCTACCTCTGAAAATGTGTAGTTTGATGCTTGTTTGGTGAATTTGTGCCACTTTAACCCTTTTGCAACCATTCCCATTTTGTTACATTTCTGTTATGGGGACTTTATGTCGAAATGTACAAAAGCATTTGTAGCAGTTTAAAAATAAAATATTTAAAATTATTTAAATTGTTTTGGACACTTCAATTGTATTATATGTGATTTACATTTTACATTTTTGTTGGAGTTGTTAATCTGGAGAGTGTTCCTGTATTGAAGTTTGCTGTTAGTTATTTTATTGTTTCTTGTTGGAGAGTGATATAAAAGACTATTCTAATGAAAACATTAAAATTTACAATTTGACATACAAAAGGGGTTGTCCGTTGATTTTAACCAATGTAGCCTTGAGAGAGGGAGAGAGAGGCTCATTACAGACAGGCATGCCCTTTGCTCTTCTTCCCCTTCTGGCGTGAAAGAAATCATTGGAGCTTGTCAGATGTGTAAAAAGTGTTGTTAAGCTGTTGCTAGCAAGCACTTAATAACTAGAGGGTATTCAAGTGATACGTTTTATATAATTATAACCAATAAAAACACTTTCTAAACCCTTGTGAAAGGACTACTTTTGTATATCCTTGGGAACAGTGAGGGAGGAAGAGGAAGGGGCCTCCCACCTCGGGAGGCAGTGTGGCACGTAGGGTCCCCCTCCAGACGACCTCTCTTCAACCGTCCTATTCCTATTTGACATTCCCAAAAGCAGTTCGCACTGCTTATATCCCAGCGAGAGGGTAGACACGCGGTCGGGTCAGTGGTGCTAAGTACCTGGTGAACTTACTTTGCGGAGAGGGAAATAAAGAAGTTCATGTGTGGGGTCTCAGCTTCGTCTGTGCTTGCTAACAGTTTACTTTGGGGTCTTTTCTTTTTAAGAATCCCTGGAAGAATGAAACCAGTTGTCAACGTTTGTATTAGGCTTATATGGAATTGCTGTGGGTTTGTTTTTTTTTTTTTAATTAAAAAGGATTGTATATAAGCAATTTCATAATGTCCTCCACTGTAGTACTTGCTTTTCTCATACTTTCTTCCTTTCCCTGCGTGTTACTGCATCTGAGGGAACGGCGCTGGGGAAACTGAAGGTGCGGTCAGCCTCCCTTGGCCAGAGGGTCCTGCGTCTGGCTTCTGGTGCTTAATGGGACTCCGCGGCTACAGAAACCCAGGGGGGACGAGGCAGTGTGTCAAAGTGAGGGCTTGCCGGAGCTTCAGAACAACGTTCAGGATCCCTTGTTTTAAGTATCCTGCTAAACTGGGTGCTCGACTCACCCAGAGCCCTGTTGACGAGTTGGGCCTTGTGCCTCGTGAGGCTGAGCACTGGGCCGGGAAGGAGAAGTGGGTTTCCATCGTGGCTTGGGTGCTCGCCGTTCATCCGTCCCTCCATGTGCCAGTGAAAGCGCCTCTGACAGGTGCCCTCTGTGTCCCTGCCGTGGGTGGCGTCCCCTTGGGCAAGTTCTTCTGCTTGCTGGATCTTAGTTCCCAATCTGCTTAGCAGGGAGTGGGCTAGATAGTCTTTGTGTTCTCCTTCCAGTAGGAGGTCTTTTTTACCGGGTTTGGTTATGCACAGACTATCTCATTGGACTGAAAGAGCAGGGCCAGGTCTGGCCCCTTGGGACCCGGGTGCTGACAGCAGGGCCCAAGCATGACAGGCACGCGGTCAGTCTTCCACTGACTCAGTGGAAGAGTCCCCAGGAAGTCCAGTAACTCCCACCCCACCAGGAACAAGCTGCCCCCGGTCTGGTTGCTTCTACTCTTCATGGAGTCAAACATTTAAAAAATTCAAAAAGCTAGTAATTGAAGCCTTATGTTTCTGCTCTTTTGAAGCACCTCGCACTGTTTCTGATTACAAACCCTTCTCTGGGCTGGCTGTTTGACTTTGGTTGATTCAGGTGCTTTCTAGCAAGATGTTCTACAGAATCACATGAATTTATCGAGCACCTGCCATATGCCAGGGCTGTGTTCGGGTGCCTGGTCTACGTCAATGGACCAAAATCCCGCCCTTGCGGAACTTACATTTGCTTGGTGGTCTCTCCATTTATACTTCATGTTGAAAACGTTGTCGCTCTGTCACAGTTCTCCAAAGGCTGGGTGGCCAAGAAGATGCCTCTGGCTTCATATTTGAAGGTGGATATCTAGAGGACTGCCATCTTTTAATACGTGAAAGTGACCCTACTAAAATGATAGCTCTTTTCCTGCATTTGATACTTGGGTGGATTTTGATTTGCTCTCAGACCTTCAGACGGATTGACTTGTATCCATAAAAGAAGTGTAAATGGCACTTGCCCTTGAAAGTGGATTGCCTTGCAGGTGAGTGAGAGAAAGGCCGCCTCGGGTACCAAGGCCACATTTAAAGACCCAGCTGATGGTTAGAGGAAGTGGTTTGCCATTTGTCGTATTTTTGGAGACCCGGCGGGCTGTGGCCTCTTCCGTACCTCATGGCACCGGCCCTGCTGCTCCCACTTCGGGATCTCATCTTTCAGTGAGTGTCCTCCTAAAGCACCATTGAGGGGTTTATTCTAGAGCACAGAGAGAGATTGAGTCCCGAGAGACTCTGCAGGGCGCCCGGCAGTGGCTGGCTCGATGGTTGGGCGACAGGCGTGTCTCGTGCACTGGTTCTCGATGGTTGGGCGACAGGCGTGTCTCGTGCACTGGTTCTCCGACAGCCCAGAGAGGGGCTGAGCTCCCAGCTCCAAAGCCCTGCAACCAAGCTTCTAAATTAGACCGTGGGTGGGGCCTGGGTCACCTGTAGTTTGAAGCCCCCGGTGATTTCCATGCAAGTTGCAGACTTCCTGAAGTGAGGTGGGAGAGACGGTAACGAGTGTGCACGCCTCATTGCTAAAGCGCTCGTGTGCTCCCCGCAGAGTAGGTGCTGTGTTTCTGCCCCATTTTTCTGAAGGGTGGGGGTTGGGGAGGTGACCTGGGAGGTGGGGAGTAAGGGACTATTCCAAAGCCAGGCTTGAGCCCTGGGCTGTAGAAAAGCACGTGTACTTTATGCAAAGAAGAGGTGATAGGCCTTGAGGGGAAGAGGAAGGCTGGCCGGTTGTGCAGATTCTTAGCCAGTATTCCAAGGTCACAGCCCCTGTTGGGTCCCTCCTGCCGGGTGCCTTGACCTTTTTCTGGGAGTTTGCCTACAAGATGCAGGATCTTTTAAGTACACGCTGCTAGGAGATAAAAAATACATAGTAGGAGCGAGGTCCAGATTGGTGGGCATGATGACCTTCATATTACTGTTAAAATTCCTTTTAGACAAAATGAAAAGAGTGTCAAGAAAAAGGTTGGAACAAAGCTTAAGGTTTGAGTGGGTGCGACACTGGCCCTATGGCCCAGTCTCCTGTTCGGGGACCGCCCAGGCTTCCCCACCATGTGCCCCCCAGCCCCGTCCCGCTTCCAGCTGCATGGTGCCCCCCAGCTCTTCCACCTCCCGCCCCTGTGCTCCTTCCTCTTCAAGTGGTTTTGGAAACAACCTGATAAGCCTCGTTAAGTTTGATACAGCTTTCTAATGCTTCCTGTGCCGTGAGGGACTGTGTTAAGCGTCTTTCAGACTTGACTCTTGACAGTAACACCTCGAAGTCGGTGTCGCGTGCAGACGGGGAAACAGACCCCGGTCGGGGTGGGGCGGGTGTGATTTTTTTCAGAGGTCCTCCCACTCTCAAGTAGCAAGTTGGGATTTGAGCTGCCTCCAAGCTACGCCATCCTGCTGATCATTTTTATAGTTATATATATTTCTTAAAGCTTCATTTCCTCTGCATGTAGAATACAGGCCTTGATACCTTCTCTACCCAGGGCTTTGTGGCTTCGTGAACAAGTAGACTCATCACCGTGGGTAGGGAGTCATTGTGGTGCAGCCAGAGTGCACGCAGTCAGGGCTGCCCCCGCGGACCCATGTCCGTCTTCGCTCTGACCGTGGAATGCGCCTCTACCCGTCGCAGACCTTGCAGCTCTGACCGGCTTTATAGGTCAGTCTGCTTAATCACGAAAAATCTGCTTAATAGAAACCAAGCTCATATAATAATACCCTTTGATTTTGAAAGTGGTCCTAAGGAAGGGGCCTGGGGGTCATTAGGAGTCCTCCTCAGATGTCACTTGAGAGCCTTGCCCTTGCGGGGCATTAGCCCAGAAGGATAGTTGATCCAGGCTTGCCTTCGCACCTCAGCCCAGTACAGAGCAAAGGGTTAAGTTTCTGCGGGTAGTTATTTTCGAAGTATAGGATTAGAGCCTGGAGGGTATATGTAGGTTTTATTTACATTCTGGATTAAGAATAAGAATTGGTTGGAAAACCATCATGACTCTGCATTAAATTACTTGCAGTTGCAAAAATGACGTGCTGTTGTGAGCCATGAAGACGGTCTTGGAAATCCTTTTTTATAAGAGAAAACTTGCTGAATTGTTGGGATAATAGCATATGTACATACTTTTGTCTTCTGCCTCACTTGGACCCTTGGGCCCCAGCTGGATTCCCTTTCAGCTGCCTCATCTAGAAAGTGACCTAAGGGGCGCCTGGGTGGCTCAGTCGTTCGTTAAGCGTCTGCCTTTGGCTCAGGTTATGATCCCAGGGTCCTGGGATCGAGCCCCGCATTGGGCTCCCTGCTCTGCGGGAAGCCTGCTTCTCCCTCTCCCACTCCCCCTGCTTATGTTCCCTCTCTCACTGTTTCTCTCTCTGTCAAATAAATAAAATCTTAAAAAAAAAAAAAAACTATTTAAAAAATAAAAATTAAAAAAAAAGTGACCCGAAATTGAGGCGGATGTTCCAGAAAAAGTAAAATATTTTATGGAAGAAGTTAGTGCCTAAATGTGCCTTCCTGTGTCCAGCTAGTCACCCACCAGAAGATGCCAAAGCACCCGCCCGATGAGGGGGACGTTTCACTGATGAAAGAAAGCTACGGATGGATTTTAAAGTACAGGTTTATGCCTCGAGTCCGAACACATTTAAGCGAGGCGTATTTCCGTATTCATCCATGGTTGGACAGGCACCTGCGGTGTAATCTGGAATTGTGCTTGGATAACTACTAAGTCTTAGTGTTAAATCTAAATGTAAATTTTAAATAAGAATCGTTAAAGACCTGGCGTCTGTTGTGCAGGTAAGTTGTTAACCCAAGGGGACGCAGGCCTTAGGGTACCAGTTGTGGCAATTTTAATTTTTAATTTAAAAGTAAGACTTTTAGTTTAAGATAATTGTGTTTGTTTTAGTATTTAATAGTTGCCCAGAATATACTATTTTAATATTCTGTGTTTGAGTGGAGTTATTTGAGACTCATATGGATTCGATTTTCCCTTGCAGTAACATTCCCCTCTCACTTGCTTTTTATAATCACATCCAAACCTTGCCAGCCCAGCTCGAGTTCAGGAACATTTTCAGATGGCTTCTATTTCCAAGCTATTATTGGACTTGTGAACTTGGGCACATTCTCCTTTAGTGTTTCAGTGGGCCAGCCATTCAGAAAACCTCTTCAGTGACCAGTGTGGGTCATGAGGCATCGGGCTGCAGGTCTGATGGACTCTGCCTGCGCCCCAGGCCCCGAGGGGGACCTGGGGTCTAGCTGGCCGCTTCGGGGGAGCAGGGGGGTGGGTGCTCCTGGCCCAGCTCGCGGGCCAGCCCCGTTCTGAGTGCTTTGCAGGGCTTGCCTGCCCTGAGGGAGACAGCATTCTCATTTACAGCTGCATGGACCAAATGGGAGGGGGGCTTCGGCCCCTGGATTATGTCCCAGAGCTGTAAGTGGAGCCCCCAAACCGGCCATGTGATTCCAGTCTCTTCACCACAGTGAGACCCCCTGCTTCACTGTGCCCCTCGGTGTTAACACAGCTGACCGATAGTGATATCATCGCCGCAAGGCGGGTTTTGTTGCAGAGGCTGTATAACAGTGGGAATAAACATTGGCCTTGAGCCCTCGTGCGCTGGGTCTTAATCCCCCTGGGTACCACTTGTGACCCAGGTGGGCCTGCTGTAGGCTGAGCCTCGGCCGCCTCGCCTGCAGGTGGCTGTGTCCGAGGAGGTGGGCCGTGCGCTTAGTATAAGGATTCAGTAGCCACTGGCTGGGGTCACGGTGGTGGTGAGTTCTCCCCGCCCCACGAAGGAGGCCAACGGCCTGGTAGCCAGCCCGGGTGACAGGGGCGGGACTTGCGTGATGATGATCCTTGTGGAATTTTTGGAAGAGGCTCCTGAAGAAACTGCTTGTGCTTTGATTGATTTCTTGATTGATTTAAAGATTGATTTAAATATTTATTTGAGAGTGGGGGGGTTGGGGAGGGTGCGGGAGGGGCACAGGGAGAGGGAGAGAGAGAATCTTAAGCAGGCTCCACACACAGCACCGAGCCTGACACAGGGATTAATTTGAGGACCTTGAGATCACAACCTGAGCCGAAACCAAGAGTTAGACACTTAACCGATTGAGCCACTCAGGGACCCGCCCCCTGCTTTTTTTTTTTTTTTTTAGATTTATTTATTGGAGAGCGAGAGTGAGAGCTGCCCGTGCTTTTAAAGGCTGTGGAAGAAAAGGATGCCTTCGTGGCAGCTGACAGACATCAGTCTATTAGTCCCAGAACAGATGGTTACTACCTTTGGTGAGATTAGAACTGCAGTCAGAATTTTAGGAACTTCTAAAGCCTTCCTGGGTGGTCTCCTTCCCTCCATCGGGGCCCACCGTGGCCTCCTGGGAGCCCCTCATGGGAGCAGGGTGGGCCCATGTAGGGCTTCAGCCTACGGTGGCCAGCCATGACCATGCATGAGTGGAATTCAAGGTTCAGAACTTTCCGACGGCCTCTGGCCTTCCCCAAGGGAGAGTGTGGTGCAGGCCAGCAGTGGCCTGGTTTTGAGGTTTCACTGTGATTTCATTGCGGGCAGTGGGATGTAGGTAAAGGCATTGATCAGCTGTGGGCCTGGAGCTGCTGAGCAGCGGTCACCTCCTCCAAGAAGCCCTCCCTGACCATCCAATTGGAAATACTGCCCTTGGCCCTCTCCATCTCGGCACTCTGCTCTGCTGTTCTTGGGGGGACTTAACTCTCCCATATACATTGTTACCGCTTTGTCCTATGTGTTTACCGGGATGGACATTCTGCCTGGGAGGCTGGATCTTTGTGCCGTTCCCTGCTGCATTGCCAGCATCTGCAGCAGTGCCTGGCACGTAGTAGCCGCTGAATAAATACTTGTTGACTGATTAAAAGATGTGAATCTTGGCTTTATTACTTACCAGCTCTGTAACCTTGGTCAAATGACTTAAGTGCTCTGAGCCCCAGTTTTCCTTTCTGCAAAATGGCAGTGGTGATCCGACCGCAAAGGACGGTTGTGAAAACAACAGGTGAGCCTGTGAGGACCACCGATGCTGCCTGCAGTAGTAAGGGGCTTCGTAAACGATAGCGGCTACTCGGTTTCTGAGAGATGCCCTCTCGAATGGCCACTGTGGCCGGTGCTCAAAGGTGACTTGCCACGCGGGAGATGTTACACTCTGGCACAGGCCGCGGTAGCTGGAACATTCCCTCATCGTGCCCTGCCTCTGCCCGGAGAGAAAGCTCTCCGGTGGCGAGGAGTTGCCCGTCCTGCTGCCACCAACCCCCGGGCCTTTGCTGCATCCGAGCCTGTCTTCGTCAGGCACTCCCACGTCCGAAATAAAGAGAAGGAGCTATCACACAGGACAGCTGTTGTTCAAATCAGGGTGAGGAAAAAGCAGATTGTAATTTTATCACCTCTCCACATAACGTTATTTCTCTTGGTTTGGAATTTCAAACCCAACGTGGAAATTTTTTAAAAAGCCGAGTTCAGAGGAAAACCTTCATTAGCTCTGTATAAAATCATGAAAACCCAACCAAGGAACCCCAGTTCGTCGGAATAATAATAACAACGTAAGAATGATCGCTGTTCTCTTGCAAGTGCTTGCTAGCCACCATTTTTAGGGCTTTTCAGATATTCTCCCCTGTGATCATTCCAACGACTCTACGAAGCTCACCCTTTCGTGTTCTCCCGTCTTACAAGTGGGGACACGTGGCACAGAGCAGTGAGGCCGTTCGTTGGCGGTCACAGCAGCGTGGCTCCATTGGTCCCCCTCCCCCCCGCAGGTCTGGGAGTGAGGCCCCATCCTGCCTGGGACTTGCTCCGATGGCCTGTCCTTTATGAAGCAGGGAGGAGACCAGCCTTACTAGTCCGCAGCTGCCCAGGTGTCGACAAGAAGCACCCGCTAACGCAGGGGTGCTAAGGCTGAGGGAGGCGAACCCAGCCGCTGACCCGTCCTGCTCCCCGGGCGTCTAGCGTGTTCTCGGGAGACAGGACCGCGTGGTTGCAGCGCCGTCTGCTGTTTGGCCCCTTCTCCACTGGAGCCGACCCGGGTGCCAGCTGGTTCCGACAGTCAAACCTAGCGTCCTTCTGTCCCCTCTTCCCCAGCCACGGTTGGCAACTGGGTTTCCTTAGGTGCGTGCGGGGGGAGCTGCTCGGCGCGGCGCAGGCTTGCCTCAGACGTGGGGTCGCGCTCGGGGACAGAGGGCGGGCTCGGTGCCGGGGGTCTGCCTCCGATGCGGGAAGGGATGGCGGTGCCAGGAGTGGGCTGCCCCTGTCTCAGCACTCTGCTGCTTCCCTGCTTTCAGAGGCTACACCGGACAGGATTTCCCCTCTCCATGAAGGCTCCAGGTAACCAGGGACGACTTCGCCGTGGGAAAGTGCCGCGCTCCGAGACAGTCCAGGCATACGGGGTCCCAAAGCTCTTTGAGAAGGGCATACTCGCCGTCCCCCTGCCCGTCCTTTATGGAGCCTCTCTGCACTCCCCACGTCCCAGGACAGGCCTCTGCTAATCGTCTGTGGGCGAGGAAGCTCGGTGGCCGTTGTGTCCGTATTCTGCGCAGACCGGGACACGTGTGCCCGGCTCGTGTGCCAAGTGCGCCAGTGCCGCGGCGTGGCTTTTCGGGCATGATTCGCTTCTTTGTTTAAATAGGTCTTGGCTCTCAGCTCTTTGCTGGCGAGTGACGTTGCTGGACAGCTGACCTCGCGAGAGGGGAGTGTTCGGTGCAACAAACATTCCGACCGCTTTTTCTCTTTTGAGCTGCCAAAGCACGTGTGGGTTAGAGAAACGGCTTCTCTCGCAAGGGGTGGCGTGTGTGCGCCCCTCTGCGGCCGAGGTGTGCCGCCGGGTCCTTCTCTTTGCCTGATGGCCGCCCTCTGTGTCTGGGGACATACTCGATTCAGGGCGAAGTGCGAAGCGGTGGTCGACTCTGCAGGGAAGTCAGGCTTCCCCCATCTCGTCACGTTTGCAGGCTGATGCGCCCACACGGTGACCTTCCTCTCTTAGGTCCCAATCTTGCTCCAGAAGCTTTTCAGAATCTCTCTGATAACCGGTGCCTAGGTTTGTAGGTGTTAACTCTTGATTGAAATCAAGATTGACTTGATTTCAATCAATCTTGATTGACTCTTGATTGATTGAAATCAGTCTAGACTCTTGATTGAAATTTACTAGCAGGTTTGGTGAAAACCTATGTTAACTGCTTTGGTGTAGGAACCAGCCTTTTTCTTTTTCTTTCTTTCTTTTTTTTTATAAAGAGAGTGTGAGCAGGAGGTGGGGCCGCGGGGAGGGGTACAGGGAGAGGGAGAGAGAGAATCATAAGCAGGCTCCATGCATGGAGCCTGACCCGGGGCTCGATCTCACAACCTTGAGATCATGACCTGAGCCGAAATCAAGAGCCGGATGCTTCACCTGACTGGGCCACTCAGGCGCCCCTGAAACCATTTTGATGCGTCTCAGTGGGCTGGTGCCAGGCACTGTAGTTGAAGCATGTGCTGTCGTAAATGCCGTCATTGCCATCATTAGTGGGGTTTTTGTCCTTTAAAACTATCTATAAAGATCGCAGGTACGGCCGTTAGTGCTAGCTGACGCAGGTGTTTTATTAAGGCGACGTCCAGAATCGCGTTGGACACAACACAGTTGTGCTTAGGTGAAGTGGGAGAGTGTCTTGCTGGTGCCGTGTGCACCGTCTTATTAACTCCAGTGTGAGGGGCTGCGTTGTCTCCCGGTGTTCCCAGGTGCACGAAGGGGCCGGAGTCTACCTCACCAGTGTGTTTTCTTTGTGGACCACACGCACCAAAACCCACCCGGGAGGCTTACTTAAAGTCCCCGACCTACTAAACCCCGATCTCTGGGCTGGGTCTTTGAAATCTTTGTATTTTACCGGCTGGGCTGCTCAGATGAGTCCTTCGCAGCCTCGGGAGTTCTCCTCTGGGTCTCAAAAAGAAAAAGCACAGTGACACGGTATCGCCCCATCTCATTATTAAATTTGCTTCCGGTCTTCATTTGAAATTATTTTCTTTTGTTGTTTAGCAGTATCGTTGATACAGCATCTTCCGGTTTTCAGAGCACTTCACTTATATTTTCCCTTAATCCTAAAAGCCACCCTGTGACAGACGAGTAGGGCGGCTGCCCAGGTGGGGACACTTTTAGGTGTCAGAGCCGTGGTGGAAGTGAGGATTCTCTGCCTTGGCCATTGTCGCTTTTTGTGTATCTTTCTGGGGGTTGCGGGGGGCAGGATGACCCTTGGCTCTTACCTCGTGTAGCCTTGCTACGGCGTGTCCTGCAGTGCGCGTTCACCGGTCCCCCGCCCCTGTGCAGCACCTAGCGCACAGTCACTGCTCCTTCGGCGTCTGTGCAAGACAAAGGGGGAGAAAGCCTCCAGGAATAATAGAGTCAAAGTTACCACTCTGCTTAGCGGACCCTAACTTAGGACCCTAACTTGGCTTCAAGTGTGAATTTTGGGGCACTTAATTGCTGGCAACTGAATAGAGAGCGTCAGTTGCATAAGTAAATGAACAATTAAGATCAGGTTGAAAGAAAAGGATTGGTTATTTGGCGATAGTTAATTACAATCAGCATTAAAGCGTTGCCACCTCAGGGCACAGTCCTCAAGGTTAAGGGTGCGTAAGGCAAGCTGAGCAAGAAACCAGAGAGGCCAGGAGGAGGTTGTGTGCTGAAGTCCAGGGTCACTGCTGGCTCGTTAACTCCACGATATTAGGGAAATTCTGCACCAGTGCGCACATGGGCTGCCTGTGACTGTCATTGAGCATCCTGAACTTCATGGGGGTGGAACTATCCAAATGCTCCTTTACATTTTTAAACCCTTTCCTCCAGTTTTTGGCTCTGAAAGGAGGGTCACCCTCCCTCCGTCACCAGATTTAATTCTGCCTCTTGATACCGGACATCTCCTAAGGGGTCCCTCACTCGTAGAACCTCCAAAATACGCGGCTGCAGAAAATACTCTTGTGTGTATTCGTGTTTTTGTTCAAAATAGCGAATCCCTTCCTCTGTGATGGATTTCACCGTGTCATATGCCCGTGAGGGGGCTGTGGGGGACCAGGCTGTTCGGCCAGCGGGGCCCGCGGCTCAGCATCACTCACTGTGGCATTTTCCCCGCTCCCTTGTGTTCCAGCTGCTGGGTGATGTGATCCCTCCAGGGACGTCCAGGGACGTCACAGGGTGGCGCGCCCTTCGTGAAGGACGCCCCGGGCTCGCCCCTGTGCCCGTCCGTCTCCGCGTCCAGCGCAGCCACTGCTGCATAAGGACTAGTGTGGGGACGTCTTGCCGAGTGCCAGGCCGGCCGGGACAGGTGCTGCCAGGAACCTTTCAGGACTTCTGGGACGATACCAACTGGGGATCAACTGAAGTACAGTTGGAAGTTCAGCCAGTATTTTGTTGACTCAACCCTCCGTGTTGACGGATGCTGTGCATTCCCTCCGGAACGCATCCTGACGACACTGCAGGGAGAGCCCTTGCTCTTCTCTCCCCAGCGGTCAAGTTCAGCGCGGCCAGACGTCAGCTGTATTTGTTCCCAGGCCTGTTTATGCCACTCGTGTCTGTTATTGTCCTCCTGTGACTCATTTACATAGTATCCAAACAGACAGAATATGAGCATGGAGTTGTTTGTGAAAAACAGGTCGAATGCTTGGAAAGGCTCACAGTAATTTGCTTAAAAACTGTCATCCGGTTAGGTGTGGGTGAGAAGCCATTAAAAATTTGCACGAAGGCATAGGAAGATTTTGCACCGTGATTGCTTTTATAAGTGACTTCAGTTCTTGGCTCCACTTTCACAGTGCCCAGAAATCACAGCCGATGCGTCACGCAGGCGATTGAGTTCGGGAAAGACAGTGCAGGTCTTGGGGCGCCATCCATTCCTTCCGTTACCCAGACATCCGGATGTAGGGCGCTGTGTGCCCGGCACTGTCGAGGGTGTAGCAGTCTCCCGAAACTGATTTTCTAGGGTGGGGGAGACGGACCGTGAACAAGCAAGGAGCCACACGGAACGTCAGGTAGTGAGCGCCGTGGACAGAAATAAAACAGGGAAGTGGGGATAGATATGAAGTCAGAATGGGGTGCTACCATTTAAAACCGGGGTGAGGGCGGTCAGAGAAAGCCTAGCTGAAAGGGGAACATTTAAGCAAAGACTTGGAAGTGAGGAAGCAAGCGTGGGGACCTAGGGAGGAAAGCGCTTGGCAGAAGGAGTAACAAGTGCAAAGGTCCTGAGGCAGAAGCATCCCTGGTGTGTTCAGGGAACACTGGGGAAGCCGGCTTGGCTAGAGGGGAACACGGGAGAGGAGGGGAATAGGGAGGTACTCAGGGGCTGCTGCGGCCACTGTAAGGACTCTCCTTGTACCGAGTGAGTGGAAGGCATTGGAGGAGTAATATGGGATAATTTGCCTTCTGAAAGAATCTCTCTTGCTGATCTGTTAAGCATCGACTGAAAGGAGCCAAGGGTAGAGATACAGACTAGGAAGGGAATGCAGTAACCCAGGTGAGGAATGCTGGTGGTTGGACGGGAGGATGGCAGTGGAAGTCTGAACAGCAGTGGAGGTCTGGGTGTATTTTGAAGGTGGAGCCACAGAGTTTGCCGAGGATTGGCTGGGGATTGGATGGGAGAATTAAGGGTGACGACAGGTTTTTTTGAGGGTTTTTTTTTTGCCTATGCTTTCAGCATCCAGGTGCCTCTTTTTTTTTTTTTTTCTCCATTAAGTGATGAGGTGAAGACTCTAATTGGATCCAGTTCGTGTGGCGCGTGTGTGCTGGGGATTCAGGTTCAGGCATATGAAGTCCGAGATGCTGTGAGGCCGTCACGGAGAGATGTGGACGGGGTAGATGAATGTACGGTTTGAAGTTCAGAGGGAAGGACCCTGCTGGAAATGTAAATTTGGGTGTCCTCACGGTATACACAGTGCTGAAAACCACGAGATTGGAGCCCCCAAAGGGCGAGTGGAGATAAAGAAGTGATGCCCAGGAATTGAGCCTGGGGGCGCTCCAGCCTTGGGGAGATTTGGGAAGAGCCCGGAGGTGTTCTGGCCGAGGGTGTGCAGGGGACCGACGTGGCATCTGACGGCGCTGGGGGGTTCAGACCAGGCTCCGTGTGCTGGGGGCATCTCTCCTGGACTTGGGGAGGCAGGCCCTGCTGTGCAGCTCTCAGAGGCTTTTCTCTGGACCCCCACGGCTCGCCTCTGGGCCTGCTCAGCGGGTGGAGATGCCCCCTGACATCCCCGGGAGGCGTCTCCACCACAACCACCCCCAACGTGCCGTCCGTCTGTCCAGGGCTGTTTTCTGTCTAAATCCCATCTGCAGCAAGCCAAGGCTGACCCCGCGGAAAATGCGGGGACTGTCCTCGGCTGCTCCCAGATTGTCAGAGCCGCCGCTTGTAAAAAGCAAAAGATTCCCGTGGGACCAGATCTGCGAGCCACAGTTCAGAAAAGGCCCAGGGTAGACTGGGCGGGTTCCTACCCTGGGCTTGTTCCGATTTGCCAACTCCCCAAGCCCCCTGGTGTAAGACGTGCTCTGAGACTCAGGGGGACAGGAAAGATCTGGGGGCGTGAGCTGGTAGTAACAGGGGGAGTGGCCTTCAGGGTCGGACAGGACCTCTTTGGGAAGTGCTTCCTGGGGGTCAAGTAAGTTATGCGTTCTGCGCTTTCTTCCCTCCCTCCCTCCGCCATAAAATAAAGCAAAAGTCAATATGGTAAAGAGAAGCAAATCCTGAAATGTATTTCGGATGCGTCCCAGAGCCCAAGTGTCAGGGTGTAAACAGAAACTCTGCATGCAGACACACACACACACACACACACACACACACACACACAGAGTTTCTGTGGTCCGTTCCCTTGTTCCGAGCTCTGGTAGTGTCTGTTTTCACACTTTGTGATCGTGTATTTGCTTCAATGTTATACAAGCAACGACCTTCTCCTTCTAGGACACGTGCCGCAGGGGGAGACCAGGTGTGTTTGGTTTACTGCTGTGTCCCCAGGGCCGGGTATACAGTAGGTGCCTAACTGATGCATACTGCTAATCACCGGAGTGCCTGGCTTTGTTTAGCGTGGAGACAAGAAGGCTGGCACCCCGTGGTAAGTCCCACGGACATCTCCCCACGAAGGCACAGGACAGCACATATGTGCAGAGTAGGGAACCTGCCTCCCGAAGATTGTACTATATCAAATCCAGGATACATGCTTCATATGGCTGATTTTATTGTACTTTATGTTATTTTTTATTTTGTGAAGATTTTATGTCTATTTGACTGAGTGAGAGAGCGAGCACGAGTCAGGGGTAGAGGCAGAGGGAGAGGGAGAAGCAGACTCCCCGCTGAGCAGGGAGCGCGACACAGGGTTCAGTCCCAGGACCCCGAGATTGTGACCTGAGCCCAAGGAAGACACTTAACCGACGGAGCCACGCAGGCGTCCCCTAAATGGCTGATTTTAGAAAATTTCTGTTCAGAAAGGCTAAATTAATTTTTCTTTCTTTGCGGTGCTCTCCAGGGCCCTCCTGGAGGCTTGGCTAGACCCGAGCTGTCCCCTTGCAGAGTGTCATGCCTTCAGAGAGCACATGGCTCGGCTCTCCATTGTGGCCTGTGTATCTGGCACAGAGCACGCCTCATAAGTAATCCCATCAATGGGGGGACTGAAGTTTGGGGTAAATGACAGCCTGTGTCCTCCTCTTGGGAATTTATACCGCCCGTCAGCACGTTAAAGTCTCAGGAATCCTGCAGAAACATGCCTGCTTGGCTTCACGAGTCCGTGCTCTGGAGGTGAATGGCTCAGGCTCTGATCCCAGCTCTGCCTGTTGCCCGCGTTGTGTTCTCGGGCAAGTTGCCGAACCTCTCTGTGCCTTTAGTTCCTCGAGGAGAAGATCTAGTAGTACCCATCTCACGAAGGTCTTGCAAAGGTTAAATTTGTGATTTCCAGTCAAACGCTGGGCATAGCACCTGGCACGTAGTAGGCAGGGAACTGTTGGCGGCCAGGGTGCAGGTGAGAGCGCGGACGCACGTGGCATCCGGGGGGACCGGTTCTACTGAACTTCGGTTTGGGAAACGCCAGGTACAGGGGAGACGCATTAGGAAGGGTTTCATTCCACGCCCATCGCTACCTGGCTGTGAGCCTCTGGGCTGGGGGTCTGTCCCCCCGCAGGGAGGCAGCCTTTTTGAATGGCCTCCCCATTGGCCTGGGTCCAAGTCACCGAGCACCTTTGCCCTTGGGGCTGCGTCGCTGTTGCTGACCAATGTCCCCGTTCAGGCCCCGAGCAAGTGTCCCTTTCTCATGGCACAGCCAGGCCTCCCGAGACGAGCTGGTGGAGACACGGCAGCAGCAAAGGAGCCCCCTGACCTCCCACGAGGCTTCTCCCCTAAGGCAGCTGCCTCTTCTCGTTAGTGCCTCGGGACGGGCACCAGCATCAGGAGGTAGAGACCCCCTTCCCAGGGCGGACCCACACAGGGCTCACGAGACCCTCGGTCCCAGCGGCCCCAGACCACACTGGGGTTTGTCATCTTTTTAATCTTTGGCTCGTGTCGACTTGGAAAGACGGGAATGCTCATGATAACGAAGACTTAGTGCCTGTATGGAATTGTACCATTTAAAAAGCTTTTGCATGAGGACCTCAAGGGAGGCCCGTCCGTCCCTTTCTGTCCCAAGAGGAGAAGCTGCTTCGTGTGTGTCCATCTTCTTGATGATGCGTGTATTTGCTCGGGCTTCCTTTCGGCCTCCCTCCTGGTTGTAGATGTTTCCTTGGGTGTTAGGAAGCAGCCTGTTTCTGCTCAGTGAGAGGGGAGAGGGGACGGCGTTGGGGGCACACTGGGGCTGGATCAGGGGGGCTGGAGCAAAGCGCGGTGCCAGGTGTCCGTGCCTGATGAGTCGCTTGTCTGCCCGTCCTGCTGGGTCCTGCCGGGGCTGCTCGGGCCCGAGGCGGGCTCGTCTGGGGCACTGGCTGTCCTCTGCCCGGGGGGGTGCAGCCGGACCTGAGCCTCTGCCCCGAGGGGAGCCAGGAGGGTCTGTCTGGGACGCCAGAGGCCTGTGGAGTCGCCGTCAAGAGAATTTTAAAAGTGGGCGTTGCGGGTGGGGCCTCGGCAGCGAGAGGAACCTTCCGGGAAGTTACTTCCTGGCAAGATTTGGTTTTTGAGCAGGGTAGACAGGTGTGTTTGGGGGTCTGGGCTCCAGGTTTGCCCTTTACTTGTTCAGGGAGCATTCTCCAAGCACCTCTGGTGTGAGGCAGGTGGGTGAGAAATGAACACAGCTCGTGCCCTGTGGGGCTTGAGTTTGATCTCACCCGTGGGGCACCTGCCTCCCTCGGCTCTTTGTCCCAAGTCTGTTGGGGCCTCACTCGGCCCTTCCTCCCCATTTTTGTGTCCCCAAATAGACAGTGAGGCCACTTGTGTCCCGTCACTGCTTCCCCAGAACAGCTTGCTATGTGACCTTGAGTCACATGAGTGAGTGACCTCCTCGCTTGGCTCAGTTTCCTCCCTGAGAATGAGGGGCTGCTTGGCATGGCTGCAGGGGTCCCCTGCCCCTCTCCTGGCCTGGCAGGGCGAGAGGCGCCACCCCGGCAGGGATCTCCCCACTGGCAGCTACCTTTGGCTGAGGCCACCACAGGCTGGCCCAGCCTTGCTGTTGACTGGGCTGTTATGAGCTGTCACATGCTGGGTGTTTGGAGTTCAAGCCAAACAGGTTTGGGGACTAATGGCCTCTGAAGACCTCAGATCCTGGCATGAAAGCCCCACGAGGCAGGGACGCGATTGGTCTTGTGGATGTGTGGCAGCCAAATCCGGAGCCAGCCCGGGCACGTGGCCGCCTTCAGAGCTGGAGAGAGGGAAGGAGAGTCTGTGTGCTGAGGCGCAGACTTCAGGTCTGGATCAGATCTCTGTGAATCCCGGCTCCCTCCCTCGCTGCCCTTTCCCCATCTCTCAGCATCGCTCTCTCTGACTGCAGTTACTTAACTCGTCTGTGCGACTGTCCCCTTGGCCAGAGAAAGGGCACAATAACCCTTCCCATGTGGTTAGAGGGAAGAGTGAATGAAAATACTATCTAAACACAGAGCTGCCGGGGCGGGCAGAGCCCAGCGGCACATGTTAGCCGTGGGTACCCCCCGACCCCCAGAGTCTCCACTTGAAGGAAGCTCGATGACCGTGCAGGCCAGGGGTTTCAGACCTTTGCTCCTGTCCCCCAAGGGCCACTTGCATTGTCCTCATCTAGGCTTCGGAGCCGGGCCCCTCTTCGGCACGGCCACCTAGCACGTGGCCCGCATTGACGCCCCGCTGCAGGTGTCCCCAGCTCCCTGGTCCCCTGACTTCGGTATACAGATCCCCGGTATGCCGCAGGGGGCTCGTCAAATGCAGGTTCCTGACTCAGGAGGTCCTGGGGACGCTGAGCAGCAGCATTCCTAACAAGCCCCCAGGGACCGCGGGCCACACTCTGAGGATACA
>CM052900.1:157720377-157747211 GCA_028534135.1 Potos flavus | reverse complement strand
AGGCTTTAACCCACTGAGCCACCCAGGTGCCCCTAATTTTACATTTTCTTTTTTTTTTTTAATATTTTATTTATTTATTTGACAGAGAGAGAGAGAGAGATCACAAGCAGGCAGAGAGGCAGGCAGAGAGAGAGAGGGGGAAGCAGGCTCACCGCTGAGCAGAGAGCCCGATGCGGGACTCGATCCCAGGACCCTGAGATCATGACCTGAGCCGAAGGCAGAGGCTTTAACCCACTGAGCCACCCAGGCGCCCTAATTTTACATTTTCTAATAGCAACCTAAAAATTAAAAGAAAACAACTGAAATTAATTTTAATAGTATATTTTAACACATTACATATAAAATATTACCATTTAAACACATAATTAATATTAAAAAGTTAATGAGATATGTTTTTTTAGTAAGTCTTAGAAATCTGGAGCATATTTTAAACCTAACAGCATGTCTCAATTCAGACTAACCACATCTCAAATGCTTGATGGTCACATGTGTCTTGTGGTTTACCACAGTGGTCAGTACAGATCTAACTGGAACTTTAAAACAATTAGAGAACAATTAGAATGTAGGAGAGGAAGTAAGAGACAAGATGAAGACATGAATCTTCAGATTAAAAGATTTACCAAGTGCATGAAAAGAGACCCACATTTAGAAATGCAATAGTAAACTTGCAGATCAAAACAGAGAAAATCCTCAAAGCTTCCAGAAAAGAAAAAAAGATGACCAACACAGGAAGGAAAATAAAATTAAGATCAGACTTGTCATCGGCAACACCAAATGCTGGAAGAAAAAAGGTTAACTTCTGAGGGAAAATTACTTTGGATCAGGAATTCTTTACTGAGACGAATTAACTTACACTCAGAGGTTGTACTCAGAGGTTCATCCGAGACCCTTCCTAAAATCTCCAAAACTCTCTCCCATAGTCAGGGAGACTGGAAACAAGCTTGACTTTTAGAGCAGTAAGTTCTTCACTGACCAAAACGTACCTCCAGATGATAAGAGCCAAGTGTCCACTTAGACCATCCCAGCACCCTAGGAGCAGCCATAACTCCTCCCTGAGTAAATGGACCTAAAACCCACCTCCAACACAAGAGAGGTGAGAGAAGAGAGATGATAGAGTCCCAGGAAAAATCATAGCAGCTCTGAGCCTCCCAGGCCAACTGTCCACTGGATGTCAGGGAGCATTTCCGCATCTTCCCCAACAGATTGTCCCCAACAAACTCTGCTTGAATGACTCCAACCACAGGCTTCTCACTACTCCTGAGACAGCTAGCTGACCTAGCTGACTGCTAGGCAGTGCTGGCTTTGTGTTGAGCTAAAATTTATTTCCCTGTATCTTAGGAATGAAAGAATTGTATCAGGAGGGAAGTTGAGATCACTCTGATTCAATCCTCTCATTTTTAAAGATGAAGAAGTGGAGGCCCAGAGAGGAAAAAAAAAAAAAAAAAAAAAGGACTTCCCCAAGGTCACACAGCATGGTTGTGGCCCAGATGGCCCTACTGGAATTTGATCTGTGCATACAAGTTAGCTGGTGACCTGGCAACATGGAGAGCTTTCCATGATGATCTAGTGGAGACATTTTTCAGGATTGTGGTCAAAGCAATAAAAGTGGGATATCACCTCTGTGCTATGGCCCAGAAGCTGGCTTTATAAAATCGAGTGCTCTGAGCTGAGGGTAATGCCCTGGAATCTGGAAGTTTATATCTGTTCCCTACAGACACTGCCCCAGCTTACTGCTGTTTGTTCTCTGTGTTTCCACTGAAAGGCCCAGCACAGGGTATCTGGAGCACAAGAAGGCAGCTCAGAAAAAGGAAAAAAAAAAAAAAAAGCAGCTCTAAGGAGCCCTGAAACCCTTTCTCCCATTCAAGTAAGAAGCTGCTGGAAGGAAGATTACCCATCCAACAGCCCTCAATCAGCAGCTCCCATAGGCCTGCAGGAATCCAGGTTAAGACAGCCTCCTTTATTTACAGCAAACAGCCCTGACCTGGTTCAAGGTTTCCCTGGGAAACCATTACCAAAACTGCCCTTAGAATAAACAATGAAGCCACATGCATTTGTGAATGCAGAAATGGATGGTTAAGGGAGTCAGGGGACCCATCTGAGTCCATACAGCTTACCTGGTCTCAGAGCCAGAAGAACCATGAATGGCATCACCATAATGGAAATCATCCCTGCACAAGCCATTCTGCATCATCCCATCCTCCCCAAATGGGGCTAAGAGCTGAGTCAGCTGGATCAGCAGGCACTACTGTTACCCTGTATTCGAGCTAAGACTCAGAGCAGCCAGGTAGCTTAGCCAAGCATTCAACATTAGTGACTTCTCATGGTGTCTAAGACCATATGCATTATCTCCAAATCAAAACTCCTTTGAGAGTGAAGGGGTAATAATAATTGCTATTATTAATAATTATGTAATTAATACAATAATTATGCCAGGACAACAGATACACTTAGGTGCTGTCCTGAGCTCACCAGGAAGTGTGGTCACCTAACTATGTTCCAGGCTTTGGTTCTAGGCGCTTTGTCTGTACTAGCTCATCTCATCTTCATATACCATTTTCCCCATTTCACAGATGCGAAAGTCAAGGCACATAGCTATGAGGTGGTAGGCCCAGAATTTGGACCCGGGTAGCTCAGTTCCAGGTCCCATGTCCTAACCACTACACCATACTGCCTCTCCTGGAGTCAGGAGGCACACTCAAATGGGGCTGACCCCCAAGCCATGCTCTATCCCCACTACCATGTTCCCTCCTCTCCAGAGTCCTTGCTCAGAGAACTCCACCTGACAACACTACTTTTTGCCTAATTCAAAATACTAAGGTTAATACAGGGCTGTGTAAAACACAAACAAACAAACAAAAATACAGGGCTGTGTATTGGCATATAAAGCTGAAACTAAGAGAAATCCGATGACCTCCAAGCATGGCCAGTTCCCAACAAGATCAGGAATATTCTCTTCTCCCTTCTCTAAGGATTTCCTGAGAATAACGCCACTATCACATCTCTTAGGAAAGCCATTCCTTCCTTCCTTCTCACATCCATTTAACACACAGTTCTGGATGGACAACCACACCCCTGATATGCCCCAAGAGCAAGACCCATGCCAACCGCATCAGCGGACCCCCTTGTCCTGTGGCTGTTCGGTTGGCTCAGCCGATGGGAAGGGAGAGGCACGTGAGGTCAGAGTATTCATTCCTCTGCTCTCTCCCTATTGGGTGGCAGTGAAATGACCCCAGCGTCTGGCAAGCAGTCCTCTCTAGGTTCCAACAGAACCCTCCCTCCTCTGGACCCCCTTAGGCCCGGGGGTTATGACATGCCCACTGCACTGTCCCATGCAGGTTCCTTTCACTCTGTCCCCACCTCTGTACACTGTATCTTTCCTAGCACCCCAAACCCGTTTGAACATGCCAACTACTTCCTGCCAGTCTACTAAAGAAGTCAACAAGTAGACAAGTCACTTCTTGAAAATATCGTCAACTTTTTGCCCGGCAGTGTGCTATGGCTGAGGATTTACAGTAAGGAAAAACAGACACACTCCTATCCTCACAGAGTTTAGAGCCTGGTGGGAAGGACCGTCAGATCCCAGAGACGAGTGCAAAATGCCAGCTGTAAGCACTGTAGGGGAAGAGTGCAGGGTTCCATGAGAGGTGACTCTGCAGGGCACTGACCCAGCCCAGAGGTCAGGAAGACATCAAATATACCACGACAGCACTATGCAGAGCCATCAGGAGGGCAGGGAGAAGGCCTCGGCACCTAACTCTGTCCAAGGGTAGAGGGAGGGCAGCCCGAACAGAGCAAAAGCATGTGGGAAAGAAAAGAAAGAGGCCTGAGAGAGACAGGTGCTCCAGGAGCTCAGCCCCAGGAAGTTGGGGGAGGGGGAGAAGATGCAGAAGATGGGGCTGCGAAACAAGGCAGGGAGGGGATCAGGGAGGTCCTTACAAGCCATTCAAAGACCTTTATACTTCACCTGGTCCTGACACCTCTAAATCGTAGCCAGGAAGATCATCCTAACGTCAGCCCCAGTCTTGTAATGAATGGCTGCAGCAGGAATCCTCCCAGGCCTGCAGCTGAGTGGTGTCTTGGCTGCATTTTGAGCAGCAGCTCCCTGATTGCCTTTGACCTTGAAGGTGGAGACTGAGGGCTCAGGGATCAGCCTATCTGGATCTAAATCCTATTCCCACCTACCAACTGGCTCAGCGTGGGCAAGTCAACTGCCTGGTGACCCAGAGACTTTCCCTATAAAATAGGGATGGTAACAAGTCCATACCTTGCAGGACATTGGGAAGCTGGAATGTGAGAAGGTTCAAGGAGTACTCTGAAGGCTGCCTGGCCTGGCAAAAGGGCCTCAAAAATGTGAGCTATTATGATCTTCATTATGGAACCCTATACAAAGGCATGAAAAGAATTCCACCCTAAAAATGCCTCCTCAAACAGAGATGCTCATAAAAAGCCATGCAGAGATTATTAACTGTTTGATAAGGCCCACTGTCTGATGTTCGGAAGGCTTATCTTTTTCTAAGCCCTGAGCCATCTAATTAGTGATCGTTTTCAAAGCCAGCCGACCTTGAATCTCTCCTGCTGCCACTTAAACAGGAGGCATTGCTGCGGGCCCAGAGCCCCTGCAAGAGCTGTGTCTCCACATACAAGAGCTCACAGGGCATTCTTGGGAATGATTCAGAAACAAAATGGTATTTTGTGCAGGCAGATGTTTTGCAATAATTAAGTGTGGTCCCTGAACATAAAAATCAGAGCTGCTAGAAATAAAAATCTTGAGAGGAACTGCAATTTCTGGGACAGCTACTCCCTCTGGGGGAAAAAAAAAAAATGATGTCCTCACAAAAATGTTGGCTGGCAAGAATAAATTAGATCCAGAAGGCCTGGGTTTGAGTTCGGTCTTACTCAGCATCTCCTGGAATATTTATTGAGCATCTCCTACATGCTAACTGCTGTGACACATTAAACCAGAGAGGCAGCACATGTGTCATTGAAGAGTTGGGACATTTGAGTCGTGTACCAGGTCAAGTCACGATTTTGCCTCTTGCTACTTGAGTGACCTTGGGGAAGTCGCTTATGAGCTTTCTAAGCCTCCACTTTCCCATTTGCAAAATGGGAAGGGGCCTGGGGCAGAACCTTGAGCCCACCTTCATTTCCAAAAATGGCGGCCTGACACATAAGAGCCAGCAGAGCCTCTGAGAAGCTTGCAGAGGTGTAGAAGGGAAACCAGGAGACCAGGTGCTGTCACTGAAACAGGAAAGACTGCCTAAAGAAGAAATAGTCCATGAAGTCTAAGGCTACCGAGAGGTTTTAGAGGTGAGGCTCCAGAAGCCAACCCTGGATTTCGGTACAGGAAGGTTCCATTTTGCAGAAAGAGTTCCAGTTGCCCTCTCCCCACAAGCAGGGTGGCTTTTAGTCACCTGACATGCTCACTGTCCTTTGTCCTTTCTACTCCCTCCCTACCTGTAGTAGGCTGAATAAGCGCCTCCAAAGGAAACTGGTTCTTAATCCCAGAAACCTGTGAACGTTGTGTTAAACAGGAAGGCAGTCTCTGCAGGTATGATTAAGTTAAGGATCCTGAGATGGGGGAGATTATCCCAGATTCCTGAGGTAAGTGATAAATGCTATCACCAGGATCCTCTTGAGGGAGAAGCAGAGGGATTCTTGAAGAGGAGGGGGCAATGTGGTCCTGGAGGCAGAGGCTGGAGGGATGTAGCCGCAAGGCAAGAAACACCTAGAGCCCCCAGAAGCTGGAAGAGGCCAGGAACAGACTCTCTCTCATGGTCTCAGAAGGGAGCATGGCTCTGTTGACACCTTGATTTTCTGATTTCACCTTGATTGGCCTCCAGAACTATAAGAAAATACCTGTCCGACTTTTTTTTTTTTTCCTGTCCAACTTTTAAGCCACCAAGCCAACAGCAGCCCCAGGAAACGAACACACTACTTAATTCTAAAATATGGCACATCTGTAGTAGGGGCCAGTTACAGCCCTGGTAGATAGGGGATGGACTGAGACAGACAAAGAAAGTGTTATATTACCTTCAGGAATATAAAACCTTAGCCAGTTAGGATCTTTGACATATGCTTTGGGACACAGAAGCAGAGATCACGGGTCTTCTGGAATACTAGTTCAACAACTGCTTGTTAAGAACCTACTACATGCCATTTACAACAGCCAAATTATGGAAACAGTCCTAGTGTCCACCGAGAGATGAATAAAGAAGATGTGGCATATATAGACAGTGGAATATTATTCAGCCATCAAAAAGAATGAAATCTTGCCATTTGTAACAACGTGGATGGAACTAAAGGGTATTATGCTAAATGAGATAAGTCAGAGAAAGACAGATACCATATGATTTCACTCATATGTGGAATTTCAGAAACAAATGAGCAAAGGATAAAAGAGATAAACCAAGAAACTTAGACTCTTAACTACAGAGAAGGAAGTGACAGTTACCGGAGGAGAGGTGGGTGGCGGAATGGGGAAATAGGGAATGGAGATTAAGGAGCGCACTTGTCCTGATGAGCACTGGGTGATGTATGGAAGTGCTGAATCACTTTATCGTACACCTGAAACTAATATAACCCTGTACATTAACTATACTGGAAATAAAAATAAATTTTAAAAATCAAAAATAAATAAATAAGAAATAAAACAGAACCTACTAGATGCCAAGGATTATCCTGGGTACTAGAGGGACAGGTGAAATAATTCCAATTTCTACAGTGAGCATAATAATTACTATTGATCACTATATTGGCAGAATGTTATGTTCATGATCGCTCTTAATCTTCAGAACTCCTAATTTTATCCCCGTTTTATGGATGGGAAAAAAAAGAGAAGTAATTTGTCCAAGATCACACAGCTAAGAAGAAGAGAACCCTATTTTGGAACCCAGGAAAACTGGCTCCAGAATCTGGATTCTTTATCATTCCATTACTCATTTTATGATCAAGGAAATTAAAACCTTGTTTTAAGAGTCAGCTATGTAAGGTTTCTCCTGTTCCATCAATAAGACTGTGGTAAGCACATTAGATTCAAGGCATTTAAATCAAGACATGAGGGATTCAGGTTAGCCAAAAGAATCCACTTCTCGATAGAAAAGCATCAGAAATTGCTGACCAGGGAAAGAATACAGAAAGGCTAACTCTGGGTTTATTTAAAAATAGGAGTTTCATCTGTCTGAGTGACTCTCCCCAAGGACTTAGGAGCCCAGATTGTCTGAGAGCTGCCATCTGGCCACTCTTGCTGCTGAAGAGATGCCTTCCTCGGAACACCTAAAACCTGTCACTGTTCTTCCTCAGGAGTTGGTCCCAGGGGCCTCAGCAGAGAGGGGACCAAAGCAAGTACAGGAAAGATCACTGGTGTCTATGGCCCACACCACCACCTCCTCCCCCACTCAGGTGGCCCTTGCCAGAACCAGCATTCTGGTTCCCAATATTCTAGGTCACACACCCACTAGGTCCATAAAAATTTCCTCTCCCTCTCCCCACTCTCCCTTCACACACACAAACACACACACACACACTCTCACAGATCACACCAAGGGCAAATGTTGTTTTAAAAAATCATCCTGAGGCACAGTTGTGTTAAAAACTCCCACTATGATTGTGAATATGATAGTGAAATGATAGTTTTATCATTTATTGCTGTATGTATTATGAGTCAAGTTAGTAGGTGCATATGAATTGTTTTATTTATATCTTTCAGATTGTATACCTTTTGGGTGGATTGAGTCTACCTTTGCTATTTTATGAAACGTTTCTCCTTAAATCTAGTAATGGCTTTTGCCTTAAGGTCTACTTTGCCTTATATTAACAAAATGACAGTAGCTTTCTTCTAGTTAGTGTTTGCATGATATATATCCTTCTCTATTCCTTTACTGTAAATATTTCTGTATCTTATATTTAAGGTTTATCTCTTGTCAGAGCATAACATTGGATTTTCTAATTGAAATATCTAATTTACTTACATATACGGTATAATTATTGACATATCTGAGTTTAAATCCACATATTCTATTTGCCAAACTGTTTTATGTTGTTTGTTCTATCTTTTCTTGCCTTCTTTTTGATTACTCAAGTCTTTTTTATTATACTTATCCCCTTATTATCTTTACAGGTACATATTTCCACTCTTCTATTAATGGTTACCACAGAGATAATGACACATGTCTTTGACTTTTTAGATGTCACAGATAATTAGATATTAGATGTCATATATAATTCATATTAGAATTATTTTTACCACTCTGACCAATTCAAGATGTTTATAATGCTAACTCCCTTTGACTTTACTTACTTGCTTTTGTGTCATCATGGTCATATTTTTAAATCTACACATATTTTAAATAACTTTATTCAGGTATATTTTACATACTTTAAAATTCATCCATCTCAACCAAATAATTCAATGACTTTTAGTAAATTTTAACCAGTGTTAGAACCATCAGCATAAGTTAGTTTTAGAGCATTTCATCCCACCAATAAAATCCCCCATTTTTAGTTAACGCGCACTTCTTTTCCCAGCCTTAGGAATCTACTTTCTGTCTGTAAAGACTGTAAAGGCTGTAAATCTGCCTTTTCTGGACATTTTACTCAAATGAAATCACAGTGTATAGTTTCTTGTGCCTGGCTTCTTCCGCCTAGCATAGTCCTTTAAAAAAAAAAAAAAGATTTTACTTATTTGAGAGAGCAGAGAGAGAGAATGAGCAGTGGGGAGGGGCAGAAGGAGAAGCAGCAGCAGACTCCCAGCTGAGTAGGGAGCCCGATGCCAGGCTTAATCCTAGGACCCCAGGATCATGACCTGCGCCAAAGGCAGCCACTTCACTGACTGAACCACCCAAGTGCCCCTAGTATAGTCCTTTTAAGGCTCATCCATGATATATAGCATGTGTCAATAGTTCATTCCTTTTCACTGCTGAATAGTAATCCATTGTATGATGTGTTACATTTTGTCTATAGACATTTATATCATTTCTATTTTTTTGGCTATATGAACAATGCTCTTATAAACATCTGCATAAAAGTCTTTGGACATCTGTTTTCATTCTTCTTGCGTAGATACATAGGAGTGAAACTGTTAAATCATAGGATAGTTTTAAGTTTTTCAAAAACTGCCAAACTATTTTCCAAAGTGGCCCACCATTTTACATTCTGACCTGCGGTGTATGAAAATTCTAATTTCTCCATATCCTTACCAACTTCTGTTATTGCCTATCTTATTATAGCCATCCTTGTGGATATGAAATAGCATCTAATTGTGATTTTAACTTGCATTTCTCCCAAGGACTAATGATGTTGAGTATCTTTTATTACCCATTTGTATATCTTTTTCTATATACCAAAGGCTTCTTTTTTATTAGGTTTTTTGTCATTGCATTATATTATTTAGTTTACAAAATCAGCATATATTTATACTTATCCATAATTATCCTTTGAGTTTCTTTTCATCCTTTCCTGAATTTCTGTTCTTTCTAGGATCATGTTTCTTCTGCCTAAAATCCCTCTTTCAGTATGGTAGTATTTCTTTTAGTATGGTCTGCTGGCAACAAATTCTCTAGATTTTTGTTTGCCTGAAAACACCTTTATTTCACCATTATAATAGAACATTATTTTCTCTAGCTATGGAACTCTTACATAGCTGTTTCCTTTTTCCACACTGGGTGTGGAGCCCAACGCAGGTCTTGAACTCAAAATCCTGAGATCAAGAGTCAGACGCTTAACTGACTGAGCCACCCAGATGCCCGCTATTATTTTCCTTCTGTGCTTTAAAGATGGTGTCCCACTGTCTCTGATAATATGGCTTTCACCAAGTCTTTAGAAAAGTCAGCTGTATGGGGACATCTGGCTGGCTCACTGGGTACAGCATGTGACTCTTCACATCAGAGTCATGAGTTCAAGCCCCATGTTGGGTCTAGAGTTAACTTTTTAAAAAAAAATTCAGCTGTTTGTCTTACTGCCTGTTTGAAGACAATGTCTTTTTCCCTCTGATTTCTTGTCTTTGGTTTTCATAAGTTTTACAATGATGCACCTAGGGTAGTCTTTGTATTACTCTGCTTCAAATTTATAGAACTTCTTAGGTCTATGGCTTGATATTGTTCACCGGTTTTGGAAAATTCTTAGCCAGTATCTCTTCAAATACTGCTTCTGCTCCATTGTCTTGCTCAAGACTTCAATTATACATATTAAATCTTTTCAACATGTCTCACATATCTCACACTATATTCTGTATTTCCCATCAGTTTTTCTCTTTATGCTTCAGTGTATTTTATATATTGATTTTTCAGGTCACTTATCCTTTTTTTCTGCTATGTCTAATCTATTGTCAAACCCATATATTGAGTTAATTTCAGCTACAGAATTTTTCACTTCTAGAGTTGTCATACAATTTTTAAAAATTTTATTTAAATTCAATGTATTAACGTTATTAGTTTCAGAGGTAGAGTTCAGTGATTCATCTGTTGCACAGAACACCCAAAACTCATTACATCACGTGCTCTCCTTTATGCCCATCACCCAGTTACCCCATCTCCCCACCCACGCCCCTCCAGCAACCCTCAGTTTGTTTCCTAAAGAGTCTCTTATGCTTTGTCTCCCTCTGATTTCCTCTTATTTTCCCCTCCCTTTCCCTATGATCTTATTTCTTATATTCCACATGAGTGAAATATAATTGCCTTTCTCTGATTGACTTATTTCGCTTAGCATAATACCCTCTCGTCCATGTCTTTGCAAATGGCAAGATTTCATTTTTTTGATGGCTGAGTAGTATTCCATTGTGTGTGTGGGTGTGTGGGTGTGTGTACATACACCACATCTTCTTTATCCATTCATCTGTTGATGGACATCTGGGCTCTTTCCACCCACAGTTTGGCCATTGTGGACATTGTTGCTATAAACATTGGGCTGCAGGTGCCCCTTCAAATCACTGTTTGGATCCTTTGGGTAAATACCTAGTAGTACGATTGCTGGGTCATAGGGTAGCTCTATTTTTAACTTTTTGGGGAACCTCCATATTATATTCCAGAGTGGTTGTACCAGAGTTGTCATATGATTTTTAAAATAGATTCTAGTTCTCTGATAAAATTCTTCATCTTTTCTTTTAAAAAGCATTTTAATTACAGTTATTTTGAAGTCCACATGCCTAATTCTAAGTCTTTGTCCTGGATTTTGGTGATTTTGTCCTGTTCTCTAGCAAGTCTGGAATTTATCGAATGCAAACTACTGTGTATTTTTGAAGAAGTCTGAAGATAATTTGAGGCTCTGGCAAATTGTATCTTCCTCCAGAAAGGACCTGTTTTGTTTTGGATCAAGTAGAGGCACATCACCTGAATCCAGCTGAGCGCTGAGAAATCTGAAGCTAGGCTTCAATCTTTTCTGAGAACTGCTCTGTTTTTAATTTACTGTAACTCCCTAAAATATAGCCATTCCATGACTAACTGGAAGTCTGAGTGTTTTCCAGGCACTCTCTTCCTTGGCAGACCCAAATTTCAGTATCTGTCTCTCAAAGCCATGAGACTTCCATAATTCTTGGTCTTTCAGCCTTTTGACCCCCCTGCCTTCTACTCAACTTCCTATCCTCACAGCTCCATGCAGCATGCAACTGTCAAATGCCTTAAAGGGAAGACACAGCAGAATGCTGGACTAACTTCACTGGGCTTCCCCTCTCTCTCTCTGGAACCTAATTCCCTAAGTCCTAGCTGCACTTGTTAACTCCTTGATGTTCTCAAACACATGAGTTTGGTTGTTCACATTGGTGGTGGTGGTGGTGGTGGTGGTGGTGGTGGTGATGGGTTTTGCTTTTATTTGGGGCCCATTTTTCTAGTTGTTCTCAGTGGGAATATTTGTCTGCAACAAGTTTCTTTTTCATTGCTGGGAAGAAAATCTGAAACACAGCTGTGCTTGCTCTAATTTGTCATTTGCTGCCAAAACTCCAGAACACAGAGCCTCCAGGAGAGGATACTTCCTGGGAAAGAATCCACAAATCCCATTTGCTTTATCAAGGCACTTGCCAAATAATCACCATCCTCGACTTGATGTGGCAAGTTGTGGGTCTGCCAGTATGAGAGGTGAACAGAAAGGAAGTCTGTCTAATCTAAATATGAATCATATGTGTAGTAATGACTATCAGTTCCCTGACCCATGCCCCATTCATCTCCAGCACACAGTAGATAATAAATGTTTGATGAACGAAGGGCTGGGCGTGGGGGATATCTGAAAGGGCGTGAGCAAGTATGGAAGAATCCAAGAGTCCAATCTTCCTACAGTAGTTGTTGAACATGCAGATTTTTCCCACTTAATATTATGGATGTATATCAAATGTTTTGGGTATAAATAAAATTCATACTTATCAATTATTTCAGATGAAGTCCAGTTAAGAGTCTTTGTAATGGGGTGCCTGGTGGCTCAGTCACTAAGCATCTGTCTTCGGCTCAGATCATGATCCCAAGGTCCTAGGATCGAGCCCCACATCGGGCTCCCTGCTCAGTGGGAAGCCTACTTCTCCCTCTCCCACTCCTCCTGCTTGTGTTCCCTCTCTCGCTGTCTCTCTCTCTCTGTCAAATAATTAAATAAATCTTTAAAAAAAAAAAAAAGATTCTTTGTAACAACTCATTCTCCAAATTTAAAAACAAGTGAACCCCCCAAAAAAAAAATCCATTAAGAATAGCAGGTAAAATTTTTTCAACTCTAGTCACAAATAAGACACTACATGTATTTTTTTTTATTACTCTTTCAGTCACTAATCCTCTCTTCTGCTGTGTCTAACTCATATAATGAGTTACTTTTATTTACAGTATTTTTCAACTGTGGAGTTGTCATTGATTCTTTTTTATAGATAATAATTCTCTGATTAATTATCTGATATGTATATATTACAAAATAACTAGAATGAATCATATATACATATATACACACATATATATAATCCTAACAATTTTGAGTAGGATGTATATATATTTATCCCCTCTCAACAGAGAGAAACAGGCCCACAGGTGTAAAGTGGCTTCCCCAAAGCTGCAGTCAGTATTGTCATGGTCAGCTGCTCAGCTATTGAATCCAGTTCTGTCAACTCCAAAATTCATATTCTACCTACTAATCCATGATGTAAACTCTGATTATTTATATCTTGGGCTTTTCTTTTTTTTAAAGTAGGTTTCACGCCCAGCATGGAGCCCAACATGGGGCCTGAACTCACGACCTGGAGATCAAGACCTGAGCTGAGATCAAGAGTCAGATGCTTAACCGACTGAGCCACCCAGGTGCCCATATCTTGGGCTTTATTAATTCAAGGTGCAACTCCACATTTGTTTGGGGCTTATAAACCAGCTAGTACTCTGCTAGAAATGGAACTTCCCAACAATGAGCTGGAAATCAGTGCACCCGCTCCCCACCCTGTTCACACCTCCCTTCCACAGATCTGAGCCATAGAATGACACCCCTCAGGTCAAGATTCCTGGACAAAGTCCAGTAAGGTCTCCTAAGTAGACTGGTGGCAGCGCAGAACAGCAGTAAAGAGTGCAGACTCTGCTGCCAGACCGCCTGGGTTTGAATTCCACCTCCTTTCCTCCCCAACTCTGGCACCTTGCACAAGACTCTTGCCCCCTCTGAGCCCTACTTTCTGTATCAAAAAATGAAAATTAAAATAGTTCAGGTTGTTGGGAGGATTAAATAACAGGATATCTAAAATGTGTAACATACATAAGAACTGAAGGATTATTATCCTAGTTCAATCCTACTTCATCTCAAAGCAAAAACGCTCATTGAGCATTTGCCAAGGGCAGCTGGGTTATGGGGCAAGACTGATGACCTTCGAGGAGCTCTGACAGAGTAAACACAAACCAAGGAGACAATGTAAGTCTTGCTCAATGACTGCACACAATGTCTGGGAGCCTGGTGATGAGAGTAGCTCATCGTATCAGGTCTTAGAGGAAGAAAGGAATTCAAGGGTGGGGGAGGGGGAGGAAGGAAGGGAAACAGTAAACAAGAGGCACAGTCACATAAAACTGCGTATCTGGACAGGCCACTGAGAGTCTCGCATGACCAGAGAGTAGGATTTATGACAAGTATTTATCAACAAACACATATTGCTAGTGACCACAAGCTCAGGCGCTTGAGACAGACTACCCGGGTTCAAATCCTGCCTCTCCCCCATTTGCGAGCTGTGTTACTACGGCCAAGTAGCTAGTCCTCCCCGGGCCTCCATTTCCTCTTCTATAAAATGGGGATTAGAATCGTGCCTCTCATGGAGATAACACGAGAATTCATTCAGTTAATCAGTTTAAAGATCTGAGGATTGGGTCTGGCACGTGGAAGCAAAGGTGAGCTAGCTAATAAACTTCCTTCTTTGACGGAAGAGTTGTTAAATGTCATATTAAGCTGTGTGCCTCTGTAAGATGTCCCATATAAACACACGTACCAATCAGAAAGGTTAACCAGGAGACATCTGCATCCTGATTTTTGGTTCTGAAATAGCTCGGTCTAAGCCATACTTAATAATTAACATTAATATGCCCAGGGCCAAATATACACATGCAAATGGCAATCCCTGGGTTCTGTCCATGTTTTCGATTATCCACGCCCTTGCTCTTCTCTCATTAGCCTGGATAATGGGGAAGGAAGATGCTGCTGTAGCACATGACTGCTTGCAGTCTAAGCTTCTCTGAGACTGCATGCTAAGTCTCACCCCAGCACCTTCCGAGAAAGAGACAGGTGTCCGCATGTGCCCACCCAGACACACATGCGTCCCTCTGGCTGAAAGACATTGGCAACTCCCAAAGAAGCAATTTGCTCCAGTCACACCCGGCCAGGTTTTCCTGCACCACAAAGCACAGCAATTAAAATGTGTCAGGGAAGCTGCACTGGTATTTGGAGAGAGAATTACTAATTTATGTTTACAGTTTACAAATCCAATCATAGCCATGTACTTGGGCCATTACAGCCGTGTAAGAAAAATATGGCGAGTGCTTTTACTTGGTGGAAACTATCATTTCCTTAGATTTTGCAATTTACTCACATTAATTGGCAAAATTGAATTCTTCCAGCATGAACAGAGATGAATAGCCCTTCATTATTTAATCAGGAGAAGACTAAGGGCCCTATACACAGATATTCTGACCACAGGATTTTACCACGAACCTGCAGGAGCTGCTTCTTGCTTCATTCAAGTCCAGACAAACAAGAGGATTTGTAGGGGGTAAAGGCACTAAAAGGATAGAGCATGCGACCAGAAGGCTTTGGAAGAGATCTGCGGGAGTTGATCTTGGCTGGCTGGGAGGGTCAACCCAGGGCTCTCCGAGGACCATCAGTTTTCTCGTCCAACCCACGACTGGGTGGCTGTCACGTGCCAGACCCCAAGGACACAGAGACTATTAAATAAAGCCTTTCCTTTCCCCTAGAATGGCAGTTCTGGCAAACTCCTATGAATCCTGCAAAGCTCAGGCAAAATGTTATCATCTGGGTAAAATCTTCTCCAAACTCCAGGCTGAGTCAATGACTCTCATCCCTTCTTGTGCTTCAAGTGTAGTGCTTTGGTTCATCTGGCTTTCAACGTGCTCCCCCACAAGACTAGGATCTGAGAGCGAAGGGACCGTGGCTATGTTTTCCCAAACCTGAGCAGAGCCCCCATCACGTAGTAGGCATTTAATGGAAGGGAGAGCAAGGAAATGGTTCGGCAGATCTCACTGTCTCAGTCAACCACTACGATGATCGTGCTGTGTAACCCCCACCCCCAAACCTACTGACTCACAAAAAAGCATTTGTTTCTCACTTTGTGGATCTGTGGGTAAGCTGTGTTCTGCTGCTCTGGTTCAGTTTGGCTTCATCCAGGCTGCAGCTTGAGTTCAGGTCTCCTGCTTCTCCAAGGTGCGGTCTTGTCGTGGCAGGTAGCAGAAAGGTGAGGACCCAAGCTTAATCACACCACCATAAAGTCTCCGCTTGAATCACAGCCACTAATACCTCGCATGCCAAATCAAGTTCCAGGACCAAGTCCAACATCAAACAGTAGGGGATGGGGGGAAGATACTCCCTCTACTCTATTGGGATGCATAGCAAAGTTACATGGCAAAGGATGTGCATACTGTACAGCGAGGGAGTAAAGAAGTAGGGGCAGTGGAGGGTAATGGTTAGGAGTGAGAGTCTAAAATCAGATTGCCTGAGTTCAAATCTCGGCTCCCTTGCCCCCAACTAAGACTGTAACCTTGGAGAAGTGACTCAGACACTCAGTGCCTCAGCTTCCCCATCTGTCAAACTGATACAACGATAATACCTAATTCCTAGGGCTGCCATAAGGACTTAATGAAAATAGTCCATGCGAAGCATTGAGCACAGGGTCTAGTCATGGCAAGTGCTCAGTAAATGTTACCCATTAGTTTAATCCTCCCTTCTCTACACTGGATCTTCTCCCAGACAACACCACTCCCAGCCCCCATCCCTTACCTACGCTAACCGTCCCATAGCCAGATTCCCTAATTTCCCCCCAACTGGCCCACATATCTTATGTCATTAATAAGACTCCTTTATTAACCACGAGTAGGGCTTCAGCAGCTGCTCAAAGTACGCCCAGATCAGGCTTACTCAGGCACAAAAGCCCGGGGCTGACATTGATTCGAGTCACCAAAGTCATTGTGCCCATAAAGAAGGTGTCTCGATGATGGATGGCTGCAGGCCGCTGAGCTGCGGTATGCCTCCAGGACAATCCATCTCTGCCTTGGAAGCCAGAATGCAGCCATGAGGATGAAGAGTGCACGGCGGGAGTCAACTTGCTCCTAAATGAATGCACAGGGTACGTCCACGGCCTAAGTTTTCAACCACCTTGAATCAAGATGAAGATATTCAAGATAAAATACAGGCAGGTGCCCATTGGGTGCCTCTCCTGGGTCCCCTCCATCAGAATTAAAGAGTGTTGCTACCCGACCTCGGTCTTCTGCTGGCCCAGATCTCATTTACAATCTGGAAAGCAGATTCCCAGGAGAAGGGCCTACAATCCCACGAGTAGTTTGGGGAGAAAATCATAAGAATCTATCCCATCAGGGCTCTTTCTCCAAAATTAGATATCAGGGGGAAAAAAGGAAAACAAAGATTTCCTCCAAAAATGGGAGTTCTTTTGTTCCAAAGCATCTTTTCCTTCAAAATGAAAGATCACGCTATTTTAATCAAGAGTGACGCTTAGCTTACTTTGAAGAATTCCCCTACCTGGAAGGTCACTCCCCAGAAACCACGCCCACATGTGCCCCCAATCGTCACTGCCACCCGGAGCCTTGCTGGATGAATGCTTTATTCAGAATAAGAGTCCCATTTTCTGATGTTTTTTATTATGTCAGTCACACATAACACAGACAATGGCGCCCTGGACACAGGGAGTTTCTAACTTCTACTTCCTCCTGGTGTGCAGCTCAGGAAACTAGTGACAAGCAGGGTTCTCGAAGCAGTGCGGACGCTGTGTGACCTTGGGCAAGTCGCACACCCGCTCTGAGCCCCCCAGCCTCACTGTAACGACGGGGAAGAGACATCCTTCCCACCGCACAGGGATTCAAGGAGACCGGCACAGAGAGTGTCTCCCACGCGAGTCCTCAGGGTAAGCCATGCCATGTGATCAGCACCACCACCGTCTGCGACCCCAGCGGGACCCAGCACAAGGGAGGAACGCAGCAGGCCCTCCAAAGCGGCGGGGTCCTCCAGACTCTGCCCAGCTAAGGCTGGTGTTCAGAGACACAGGCAGCTCCGCCCTGAGCAAGGACACCCCTGACCACTCAGTGTGAACATGTCCTGCGGCTCCCACCAGCGTGTGGCGAAGAGCTGGAACTCCGAGCACACAGGCCCGTTCCCACCGCCACGCCCTTGCGTCCGCTCGGCTCCCTCCCGTCACTGGAGCCTCAGCCCCCGTGTCGAGCAGGCCACCCGAGCACCACATACAGGGCAGGGTCCGCCTCTCCCACACATCCAGTTTCTCTCGATGACCCCGTTGCAGGTGCCGTGGAACCTTCTCGGTGTGTGAATATGGGTTGATTCTGTGCTTCCCCACTGAGACGCAAGCTCGGCGAGGGCAGGGACGTCGCTGTCCCGCACCCGCTGTATTCCCCGTGCCTAGACAAGTGCCTGCCTCATGCAGACCCTCAACCAGGAGCCGCCTGAGGGAAACAACGAGGTTGGGACTTAGCCACAGTTCAGTCTGACGCCAAGACCAAACTCTTAACACCCCAACCACCCTCGGGTTCTCTTCCCCGAGGGTCTAGCCCTGCCTCCTGATGTGTTGCACAGAACACATTACTTCCCTCCGCGTGAAACGTGTCAGGTGTCTGAAAACAGCACCCAGGCCTCATTCGAAGACTTCTGTGCGATACCCCAACTCAGTCTCCTGCCTCGAGGTGCCTGTGTGACCTTCCGGTTCCTGAAGGTCCTTCTCCCAACGGTGCTAAGGCTGCATTCGTCCCAGGGAAGGTGACCGGACGCCCCTGCGCCTTGACACAGTACTTCCATTACTAAAACCCAATACCTTCTGATCTTATAAGGCTTCTGAAAGGCTTCACGGAACACGAAAGCTGGGCCCCACACAGAAGCAAGAGCCCAGCTTGAAGACACTGCAAACCCGGCATCTCTCTATCACAACGGCAATCACGCGACAATGACAGAGCCCCGCGTGAGGGTTTCCGTGGGAACTAAAGAGGTGAGGTGGATTTTACTGTTAGTCTCTTTAAAACAAATGCATATTTAGGACATATTCCTGCGGGCTTTTTTTTTCTTAAAGCTTAACAACAATATTAACCTTTGAAAGGATGTGAAGAACTCAGATGATAAATGTTTCTTGTCTCCCTAGCCATTCCCTCTGAAGCCCTAACTCGGAAAAACAGCAAATGAGGAGGCTGCTCTTTCCACTGTCGCCTCAATAGTAAATATAATCTGTCACTCTCGCCAGCCTTTCGTCACCTTAAAGTACTGATTTGTGCTTGAGAAAATTTACAGCCGTTTATTTCAGTAATGCACTAAAGTTCTCTAGAGATTGTTAACTCTTAAAACAAACATAAATCTTCCTCTCTCATTTTCGGTGCCTTGTTATTTTTACTCATTAATAACAGGGAGCTGTTTTGCCATAATCAGCACCCAGGGGCACTTCCCCTGTGTGCCCATCTTCGCTGGAAGGGAAACCAAAAACAGGTGAAGTTGGACAAAATGGAAGAAACCTAGAAGGCTACCACCGGCACTTGCACACGGACCCGTGTGGCCCCACACACTGAAGGAGAGACCTCAGAGCGGGAAAGGGAAGCTCCTTCCTGGGGTGTAGGCAGGGATGCCGCCCAAGTAAGGAGCATTCCCTGGGCTCCCAGCCACCCCGGGGCACAGGGTCGCACCCAGCCTGCGCATCTGAGCAGTAACACCGCCGTGAGCCCAGGCCACAGGGAAGCACGTGGTGCCGTCGGAAAGCAGGACCCTCACCTGGTTTCGGGACGAGTTGGTGAATGCTCCCTGGGAGAAAGGACTTAGAAACAGACACCAAGCCTAGCAATTTTAATAGTGCAGAGACGCTGGGTCAGAACCAGACTCTAGGGGGTGCCTGGGTGGCTCAGTCGATTAAGCGTCTGCCTTCAGCTCAGGTCATGGTCTCAGGGTCCTGGGATCGAGACCCCCATGAGAGTGGGGGGGTCCCTGTTCAGCGGGGACTTGCTTCTCCCTCTCCCTCTGCCTCTCCCCCTGCTTGTGCTCTCTCTCTTTCAAATGAATAAAAAATAAAAATTAAAAAAAAAAGAACCAGACTCTGTAGGATGAGAACGTGGAGGCTAAGAGAGGACATCCTCAAAATCAAAGCCCTGACCTCTCCCGTCACCCCTGCCCCCGCTCCTCAAGTCTCTACCAGCTCCACCAATGGCACCTGCCCTACTGGCCACGCCCTGAAGGCCCTGAGGGTCAGTGTCGCCTCTTTTCCTGTCCTCATCCCAAACATTCAGCCCATCAGCAAATCCCGTGGGCACAACATGCAGACTGCCCTCAAGGGCCATCACGTCTCCCTGCGCTGGAGTCCAAGTCGTGGTCATCGTCACCCTCCAGACTGGACTCCCTGCCTCTGTCCTCCGATCCTTACAGTCCAACATCAATACTGTGGCCGAGGGGTCCTTGAACGTCTAGGTCAGTGAGTTAATCCTCTGGTCAAAGCCCCCTCACAGCTTCCCCGTTCACCTGGAAGGCAGGCCAGATTCCTTCAACACTCTACAAGGTCTGGAGTGATCTCCCACCCTCCGTGCACCCACTCTACCTCCTCACCTCACTTCTTACTACTTCCTCCCTCCTCACTGCCATCGTGAGGCTCCTTGAACTACCGCAGCTCTTGACACTTGCCATCTTCTGTCTTGAGCACCTTCTCCTGGGAACTCATGCCTCTTCCAAATCTTTGCCCAAATACTGCCTCTACACAGACACCTTCCCCAACCCCCTGCATTCCTCATCCCCCTTCCCTGCTTTATTTAGTTCTGATAAGAGAATTCTTTCAGGGTCACCCAGTTGGCTCAGTCAGTTGGGCATCCGACTTTTGGTTTCTGCTCAGGTCATGGTCTTATGGGTGGTAAGATAAGCCCTGCATTGGGCTCTGCCCTCAGCAGGGAGTCTCCTTGGGATTCTCTCTCTCTCTCCCCCTCTGCCCCTCCCCACACTCACTCATTCTCTCTCAATGAATAAATCTTTAAAAACAGAGAATTCTTTCAACATAACCACGATAGACCTTACAGGAAAGCATAAAGAACTATAGCGTCCATAAAAAGACACAAAGCCCAATATATGTCTGCAGAGGCAGAAGGCAGATGAGTGTTTGCCTGAGGCTGGGTGGGGAGGGGGGTGTGACATCTAGACCAGCAGGGTTTTGTGAGGTAATCAAAATGCACCAGAACTGTGGGGACGGCTGCACAAACCTGTGGCTATACTAAAAATCACTGAATTGTACACTTGAAATGGGTGATTTTTATAGTATGTGAATTAAATCTCAATAAAGCTGTATCCTAAGAAAAAGACTATAACATTACCTGGAATTGGTAAATGATCACCTCACCCTGTTTGCTTCAGATTTTTTTTACTAAGAGAAAACAGTACTGCACCTGAAGTCTCTTTCATATTCTCTCCCCAATTTAAGTTTTGTTACGTTAAGAAACTTATTTTTAAAGCTCTTAATTGCAGTTTTAATACTAAAGTCCTAAACCTGGTCTTCAACCACCCCACCCTCACCACTATTTGGTCTGAAATTTTTGTCCCAATTTTTTTTTTTTTCAGAGCATCAAGATACCCAAGTAGGGTGGCCACATTTATTTTTTTATTTACAAAAAATAAATTTGTAAATAAATAATATTTTTAAAAAATAAATTTGTAAATAAAAAATAAATGTCTTATGTTATTTAAATTCAATTAATTAACATATAGTGTATCATTAGTTTCAGAGTAGTTTAGTGATTCATCTGCTGTATACAAGACTCAGTGCTCATTACATCATGTGCCCTAATGCCCATCATCCAGTTACCTCATCCCTTCTTCTAGCAATCCTTGACCCCTAACCCCTCTAGCAACCCTCAGTTTGTTACCTATAGGTAAGAGTCTCTTATGGTTTGTCTCCCTCTCTGATTCTGTCTTATTTTATTTTTCCCTCTCTTATCCTATGATCCTCTGTTTTGTTTCTTAAATTCCACATGAGTGAAATCATATAATAATTGGCTTTCTCTGACTGACTAATTTCGCTTAGCATAATACCCTCTAGTTTCATCCACGTCATTGCAGATGTAAGATTTCATTTTTCGAGAGCTAAGTAATATTTCATTGTGTCTATATATCTATATATAGATATATATCTATATACCACATGTGGTATAGCTATATCTTCCACATCTTCTTTATCCATTCATCTGTGGACGGATATCTGGGCTCTTTCCACAGTTTGGCTATTGTGGACATTGCTGCTATAAACATTGGGATGCATGTGCCCCTTCAGATCACTGTTTGTATCCTTTGGGTAAATACCAAGTAGTGCAACTGCTGGGTCATAGGGTAGCTCTATTTTTAACTTTTTGAGGAACCTCCACACTGGAAAACAGCTGTACCAGCTTGCATCCCACCAGCAGTATAAGAGGGTTCCCCTTTCTCTGCATCCTTGCCAACATTTGTCATTTCCTGACTTGTTAATTTTAGTCATTCTGACTGGTCTGAGGTGGTATCTCATTGTGGTTTTGATTTGTATGTCCCTGATTCCGAGTGATGTGGAGCATTTTTTCATGTGTCTGATGGCCATTTGTCTGTCTTCTTTGGAGAAATGTCTATTCGTGTCTATTCGTGCCCATTTCTTAATTGGATTATTTGTTTTTTGGGTATTGAGTTTGATAAGTTTTTGGGGTTTTTTGTTTTTTGTTTTTTATTTGACAGAGAGAGAGATCACAAGTAGGCAGAGAGGCAGGCAGAGAGAGAGGGGGAAGCAGGCTCCCTGCTGAGCAGAAAGCCCGATGCGGGGCTCAATCCCAGGACACTAAGATCATGACCTGAGCCAAAGGCAGAGGCTTTAACCCACTGAGTCACCCAGGCGCCCCGAGTTTGATAAGTTCTTTACAGATCTTGGACACTAGCCCTTTATCTGATAAGACATTGGTAAATATCTTCTCCTATTCTGTAGGTTGTCTTTTGGTTTTATCGACCGTTTCCTTTGCTGTCCAAAAGCTTTTTATCTTGATGATGAAGTCCCAATAGTTCATTTTTGCTTTTGTTCCCTTGCCTTTGGAGGCCTGTCTAGCAAGAAGCTGCTGTGGCTGAGGTCACAGAGGTTGCTGCCTGTGTCCTCCTCTAGGATTTTGATGGCTTTCTGTCTTACATTGAGGTCTTTCATCCACTTTGAGTTTATTTTGGTGTATGCTGTAAGAAAATGGTCCAGTTTCATTCCTCTACATGTGGCTGTCCGAGTTTCCCAACACCATTTGTTGAAGAGACTGTCTTTCTTCCATTGGACATTCTTTCCTGCTTTGTCAAAGATGAGGTGACCACAGAGTTGAGGGTCCATTTCTGGGTTCTCTATTCTGTTCCATTGCTCTGTGTCTGGTTTTGTGCCAGTACAATACCGTCTTGATGACTACAGCTTTGGAATACAGCAAGAAGTCTGGAATTGTGGTATCTCCAGCTTTGGTTTTCTTTTTGAACATTCCTTTGGTTATTCAGGGTCTTTTCTGGTTCCATACAAATTTTACGGTTGTTTGTTCCAGCTCTGAAAAATGTTGATGGTATTTTGATCAGGATTGCACGAATGTGTAGATTGCTCTAAGTAGCATAGCCATTTTAACAATATTTGTTCTTCCAATCCATGAGCATGGAATGTTTTTCCATTTCTTTGTGTCTTCCTCAATTTTTTTCATAAGTGTTCTATAGTTTTCAGAGTACTGATCCCTTACCTCCCAATTTAAACAGTGTACTTTCAAGGGGTCTTTTCCAATTTCGGCCATCTTGGGATGCCAGAAACCTCAAAGAGTAACTGAGGCAGTGAGTGTCAGGGGCTCGCCTGGATCCAGGACACAGTGAACACACAGACAGCTAGTCACTGCCACCCCAAGTGCTCTCTTCTCAATCCTCTGAGCTCTCCACGGGGCCAGCCCACCAACCTCACTAGTTAGATCCAAAGTCTTCGAGCAACTAGGATGTGCTAACCAATGTTCTAAGCACCAAACTAGAGAAATAAAATGGTACAGCTTTGAAAACACAACCATAAGTAAGGGAAAAAATACATTCCAAGGGAGCCCAATCTCTGGCCTGAGCTGGGAAGTCGTGGCATGTGGTCCTGCCATGGACTCCAAGGATGACAAGCCAACTCAGGCTGCATAGGACATCCTCATGGCAGAGGCCCCCCGATGCCCCATCAGCCTCCAAGGCTGTGTGATCTGCTGAGTCCCACCACATCTCAGGGTGACTAGTGACTGCATGTGTGGAGCTGTAAATCAGGGGGAGAAGGTCACCCTGGGCCACGCTCGGCCATAGTTCTCTTCCTTCCCAATCAGTGTCAGGCCACAGCAAAGCTCCAAGTGCAGCAAGCACAAAAGGCTCTGCCAGGTGGAGCTGGGAGAGCAGCTTCAAATGCTTCAAATGAGCTTCAAATGAGCCCTTTGCTAGGAAGCCAGGTGTGAGCCGAGGAGATCTTCCTAAGGGATTTGCAATGGGAAAGAGAAGTAGCAGCTCCTTCTCCCTCAGTAGTCCCTCCACTCACAGCTCACAGGGTGCCATGTTATGGGCCAGGAGATCAGTAATGCAGGCTGACTCTCAGGGAGCCCAAAACCTTAAACATACGTGTTTCGTGTTTCTTCTGTATGTCTAAAGAACCCAGAGCTTTCCTGGAAGAATACAAAATGAGGGAAGCTGATAATCCCTGAGAAAGACAGCCAAGTTGTGGGGCCCCTAAAATACTACAGAAAAGTCAGAGAAAGCCAGGGCCCAGGGCCCTACTCCTCTTCCTCTTCAGTGTCAGATGGATCCGAGTAAGTTACTGCACCATTCTGTGTGCTAGACCTTGTACAGTAAGCCATGGCGATAAGAGAAATGGAGGTGGGGGTGATAAAACCATCAGTCCCTGGTCTCAAATAGCTTGTGACCTGATCAGACCCCAATAAAAATATAAATAACTATGATGCGGGGCAGGACAGGAGCATGAGGAGGGGGGAGGGGATTATGTAACGTAGTGGAAGGGAACAGCTATGGTTCAGACTTCCGGATTTCACAGAGCAGGAAGATACGAAAGAACTTGAAGGAGATGCTCATGGATTAGAACAGGACTCCACAAACTGCAGCCCATGGCCAAATGTGGCCCACTGCCTCCATTTGTAAATAAAGTTTTATTGGAACACAGCCACACTCATTCATTTGCATGCAGCCGCAGGCTGCTTTCACTCGACCATGGCAGAGTTGAGTAGTTGCAACAGACGCCATCTGTCCCACAAGAACTAAAATATTTACTATCAGGATCTTTATAGAAGAAGTTGTATTAGAAGCTTCAATATTCAAAAGATATCTATTCTCTTCAAATTGAACATGAAATCAATAAAATTCCAATCAAATTATAGCAGAATTTCATTGTGAACATGGATAAACTGATAATAAAAATGTATCATGGAGGGGGTCCCGGGTGGCTCAGTCAGTAACTGCCTGACTTCAGCTCAAGGTTGTGATCTCAGGATCCTGGGATCGAGCCCCCCATCAGGCTCCATGCTCAGTGGGGAGTCTGCTTCTCCTTCTCCCACTGCTCCTCCCCCTGCTCATGTGGGCTCTCTCTCATCCTCTCAAATAAATAAATAAGATTTTTTAAAAATATACTGTGGAAATGCAAATGCAAATGCAAAAACAACCAAAGTCACCTAACTTTGAGGATTTTTTTTTTCCAATATCATTCTTGGATAACAAAGACCCCAAAAAGTAACTGAGATGGTACACACAGACAGCACGGGTCTGTGCACAGCGAGCATGAAGGAGGGCCAGAGGCACTATTCACATTTCTCTGAGCTGTACACCCGACCTGTCCACCTGGCTAGCCTGTCAAGCTCACTAGTTAGGTTCCAAGCGAAGCCAGAGGACCTCACACTCCTATACAGCAGGACTCATAAGCCACAGTAACTAAGACAGTGTGGTGTGTCAACAAAGATAAACAAATGGGTCAATAGAACATAGAGAGTATAAAAGAGACCACACATATGGACGCTTGACTCATGACAGAGAGCACTGCAGAGCACGGAGAAAGGATAGTCTGTTCAATAAATGGTGATGAGTCAATAGGATATTCATATCATAAAGGAGGAATCTTGATGCCTAAACTCACACTATACACAAAAATCAATTTCAGATATATTTTAGATCCAAATATAAAAACCACATAGTAGGCAAAGATTTCTTAAACAGTATACAAAAAGCACTATCCACCAAAGAATAGATTAATATTGTGGATTATATTAAAATTAGAAATGTCTGGGGTGCCTGGTTGCTCAGTCATTAAGCATCTGCCTTTGGCTCAGGTCATGATCCCAGGGTTCTGGGATCGAGCCCCACCTCGGTTGGGCTCCCTGGTCAGCGGGAGGCCTGCTTCTCCCTCTTCCACCCCTTCTGCTTGTGTTCCCTCTCTTGCTGTGTCTCTGTCAAATAAATAAATAAAATCTTTTTTAAAAAATTAGAAATATCTGCTCATCATGACACCAATAAGAAAGAGGGTAAAAGGCAAGCCAGAGTGGGAGAACATATCTGTGACCCAAAGACTTGTACCCATATTATGAACAAACTCCTACAACTCAATAAGAAAAAGACAACCCAGTAAGGAAATGGATAAAAGCCTCGCACAAACACTCCACAAAAGAAGTTATACAAATGGCCAATAAAAAGAGGTGTTCACTCTCTTTAGCCATCGGGGAAATGCAAATGGAAATAGCAACAATCTACTACTCCATACCCACCAGAATGGCTAAAATGAAAAAAAAAAAACAAAACAGACAATATTAAGTGTTGGCAAAATGATACAGAGCAAGTGGAGCCCTCATATACTTTCAGTGAGAGTGTAAACGGACACGACCTCTCTGGAAGGTCGTGAGTATCAAAAACTGCACACGGGCAGCTCTTCCACTCCTGGAGATGCGTGTGTACTGTGCACCAGAAGACTTGTATGAGAATGCACAGAGGCGCCATTCAAAATGGCCAAGAACTGGAAATAACCCAAAGACCAGCAGCTCCAGAATGGACATATTAAATGTGTGAGATATGGTCACAGAACAGAGTACTATACGGCAATGAAAAAGAACCAAGTATGGCTACACTTGACACCGTGGATGAATCCCACAACAGGTTGAGACAAAGAAGCCAGAGGGAAAGTAAAG
>CM052900.1:157692489-157719877 GCA_028534135.1 Potos flavus | reverse complement strand
TGCCGACCTTACGGCAATGCTATCACCATTTTACAGAAAAGCCTGTGGCTCAGGAAGATTTAAAACAGTAACAATGGGGAGAAAAATAACCCATCCAAGTCACACAATCAATAAAGAGCAGAGCACAGCTTGAACTCGAATCTGACACCAAACCCTTGCCTTTAACTTCTGTCTTCTTGTGGAATCACCTAGAAGGGACTTCTGTGGGTCCAAACCCAACAGTGACCTCCTGCAGACAACCTTCTTCACTGGTCACTTCTTCCCCTTTAGCAAAGCAAGATCATGCTTTATACAATTTTGGATTTGAGGACACAGCTCTTTACTCAAAATGTTTCTGCCTGGGCCTCCAAGTGGTCGATGCCATGGAATGGATTTTAAAATGAGATTTCCAAAACGGTAGAATTATTATAGCCCTTGAGAGAAGTGATGTTCTCTCCAGTATCCAAAAACAGCACTCCAAAACTTTGGCCATGAAGGATTATAATCTCCTCCCCTACTCTCAACACGGAAGAGCCCCAGACGCCTACTGGGAGTTAGCGTGCATGTAAAGTGGCCGGTCCAAGTGCCCACATCAGCCTCCCACCTCCCGGCAGTGAGGCTGATGACCCCTATTCTGGGTTTAAATGAGGGCTCCAGGCACCTCAACATTTGAGATGAAGTCCATACAGCCAATCCAGAAAACAAGGGCCTCCCCCTTAGACATTTCCATCCCCACCATTTCCACCCACCTATTCTCACAGGTTTTAGCTCAGGCTGAATATTTCAGGAAGGCTGGCAGAAGTATTCCCCTCCCCTCATAAATGCTTCATTAGTCCCACTACATTTTCAAACTAGGCTTTAATCATAAGAAGCCAAGAAAGACATTTTATCCTGAATAAGCTCAAGTACGGAATATTGATTTGTTGTTCTCTGAAGAAAATGTGGGCGGAGGACCAGCTGGGCAATAAAGCAGGGGCCAAGGAGAACCCTGACGGAAAGGGGACCAATCCGGGCAGGTTCTCCCTTCTTTACAACCTCCCCATCCTCCAAGCCTAGCCTCCGCTCGCCCCCTCACCACCTGGAAAGAGAGGGAGATCTATACCTCGCCTCCTTATCCTCCTGCCCCTGAAGGAAGCACACAGCCTTTCGTGGGTTTATGGCTGTTTTAATTTCCAGACATCCTGGGAGGGAGAGAGACCCGAATAAAGAGCCTTCACTGAAATCACTCGAATGTTGTCCAGACTGCCATCTCTCTGACAGACACAATACTTTGTCATTGAAGAAGGACCAGCACAGTTCAATGGTGTGTCGACCAATCCCCAACTCGAGGTGGGTACGCGGATTCTCAGTCACCTTGTGTGTTCCTTCAAAACTTTTCCACCACACTCCACCCAAGGGCCCATCCCTTCTTCTGTAGAGAGATCTCAGAGGACAAGACGGGGCCTCCCCGCTCTGCTGAGTCGGTAGGTGTCATCCGTCTACAGGTCCTAACAAACAGGAGAGGCACAAACTCACTTTGCAAAAGAAGTCAGCCCGAGCAGTGGCCTCGTCCCTTCTCTTTCTGGTCTTAAAAAGCACGTGTTTGTTTAATGTTCTCCTCCTGCTCAGGCAAGTCCTTAGCGGCTCTGGCGTTATGCTGTCTGGAGCGAGCGTCGGTCCCATAACCACGGATTTCCGCACACACAAATTCTGCAACTCAGCATCCCGGCTCGGAGCCCACTTCATTGCTCGAGAGGTTTATGAGCCTTGAAAGTGAAGTGCAGGCCCCACAATTCTTTAGCAGACCAAGGGACGAGATCATCGCAAAGAGTTCTTGTGCCGCGCGGGGCTCATTTATCAGAGATCAACCAAGAAAAGCAGCGGAGGCTCTCCTGGCTGCCTTCTGGCCTCAGCACGGCTCCGAGGTTCTAGTCCCAAGCACCAGTGGCCACAAACGAACTTTTGTTTAAATCAGGGACAAGCAGGGTGGTACCACCTGACAAATTGGATTTTTAATGAACACTCAATACTCAGGGGAATGAGCAATTCCAGCTAGAGCTTTCTTAGCTACAGTGTCATCAGGCCAGAGAACTAAACCGGGGCCCACAGCAATGGGCTTTGTACAAGAAAGCAAGTACTCCTTTGACACCCTCTGACTTTCTCGTGACCTTTCTCTTTGCCCTCAAAGGCAAGTGGCTGGTCCTTCATGCTAGAGCAGGCAAGAGGGTCTGTCTAGGCCACAAGACAACATGCCGGTCAGGCCTGTGATTCACTGGCAGGCCAGCCTTCTGAACTGCCCACATTACAGGCCCCCCGATAGACCTAAAAATAAACTCTGTCTTCACATAAAACAAAGTCTTGGAATTCTGTTTCAAGCAGAAAAATCGACCAGCTGCTAAAATGTGACCGGGGCTGTCTTTAATCCAAATTATTCAATTTCTGCAGGCCAGCTGAGAACAAAGGCTCTCTGCCTGCTCTTCTTTACTTCTCTTACGGCTAATGCACACTATAAATTTCTGTAGGGGCATCACGTTCTTCAGATCCCAGGGATCCTCCTCAAGAATCTAGCTGAGGATGAGCTTATTCTCTTCTTCTCTGTGAACTATACAATCTTAAATCTCCCCCAGCGTGGGCACGAGACTCACCATCTAAGTAAAAAAAATGTTACAGCTGGAGACATTACTCCCAACTCCCTTTAGAAACTTCTTCACCGGGGGACCGAGCTTTCACCAGACTAATTTGGCCTCATGCCTCCCAGAAAATGGTTTGAAACTGGGTGAGGACATGACTGGGCCTGGAGCCCTGGGCTGGGGTCTTCTCGGCCAGTCCTACTGGTTTAACACTCACTTTAGATCCTAGACCCCATCCTGCCAAGCTCCTGGCACAGCTCCTGGGGGGGTTTCTCCAGGGGTCACTTGATCTCAATGTGAAGAGACATTGCCAGTTGATCCTAATACTGGTAGGAGAGACAAAAGCACATTTCCAGCCTTCGGCGGAACTTTGGACCTGAAGGAGGTGCCCTGTGGTTCTAGAAAGTTCCACTTCATGGTGGAGATGACCTCGCCAGGGAGAACGGGGGAATACCAGGTGTAAAAACACTTTTCATCAAGGTTTCAGCCACTAACTGAGGATGGGGACACTACTTCAAGGGAGGAGGAACAAAAACCACCCATTTAGCCTATTTCTTCCCTCTGAGTTGATGGAGCCCAGAAGCCACCACTGACTACTCCATATTATTACCTAAGGGCACAGGCTGTTTCACTTTGCAATGGCCCTCACACAGCTGTGAGTTTCAGTTTCCAAAGAGTCAAAAAAAGCACAACATAATTTCTTGGTCAGCTTGTCTATCCCCAGGAATGAAGATCTGCACCGAGAAAATTTTCAGGAACGCATTCCACCTCTCCTATGATTGGGACCAATGGCTGCAGGGGAGTCCTACTCTACAGAATGGTCAGTTCTGGCCCTGCCCCTGCTCTGGCTTTGGTGATGCCCAGCTGGCACGGAGTGAGTTCCCGAGATTCTCTGGGGCAAACATCTGCCCCAGTTCCTAAAGCAAAGGGAATAATGAGGAACAGACTCAAGGTCTACTACTGGCTATCAGAATGGAAGATGCTATGGGTCAAGGAGGAGAAGAAACTGAGATTGGTTACACACCTACAAAAGCCAAGAAGCAAAGTCAGGAATGGGCCAAAGCAACCAGAGTCCAGAAAGAGGTGAGCCAGGGGAGGGAGGGCCAGTCCAGCCATTCCAGACAGCAGTGTCCTGTTAGCATGAGACACGGCTGGCCTTTTGCCCCATGGGGCTTTAGCACAGTCCCTCCCTGGCACAAGTCAGCACTTACACCTCACATCTTAACCTCTGGCCCTCTGAGGAGCAGCCCCCCACGTGGGTTGTGCATTTCTCTCTCCAGCCTTGAGATTCTTTGGTGTAGTTCTGCTCCCAGGAATATGGTAGACTGGGGAAAAAATGCCACCCAACATTTGGAAATACAACAGGCATCCTTATAAATACAAAGCTGAGCTCTCAGAGTTAGGGAAATCTGTGAGAGGTGTGGCCCCTCCGAAAGATCTCTAGAATTTGTAAATGTTACGTTGTTTGGAAAAAGGGTCTCTACAGACATGATGATGTTAAGACTCTTGAGATAAGAGATTATTCTTGATTATCCAAGTGGTCTCTAAATGCAATCACAAGTGTCCTTAGAAGAGAGGGACAGAGGGAGGTCACACACACAGAGAAGAAGCACTGTAACCACGGGGCAGTTAATAGAGGGACATGGCCCCAGGGAAGGAACACCAACAGCTGTGCGAGCGAGAAGGGGCAAGGAAGAGATTCTCCCCCAGAGGCTGCAGGGAGCGCAGCCCTGCAACACCTCGATTTTAGACCAGTGATGCCGATTTCAGACTTCTGGCCTCCAGAAGAGTGAGAAAACAAATGTGTGTTGTTTTCAACCAAGTTGATGGTAATTTTTTACAGCAGCCAAGGGAAACTAATAATATATCCACAAAACGAACTAACAAAGAAATACAAAATTGAAAACCAGAGTGATAGCACACATACCCAGGCTGCTTAGAGGTATTTGCTGTTCTCATAAAATGAGTGCTGGAGTTTTATCAGCACATGGGGCAGGTAACGAGGTCTTAGGTTATGCTGTGTACTTCACACATGCACACATGCACGCACACACAAGCTCATGCACACAGGCATGCACACACTCATTCATGTGCACGCGCACACACATGCTCCAGCTGCCTGAGAGAGCTTTGCCATCAGGAAAAGAGGGGAGTAGGATAAGGGTCATGCACACGAGCAAAAGGTAAGTAGGGTCTGAGTCCTGGATTGAGCAGGGCAAGAGGCCGATCTTCCTTAGTAGCTCGGTACCCCAAGCTTGAGCTCAAATGGGTTTGGGTTCAAATATATACTGCCTGGAGCTTGAGGAAATCCCCAGCTCAGAAATTCACACTGCCCACGGTAATGGCATCACACAATAAAACCCCAAACATGAGCTCAAAATCCAAACTTAAAAAGCACAAGGGATAATAAGCTATCCTGGACATGAGTCAATAGAAAAACAGAAGTGGATCCAGAATTGCCAGAAATGGATTATAAAACTCCTTTCTCAGATAAATGTGATTCTCAATGATTAAGCAGCTTAAATACAAGATCGAGAACAGGACAGACAGCAGATTACTTTAAAAAGAAAAAGAATACCTGGAAGATTCAACAATGACTCAAATAGAACTTCTAGAGGTTTAAAAAATTTTAAAGATATTAAATGAAAAACCTGATTGCCCAAGTTAAGCTAAAGATCAGACACAGCCAGCAAGAAAATTAATAAACCAGAAGATAGTTTTTAAAGTCATTGTCCGGTATGCAGCAGAAAGACAAAGATGGAGAATACGAAACACAATTCAAACTGAGAAGTCCAAGGCAGGGTCACAGGCGGATTTCTAAAGGAGGCAATAGGAACAGTGGGAGAGAGTCAGTATTCAGAGAAATTAACTGGCTTAACATTTTCCAGAACTGAGACACCAATCCTCAGACCTGAGAAGCTCAAAGCCCAAACAGGACACATGACATTAGGTCTTAGGTCCACTCCCAGACACACTTTAGTGAAACGACAAAGCTTCCAAGATAAAGATTTTAAAAGCGAATCCACAAAAGGGCAGATTGCCTCCAGAGAAATGACTTCAAGAGAAACAGAAGCTGACAGCAACAATAGAAGACAGGAATATCCTACCCAAACGCTGAGAGAAAAATAAGCCGACCTAGAAACTTCTATCCTACAGTTCTCATTCTGGCCAAACACTGGCCAAAAGAAACTAAAAATTAGGGAGACCCCTCTATGGAGTCCTTTCTGTGGCTGGTCCCAGTCTCCACTGCAGACTGGTCCCAACCATTTAGGAACATCTCAGCTGTCACTGGCCTGGTTTCTAGAATCCAACTCTCCATACCCTGGATCTCTGCCTACAGTAGTCGATGCACGACTGGCCATGGAGTGTCACCGCAGGAAGTTCAAGGGTTCTTTTCCTATTTCCTTTTTCACCTGTCTCAGCGCTGTGGACTTCCTCCATGCTGATGAAGGTGCGTGCTGGCTTCCAACATCTCGGGCACATCCCAGCTTACCAACCACTCAAGTAAAGCACGCTTACTGCAATGCCCAACGGTAGGATATCTCACAAACGAGCGCTCCGAAGCCCCAGGCCCGGCACAGCACTTGCACCAGCAAGACCCCATTTGTTGTATAAAGGGATGTGGACGAGAGCGGGGGTTGGGGCTCCACCTAAACACTTTCATTTTATTCAAGGCAAGGCAAGGGACGGGAGACCAGAAAGTGGGAATACCACTGAGGCTGGAAGCAACCACAGACTGGAATGACAGGCCTGTTAACGAGAGCTGAGGACGTAAACTAGACATTGTCAATGGGTGGCCCACAGGCGGGACACAGCTGTCCCCGTCTGACCCCCCAGAACTCCAAGTCTTGTACTTGGTTGACACCCACTCAAACACTGGGAGATTTTATAGAAGACCAGGACTCTAGGGTTCTCCTAGAGAATAAGATCTGGCAACATCAGCAACCCCCCCCCCCAGTCACGCTGAGAACTGACGCCCAGTTCCAAACCAAATATTCGCTCCTTCCGCTGACTGTCTCTTAACCTTCAACCACTTCCTCCAAGATCAGGTGCTCCATGTTTTAAGTAACATTTGAATTTTATTTATTCAGCTGCCCCTTATTAAGGCTAATTTATTAATTAAAATTTAATTTAATTTAAATTAAAAATAAAAAAATTAAATTAAAAATCAGCTGCCCCTCATCTAATTTATCATGTAAGGGGGGACATGTTTGTGAATGAAGGCAGGTATAGTAATTATACCGGAAGATTGGCATGAACTAGGCGTGTCCTAGGTAAGCCGGGTCCAATGAGGACCTTCTTTAAATACCCTTTTGTAATTCATGGGTGGCAATTTTCATAGATCTGGTGATTCCTGGCCTTGGGGATGACAAATGTTGAATTTGAGGAATTTTTCTTTTTATTTTTTATTTTATTTATTTTATTTTTTTTAAGATTATTTATTTATTTATTTGACACAGAGAGAGAGAGATCACAAGTAGGTAGAGAGGCAGGCAGACAGAGAGGGGGAAGCAGGCTCCCAGCTGAGCAGAGAGCCCGATGCGGGGCTCGATCCCAGGACCCTGAGATCATGACCTGAGCCGAAGGCAGAGGCTTTAACCCACTGAGCCACCCAGGCGCCCCGAGGAATTTTTCTTTTTAAGCACAATGATTATTAGCCCAGGGAAAAAGGAGCAACTTTTTAATGGTCAGAAAGACAAAGCCACAAGGAATGTTTTAATTCCTGGTGTTACTAAACTCTGTCTCACTAGGCAAGATAGTGTCATGATGTGCTAATAAGGAACAGTAATAATGACAGTTATGACCTGAATGTCCTCCCAAAATTCACATGTTGGAATCCTAGTCCCCACTGGGATGGTATGTGGAGGCAGGGCCTTGAGGAGGTGCTGAGGTCACGAGGGTGGGATGGGTGCCCTTGGAAGAAGAGACCAGAGGGTTACGATGAGAAGGCAGACATCTACAAACCAGGGAGTGGGCCCTCACCAGACACCAGATCAGCTGACGCCCTGATCGCGACTTCTCTGCCTCCAGAACTGTGAGAAATACCGGTTTCTGTTCGAGGCGCCAGTCTGCTGTATTGTGACGGCTGCCTGAACTAAAGCAGCCTGCAGGTGTTTATACACGATGCGTTCTGTGGCAGGTACTATCACTCCTGTTAGCTCACTGTCAGACCCACCACAGTCCTGTGAAGTAGCTAAACCACTATTTCCTTTTTACAGATGAGGACTCGGTGGCACAGAGAGGTTGAGCGACTCGTCCAAGGTCACACAGCTAGCGAACAACAGAACTGGGATCTGAACCCAGGCAGCTGAGTTCTTAAGTCCATCCTGACAACCACATGGCCCTGCCTCTGACACACAGGTCTCTGGAGAACGAAGTCAACAAGAGAGCAGCTGTCGCTTCTACCGTAAGGACCTGTGGGAAGACCGGGCTGCTCACAAGCCAGGACTCCCACGCACGTGCCTTATTCCAGTGTGATAAGCACCCAGCTTGTCCCTGTTGCCTTCCCCTCAGACAGACACCACCGGCGGGAACTTCCTGAGGTCAAGGTCTGACACTGGGGGGCGGGGGGGTCACTGACAGTAGCTGCATCCTAAGGAGGTCACCGGGACGCTGAGAAAACCCCACGCGGGAGCTGAGGGTGGGAGACTGAGCCGGGAGGAGATGCTGAAGAGGGCAATGGGCAGCTGGTGCCCGCCACGCTGTGCCTCCCACCAGCGAGTAGGGCTCTTCCCCTTCAAGAGCCTGGAGTCAAGAGCACTCAGCCTGATCAGCCCAAAGGACCACCGGGATAGACTGTTCTCCCCACGCCCTGATGCCACGAGCTAACTGGAGGGCCGGGAGGAATGAGGCTTGAGAAGGAGAACGAGCATCCCGGCAGGTCTGCTCGGCCAGGCTCCACTCACCACACCGCACCGCGCTAAGGGCCTCTCAGCAGACCACCAGCTCATTGGAGGAGGAGGGACACATTGGAGGAGGAGGGACACATTGGCCGTGGGCTCACGGACAAGGACGACAACGCTGCCAACGCCATAGGAGGTCTGGGGGATGTGAAGACAGCTGTGATGAGTGTTCCCGACCTCGGGGCGCCCAGAGCCTAACACGGAAGGCGCCGACGAACAGAAGTCACACCACAACACAATGCATTGTGGATAACTGTGCAAACGGAAGACGAAGGCCACGCCCCCTCTAAGCCACAAACTCCTGGAGGGTGGACACCATCTCCAAGAACTCTCGTTCCGGCAGAGGCCACGTCCACTCAGCAAACGTTCGCTGGCCGGCCTAGGTGTTCAACATCCGGAGATGAATTCCCGAGGAGCTGGGGAATCTGACAGAGTCCGGACGAAGAACAGGAGTCAGTAGAGACTTCGGATGAGGATGGCTTGAATTTGAATCCTGGCCCAACCACTGCCTGGTTGAGAAAAACCCTTCCCTTTGTGGGCCTCAGTCTCCTCGTCAATAAAATGGGGATGACGTCCACTGCCCTCCGAGGATGTGATGAGGAGGAAATAAGGGAACACGGGAGCACTCAGCATAATGACGAGCACGGATTAAGCACCCGATCAAGTATCAGCGATGGTTATGCTCAGCTGCCAGCAGCCACTACAATAATCCCTGGTCTAGAAGGTCAAACCTGCTGTTCCATTGCAGGAACAGCCAGGCAAGGAACGGGTCCTAGACAGCCATCTCCTGGGCATCTAAAAGAGACCTTAAAACCGCGTTCCCATTCCCACAGACGGAAATACAGGAAACAGGGCTCCTTGCTCTGCTCGTCTTCATCTATTTCACTTTTGCAAAAGCGCCCGGTGTGCTCAGCTCGCAGCAGATGGCATAACTCCTAGTTCTCTCCTCTCCTGGTTATAAATACGGCAAGTGGCTTCCAAATACATATAAACTGCACATTCAGATAAATCCCTATACTGTTCAGAAGGCAGGAAAGGGGGTTCCTCTGGCAGCCTTTGGAAGGAATGAGGCAATAAAGTCAAAAGATGACCAGACCTTGGCTCTAGGCATCAGCCTGACTTATGAGACAGACAGACAGACAGACAGACATGGCTTGCATATGTTGGAGCTTCTACGTGATCCTTAAGGAACGGGGCAGATGGGGAACTTGTGGGAGGTTTCTGAGCGGCAACCAGGAGGGGTGCAAGAGAAGAGCAGTCCAGGTGTGCAAGCCCATTCGCCTTCCTGCTCCCTCCGCTCCCCTCGGCCCCCGGAGCCGGGCCTGACGTCATGCACCATCAGCGGGATATACTGGACAGAATGACCTCAGGCGTTCTGGTCAAGGAAAACAGCCCCGTGGAAACGCTTGGCACCCAGACAGGACGGGTTGGAAATGGACCTAGAGTGATGCAGGGAAGGCTCAGCACGTCCGAGCCTGGTACCGGAGACGAAGCCCCCAGGAGCCATGGCCCGCAGGCTGTCAGGCCCAGGGCTCAGTCGAGAGCCTGCAGCAGAGACACAGCCAAACACCAGGTCAGAGGGTCTCCCCCACCCAACACTCTGGGGACCAAGGAGGAGATGGGCAAGTGGAGTCACTCAGCTACACCGAGACCAACAAGACGCCCACTCGAGTCTGCACCGCCCAGCCCCTTGGATTTCCTCCCAGCATCTGTCAGGTGCCAGAGACAGCCAGGAACCAGCAATGCGGAATACAGTGAGGTCCCCAGCGACTGGCCTGGGAGTGAAGGAAGTCAGGCAGGAGGAATGAAGAGTGGCGGCCTCCAGGCCAAGTCCTCTCCCACCTTTCTAGGCTACAAGAGGGCCCAGGGAAAGGGGAGAAATGTGGGTTGGAGGTTAGAAACAGAAGAGAACTAACTTGTAGGGCCAGCCTTCCCGAAGTGGGTGGAGAACCCCGGAGGGGGATGAAAGTGAACAATAGCATCAAAGCCAACAAAAGAGCCACAACGTCATTCTCTCCACTTCCTTGAGAAAGACAAGACACATGTTTAAAAACAAACAAACAAAAAAAAAACCCATTGCAGAAGCTGCAGGATTGCCCTTTTTGAGCACAGGTGGGGTTTAAGTCCCAAGGCTGCCCACATCTAAACTCACCCATTAAACAGGAAAGGCCCTGTCTGCCTGCAGGGTGGCCATGAAGAGGAGGCAGACATGAGCCCACCTAGCAGAGATGCTACAGATCTGGGAGCACAGTGGGAACTATTCTTACTAGAGCTTTCGGACCTACTCTAAATGCTTCCTACTGTGCAGGGTGAAGCGGGGCAGGGGTGTCGGAGGAGGAATAAGAAAACCGAGGCACCATGCAGTATCAAAGGTCCCAGCAAGAAAGCTTGGCTTGAGCCCTTCCACACTGTCCCACACAAGTTCTATCTACCCCAACTCTGTGCTACATATGTGGGTCTAGGGCAGGAATCAGCACACTTTATTCTGCAAAGGGCAACATAGCAAATGTTTTCATCTTTATGGGCCACATGGTCTTAGTAACAGCTACTCAACTCTACTGTCGTAGCACAAAAGCAGCCACAGATAAAACGAACATGAATGGATGTGGGTGTGTACCAATAAAACTTTATTTACAAAAGCGAGTAGTGGGCCAAATTTGGCCCCAGGGCCATAGTTTGCCAACTCCTGGTCTAGGGCCTCGGGGTTCACCAAGTTCACATAGCTGGCAAACAGCCAGTTCAAAAAAGCTGATTGGGGACTAAATGAGAAAGAATGCCAAACTCTTTCCGTGGCCCCACTAGACAGTCACAGTCCTGCTACCACGGACTGGGTCAGAGTTCTCATTGGCCCCACCCATGCCCAACTACACCCTCACTGCCAGAGTTCTACTGATGCCCCCCCAAATCTGATGGGCCCTTTTATACTCCTCACCCCATCTCCGCCTCACTAAGCATCCTTGACTGCTCCATCTCTGAAGAATCAAGTTCTTCTAAGACATGGGAGACTTACAGACATAAGAGATGAAGCCAAGTCATCACCGGGGACCACAAACTTTAGAGGTTAAAGTCACAGGTTTGGGCATCTGACCAGGGTTCACCTTCCCCTTTTGCTACTTCCTAGTGGGATGAACATGGGCATGGAAACAACCTGAGCATTTCCCTTGCCTCTAGAAATTGGTTAGGATTTTTGAAAATTAAGATAATTTATGTAAGACTTATGGGAAGGATTGTTGAAAAACAGAATTGTGAAAGAGTCACAGCATGTAGAATAGAATCCTCTTTTCCTCAATCCGCTTTACATTTGCCAAGTAGACCATCTTCTCCTTGAGGAAGATCGTCTCCTTTTGACTTACTCTTCAGGTTGGTTCCGTAGTTCTAGAAACCGTGCACAGGAAGCACAGAGTAGGTGCTCAGGGAAGCCGCTGACTGCAGGCTGCGACTTACGGGGGAACAGACGGGACGGACAGGGCGGGAGCCCCTGCAGCCGTGACGTCATTTCTCACACACAGAGGATCTCATTTGTGATGCCAACTGAACACCACGTGACTGGCTGCAGAGGGGTCCACATTTTCTCTCGACCCCTTCCCCCTCCTAACTGAGTGAGCTCTTCTGACTTAGCGTTTTTGGCTCTTACTCCTCTTTGCGTCTCTTCGGGGAGAGCATTCTCCCTCGAGACTGCTGGTCATTATTATTCCGTGTTGCATTGCTCCCTTGACATAAAGGGGTTTTTTTTGGTTGGGTTTTTGGGTTTTTTTGGTTTTTGTTGTTTTTTTTTTCAAAGGAGACAGAGGATTTCACTGGCTGATTTAGGCCCGGGGACCTCTGAAAGCTTACAGAGTAAAGCCACAGGGGACAGCACCGAGGCACTTTAGAAATCCAATCTGTCTTCTCACAGCAACTTCAGAGGAATAGAAAGGCGTGTGAAACCTCGGTCCAGGCAAACTCCCAAGCCTCCTTCTCATGTGCAAGTAGAGGCACCAAAACCATCACGGACCCAATAATCCACAGATTCTCAACTTTCTGGACAAGCCAGAACCACGGTGGAGAGGAGGGTGTTCAATGCTTCGGTCCCCTCAAACCGAAGGCAGCTGTGCTGCTCTCTGCAGTCAGGGGTGCCCGACTGGCACGTCCGTGGAAGGATGTGTGCCTGGCACCCCCCCCCCCGCATCCTCCAGAAACAGTAATAAATACTTGCCACTCACGTTGCCAATGTGAGTGGCAAGTATTTATTACTCACAGTCAAGGCTTTCCACGCACTAACTTAAACTCTGCGAGGACCCTAGGAAGTGTATGTGGTATCCCCATTTTACAGATGAAGAAACTGAGAGAAGTCACCCGCCTGAGGTCATGCAGGCTGTGATGGGTGAAGCTGGGGACACCTGGAGGTCTAGCTCCAGAGCCCTCACTCAGCCACCCCACGAGCTGCCACCCTGTGCAGACACATTCCAACCCTACGCACCAGCTCCTTCGTTTCCTCCAGTGTGCTGGGACTTCAGAGCCCCCAGAAAGGAAGGTCTGGATGGGTCAGGCTGCGGTAAGTCCAGTTCCTGTTTTGCAGCTAGAGACGGATGGCCCGGGGGTAGGGGTGGGGTCTGCCATCGCCAAAGTCACGCAACCACCTTGTGAAATTTCACATCAACACTGATGCAGGCCCCCAGACTCCTCATACAGTGCTCTTCTCATCGCCTTCCTGACTCATACATGAAATGCACAATTAACACCTGAACACCCAGGAAACCTTTGGAGAGCATGTGGTCCTTCTCCCAACAGGCATGAACTCAGAGAGGAGGGAACCGGGCCGACACGAGGCCACCTGGAATCCTGCGGGATTCCAGCAGAATCGTAAGCACCTCTCCAGCAGCAGTGTGCGGGCTCCAGTCCCGTGACCACGTGCACCAAGCCACGAACCCTCACCTGGTTTTCCTTGTGACCGATGCACATCTGAGCAAGATGGCTGGCGGAGAGCAAGGCTGCAGCCCACCCCAAGTCTCCCATCTGGGTAATACATGAGTCTTGGGAAGACAAAGTCAAGGGCAAAGAGCAATGGGGTCTCCCCGCAGCACAGCCAAGGGCTGGGAGAGGCTGCAGGACAGACACGAGATCATGAGCAGCTAAGTTCCTCCAACGCCGGCTGGAGAGGCCCCACTCGCACGCCTCCCTTGGCAGCAGAGAGAGGCAAGCTGACAAAAGACAACCAGTCTGGGACTGGCGCCTGCCCCCCAAAGAGGACCACAGCCACCACGTCATCAGATCCCTCCTGACGCACCCGCCCTCATCCTCCAGGTAGCCACAGAGGAAAGAAATGACAAGACAAATGGGGGCCCTCACTGACCGTGCCCCAGGGGCACGTTCTATCTGGTGGCATGTCCTAAAAACTTTAAAGTGAACGTGCCAGGCAATCACATCACAGGCTGATGAATCTCACATTTCAAATTACATCCAGGGAGAGACGTGGCAGAGAGACAGCGGGGCCTCCGCTGCTGGGGTCCCTGGCTGGCACCCCACTCCCCACATGACACCCCTCCTACCTGCTTCCATGAGCTGGCACTGCTGGCCAAAGACGTGGGAGAAGGTGACCGGGCCCATGGCAGAACTGGATGGTGCCAGCGTGGACTCCATGGCTCTCCTGGGGTCTTTGGTGTGGGTCATGTGGCAGCGTCCAGACCCTTCAGAGTGTCCAAGCCAAGGACGTCGCCGCTGGCCCAGGAACCGTAGGTCTGAGGGTACTTGTCACTTCCAAGAAGGCGTCCCCCGCTCCCGAAGTTTATAATGCTTCCTCCTCTTACCACTCAGTCCTTGCAGCTTTTCTCAAACACCAAGCAAGTGAAAAATGAAACCCTCTGTGGTCTGGCAGATCTTGCACACCCCAGAGTTAGACGCACAGGGAAACCGAAGTTTTGCCCGACAGGAGTCTTTTCCTCCCCTCTGGGAGGGATGACTGGGACGAGGCCCCCCTCTGCCCTCCTGGGCGCCACCTGGAAGGCGCAGAGTCCGCAGTGATGCTGCTTCCCCGGGGCCGGCCGGCTGGAGAGCTCAGGCCCCGGCAGGTCCCTGACAGCTGCAGGAAAAGCGCCGATTGCTCCCCACAGCGTCTCCTTCCAACGAGGAGGGCAGGCAGTGAGGCTGCTCCAGGCGCCCCAGAGACCTGGCCTCACCGGCCCCCGACTCCCGCCACCGAGGCCCTGTGGTCCGCCCTCCTGGAGCCCGGGAGCCACCGGCCACGTCTGCGCGCCCCTGGGCGGCCGGATGCAGACCTGGAGAGCGGGGAGAGCGCGAGCGGCGGGCGGGCGCAGCGCGGGCACTCTGCAGCTCTGGCGCGAGGTGTCCCCGGCTCATCCTTCACTCCTGATGCCTCTCCCTTCCCGCGGCCCCCTCCGCGCAGAGCTGTGGGGAGGAAAGCGAGACATGGTTAGAGAGCCCCTGCTCCGACCTACTGCAGCGCCCCCCCCGCCCCCGCCCACACCACCACCCTTTTTCCGTGATGCAAAAGGGACGGTACTTGGGAGATATTCTGGATGCAGAGGGAAGTGCTAACTCAGCCCAGCAGGCTCCTGGCTGCTGTAACCTCTTCTTGCCCACAGCCCAGGAAGTGCCAGACACAGGAGAGAAGAATGCCAACAATAAAATCCAATGAGTGAGAAGAGAAGAGATGGCAAATGCCACACATGCCCCACGGCACTCTGGTGACTTGGACGTCATCTGGGCACTGCACCTTCACCAACCCTGACCTCTTCTGGGCCCAGAACCATCAACCTGCTCTACCCCAAAAGGGACAGTTCCCCTGGACAGGGGGCCGGCGAAGGAGGAATACCATCCACCCGTCCACGGATGGTAAAAGCTGCCACAGTGGGTGCGGCCTCTCTTTTGCCATCCCATCTGCTGATCACAAAGGTGCTAACTTGAGAGAGAGAGAAAGACTGCATCTTCTCCAGCCAGCATTCTGGATACTGTTGCTGGGGATCTGGTTGCAGGGTAAGCAGGATGCTGGCGGCACCACGCCCACCAGGAGGGACACGGCACCGCAGCAGGCAGAGCACCCAGGAGGGCTTGGGCTGAAAAGCCATTTGCCTCTTCAGTGTTCAAGACACAGGGAGTCAAGTTCCAACTGATGCACGGGCCAGGAAGGCTCTCAAACAGAAACTTTTCCACTGGAGCTCTCTGCCAGCAAGTGGCACAGCTCAGCACTGCTCAGAGGGCTGTGAGGGATGGTGAAGGCAAGACTTAACGAAGTCGGCTTCGTGGTCACCCTCTAAGGTAGCCTGGATGTCTGACTCGCCCTGCTCGTGCACGGCGGAGGTTCTTCTCCAAGCTGTGACGTTACGGAACATCAGAGACCTTGCCCTCTGAAAACTGATGTCTAAGTCGCTCAAGGAGGCGACCAGACTTCCCGAGAACGGCAGAAACGCCACGCAGGATGGGAGATGGGTTAGCTTCCCACGTCTGGGCAGCTCCGCAGGTTTCAATGCATCCTACCCGTGAAGTACTACGCTGCCCCCACGAGAAATCCCAGGTGGGCTGTGGGGAGGAGGGATGAATAGGAGGAACACCAAGGATGTTGAGGGCAGTGAAAATTCTCTGTAGGATGCTCCAAGGATGGATACGTGGCCTTATACATCTGTCTAAACCCAGAGAGTCACAACTGCAAGCGTGAAGCCTCGGGTTCATCAGCTGAAACAAAGGACCCAATCTGGTGGGGGATGCTGACAATGGGGGAGGCTGTGCACGAGGGGGTCTATGGGAAAGCTCTGTACTTCCTTTTAATTTTGTTGTGAAACGAAAACGCTCTTAAAAAAATTATCTTAAAAAAAAAAAATCCCAGGTAAACCTTTATACCCTAATTCAACCTGCAGGGATCTTCTGTTTGGAAAACCATGGGTTCTTTTCCTCCCTTCTCTGCGCACCTAGCCCGTGGCTGATCCCCGCTCCATGGTGCTCCAGGTACGAAATTACCACATCTCACTCCGCTCTCTAGCACCAGGCACCTGAGTTGCCTCCTGCGTCCTGACACCATAAACAACACAGTAATGATGCCACCTAATGGCCAGTCCTCAGTATGTCACCCAAGTGGGGACAGTGGAGTGAAGGGAATCACTAGTAGTTACACCAGGATAAGTGGCATCAACGGGGAGGGATGGATCTGTGCAAGCCCTTCCCTGGCTACAAAGCCTGGAGTGGAATTATCCAAAAACCCATGCAAATCTGATTTCAGGAAATGGTGCCAAGCACTAGTCCAGAATGGCTCCCGAGGGCTGCACGCAGGCTCCCACTTTCTCACAGCTTTACCAATAACCACTGCTGGCAAAAACAAGGAAGCCGGGCAATCTAATGGCATAAAGTCATAGTTCATCCTTTCGACTTGCTTTCCTTCATTACTAGGAAGTTGAGCACTCCTTGGAAAGCCTATTAACACTGAGGCTTCCTCTTCAGGAAATTTCCTGTTCACAGCCTCTACCCAATTTTCCAGTCATTTTTCTCATTTCTGACTTTGTTGTTGATTCCCTTGACCTTGCTAGTCACTTAGACCTTGCCGATACCTCCTCCCTGTCAGTCAACTGACTGATAACTTCGTGCAACTGACTGATAACTTCGGGTGAGAAATATTTCAATTTAATGTGGTCAGATTCATGGCTTCTTGGACTTACGGTCTGTTTTGAGGGTCTTGCTTAAAAAATCTCCTTCCTTAAGGCGGCAAAGTCAGCCTCCTTTATAGCTTTACCTTTCAGACACAGGCCTATCTAGAGCCTACTTTTATATCTGGTATAAGGTAGGGTCCAGCTTTGTTTTTCTCAAGACTGTGAACCAGTTTTCCCAAAACCATCTTTTCCCAACCTGCCCTCTCCCCACTGTGACCTCACTATTATCAAGTTCCCACAGCCATGAATCTCTTCCTAAGCTCCCCCCACACTGTGCTGTCAGTGATAACATTTTAGAATCAGTGACCAACATTTTTAAAAGCCCACATTTCCAATTTTTCAAGACATGACAGATCTGATGGTGCTGAATCTGTGTGTCTCTTGTTAGTAATCAGCTGGAGCAGCAGACACCCCTTTCTGTGGGATGCACACCTTCCTGCTACACCAAATCTAGTCTGCATTCATTTACAATACAAGCCGATGTCTCCTAGAGATGTGTTCAGGTATTAAAACACCTCCAAAGATAAAGGTCAAAAGAAAACCACATTAGAGAAAACCTTTACTGACTCTCAGGGTTTTTGTTACATCTGGGCTAATCAAGATCATTTATTAATTATCTATTCGATACCTGACATGATGCTAGCCACAGGCGGATGGAGTAGAGGTGGAGTAGAGAAAGGGGTGGAGGGGAGAAAAGAGGAAAGAGTGGGAGAAGCAACACATAATCTGTACAGACATGATAAACACAGAGACTGATTAATCGAAGCAGAAAAACATACCACACTAAGGGGCGCCTGGGTGGCTCAGTGGGTTAAGCCTCTGCGTTCGGCTCAGGTCATGATCTCAGGGTCCTGGGATCGAGCCCTGCATCGGGCTCTCTGCTCAGCAGGGAGCCTGCTTCCCCTTCTCTCTTTCTCTGCCTGCCTCTCTGCCTACTTGTGATCTCTCTCTCTCTCTCTGTCAAATAAATAAATAAAATCTTTAAAAAATTTTTTTAAAATAAAAAAAGAAAAACATACCACACTATGAACTGTAGATCATGAAAGGTCTTGCCATTCCAATATTGGTGAGGGTTAGCACCTTCAGGGAAACCTTTAAGGGAGGGGGGACTACGTCAACTGAGAACAGAAGTGGGCTTTGCATCAGTACAAGGAAAAGACTGGGTTGGGAGGAGGTGTTGGCACAAGCAAGTCATTTGAGCAATGCTCATTTAAATGCTGTTATACCGAAAAGGTTCCAAAGGCCACTTAGGGCTCTTTAGGAAAGATAAAAATTCGCTCTACTTCAAATCAATGGTCATATCTGTATTTTAAAAATCTCCCCTGGTACCTTTTCAGACTTTGAAGCTGATCTGGCCCAGAGGGCTCCCTTGACTTTGCTGAGACTCATACTCCCAGAGGAGTTAAAACCCAGTTCTCTGATCAGGCTCAACCCATCAGCTGTGATGACCCATAGTCCCCAAAAGGTGCAGAGCACCACGGCCAGGCATCATAGACAAGTAGAGGCAAAGTGAAGGACAATTTAGAAAAACGTGACCCTGAGCTCAGAGTAACTTGTTTTATGATGCTTCATGTCTCGCAGCAAAAGACCACTCAGCAGAGGCTATTCCGTGCCATGAGCCATGCCATGAGCTCCGTGGACATTCTTACTTAATAACAGATGCTAACGTGCCCCATTCCCAGCTGAGGAAACCTGCACTGAGGGCAATTCAGGTGCTTTGCCCAAGGCTATACGGCCATGAACAGGTGACCCCCAAGGGGAGCGTTCTGCTGGGTCTCTGCTTTGTGGCTGGCTGTCACCAACGTCACTGAGAAGTTGTGCTGCTGCTGCACGGTTCACAGAGGTCTCCACGTTGACTCAAGGTTCCAAGCAAGGCACATTCAATGTCATTTTTACAAAATGTTTCCAAAGTTTCAGTGCCATAAAATTCAAATGCCATACAACTTACCTATTTGAAGGGTGTAATTTAATGGATTTTAGTATATGCACAAATATATATAAACATTGGCACAACGTTAGAACATACTTATCGCCTCAAGAAGAAACCCATACACTTTATCTGTCACCCCTAAACGCCCAACCCCCTTCAACCTAAGTAACCATGAATCATTGTCTCTATAAATGTCCCTACTCTGGACTTGCACATGAATCGAATCATAGAACACTTGTTACACAATCACGTCTTGATGCAGTACTAGGCACTAAGTTATCATAGCAACCTTAAAGGTAGCAAAGGCAAAAAGAGTACTTGGCTCAAAAGGACCTTAATTAAATTTCTAAGCAGACTCGTTTAGAAAGGGTAAGCCTTTCTTTCACTAGAGAAGTCACTGATCAGTAAATCTAGGCCACTCTCCTTTTATTCTGTCACAAGTGAACTGTAGAAATAAACGTAATGTTCCTCTGGAGGAAGGGGACTTAAATTCAGCCTCATCAATCCTAGGTCTTAAATTATTCCTCTAATTTCATGCACACTTTCTAGCACTGAATCAAAAATAACCAGCTATCTACTTTCCTTCCCTCCTGAGTAATTTAGTTCAATCCAGAAGAGAGGACAAGATAGATAAAAATCCATGCCTGAGGTGGAGGTGCTGGGGCCCAATGCTGAGTGAGAACCCAAGCAAGATGAGAAGGCATCTGTAAGGTAAGGAGGGAAGGCACGGGGGTCAGAGCCCAAGAAAGGCAAGGAAGGTGTCCACTGGATGGTATAGATATAGGTATAAATACACAAACATCCATAAGTATATATATCTATATTATCTAATATATAAGTATATATACAAAGAAATAAATCCAGATTTAGATGTGTGTGTATATGTATAGTATGTCAGTATAGAGACTCTACTATATTCCTTAATTCTGTCCCCCGGGAGTGCCCACAAGCCGTGACACCCCAACAGCCATGAGATCTCATAGGTTCTAAATACCATCCTTCCTTAAAAGGAACCAGAGTTGGTTGATTCCAAGGCTGAGATGAGGAAAACACAAGAGCTTGATGTCTTGTTCGGCCAGAAAGTCTAGAAATGTTCAAAGATGGATGGAAACATTCCAAAAAACACAGAGAAAGCGAGCTTAAAGAGTGTCCCACTGGACAAATCAAGGATAATCTGAGCATAAAAAATGATAATAATGAATTGAATTCATTAAATAGAAACCTATGAATCCTTATGGATAGATGGATGGATGAATACATAATAATACATGCACATATACATACATAAATAAATGCATAAATAGATCAGAGAAAGCTCTTCTTTATAGCAAAATGCCAACCAATAAATGTATTCTAAATAATGTAACTGGAAAACTGCCATTTGACAGCCATTCGAAGTTATAAATCAGGCAAGAAACATCAATGAGTGCCAAAACTGTAGATGAAAGTTTGATGAGGAACAGTAGACTTAATGTCTCAAACTATGTCCCTATAAAATATTTATTAATTGCAAAGTGAAAAGGGAGTGGCTTTACAGTAGGGAAACCCGATGAAGACACTATCTTAATCAAGTGACCCAAGTTAACAGCACTAGTAATAGAACAACCAAATCATGTACCACTGAATAGGGTGTAATAAGACAAACTCATCAGGACATTTCTAAAACGTCCCTAACAAAGATCAATTACATAAATCTAATCATGAGGAAATCAGAGAAGACCACGCCGTGGAACATCCTATAACTGTTCTGTAACCTTCAAAAGCGGCAAGGTCATAACCATTAAGAAAAAATCTAAAAAAGCATTCCAGATCGAAAGCAACTAAAGAGGCAGGGCAATCAAATGCAACCTGTGATCCTGAATCGGTCCAATAAAACTTGAATGGAGTCCATACTGTAATGATGGATGGATGTTAATTCCTTGAGTGTGATGGCTGCACTGTGGCTGAAGGGGAGAATGTCCCTGATGTGCAGGAAATGCACCCTAAAATATCTAGGAGTCATGGAGCATCATGTCCACAAGGTATCTCAAATGACATGTGAGGGGAAAGTTCTTTGTACCATTCTTGCAGTTTTTCTGTAGGTTTGGGAAAAATAACCAGACAAAAAAGACAAAGTGATCAAAATGCAAGAGTCAAGAGAAAGACAATAACAGACAGATAATCCAGATAACTCTAGTCTCAGATACAGACTATAATAAGTTTGCTTAAGATGATCAAGGAAAAAAAAAAAGATAATCAAGGAAACAGGGAAAGAGAGAATTTTGGCAGCGAAATGGAAACTATAAAAAGTCGCCTGGTGGTGGGTATTGAGGAGGGCACGTAATGCATGGAGCACTGGGTGTGGGTGTGGTACATGAACAATGAATCTTGGAACACTGAAAAAATTACATTAAATTTAAAAAAAAGTCACCTAATTGTAAAAGTAAGTAGCCAAATTGATATTAGACACAGGTAGAGATAATTCATGAGCTAAAAAAAACAGAAGAAAATCAGAATGAAGCACAGAGAAGAATGAGACAGAGCGATTCAGTGGAAAGGTCAAACGGGTGTAACTGTCATCCCAGGAAGAAAGAAAAGAGAAAATGGGGTAGAAGTACTATCAGAAGAGATCATTGATGAATTTAAGAAAAGCTGATGAAAATAAGATTTAAGAAGCTCAATGAACCCTAAGCAGGATAAATAAAGAGGAAATCACACATAGGCAGATCACAGTAACATACTGAAAACCAGCAACAGAGAAAGTCTTAAAAGCAGTTGGTGGCGGGGTGAGGAGAGAACAGACTACCTTCTAAAGTGCATCAGAGACAGACACCTGCCATCAACACAAACTAAGGAAACCAGAAGTTACTGGGATGATGTTCTCCAAGTGCTGGAAGAAAATAACTGTCACATAGAATTCTACACCCAGTGAAAATATCCTCCAAGAATGGAAAATGAAATAAAGACATCTTCAGACGAAATAAATCTGGGAAAACTGAACACCAGCAGACCCAGTCAAAAATACACTAAAGGGAGTTTCTCAAGGGAGAAGAGAAGTCATCCATATGAGAGCTTGGAGCTATAGGAAGGAAAAAAGAGAAGTGAAGGCTAGTTGTAGCTAAATCTAAAGTAGATATAAATTAATACTAACATGTAATATTAATGTACAATCATACATATTTATAGTTATTAATGGTTAAGATTAATTTACTGTCTATTAATATATCAGTAATGCACTAGAGCATTTAAAATACATGTAGAAATAAAATACAAGACCGAAATAGCTTAGAAACTGAGAGAAGGAAAATGGAATTACAATGTTTTGAGATCCTTGCGTTGTCCAGGAAAACACAGGAGCATTAGTGTATACTAGACCTTGATGAGACAAGAATGCATGTTAGGATCTCTAGTGTAACCACTGAGAGTATAGGAAAAGAGTATATGATCACCAGATTAATAGAGGGGATCAATGAATATCAAAACAAGCAGTCCAAAAGATGTCAGGAGAGAAGAGGGAACCAAAAAGAAAGGGATCTATCTCTGTTACTATCAGAAGAAAAGCAGCTTTAGCAACCACAAATATCATTCCTAATAACAAAATGATCAATTCTAGAAGCCTCAAAACAAGAGGAAAAAAAATGGATAAACTATCTGGAAAAATAAACCCACAAGTGAAAAATAGAAAAACTAATACTGCAAAATGGAATATAATTAACATATAGACCGATGGGTACATACACATTATTGTGTTCAACAACTGCCAAATATACATTTTTAATGTAGAACATTACAAAAATTGTCCCTATGCCAGACTTTAATTCAAGTTTCGAAGAAATGTCAAAAGAAATAAAAAGAAACTTCCTTTAACTGATAAAGAGTATATACTTTAAAAGCCCATAGAGAGAGGGATAAATAGCCAGAGCACAGAGGCAGTTTTAGGGCAATGAAAAGACCCTACATGACACTATAATGATGGATAATATCATTATAAAGCTCTCCAAACCCATAGAAGGTGCAACACCAAGAGTGAACCCTAATGGAAACCACGGACTCTGGGTGCAATGACGTGTCAGCGCAGGTTCATAGACTTTAACAAACATACTATTCTGATGGAGGTACTGAAAATAGTGAAGGCAGTACATGTGGGGTACCAGAGGGATTATGGGAAATTTCTGTACCTTCCTCGCAATTTTTCTGTGAACCTATAACTGCTCTAAAAAATAAAGTCTATTAAAAAAAAACTAATCTAACCAGTCTCCTCCCAGCCAAAATAGGGACAGAAATAGCCAAATAAATAAAAAGACAACATAACCAACTAAAAACAAAAAGAACCCCACAGAAAGAGATAATTCATAATGGTAAATATATAAAAACATAATTCATAATGGTAAAATATTGAAAGCTCCCCCCTAAAATCAGGACAGAGATAACAACAATCACTATCATCACTTCTATTCAGCATTATACTGGAAGTTAAAAAAAAATGAAATTGGAGGTTTGAAATAAAATTGTCCCTATTTGCATATGACATGACAGTTGTAGGGAAATCCAAAAAGAAAAGTCTACAGATAAATTATTAGAATAAATTCAGCAAGGCTGTTAGATATAAGGTATATATAAAACATAAATTACATATATATATATATATATATATATATATATATATATATATATATTTTTTTTTTTTTAAGCAGGATCTCTGCTGAGCAGGGAGCCTGATGTGGGGCTCGATCCCAGGACCCCAGGATCATGACCTGAGCTGAAGGCAGACACTTAGCTGACTGCGCCACCCAGGTGCCCCCATAAATATTTCTGTACATAAAACAGAAAATAAAAAATTTTAAATAGCACTGAAACAAATCAAATAACTAGGACTAAATCTAATGAAAAATAATACCACTCTAGAGAAAAGTCTAAAAGATGGAGAGAAAGTAATCTAAACCAATGAAGAAAACCACCATTAGGCCATGGATTCAGCGATCCAATGTTGCAAAATGTTCAATTCTCCCCACGTTGATCTAGGATTTAATCTTACTAAAATTTGAACAGATATTCTATGAAAACTGACAAAATGATTCTCCAATTTATTTGGAAAGGCAAAGGGCCAAAATCTCTTGAAGACCACCACGAGAGACTTGTTCTACCAGGTAATCCAGATTTTTAAGCCTCAGTAATTAAGAGAGTATGCTACTGGCCCAAGGATACATAAATGGACTGAGAGACAAGAATAAAGGGTCCAGAAGGTGACCCATCATGGCAGACCAACAGAGATGCTCAGTGGTCCTCAACTGGAAATCCATATGGGAAACGTAAAGTAAAATTTGACCCCAACCTCACACCATACTCTAAAGTCAATTATTAAATGGATTATAGATTCCAATGGGAAATTAAAAGAAAACTGCTTGGGCGCCTGGGTGACTCAGTTGAGCGTCCAGCTCTTGATTTTGGCTCCGGTCACTATCTCAGGGTCATGAGATCGAGCCCCTAGTCAGGCTCTGTGCTCAGCAGGGAGTCTGCTTGTCCCTCTGCCCCTCTCCCCCATGCTCATGCTCTCTCCCCCTCTCTCTGGTTCTCTCTCAAATAAATAAATCTTTAAAGAAAAAGAGAAAGAAAACAAAACTTCTTGATGATAATAAAGAATATCTTTATGAACTTGGAGTGAGCAATGGTTTCTTAAATAAGGCATAAAAAATGCTAACCATAAAGAAAAAGATAATTAGACATCAAAGCCAAGAACTGAACCCACTCTGTGGCTTGTCTTTCCACTCTCTTAATAGTGACTCTTGATAAAGGGAAGTAATTTACATCACCAATAGCCAAGGAAAGTTTCCTACTCTCATTACAGAAAGAACTCCCTCACATCAGTAAGACAAAGAACTCAATAAAAACACAGTCGAGACACTCAGACAAGCACTTCACAAAAGAGGATATTTAAAATGGGAAAGGCAAATTAAAACCACCATCAAATAACTATCCCATGCCCACCAGAATAGCCGGAATTTAAGATTGACAATTCTAAGTGTCGACAAAGGTGTAGAGCAGCAGGGACTCTCACACTATTGGTAGAAGCATGAGGTTGAGCAAACGCTTTGGAAAACCATCTGACGTACTAAAGTTGACCTTCCCACCTGCTCTCTGACCTGGGAATTCTACTCCTGGGTAGACACCTAACAGAATGCATATCGCGTATTACCAGAATGTTCACAGAGGCATCCATTCCTCAGAACAGCCCCAAACTGCAAACAACCCAAATTTTTATCAACAGCCATACAAGATAAATGTGTATATTCCATACACATGCAACACGGATGACTCTCAAGGTTGAAAGGGAAAGCCAGACATGCACTACATGGATGAGTCCATCCAGTTTGTCTTTGGAACATCATATAATCATTGGTGGAAGGTGTCAGGACATCGGCCATCTTCAGGGAGGAGGGAGATGGGGGTCACTGGGAGGATCCCAGGGGACACCTGGGGGCTGGCAAAGTTCTCTCAACACTGGAGCTCCACCAGGGACTCTGTGCTGCTGTTGTACTTCAAGAAAAGTCACTTTTGAAGGTCCAAGTGGATACACACCGAACTTAGCTCTCGGCCTCAAGCAACAGGACAAGTGAGGGGACCTTCCCATTGTCTACAAAAAAGTTGTACAGTTGGAATTTTTAAGCTAATTAAACACTGAGTCAGGGCGATATATTAGCTTTCACCAGGAAAGTTTCTTATTCCCCAACCACTGTTACTGGAAAAAAGCTTAACATTTGCAAACTGAGCTGTTAAATGAAAGCGAACACTACTTTATCTTGTGCCGTCTTCCCCTCCCCCTCGTTCCACTTCAGCTTTTCCTGAGTGCGATAAAAACACTGACATCCGACAAAAACGCTGCTATTGGTTCCTAATCTTTGTCTTTCTGCCTCGTTTTTAGGACAGTCCCCGGCATGGACAGCCCCACAAACGTGGATGAACGGGCAGTCTGAGATTTGGAGGACGTGCCCCCCACCCGGGGAGGATTTCTCTAAGGAGCTCCTTGGGAACTACACCATCAAGTCCGGCTTAGTTCCCTCAGTTCTGTATCACTACGGTGATCACGTCATTTATTGCCTAAACCGGGGCACTGGGAGGTGAAAGGAAGCGCTATTAATAATTATACTGGTATTCGGGCATAAACCAGGACCATTCCAGGCAACGGAGATGTAAGGTTACGAGCTGGCTTGGGACTAAGAACTCAACGACTGGAGAAAACTCGAAACGCAAAGCAAGGCTCCTCAGGGATCAGGGCTGTGCTGTCAACCTTGTTATTAAAACACGGTAATTGTGTTCACTTACTTTCTACGCAACAGCTAATGCTATTAGCTCCGAAATAGAAACCAGTGCTAAATGCATCTTTTATGAGACACACGGCCTTTTGTACTTTCCCTGCCTTATTTGCTGGGTGCCAAATACCATTTCTGGGAGGAAGACTGGGGCATGCTGAGATCTAACCTCTGTTCTGGTTGCCCTTCTCAGGCTCTTTCCGTGCGATACTGGGGCTGAAATTCTGGACTACTGAAAGCTCTTGGAGCTTAGTAAATGTTTGCTAAAGGAGTCACATGGCACAGTGGTCTTTCCCGTCCCTCCTACGTGCTATTATGTGCTATACCCCCTCCAAGGACCTCGCTTTTGCACCTGCCGCTCTCTGCCTGAAATGCTGCTACCCCTTCCTCTGGCCCTCCGCTCCTGGGTCTAACATCACTGCCTCACGGAATACATCTCCGATCGGCCCTGGAGGTTGAGTGTCTCCATTACTCAGTACCCAGACCTCCTGTGAGGACCCAGATCTTGATGTGAGACTTGATGACCACGGCTTTCTTTCAGGGCCAGAATGAGGGTAAGGCACGTGAGACATTCAACCTCAGGTGCAAACCTTTAGGAGCCAGAACAAAAATGTACCCTACTGCAATATTTTTTATTAGAGATCAAAATGAATGCAAAAAAATTTCACAATGAATCCAATATCAAAATTTAAAATAAAGGCGGGATCGCAAGGTAGGGCTTGTTCAAAGTACAGACTGCTAAATCCCATCCCTGAGTGTCTGACGGGGGAGGTCTCAGGTGGGGCTGAGAATCTGCGTTTCTCACCAGTTCCCAAGTGATGTTGCCACTGCTGATTCAGGGGCCACATTCTGAGAACCACTGCTCTGGGGTACACTCACCCCACTGCCTACCTCCTCCCCACATCAAGGTCTACAGAAACAACCGCTTCTATGCCACAAGCAGAAGCGGGCAGAAGAGCAGGCTTGTGAAGGACACCAACAGTTGGCAGGCTAACCCCCTGTGGTAGGCTGCATGGTGGCCCCCCAAAAATCTTATGTCCTCATGCCT
>CM052900.1:157638407-157691989 GCA_028534135.1 Potos flavus | reverse complement strand
TTTTGAAATGTTGCCTCTCTCTAATTGTTTGTGATTATAGTAGTTGGTTCTTACCTTACAGATTTACTAGACTTTCTATCCCTTTGAGAATATTAATTAATTATGTTTATTTCAAAAATTATTGTGTGTTTTGTTATTTCCATTTCTTCAGGTGTTAATTCCTTCCTTTGTTCAATTTGGAACTTCTTTTTCTAGGTGTAAGTTTCCTTCAAGTGTGGGGTGAGTCTTGACTATGTGCTTATCCTCATGCTTAAGATTCCCTGTTCCTCTCTTTCTGAATATTTTGTTCAGCAGTCTGTGTCCAGGAATTGTGAAGGATGATTGGGATGTGTAATTTGGCGGGTATGCTGGTAGTTTATCTTCCAAGCATGGGGTTCTCTGCCCTTTTAGGGATCTTATCATACTTCCTTAGCTCACTGGCCCCATGGCCTTCACCTATGGCTTCAGGTTAGGAATGCTTTCTTTTGCCATTTAGCAGAAGCAGAGGAAGGGTGACTGCCCCAATGTTCTAAACATTGAGATGGGGCATCTCTTCTTCCCATAGTTATCACTATGCTGTCCGCAGATTACTGGGTCATACCAGTGATTCTGTTAGGAGGTATTATTCTTCCACTAGCCCCATCACTGATGTCTACATATGGTGAATGCTCATCATACCAGTACTTAGTGAAACCTGAGGTCAAGATTCTGGAAAGGCTGCTGAATGAACAAGTGATAAATGCATTAACCCTGATTGGAACTGGAAAATATGTTCCCATTTTTATTAATTGCGTTGAAGTTGTTTTCTATTGATTCCGTCTAAATCATTAGTCTGTGTTTTCTTTTGTTGGCATTCTCTTTGTTGTTGTCACCAATTGTACAGTGTTTGACTCTACTTTGCTTGGCATGTCAGCCTGCAAGAATTTTTAATGATGTCTGTAGGTGTTACTCCATCATTTTTTTTTTTAATATTTATGTATGTATGTATGTATGTATTTATGTTTTATTTATGTATTTATGTATTTATGTATTTATTTGTACATACATACATACATACATACAGTGAGAGATCACAAGTAGGCAGAGAGGCAGGCAGAGAGAGGAGGAAGCAGGCTCCCCGCTGAGCAGAGAGCCCGATGTGGGGCTCGATCCCAGGACCCCGAGATCATGACCTGAGGCGAAGGCAGAGGCTTTAACCCACTGAGCCACCCAGGTGCCCCATCATTCTTTTTTTGATCATTTATGAAAATGTCAAAATGTCCCACTTTCAGCCCCAATTCTCTGAGTGGATTTACTGTTTACAGTCTTCTACAGAGACTTCTTTGTCCCTGTCTTTTAATTCCTATCTGTTCCTGACCTATGACAAAACTGTCCTCCAATTCCTTGCCAGCTCACGTTTTGAAAGGAAATTCTAGAAGTATTTCTCAGGAAGGATTCCAACACACACACGGTCATTCTTTTCTTTCTGGGCATCCCTCCAAGGCTCTCATCACTATGTTTTTATCCTCCAGGTGTGGCCCACCTAGCGGTGTGGCTCCTGCAGGAGGTCTGTGCTCCTAACACTGTTGTGCCTATGTTTGGAACATGTTGTGTATCCACTGTTTTGTTGTTGGGGAACGAGTTATTGCTTTCAGGGTTTACAAAAAAAAAATAAAAATAAAAAATCAGGTACTTGAAGGATACACCAAGAAGATGTAGGAAGAGGTAGAGAGCTGCCGCTTACTTCTTGTTTCTTAGATACAAGGGTGAAGACTCAAGGAAGGGAAGACTCTTTTCAAGGTCACAAGAGGTGCTGGTCACTAAGTGAGGCCTTGGCATCCTAGGTTGTGAATTCAAGTGTATGGCAGTTGCTCCTCAATTTTGTCTTTGGGTTGGTGGGTGGGTGAGGACCTTACTAGGTTGGGGCCAGCCAGTGTGCGTCTCCCCTACAGGACAATCTGGCATTTGTTGTGTGTTTAGTGAAATTCTAGGAGTTGGAGGTGGAAAAAGAAATCCTGCCCAGCGTCGGAGCCTCATGAGCTGCCCGGATCCTCAGAGAAAGCTCCAGATCTGAGAGTAAGGGCTTCAGTCTCTGCTGCTTGCCACTGACTGGCTGTGATCCGGAGTCAGATGGCCTCCCTGGACGTCTGTCTCCTCATTTGTCATGTAGGCTTTCCCGCCTCTGCTTCGTAGAGGTGTCTGGAAATGCAAAATGAGATGATACCTGCAGACTGAAAGGTGGGTGTTAACACCTCCTGGATGCCAAACACTGTTCTTGATGTCGGGCAGCAGCCAAGATAGTCCAGGCCCCTGCTCCTCTGGGCCCGGGGGTCAGACAACAAAAACACAAGCAAATCACTAAGAGAGTTTAGGACGGTGATGAGTTCGGACAGGAAGAGGGTGATGAGATATGCAGCCGCTTGGGGGCAACTTTGAATTGGGCGCCCCTGTTTCTAGTAGGATGTGGGTGGCTGCTATCATTATAAATATGATTGTGACAGTGACAGAGACACCCAGGAGACCAGATTGGTCAGTGCTGGACACTTAAGGATGGGAACCCAAAAGTAGTAATCCTGCCAGCTATTGAATGGGCATGTACGTTAGCGCTGACCCCGTTCATTCATTCACTCACTCATTCATTCAGACATTTATGAAGTGCTCATACATGCCAGGCGCTGCCTGGGCCCTGGGTGCACTGCAGGGAGCACTAAAACCATGGTATGGACCAGAGCTTCCCATGGAGTCGGTGGAGACAGAAGTTAATCATACACCAATAGATATTCAGTTCCTAATTTAAGAAGTAGTCCTAGGGAAGAGCATGAGTTTTAATTGATGAGATTAATAGGCTGGGGAGAATCTACTGGAGAGGAAAGCTAGGGAAGCACATCTTGGGGGACCTTAGCCCATTTGGGGAGAAGCGATGGTGTGAGGAGGACCCTCTGGGCCGAGAAGGGAGTCTGGGAGGGTGGGGAGACCCTGAGCAGCAAAAGGGCTTGGGAGGCTCCAGAGCAGAAAGGACACCAGTAAGGTGGTGGAGCAGGGGTGTAGGGGCACGGGTGAGCAACAGATGCTTTTGGAGAAAGATGTGGGGACAAGATTGCTTGGGTCATGGTAAGAGTTTTAGATTCCACCCGACCGGTAGGGTCTGATGCCCATCCCACCCGCCCCAGGTCAGATCTGCCCTGTTACGCTTGCCTCTGGTCTTGTCCCCCGCCCCCGCCCCCAATCTGTTTGTATTGCCCCCACTGAGGGGGGTATGCTCAGCCCAGCTCCCCCACGGCCAGGTGGCTGCACATGTCTCCTGGCTGCTCTCACTGGCTCGGCTTTCTGCCCTCCCAGAGCTGGGTGTAGGCCCTCTGTGGTGGGAAACCCCCGTGGGACAGGAGGCCCCTTGAGGACTGCGGCTGACCTTACCGTGAGAGGGTCTGGATGGGCTGTGAGTCCCCAGGGAGGGATGAACAGGTGGGATTCATGATTGGTTCTCTTTATTCTCCGCCTGGAAAATGCTTCAATTGGCAGCCAGGGCTCTGCCCCCTCAGGGCTTCCCACTTGCTCCTCCCTCTGCCTCGGATGCTCTTGCCCTACCCCTCTCCCCTCGTTAGCTGCTGAGCATCCTTCAGTTCTCAGCATAGAAATTTCTTCCAGGAAGCCTCACCTGACTAGGTGGGATTCCCGCATCATACCCTCCTTTAATTCACCCCTACCCTGGGAGACGCCAGATTAAGTCAGCCTTCCTCACTAGACTTCAGGCTCCTTGAGCACCAGCCCTGGGTCTGATTCCACTCTTTCAGCCTCGGTGCTTGGCACTGATCTGGTTTATAATAGCTCCTAATAAGTAGCCAATAGGAAAGCATGCGTTGAAGACCCACTGTGTGCCAGGCACTGTTCTGGGAGCTGGGACGGGGGCAATGATGAGTAGAAACAGATACAGGCTAATCTTTCTGTTTTTATGTATATTTGAAATTTTTCATAATAAATTAAAAAATATATAAACTCCATCTTTGCTTTCATGGAGGTTACAGTCTAATGGGAAAAAAAGCCATTAATAATCACAAAATTTAATCACGTTTGTCATTATAGATCATGCTTAGGGATTAGTTAACTTCCACAACTGCTGAGTCTGTGCTGGTATTGCTCTGAGGGTTCTACATGCGTCACTCTCGTAGTCATCACAGAATCCCTGTGAGGAAAGCACTCTTATTATCCCGTTTTGCAGAAATGGAAACCAAAGCAGAGAGCTTTGCCCAAGATCACAACAGGCAGGTGGGGCTGGGATTCTAAACCAGACGCCCCAACTTTAGAGCCCACCTCTGGTTATATCTGTTGCCTTTATAAAGACACACCTAGGTCGCGATGTTCTAGAAATTCTAGAATCAGCCCCAGCACTGTTCTTATGGAGTGCATTCTCCCACTTGCCCAGGCCTCCAATTCTGAAAATCAGAACAAAATCACTCCTCAAGGTCCATCTCGGATGGTACGTGTGATGACAGTGACCTCATGTGGTCAGAATGTGAATAGCATGAGCTCGCCACAGTATGGAGGGGAGACCCAGCCTCAGGGTTGTTTCTCAAAGAGGCCCATCCAGGTCACCCCTGTGCTGGTGCATCTGCGAACACAGGGCAGGATAAATCTCCAAAGGTGGCCTTTCAAGGATTGGGCATTAGATGGAGCTGTGGCCAGGAGAAGTCTGAACTCCTGTGTTCTATACAGGCTGACGGAAAACCCTGGATGCTTCAGAACCGGAGGGTTGACTCGGCCTCTGGCCTGGGCAGGTTATTTCAGCCCAGTTCACCTTGTCACGGCTTTCCTGGGCACCATCCCCCGCCAAGAAAGGACCAGCTTATTCATTCATTCATTGGGCCAAATATTTATTGAGCACCTACTGTGTGCCAGGCACGTTTCGGGTGCCGAGAATGAAGCAGAGAATAGGAGAGACAAAATTCCTGCCTTTCCCTTTTCCCAGGTTAGAGGAAGGAGGCCCCCACCTCTCCCCTTTCTTCCACTCCTGGCCTCATTCCTTTCTTCCCACTTGATAACATTGTAGGACAATTTAATTGGGGTACGTGTGCGGCATCCAAGTGTGCCTTGAGGGAAAGGAGCCCAGTTTCTGCCCCACTGAAGATATAATTGGTAAAGTATATAGAATAAAGAATAATAGATCACAGAAACAAAATACACACACACACACACAAATTCTGTCTTAGTGATGTTTACTTTCTAGTGGGGAGGAACAGAAAATAAGCAAATGATGATGTGGGTTACAGAGAGAAGGAAAGCTGCAGTAAGGGGGGGAGCCTGGGGTGGTGGGTGGGTGCTATTTTATGTAGGGTGGGGCTGGAAATCGTGCTGATAAGGCAGCATTTATGGAAGGGCAAAGGTGCCTGGGGGCAGTGCAGTTTCTCTGTTCTCTGTTTCTTGTTGTTTTTCTCCCTCCCTCCCTCCCTCTCTCTCTCTCTCTCTCTCTCTCCTGGAATTACCCAGAAACCAACACATTCAGTGGTGTTTTCATTTGTTTTGTAGTCAGCAATTCTAGAGGTAGTAACTAAGGGTAAAATTGAAATTAAAATCTCCCCATTGGAATGTTTGCTATTGGAGTACTTGCCCCTTATGTCCTGCCTGCACCAGGCCTCTGGAAAGAGACCTAAAGGAAGTGGAGGAGTAAGGCATGTGGATATTTGGGAAGACCATTCTGGGCAATGGGAACAGCAGGTGCAAAGGCCCTGAGGTGGGAGCTTGGGGGAACAGCAAGGAGGCGAGTATGGCTGCAGGGACGGGGAAAGGGGAGGACAGGCAGCGAGGCAAGGGGAGGGGAGGGAGGCAAGGTGAATGTCCTATGGGGTTTAGGGGGCACCATATTGGTGGGTGGGCCTGATTTTGGCCTTGTGTCTAAAGGCAGCACCTCCTCAGAATGGTGAGTGACTTTGCCCACACAGAGGAGGAGCCATGAGGCAATCCCCTGGCTCAGAGGTGCTCGTGACATTGGGGGATTTCCAGGGCATGGTTAGAAGCTCTCACTCGCATAATTTCCATTTACTTTGACAACAACCTTGAGTGACGGATGTCATCCTACCCATGTTCTAGATGAGAAAGCAGAAGTGGGGGAGAGCATTCTAGGTGGCCGGAACAGCTGACCCAAAGGCATGGTGAATGCGGGATCTACGGACGTCCCAGGGATGGAGAGAAGTCCTGGTGGGGGTGGGGCTGTAGGAGACTGAGCTGGGCGTGAGGATTTTATCTTCCATCTTCCTTATTCTCTAGAAGCGCTGGGGAACGTCGCATTTTGGGGGTGCAACAGACACTCTTGCCAAGTACTCCTTGAATTGAAATCCTCTTCTCCGCTGCCCACGGTCCTAACTGCCCCTCTGTCTTTTCCCCGGTGGGCGGGGTCTGCAGGTGGGCCATGCCCTCCTCACAGCAGGGAGCGAAGGCTTGTGTACCCTGGGCCTTCCTGTTAGATGCTGCTTTTGTTGTTTCTTACTTCCCTGGCTCCTTCAGGAACGTGTCTGTCACCTAAGTAGTTACAGACTTTTCTAAGTAACGACGACCTCTTCTCTCCCTTCTGATCTCTTAAAGTTCTATTCCTGCTTTAAAGTCTAGCTCAACTGCCATGCCCTCCTTGAAGATGTCTTTTTTCCCTTCTTTCTCTCCTGCTTCTGTGCTCCTTTAAGAGGTTCAGCATTTCTGCCTGGGCTATGTGTGTAGGTGTGTGTGTGGTGGGTGCGTGTGTGTGTGCGCGCGCGTGTGTGTGTGTGTGTGGTGGGTGGGTGTGCGGCAGGGGCAGGACAGTACACTGGATGGGCTTTGAAGTTAGAGACCTAGGTTCTCAACCCAGTTCTGCTGTGTGCGTGCTGTGCAACATTGAGCTGGTTACTTAACCTCTCTGAGTCTTGGTTTTCTTAGCAGTAAAATGGGGCTTAAGCCCTTGTCATTACGCTGCCGTGGAAGTTAAAAAAGCTCGCTGACCACGTGGCTTGGCGCGATGTCTATCATTTGACAAGTGCTCAATTAACAGGGAGTGGTTATCATTATTTATTAATTTTCTATTTACTGAGCATCTACTGTGTGCCCTGTATTGTCCTAGGTGCTTGGGGGCAGACCGTGAATCAGATACCCGTGCCTGCCTGCCCTCACTGGGACACAGTTCTGTACGGTCAGGTCAAGAGAGCTGGACAGTAAGCAACACGCATAGTGTGTCTGTTCCCTAGTACATTACAGGTAATAACGAGTGGAAAACAGGAACGTGAGGAGCAGTGAAGCCGGAGGGGCTGGTCGGCAGCGCTTGGGGCAGGTCTCTGTCTAACGAACAGTCACCAAACCTGATGGCTTTGGATGGCAACTGCTGTCTGGGCCTCAACTGCGTTGCCCCGTGGGGCTGCCATGGAGGCTGGGCTCCGCCGGGCGCTTCTCCGGGCTTGGCCGAGCTCAGTCCTGTGCCTGTGGCTGGCCGGCCGGCCTCAGGACACGCTTTCTGTGTCCCATACCGTCACTCACCCTCCCGCGGGCCAGCCCCAGCTTGTGGTCGCGGCAGAAGCAGGGTTCCGAGAGAGCAGACGTAGGCAAGGCCTCACCTGGGGGCCATGCTGTCCTTTCTCCTGCCTTCTGTCGCTACCTCCTAAAGGGAGGAGCCAAAAAGAGGCATCGCCAAAGGTGGGGATGTGGGAGAGGGGAGGTACAGGCCCCTGTGGCTGTTTTGCAATCGGTCTACCTCAGTGAGGAGGGTGTAGATGGCAGCGTGCAAAAAGGGTGGTGAGGGAAGGGTCCCTGAGAAGGGGACACTTAGACAAAGACTTGAAGCAGGCCAGGGGTCAGTAGGCGGGGAGCCTAGAGAGGCGTGTCCCACACGTAGGGCACAGTGAGTGGAGTGCAAAGGCTCTGGGGCAGACATGTGCCTGGGACATTCCAGGAAGACTGTGTGGCTGGGGGATGTTGGGAGAGTGGCAGGAGGTGAGGACAGAGAGACCTCAGGGACCCTTCACACTGAGTGACTTGGGTGGGGGCAGGTTTTGAGCAGAGGAGGGACAGCATCTCACTTGCACTTTCTAAGGGTGATTTTGAGTCCTATTGAGACCAGATTGTAGGAGGCAAGGGTCAGGGTGGGGAGGCCTGCTGGCAGGCTCCTGGAGTGACAAGCTCAGTGGCTCAGGCGGGGGGACAGTCACAGGACTACCTCCTCGGCATGGTGGTTAACCCTCTAGGGCTGTTTTGAGATGTGCAGGAAATGGGGTGCTTGATGCTCAGAATGGGGCCCGAGCTCAGCAGCTGGAAGTGGGGGATGGTTTTTACTGCAGAGGGAGCTTCGAATTCCTGATCCTTCTGATGGCATCACACTTGCTGATACTTTGACTGCCTCGCGGCAGCACGAATATTCATCTGCAGAGCTTTCCCTGGGACACCTGGGGGCCGGCCGCTTGGGACTGTGCGCCCTGCTTTCTCAGCCCCCTGCGCAATGCCTATGCAGCAGGTGCTTCGGGCTGGCTTGAGTGGACTCACCGGGCTGCGACATCGAGGGAGGTAGGAGCTGTGTCCTAGCCAGGAGGTCCGGCCAATTGAATCACACTGTTTGCATGTCACATTTCACCTAAATGTGGACTATTTCCCTCGGAATTAGAAAGATCTCATGGGGTACCGGCGTTCCTGATTCCAGCTGGTTTCCTGCCAAGCTGCCCGTCTCCCTGCAGGAGGGGCTTGGGCTTTGTTGACTCATAGGATTATTTGACACACAGCCCAGGAGAGGGAGGCAGAGGACAGTGGAAAGGGCGCCAAGCGGGGGAGCGGTCTGCCTGGGAGTCTCTCCTAGTTTCTGTGCTGTTCAATCCAGCCTTTGGGGGTGGCTGTCCTGGGACACTGAGGCAAGGTCAGCTGCTCTCAGGCCTCTCCAGCCCCATCCTTCTCGCCCTCCCCCTCTCCCCTGCTCCCCAGCTCCTTCCCCTTCCTCCCCCATTCCTTGTTCCTCCCACTCCTCCCCCCATTCCTTCCCCCATCCCTCTCCTCCTCCACTTCCCCCCACTCCTTCCCCTTCCTCCTTCCCCACTCCTCCTTCCTTTCCCCTCCTCCCTGCACCTCTTCTCATCTGCTTTTCTCGCCCATATCCCTTCTCCTTTCCTCCCTCCACACACCTGAACTACTCTTCCTGTAAAGGGCTGCTCAGGGACAGGGAGGAGATTAGTAGTGGGAATGGGGAAAGGAGATAAGGAAGGAGCATCTTTCTAGGGACTGTGATGAGGCGGGGGACCCCATGGAGCCTTCTGGATCCCACAGCTCTTTGCTGGGGTTTCCTGTTAGCTTTGGCTTTCATCTGCCCTTAATATCAGCTGTAGGGGCAGCAGTGCGCTCAGAGCACTTTCTAGATGCTGGGTCCCGTGGCATCTGTGAGGTTATTTCCTGACCCTCCAGAGGGCCCCAGGAGGGGAAAGCCAAGCCTTAGACTTCTCTGGGGCCACACAGCGGGTGAGTGGTGATGCCAGGATCCCAGGAAGCCCAGTGTGGACCTGCAGTGCCCACCCCCTCCCCTGCGGCAGCCCCTCACTACCTGAATTTGCATGTTCCCTAAGAACAAAATACATACTAGATTTTGAAGTTAGAATGTGAAAAAGGAAGAAAAATAGCTCAATAATCATTTACACTGATCATTTTCTGATGCGATCATTTTTGGACACATTAGGTCAAATAAAGCCTATGGAGGTTAATTTCGTCTTTTCCTTTTCGCTTTTTTGCATGTGCTGTTAGGGAACTAAAAGTTAAGTATACGGCTCACGCGGTAGTTCTCTTGGCTGCTGCTGGACCGGAGTCGCGGTGACAAATCACCCATGTTCTAGCGCGTCTTTGGGGCTGCCCTCCCTTCCCAGCTCCAACCGCCAGCCCTTGCCCCAGACTTCAAGCTTCTAAAGTTTTATTGTAGAAGGGCTCACTCCTCTTTTTATTTTCTGTGGCACCTTAGACGAGATGTGGCACAGGTTAGGTTTTTTGTTTTGTTTTTTACTTTTTATTTTGAAGGTGCCCTAAACTCTCTGGATGTGGCAAAAAACCCTTGACTCGTTTCCCCAGGGCCGTCGGTAGGTGATGGAGGAGGTCTTTGACAAACGCGTGTTGATTGACTTCAGAACAGATAGAGTGGGTGCCCACTCCTGTCTACCCTGCAGGGAGCCCAGATGTTGAGAAAGATGACTTTGGTGGCCACTGCCCCGCACTCCCACCGCTCACTGTCCCGTCTGGAGAGCGGAGCCCATGACAGTGCTTTACCTCGTGGCTGGTTGTTTGGATTCATGGGCAGTGCAGGTTAGGGGCTGCGGTGGGAGCGCGGTGAGGGAGCGAGTGATGGCTTAGCCAGTGGCAGGACCCTGAGATCCCAGCTCAGATCCCCAGTTTCTGTTTTCCTAAGATGGGAGAGCGGGCCTCAGCCGCTGAGAACAGACGCAGCTGGTACCACGCACCTGCCACGCCTGGTGTGGCTTTTGTCCCACACAGCCTCAGACACAGATGGGCCAGTGACCTGGGCATTGAAGCATGTGCCTCTCGGCAGCTTCGGGAGAGGCCAAGTAGGGTGTGGCCCATGGCGCCTTCCCAGTGCTCCCCATCACAGAGCTGTGCATCCCTGGTCCTCAAGGCAGCAGGGGCGGAAACCATGGAAACCGTGGACCCCAGCCGGAGACTCCTCTCCCTTGGTCTCTGAGCAGCGACTCTGGGCGGGGGGAAGGGGGCTGCCCGTCCTCAGTACTGCCCCCCAGCTCCACTGTCCCAGGGCATTCATTTCTTGCTGTGATTCCTTGTGGAGAAAATTGACTAGTGTGAGAGCCCAGTTCTAAACAGTTAAGTGGTGCTTCCTGGCCCCTGGGCGTCTGCTGCCTGCAGGCATTCGGAGAGGGCTGCCGAGAAAGGATCGTCTGGGAGGGCATCCTGGAACTTCCGATCGCCTGCTGGGATGCCTGCGAGCCTTTCCTGAGGTCCTCTGACAGAGTGGCTGCAGCCAGAGCAGCCTCGAGCGGGTGGCCTCTGACTTCCCTGCACTGGGAGCCGGGCAGGCTTGCTGGGTTCGTGAGAAGGTCTGGGAATACCAGGTCTTTGGACCTTGTTCTGGGGATCCCTGAGATAGAAGATGGGCTGGAAGCCGTGAGGAGCTACCCCCTACGCCCCCCTTCTAATCCTAGCTGCCCCCATCTGTCAAATCCGACTCAATCAGCTCCTGCCTTCCCTTCACCCTTACAGCCAAATTCCTCAAAAGATTCGACCGAACTTCCCTCCTGCCTTTACTTCCTTATCGTTCATTCTCTTGTCAGCCCCTCTGGTCTGGTCTCGTCCCCACACCACCGATCACCTTGATTTTGCCAAATTCCACGGTCAGTCCTTCTACCTGACCTCCTAGCAGCATTTGACCCAGGTGATGACATCCTCCTTGAGATGCTTTCTTCTCCTGCTTGTGAGACACTGGACTGCTCTGTTTCTCTCTGACCTGCTCACCTCTTCTTTCCAGTCTCCCTTGAACTTGGAGCGTTGGGCAGTCCTGCGTCCCTGTCTCCTGACCTCTGCCCCGTGGATGCTCTCTCCCCAGTTGGTCTCATCTAGTCTTATGACTTTAAATGCCAGGCACTTGCTGGCAGCTCCCATCTCTACAAGCCCAGCATAAGCTGCCTGCCGAGATTCTGTAGTCAATCATTTAGATGACATCTGTACTTGGATTTCTAATAAGCATCTCAAACAACAGGCCTCAAGTGGGATACTTGATGTATATGCCTACAACTTCTCCTTCCCCAGTCTTCTCTATTCATTCATTTATTTGGTGTTTCTTTGGCATATGCTGCACCCTAGGGAGTCTTCTAGTACTTGAGATATGGCAGAAAACCAAAAATGAGTTCCTGCCCTCATGGAGTTTATAGCCTAGTTAGCGGTATTACACGTTGAATTGTATTGCTGAAAAATTCATATGTTGAAGTCCTACTAATCTCCACTACCTCAGAATGTGAACTTATTTGGAGATAAGATTGTAGACATAATTAGTTAAAATAAGATCTACTGGAGTAGTGTGGGCTCCTGATGAAGGCAGAGATCAGGGTGATGCTTCTAGAAGCCAAGGAAGACGAAAGATTGTCGGCTAAGCCACCAGAGGCAAGGCAAGAGGCACAGAACAGATTCTCCCAGCCAGGGAAGGAAGCAACCTTCCTGATACCTTGATCTTGAGTTTCCAGCCTCTGGTTCTGTGAGGCAATACGTCTCTATGGTTCTAAGCCATTCATTTTGCTTTTTTTGTTACAGTAGTCCTAGCAAACTCATCCAGGAGAAGACAGACCTCATAAAACACATAACACCCGGTACGGCAAATAGGAATACAGGTCATGGAGGAAAGCAATGCAACGCAAGGGAGTTAGGAAGCACTGGGAGGGGGTGGTGGTTATTTTATAGTCGGTGGTCAGGAAGGCCTCACTGATGGAGTTGCACTGGACTAGAGACCTGGAGGAGGAAAGGGAGGGAGCCATACAGGGCTTCCCAAGAACATTCGAGCAAAAGGAGGAGAGGTTCCGAGCCCCTCTGGCAGGACAGGCACTTATGTTGAATCCAGAAGTCTGGGAGGTGCCCTCGATCCCGCTTCTTCCTTCACACCCCACATCCAACCCAACAGCAAATCCGGGCGGCTCGACCTTCAAAATACGCCCCACATGCAGCCATGCCTCCCTCCCGCCACTGCTCTTGTCTGCTTTCATTTACCCTCATCTTTCCTTGGATGATTATAGAAACGTCACAACTAGAGGCCCCGCTGTTTCCATTTGTTCACACCCACACATCTGCTCTCCACGCGGTGGGCCGCCAGGGTGAGCCTGTCTAAATTAGGCATGTCAGACCCTTTGTCTCCTCTGCTTGCCGGCCCCGGAGCCTTTCCCTCTCCCTCCAAGGGATGGCCAGGTCTTACACGGGCCCCACTGTGGGTGCGCTGCCCACCCCTCTCGTCCCCGCTCCCTGCTCTAGCCACCCTGGCCTCCCTGCCCGGCGGGGAGCACACCCAACCTGCTCTTCCCTCCGCTGCTCTGCACCAGCTCCTCCCCTCCTTGGAATGCCCTCTCCCAGCTCTTCATGGGCCTTCACACTTTGCATTCTTCAGACCCTGTTTCACGTGCCACCTGGCCAGTTCTCAAGGCTGAAGCTCTGCATGACGTCCGTCTTCGCTGGATGACAGAAGATGACTCGCAGGTGTGTTCTAAGCAACACAACAGCAGGTAGATCATTTCAGGTAGGCTTCATGGGTGATTCGAGAACTTTGCATGGCATTGTCTTTTGAATTTAAACACGGAGGCCGGTGCTCGTTGCTGATTACTGGTTCTTAAACTGATCCTGTGGGCAACTCCCATTTTACAGACGAAACCAAGACCCAGAGTGGTTAAGTGACTTGCCTGCAGGCATAGAGCCGGTGAATGCCAAAGACGGATGTAAACTTTGGTTTATTTCATGCCAAGGAAAATTCCGCTCTGCTAAGTGGATTAATGTTCCCGTTCGTTTGTCACTCATGTCCTAGATTCCAGGAATATTTAGTTTAGGGAAAAAAAGGTTTAAAAGTCAAATAATTATATTCTTGGTTTTTCAGCAGAAGGAATATTCCAAATACCATCTGCTCTTGGTCTCTCTTCTAATGAGAGGAAGCGCTGTCTGTGCGGGAACGAGGCAGGCATTAAACGTTAGCGGAGGGCTGACAAGCGCTAGTAATAGCTCACATTTATCGAGGGTACCCTGCGTGCTAGGCCATGTGCTAATAAGCCCCTCCGTGCTTCATCTCATCTGGCAGTCGGAAGGATAGACTGAGTCAGGCCTGTGCTCACATAGCCTCGGCATGCTAGAGAGGGAGTTGGAACCCAGGGGGTCTGACTCCCAAGTATTTGCTCTTTGCTACGGGAACAGGTGGGCTCTGAGCCATGGTGCAGCAGCCTCTCCTCTCTGTCTGCAGTGGGTCTGATGGAATTCTGCTTCCGGGCAGGGGGACGGGGGACATGACCTCTCGAGATGATTCTTTTCCAAGGGCGGTCCATTTCCTTTAACCAAAATGGCAAGGTGTTTTTTTGTGGCAGAACCAATGCGTCTTTTTCACAAGGGGTTTCTTTGAAAGACAAAGAGTGCGAGGCTTTGTCTGCTTCCTGTTTCTTCTCTGATTTATTGGCATGGCCTCCCTGCTGGCTGCGTCTAATTTTTATCTAAAAATAGGCCATTTCTAGCTCCCTCGTGGGACTGTAGCTTCTATCGAAGGCAATCGAAATACTCCATGATGAAAAAAGAGAACTTCAGCCATAAAGATCTTCTGATTCTGTGATTATGTAATGGGAGCTGAGAATGTCAGTGTTGACTCGGGCCTCCTTACGGGTTTGGGGGAGGGTGAAGTGTGACCTATGTTGTATATCAGCCGTCTGTTGCCACAGACCACCCCAAACTCCGTGCCTTCACACAGTAAGCATCTGCTCAGCCTGCTTCCTGGCGGGCGATCGAAGCTGGGCTCAGTGGGGAGGTTCTTGTGCTCGACACTCCCGTGGCTGCAGCCAGGCTGTGTGGTGTCTGATCAGCTCAGCTCTCCTCCGCCAGGCCCGCTCAGGCGTACTCTTGTGGCCCAGCAGGGGTGTAGCAGTGAGCAAGCCTGAGTGTAGAAGGGAACGGGGGAAGCGTGTGCGTGACATTCAAGTCTCTGCTCCTTCACCTTTGCTGACGCCGCTTCAGCCGCAGCGAGTCCCAGGGCTGGGCACGGACTTAGAATCAGATGGCGTGTGGATGGGTGGACCACAGACAGAGCTCAGGGGGCACGGACTCAGGAAGTCAAGAGTGGGGTCACCAATACAATCGACCTCCCACAATTTTTTTTTTTAGAGATATTTTATTTATTTGACAGAGACACAGCGAGAGAGGGAACACAAGCAGGGGGAGTGGGAGAGGGAGAAGCAGGCTTCCCACTAAGCAGGGAGCCCAATGCGGGGCTTGATCCCAGGACCCTGGGATCATGACCTGAGCCGAAGGCAGACGCTTAACGACTGAGCCACCCAGGCACCCCAGTCTCCCACATTTTGTGGTTATGTACGAATGCATTCTCAACACAGGCTCGAACGACACGTGCCTGGATTACCCGGCCCAGACACATTCTGACTCTGATTTAAGGGATGCGTGTCTCCTGAGTGCCTTGTGAGTTTCTGTTTTGGCTCATTGGGGAAGAATGTCACCGAGCGTGGCTTCCCAAGATACGGCATCACAGAGAATTGTCTTTTGTTAAATCAGAGTAGATGGGGCGTATGCAAAGGGAAGAGAGAATCTTTCAGTAGACAATAAAATTCAAGAAGAAAAAAATAGCAAGCACGAAAGAAACCTCCAATAAATAACACACTTGTATTCCCATGTGAAGGGCCACCCTGGTTTTGAAATAACCAGAAGTGTGAGGGTGCTCCCAAATACTGTTGTTCAATTAAGAGGAATTCAGTTGTGTGTTGCTCTTAGCCCAGTTGTCAGGGCTGAGTGCTGGCAGGGGGTAGGCGGGTGCTTAGACCACCCCACCAGAGGTTCTGTGATCTTCTGTAACCCTGCGATGAGTCAGCTGGCATGCTCAGAAGGCAGACCCTGAGCCTTCTACTCTGAAGGACTCTCTTGGAGCCAGGACAGAACCCAAGCATCGGTTCGTCTCAAAGATGGAATTCTCAGATGACATCCTCGGAGGCAGCCTGGTTGTATTTGGAGAGAAGTGGGCTGGAATCAGAACACCTGGGTACCATCTTCAGCTCTTTCGTTGACGTACTGTGTGTCCTAGGGAAAGTCACGTTCCTTCTCTGGGCTCTAGTTAACCACCTACACAGTTAAGGTTTTTGGCTGATGTCTCCCACTGGTTGTTCTGTGACTCTAAGGCCAAGTCCCCTTGTTGAGCCAGGGTTTAGAATGTGGGTATGCAAATCCTTACATGATTCATTAACGTGTTTACTGAGTGTCTACACAGGCCAGGAACCGTTTTAGACGCTGTAGCTATCATAGAGATTCTTGCTCTCCAGGAGCTTCTTCCTCCTCTTCCTCCTCCTCCTCCTCCCTCTCCATCTCCTCACTCCTCCCTCTCCTCTTCCTTTTTGTCCTTCTCTTCGTCTTCATCATGACCATCTGTAAAATAGCGATTTGGCATTTACACCATTCTGCACAATGGGTGAATTCTCTCCACGTACCTCCTTACTTAATCTTTACGCTAGCCTCTTGAAGGTAAGGACTTGCTACTGCCAGGGTTCGGAGTGTTTGCCATTTGCCCCTCCATGTCTACTGCCCGTCCGTCCTCACCCTGCTTGATGCCCTAGGAGGCTGACCTCATCAAGTGGCTTCCTTGTTCTCAGCCTTCCATTTGGGTTTGGTCAATAGAGACTAGCAGAAGCTCAGAGGAGAGTGAGGTCAGCATATCTGTTTACCTGGCTCCCCTCTTCCCAGGCTGCCGTGGACCCTGGCTCAGGTCAGGCATCCCTTCTGTCTTTTCTGGAGTCCCGGGCACCACTCTGTCCTCGCCTTCCGGCCTTTGGATGGTTCAGTTTTCCACCGTCGTTAGTCCAAGGGGACTGCCTTATTCTTTGCTGTTTAAATCCTGACCACATCCTTGTGTGTCCTCTCTTTGTTAAACTCTCCTCTCATAACTCAGTTCGAGGGCACTGTGGGTTTCCTGCCAACTTTTGACTGGGACACCCCCATTTTGCAGAAGAAGAAACAGCTTCAGCATTGGCCCTGCCACCCTTGAGCTGCGTGATCGTCCTAGCTCTCAGCTCAAACACTACCTTCTCAAGGAAGCCTTCCCTGGTGTGCTACATGTCCCCCGTGTCAGGTGTCCCCAAGACCACTCCCAGGACTGACGATCTGTTAGGACTCACAGGACTCAGCATGTAGTTGTACTCATGGCTGTGACTTCTTACAGTCAAAGGCTCTAAAGCAAAATTAGGGAAGGGAGAAGGTGCATGGGGGCAAAGACTTGTGGCATAAGCTACCGAGAGTCCCCTCCCAGTGAAGTCACACAGGACGTGCTTAATTCCTCCGGCATCGAGTTGTGACAGTGTGAGTGAAATGTGTTCTAGCAGAGAAGGCCCATCAGAGACTCAACATCCAGGGTTTTATTGGGGGATGGTTACATAGGTATTCTCTGCCTGGCATGTACCAAAATTCGAGACTCCCAGAAGGAAAGTGGGTATTCGGAGTAAGCCATATCATTTGTGCAGTCTAGGCACAGTGAGCCCCTCTTACCATTTAGGGAAAGTTTGATATCTGTAGGGAGCCATTTACAATCCCAGTTCACAGATGGCGGCTAGTGTGTGTTGAACGATGCCGCGTTACAGATCTGCCCACGTCTAGTTCCTGGAACCTGTGAATGTGCCCTTATTTGGAAAAAGGGTCTTTGAAGGTGCAATTAAGTTAAGGGTCTGGAGGTTTGGAGATGGGAGTTATCATCCTGGATTGACGACAAGTGTCATCACTGACACTTAAATTGAATGACAAGTGTCCTTATAAGAGACACGCAGGGGAGATTTGACTGAGCAGGAGGGGCAATGTGACCATCAGGGCAGAGGTTGGAGGGATGCAGCCACAAGTCAAGGAACTCCTGGAGCCCCCAGAAACATAAGAGGTAAGAGGCAGGTGCTCCTGTAGAGCTCCAAGAGGGAGCAAGGTCCTGCCAGGTTTGGGACTTCTGGCCTCCAGATCTGTGAACAAATAGATTCCTGTCGTTTTCAGCTGCCCAGTTGGTGGTAATTTGTCACGGAAGCTGCAGAAGACTGATACACCAGCTCTTGCCATGCTTCTTACTCTAGTATGTCGTTGTTGGAGTCATTTATATACCATGTATTCATTGACTATGTTCCATATTCTAGGCACTGTGCTAGCGTTTAGGTATCAGGTAATAAGGAAAATAGGGCTCTGTCCTTATAGATTTGACAAGGAGAAGCTACAATAAGAGGATAGAGCATGGAGCACCATTTAGGCTAGAGCTTGAGTCAGCAGCCCTGTCCTGCCTGCAAGTGTGTTTTCAGGAGCTTTGCCACTTTCTCAGAAAGGCAGGTGGTGGATGCTGGGGGAATTGATTGTGTTGCATGCCAAGGTCACTGTTGAGAACCCAGGGTGACTTCATCACAGCCCAGACCATGCACATGAAAAAGGTCTCTTTGTTCTAAGGGCACTTTGAAACAGGAGGAGCTTGAGATATCCCTGGGGTGAGGGTCCAGTTTTTCCTCGGGGCTTTAGAAGAGTGTGATGCAGAAAAGAGCTACACGTGGATGTTTCACTGTACTTCTTTGCAGTTTGAACCATAATGTGGACTCTGCTTATGCAGTTAGTTGCTTACTTGTTTATCATCTGTCTCTCCTACTAAAATCATAGCTACCCAGGGACATTGTTGTGTCCCCAGCGCTGAGTGCAGAGTTTGGCACATAGTCGGTACTCACTAAATGTTGATGAATAAATGAAGGATCATTGCTTTTTTTTTTCCAATAGGTGCATGCACACCATCAGGCTATTAGTATTGATTCATCTCCTTCCCCCACCAGACCATGAACTCCGTGGGAACAACAATCATGTCAAAGCATTTTTGTTGTCCTGGCACAACAAAGGGCTCAGCTAAGACCTGCTGAATGTAAATAAATCCAAGGGGATAAATATGAGCACATTCACAATAAGTGCAAATTTTGCAGGGTGTTTTGATGAAAAATTAAAGCAGCATTTCTCAGAGTGCTTGGGAAGTCTCTCCTAGATTTGGGTCATTTTTCCTCTGGGTTTAGATGTCCAGGACAATTAATTTTGTTCAGTCCATTGCAACCTGTCCTGAATTCAGATGCCTGAGTGATTTTTCTAAAAGTTTAGTTGTTGATCTTATGAGGCTGACTGCCCCATTAATACTCATATCCCATCTGTTCTGCTCTCCAAATTATATCTTTGTGAGACTTCTTTGAGTCGGCCTCTAGAATCTTAGTTTCCAGATGATTTTCCCATTTGTAATAATGACCATTCTGTCTAATTTTTATCCCTAATATTTCCTGATGGACTTACCAAATGCATTCATGCTTTTGATCTTATAAGGGAGCAACGTGAAATAGACTAATAAAAGTCCATAATGTAACCATTTTAATAAGTCAGTCTGTCCTTTGCTGTCATAGAACCAAGCTTCCATTTCACTGTTCAAGAACTCATCAGATGAAATGACCTCCCCGTCAAGAAAAATTACTCCATATGGTAATGTAATCACAAAGGAGAAACATTATTTTCCTATATATTATTCCCTGCAGACATTGTAGTGGGAAAGCCATCATATTAAAAATATCTAGGATGCTGAAGTTCCTATTTGCCAGCCTGATAGAGTTTCATTTTCTTTATAGGAGAGGCAAACTCAGTTCTCATTGGCAGCATTTTATTTTAAGGGTTCATTAGGCAATTGTACATTACACTTGGACACCTGTGGAAGTGTAGATTATATCTACATGAATATAAATGTCTTTGTTATGACTCACACTATTACAGTCAATAACAGATGCCTTTTTAAGGACAGACACTTAAAGTGAAGTGTGTAGGGATGCATCGACCTATCTTCCTTAAAATGTTACTGGCAATGTTGTGTGTTTTTTAAATTTAGGAAGTCAGTATGCAGAGAGATTAAAGCGTCTCTACTCTATTAAGCATCACCTTCCGTTACAAGTGTGGTACTAGTCAGAAAAACGTATGTGTTTAAATTGCATCTTCCTTAATGAATCCTCTCTTTGAACCGCATTTACTGCACAAGGAAAATATTTTTCTTCATCTCAGTAGGGCCACAAAGACAATTCATCCAAGGTTGAGTTGAGCTAGGAGCCCTCTTGTCTTATGAATTATTCAATAGTTTGCCACTTCAGAAATATAGGTTGGCTCTCTATTGTTGGTGAGGATCAGAGAGGAGGTGGGAAGAGGAGGGGATCTTACTGTACAGAAAAATTGTCCTTTATCCTTGTTTTTCAGCTAAGTTCCTTTGTTATGGATGTTACCCAAGGAGAGCTAGGGATGAGGTATCAATGGTAGATTGAAAAGAATATGGAACTTGAAATATAACTCAGCACTCCTATTTTGATGGCTTTTTTTTCCTTGCGAAATAACGTAAAGCCCCTGTGCTTTGGTTTCTCCTCTGGAAAGTGAGGATAATTATTGCACAGGATTGTTCTGAAGTTTTAAAGAAATAATGCAGAACTTCTGATTCCATTGGAGGAGCATGGGGGAGATTAAGTCTCCCCTCCCTCTGAAACAATGATAAAACCAGATAAAATGCACAAGAAAGAGAAGGAAAAAAATCTCTGAAGATATCAGAGAGCAATCAAGGTAACAAGGACTTCAGAAACCAAATCCTTGAGAGAGAAGACAATCTCATTCAGATGAGTCCTGCATTTATCTCTGCTTTCCCCACTCAGGCATTTGCTGATTCACAGTGGAGGGCAATAGAGGTTGAGCAGAAAGAAATGACCTGGAGTTATAGCAGTTTCGATAGGATGAGAGGGAAGGAGTTAGAATTTTTTTGGGCCAAGACAGTTGGAACTTTGAAGAGCTAATGTCCTAGAAAGAAGGAAATCACAGAAAAAATGAGCTCAAAAGTCTATTGCAATTTCACATTGATGCAATTGTCAATTCTTAAATTGCATGTGTGTGGGGCAAGACTCAGAAAACAAGTGCAAAGCAGCTGCTAAAAGATTAAAGAGGTAAGCAGGAGCTTTAGCAGTTCAGTGGAGGCACTACAATTTTTATATTCGCAATGTCTGGCATTTAATAAATTACCACACATCATAGGAAATAGGACCAAATGACTAAAAATCTTAAGAAAAACATCTATGGATGATCCAGATACGGAGTTTTCAGACACAGACTTTCAAATAGCTATGGTTCTTCTGTTCAAGAAAATAGAAGAGAATCTGAAGAATTTTACCAAAGAAGTAGAGTTTATTAAAAAAAAAAAAGTACACAGAAATGCTGTGCCTTAGAAATAAAATAACTGAAGAATTCAATAGGTAAATTTAATGGTAGTTTAGACACAGTAGAAAAGAGGATTAGTAAACTGAAAGAGAGGTGAGTAGAAAATACCCAGAGTGAAGTGCAGGTAGAACAAAGGATTGACAAATGCTGAAAAGAGTTCAAAAGGGGATATGCCGAAAGGTCAATCATATATGTAAATACAATCATAGTAATGGGCCCAGCATGCTTCTGCTACGCTACTCTGCTTACAATCACAGTAATAGAGAATGAATAGAGCAGAAGCAATATTTGAAGAGAATACTGACTGAAAAATTTCTTTTCCCAAATACTTTTATTTTATTTTTTCAGTGTTACAAGATTCATTGCTCATGTACCACACCCAGTGTTCCATGCAATACGTGCCTTCCTCAGTACCCACCACCACTCATCAAAAGCATCAAGAAACTACAAAACTCAAGATAAATAGAAATAAAACCATTCTAGTCACACCATAATAAAATCAGAGGGGGTGATGAACCATGAGAGACTATGGACTCCAGAAAACAATCTGAGGGTTTCAGAGGGGAGAAGGGTGGAAGAATGCAGTAGCCCAGTGATGGGTATTAAGGAGGGCATATGTTGTAATGAGCACTGGATGTTATACGCAAATAATGAATCATGGAACACTACATAAAAAACTAATGATGTACTATATGGTGACTAACATAATAAAAAAAAAATAAGGCAAGTTTGGATAAAAAAAATGTTGACAACCAAATACAGAGGACATCTTAAAGGTATCAAGAGAAAAAAGATACATTACTTTCAAAGAAGCGACAATAAGATCAATAACCAATTCCTAAGCAGAAATGATAGAAGGTAGAAGACAATTGAATGACATCTTTAAATTACTGAAAGAAATATATGCCAACCTGCAATCCTATATCTGGCAAAAACAAAACAAAGAAACTTTAAGAAATTAAGATATAATAAAATTTTTTTTCCAGAAAACAAAAATCGGACTGTACTAAAGGAAATGCTTAAGACAAAAGGAAAGTACTTTTGGATGGAAGCATGGTTATCTAGGAAGAATTGGAAAGGGTATATTTATGGTGAATCTAAGTGGAATCTGTCAACTTCAGTAATAGTAGTCATGCCTTGTGGTGTTTAAAGTATAAATAGAATTAAAATACATGGTGAAGTAGCCACAAAAGGCAAGAGATAGGCAAATAGAGTTAAACTGTTAGAAGGTCCTAGCATTGTCCAGGAAGTGGTAATGTCCAAATACAGGTAGATTTTAGTAAGGTAAACATACATATTGCAATCTCTATGGTAATCACTAAAACAGTACTAAAATAGTATATAAATAGGAATCTGATGGAAGGAAGAATTATTATTAAGAAAAATAATAAAAGAATTATTAAGTAAAATAATAAAAAATACTTGAGTAATTCAAAAGAAGACAAGAAACCATAATAAAAATGGAACAATAAGCAGAGGAGATACATAAAACAAATATTGAAAAAGTAGTTTTAACTCCAGTATATCAAGAATTACACTAAGTATAAAGGGACTAAATATTCAAATTAAAAGCTAATACTACCAGTCTAGATTTTATTTTTTTTTTAAAGATTTTATTTATTTATTTGACACAGAGAGAGAGATCACAATTAGGCAGAGAGGCAGGCAGAGAGAGAGGGGGAAGCAGGCTCCCCGCCGAGCAGAGAGCCCGATGCGGGGCTTGATCCCAGGACCCTGGGATCATGACCCGAGCCGAAGGCAGAGGCTTTAACCCACTGAGCCACCCAGGCGCCCCGAGTCTAGATTTTAAAGACAGTAAGTATACACTGCTTATAAGAAACATGCCTTAAAGGTGGAGACATTGAAAAACTAAATCCAAAAGTGTGGAAAAAGATATACCATCAGAATCTTAACCCAAAAAATGGTGATGTATTGATAATATCAGACAAAATAGACTTTAAGATGAAAATATAACTAGGCACAAAGAGAACATTTTATAGTGATAAAGGGTCTTTCAACAGGAATATATAACAAATCTGAATTTGTACCTAAATTTCACTGGATTGAAATTATATAAAATATATTCTTTTACCACAGTGGAATTAAGCAAGAAATCAATAAAGAAAAGATAACTAGAAATTTCCAAATGCTTAGGAGTGAAGCTTCCTCATTTTTTGTCTGTGTGTTCCATCAATTACAGAGAGAAGTATCTTAGAATCTTCAGCCATAATTGTGTATTATCGATTTCTTGCTTAATTTCATTGGGGTCAAAAATATATTTTGTTTAATTTCAATCCAGTGAAATTTGCTGAGGTATGTTTTATGGCCAAGTATTTGTTTTATTTTAGTAAAGGTTCTGTGTATTCTTGAAAATGATGTATATTTTGCAGTTGTTAGTTAAGCAATATACTACATAATGATCCACAAAGGAAAAGATCATAATGGAAATTGGAAAATATTTTGAACTTAATGATAATGAAAATATGACACCCAAGCCATTAAACTAAAATAATGGGTGAGGGGAATCTATAACACAGAAGGCAGATGAATGGATAAAGAGGATGTGGTTTGTGTGTGCGTGTGTGTGTGTGTGTATACAGGTATATGTGTATATATTTATATACATACACATTCATAGTGTGTATGTATATAAATAGTGAAATATCAGCTATCAAAAAGAATGAAATCTTGCCATTTTCAGTGACATGGTATACAATATTAAATACCTAGGAATAAATCTAACAAAAGTATATAAGATGTCTACACAAACAATGATTAAATTTTATGGAGAAAATTTAAAAAGGAGGGAGTCATCATCTGTGTCAAGTGCTGCCGACAGTGGGTGAGGCCGGGGAGAATCAACCACTGGATGTGACAGTATGGAACTTGGAGGTTTCTTTGGAATGAGCATTTTCAGTATAACGGGCCAATTTCAAGGTAAAAGACTGATTCTTCAAAGTTCAAAAGAGAAGAGGAAGTGAGGATTTGGAGACAGCAAGAATGGACTGTTATCAGAGCAATTTTTTCTCATACAGGATGGCAGAGAAATAGGACGGTGGCTGAAGAGGAACATGGAGTCAAGGAAGGTCTTTATTGGGTTCTCTTGTCTTTCTTTATTAGAAGGTTGGAGACGTGGCAGCGCACAGCGGAGAAGGAGTTGCGGATTAGTGTTGTGGTTTCTTCCACAGGATTCTGGGCTCTGCGTCAGCCAGGGAGTGCAGGCAGGCATCTAGTTCTGTGTCTGCAAACATCCCGTGATGTTTAAAAGGTTTCCTGAGCATCAGTAGGGAAGTAAAGAGACAGCTGTGTTCAAAATACATGGAGTAGTTCTCGGGTTCAGCTCTGGCTCAACTCCAATTCTCTCTCAAGTAATCAAATCACTGGACCTGCGTGCGTTTCTTCATCATCTCCTATTTATCCCGGGGATAGAGTTAAAGCTGCCTTAGCATGGGTGTAAGGCTTACCATCGCCTAGCTGCTGCTCACCAATCTCTGCTCCATCTCCCACATTCTGTGCTCCCCTCTGGCTTGCCTGGGGTGACCAGCTGAGGGGCTTCGTAGAACGTGAGGCCTTCCATTTTAAAATCTAGGAGGTCTCAGGCAAACCAGGACGAGGTACTCGCCTTGTACCTCCTCTCCCCTCACACATGCTCAAATTCCTGAAAATCACTGGCAGTTCCCTGAATGCACTTGACTCTGTCTTGACTTTGCATGGCTATAGTTCTGCTGTAATATCCACCCCTCGTCTTTTCTCTTGATTAGGTCCTTTTCTCCCCTTTGAAAACTCAGGTCAAAAGTTGCATTTTCCATGAAGGCTTCCCTTCACTGCCTCCTGACCCCCATTTTGGATTGGGCCCCCTACTTCTGTGATCCATAGCATTCTTTGCTTATATTTATCATAATTCTTATCACACCAAATTGATATTTTTATCCCTCTGTTAGATTGCAAGTTCCTTCAGTTATAGGAGCTATGATTTCCATCTTTGTATCCTGAATGCTCAGCATAGTACCCACAATATACTGATGAATAAGTACTTATCAAATTCAAGAATGTGTAAACAGGCATTGCAGTAGGTAGAAGAACCGAAGAGGGTTACGGCTGGAAGAAACTATAGAGCAATGATTCCTAAGCAATGTGTGGCCCTCCACTTCTCCCTGGATGAGTTGCCAGAATTGAATCCATCTGTGAAATGTGTATACTGACCTCATGGGGTCTTGTGAAGCTAAAACGAATGAATAAATGTTGAATTCTTAGGGTAACTTTTGGTATATTGTAAGTGCTCTGGTTACCTGCTGTTGAGTAACAAAGCATCTCAGAGCATAGTGGTTTTTATTTATTTATTTATTTTTAAAGATTTTATTTATTTATTTGAGAGAGAGAGATCACAAGTAGGCAGAGAGGCAGGCGGAGAGAGAGGGGGAAGTAGACTCCCCGCTGAATGGAGAGCCCGAGGCGGGACTCGATCCCAGGACCTTGAGATCATGACCTGAGCCGAAGGCAAAGGCTTTAACCCACTGAGCCACCCAGGCATCCCAGAGCATAGTGGCTTTTAAACAGCAATAATGATTGATTTGGTACAATCTCTCTGGTTCTGAGGGTCGGCTGGGCTGGGTGGGTCTGGCTTGGGATCTCTTATGTGACTGTAGTCCGACAGCATCTGGAGCTGGGGTTCTCTCGCAGACTTCTTCATTACATGGGCCCAGAAGACTCAGATGATGGATAGTTGGCATAGCTGGGCTCATTGGGCATCTTTCTGTCTGTGTTGTTGTCCCAGCTGCTCTTCCAGCATGATTGCCCTCCAGGTAGCGAGACTTCATACATGGCCTCTAAAGGCTCTAAGAATAAGAGTTTCCAGAGAACCGAGGGGAAGCTGCATGGCCTTTCATGACCTCGCCCATGCATTTTAGCAGATGTGATATTGTCCTCTGGGGGCAAGAGTTGGTCCATGGTGTGAAAAAATACTAGTCTCTCTGTGTAAAAAAAAAAAAAAATAGACATACATGCAGTATAAGAAATATATATATTTATATATATATAATTATATATATAATTTATATACTTATATATATATAAAATTAAGATATTATGGAGGTGGCGAAGTGATTAGGGAAAAAAATGCCTGAAGAGGCTTTTTAGGGGGACAGTAATGAATACAAGAGGTTGAGAAACAGTTACTTGGCCTTAGAAGTTCCGTAGTGTCATTTTAGCTATACTCTAATGGTCAAAGTAGTCACAAGCTGGCTCAGGTTCAAGGGGAGGCACAGAGATCCCTACCTCTTAACAGGAAGAGTGTCAAAGAATTTGCTGCCACATTTAAATCCACTAGAATAAACATTCTATGGATTGCTGCAATTTTGGAGCTCGGTCAAGTGCCAGGGTGTACTAAGCAGGCCATGCAACACAGTGATGAGAGGGAACCTGCGAAGATGCAGAGGGAACTTGAACCTGTGACAAAACGCGAGGTCTTATTTATGGGTTCTTGTGCCAACCTCCCCCTCCAGTGCATGGAAGAAGGAGGAGGTCAGGGCAGTTAAGAGTCTCCTCTGCCAGCCCCACAGTCCCGTGAGGCTCCTGTGAAAGCATGCTATGTAACTGTGGATGCTTCTAGAGACACTGTGATACACAGCAGCTGTGATTGTGTAGTAATTACTGCTGACCCAAACATCCCTGTTGTAAACATTGTTGGGTGGGACCTTCTTATTTTGCAAACCAGAGGACTGACCTGGAGAGGGACAGCAGCATGGCCAGCGTCACACACAGAGATAGAGCGCTGTGACCTTGCTTTGCTAGGTACCCACTTCAATGTTGATTCCCATGCCTCGGAGAATAATTAGAGAAATCATTGGCAACTGATTGACTGCAGTTGTAACTGGGTGAAAACGCCAGACCCAGAGGAACTCCAGTAGGGCCAGGGCTGTCCCCGAGCAGGAGGGAGAGCCGTGGGCTCTGCTGCAGTGATCTGTGGACCAACTTCTACCCCTCAGTGAGAGCAGGTTACCTCAGAATGCCCTTCCTTCTCATGGGTATCTCCTTTTCTTTGCTTGATATCTTAATATGCTCATTTATCTTTTCCCTCTGCCCTTACAAAACGAATGTGTCTTCATTCATATTTCAGAAGTAACTTTATATTTCAGAAGTATAGTTCACTTTTGGATCTCCTCTTTCCTTTTCAAAACCTAACGTGGGGGAGCCTGGGTGGCTCAGTTGGTTGAGCATCCAATTCTTGTTTTGGTTCGGGTCATGATCTCTTGGGTCGTGAGATCAAGCCCTGCATCAGGCTCCTTGCTCAATGGGGAGTCTGCTGGAGATTCTCTCTCTCTCTCTGCCTCTCTCCCTGCTTCCACTCTTAGGTGTCGACCCAAGAGAATTGAAAACCTATGTCCACAGAAAGACTTACCCAAGAGCGTCCATAGCAGCTTTATTCATAATAGCCACAGATTGGAAACAGCCTCAGTGTCCATCAACAAGAGAATGGATAAACAAATTGTGGTATATTTATACAAAAGAATGCTATTCAGTAATAAAAAGAAACATACTCCTAACACAGGCAACATCATGAATGAATCTCATAAACATTATGCTGGGTGAAAAAAGCCAGAAACAAAGGAGAATATATTGTATAATTTACTGTTTGTAAGTTCTGGACTTGTAAAGCTAACTTCAGGTAGAAACAAGGAAGAGTGGTTTCCCATGGAGGAGTGGGGTGCAGGATTGACGAAGAAGGGACGTGAGGGAACTTCTGAGCGATAGTAATGTTCTATATCTTGTCACACGTTTGGGTTTCACAGGTGTGTGCATTTGTCCAAACTCAAAATGGTATTATGTTTTATGTAAATTTTACCTCAAAAAAGTCTTAAGTTAATGATATGCATGCTGAAGCTTGGAGTAAAGTGTGCTGATGTCTACAACTTCGAAATGCATAAAAAATGAGATGAATGGACAAATGGATAGATAATATGATAAAGCAAGTATAATAAAATGTTAATTATAGAGTCAGAGAGCTGGATATATGAATGTCTACTGTACAATTCTTTCAGCTTTTTAAAAAAAGATTTATTTATTTATTTTGAGAGAGAGATGCGTGCAGGGGGAAGAGCAGAGGGTGAAGGAGAAAAAGAGTCTTAAGCAGACTCCATGCTGAGCCCAGAGCCCAGTGTGGGGCTCGGTCTCACGACCCTGAGATCACAGCCTGAGCCCAAACCAGGAGTCGGATGCTCAGCAGTCTGCGCCACTGAGGCACCCCTCGACTTTTCTTTATAATAAAACGCTGGGAAAAAAACGTTATTGTTGGATAAGAAACTACTCAAAGATTTGGTGACTTAAAACACTACTCACTGTTCTGCGGTTTGCCCAGATGGTTCTTCTGCTTTGAAGGATTTTGGCTGAGATACTGAGATGGTGGGAAAGTCCCCAATAGTCTCACTTCACTGGTATTAGTCTTGACCGTCAGCTGGGAGCTCAGCTGAGGCTGTTGGGCGGGGCCCGCGGTTCCCTCCCCTGTTGACTTCTTCAAGTGGCTGCTTGAGCTTTGTCATGACATGGTGACCAGCTTCCAAGAGGGAGGTCCTTGGAGGAAGGAAGCTGAAGCTGTGAGTCTTCATCAGTTAGGCCTGGATGGGGAAATCACACTGCTAGTTTTGCTGCATTCAGGGTTCAAGGGAAGGAAAATGGAGTCCATCTCCCGGTGGGGGGAGTGATGAGAATTTGCAGCTATCCTTAATCTACCCCCAATATTTTGACTGACCACTCTGCAGGACAGATTGCCTTATTTTTATATTTTATATTCTCGATAGAAAATATTATAAAATCATTATCAAAGGTGGAGTCCGCCAGGGAGAATGTAGTCCAAATATGTAGGAGAAGAAGGATTATGGAATTATGTTAGGAAGTTAGCGGATAACAATATTATCATGTTGTTTTCCCAGATATTTCTGGATTTTGTGGTATTGGCCAGCTTTTGAAAATGGGTTTAAAACTGTGATGATTTCTTTCTTTTTTTTTTTCATTCTGAACAAATATTTACTTTCAACTTCATTTTGAATTTGTAACTTTGAATTATTTTTTTTCCCTTGAAAAAGGCATCCAAATTATGTTTCACACTACACAAAACTGGATTCATTGCTACGTCAGAGTAAAATATGAATGTTATTTCTCTTTTGTTATAGACCGGCTAGGATTCTCTGCCCTGGGCCTCCGGATTATGTCAAAGTGAAAAACACCATACTTAGAGACAGTTCATGCCTTTCCTAGTTGGGTTGCCTCATTGAGAGCATTTCCTTTTCTCAGGTGGTCAGTTTTCCTATTTGAATTAGCCATGCTTTATCCCAGCCTGACTTTTGGGGCGAGCGTTTTGGTTTCAGATCAGTGAGCTGGTGAGTAGCTAGAGGCGTGAGGACCACACCTCGGAGGTTAGTCCGAGCCCATCCTGGTTCGTACTTGTTCCGGTGTAACAGTGTCCTCTCTCTCCCTAAAGGGTCATCAGTGTGTGGTTCTCATGAAACTTCCTTCCAAAGTGGGGTGCCTGAATCCAGGGGTGGGATCAGAGGTCCCTCCTCGCCTCAGCCTTTGAACCTTTGAACCTTAGGCTCACATGTGTATTTCTCAGCTTCGGCTTGAGTCAATGGACAATTTTGCTTGTATGTACAATTGCCCAATAGAAGGTTCTTTCAAAGAGTTAATGCTCATTCTACTAAATGATTATTTAGGATTTCTGTTGATCCGTTTAGTGTGGGATTTATTGTACTTAAGGTAAATCCCATTTCTGAGATCATTACTACCATGAGTTAGGATTGCATGTGTATTTTGTTGCAGGTTTTTTGATCCTTTCATTTTTAAAATCGTCTTTAAATCATTCTTGAAATTTTCTTTAAAATTTCATTGCTTCATGGTAGAGATGAACCAGTGGACAGCACTGAGGACAGTGATCGTGGCAATGACAGTGGTGAATTTATCAGTGTGGAAACTGAAGCACACAATGGTTGGTAACTTGGCTAAGGTTACATACATGATGACCGCATAGCAGAGTTAGGCAGTGAGGACAGAATTGGCCTCTGCTTCCTGCTCATTAAAAGAAGATTTTGACTATGTTGATGCTGTGATGTGTTTCAGGTGTAGTTTATTAAAACTAAGGGCGTCCGATTCTTTATACTACCTTTGAGATGTTCTTGTCTAACCCTCCCATTCTGTAGACAAGAAAACCGAGGTACAATTATTATTGGAAGCTTAGCGACATGGGGTTTGAATTGTACATCCTGGGGTTTATTTTGGAAGAAAAGATGGAAGGGTAGAGTATATTCCAGGATAGTGATGTGCCAATGAACAAGAGAGACTGGGGTGGGTGGAGATATGGGGTTTGTGTGTCTACAAGTGTTCATGATGCGTGTGGTACAGGGTGGGGGCAAAGAAGCAAGAACAGGGAAGTGTAACACATTCCTTAACACATCTGATGAAGTCAGTGGGGTGCTGGTGATGTTAACAACCAGCTCTTGGTGGAAGGAGTGAGGTGCAGGGGGGAGGGCCTGATTTGTAGCATTTGCCAATTTCTGTGGTGTACATACTCCAACTGTGACTGATTTCAAGCTACTCATGTGATGTTACTGAGCACGGAGTTGGAAAACACAGCCTTTCTACCACACAGATAAATAACTTCAAGAACAAAGATAAACAGTAAGATGTAGTAAAATCATTAGGAAGTAATGCATTGTATTTATTATCTTTGTTTTTAATGTAATTTATTTAATTGCAATTTTATAGCATTATGCTTAACGACTGGCTTACAAAATTCCTGAACATGTAATAATTGCAGTCTGGTAAGAGCTGGCTGCAGCATACTACTGCAGGAAATCAACCAGTATGCTTTCATGATGTCACAGACCAGGATTTACCTTGAACTCTTGACAGCATGTGCCTGGAGAGGTGGAAAACCATAGTGATACCACGTTTTATTTTGGAACAGACCATCTGATCTTGCTATTAGCAGAATACAACTTGGCATCTCAGGGAGACGAATTTTATTGTGTTTAATGTGGAACAAATGTTCTTTCCTTTTATGCTTTCTTGAAGGTCAGCTGTTCCTTCCAGCTTTGTTTGGGGTTTGACTGAGGAAAGCTGATGGCTGATTGTTTACACTTGGGGCAGTGGGGCTGCTTTCTAATGACCATTGCCTAAAGTATCTCTTACCCTTTTGGCATCTCCTCCCCCAGTTTCCTTCAGCAAATATCATGGTCAACAAGGTGCTTCTTGACTTCTCCCTCCAAGTTCATTTTCGCTGTGTGTATTCTAAGCCCCAGCCACCTCAAACTGGGCACAGATGGCAGTGTATCTCATTCCCACCCCTCTGTGCCTCACTCATGCTGTCCTCTCTTCCTGGATGCCTTTTTCCCTATCATCCCCTACCCTACTACCAATCAGCTAACTCCCATTCTCCCCAGCTAACTCTGATTTATCCTTATCTCCAAATTAAGCACCTATAGGGTATCTCCCAGTTGTCCCAGGCTGGAGGAGTTGATCAACCTGCTTCAGCACAATCTTACTTTTTACACTTCATGGAAAATATTTATTGTCTTTTAGACTGTAGGTACCCTCAAGTACTTGCACTGTGTCTTGTAGAACTGTTTCTAGGCATAATACAGCACATCACTGTATACAGTAGGAAATCCATAAATGCTGCCTAATTTGTGAATATTTTCCTTCTCACCAAAATTATCGTCCTCCTGAGTCATTTCTCCCATTCCCATGTACCTAGCCTGCAATTGAGAGTCTCAAAAATCTGTCTCTATTTTCCTCTTCTGGTATCACTTCTTAGTCTCTGGCAAGAAATTTTCTCCCCTTAAGTAATGAGTCCTATGAGGAAAGAGATAATTTCCTGAAAGTGGTGGCTCAGAAGATACCTTTTGCTGAAAGGTTATTCCTGAATGCTGGCTGCTATTACTCAGATCAGCCCGCCTTAAGATAATGGGAATTAAAGGCTTACAGTTTCCAGAATTATGTCCCTCTATTAGAGGCAAATTGTCCAGCAAAGGAAAAAGAAAACCTCCATGAAAGACTCTGAGCTCCTGGGGAAGGTGAAAGGCAGGAGAGGAATGAGCAAGTTACTTTCCTGATGCTGCCTCCTGATTGGAGGTGGGCAAAATGGTTATCAGAGAGCTTCTTTGGAGCATGTCAGAAAGGAACATCTATGTAAGTTCAGGTGGCTTTCAAGGATAAAATGAGAACAGTTCCTATTTATTTTTCTTTCTGAGTTTGGACCTGGAATCTCCATTTTCCTCTCTCATCATCTCCCAGAAGCCACAGCGTGATAGAGAAGACAAATGAATGACCAGACATTCCAACTCCCTCCCTGTGGTGCTCCTCCTCCACTCCATTGATGGCAGGCTTGACCATGTGACTTGCTTTGGCCAAGGCAGTGTGAGTAGAAGTAATTTGTGTCGTGTCAAAGCCCAAGTTTTAAGGGCTGATCTCCCAAAAAGAGGCTGCTCTATTAGGCTGGGTCTCAAACTGAAGGCAACATGAATGGAGCTGCAGTTGACCTGGGTTGGGGTGGGGGGGGACAACTAGCATAATTGAGAATGAAATCCTTATGGTTGTAAGTCTCTGGAATGTAGGAGTTCTTTGTTACTACAGCAAATCTTATCCTAGACTGGTTGATATATATAGTCAGTTAAAGGAGCTTATCAGATTACCAGATTTCATAAAGGAAGGGAAAGAGCTTAATTTAAAAAAAAAAAAAAAAGGCTTTCATCAACATTAACTTATTCAATATTTATTTTAGAGAGAAGTGAATTAATATATAATAAAACAAGTTTCCTCTTTATGTAATTGTCTCTAACCTGGCATTATCTTTTGTGTTTCTATGGTAAGTTGATTGGTAGTTGAATAAGTCATTCTTTGAATATGTATCAAGGGCCTGCTATCATCCCAGCACTGTGTTAGGTCCTGGGACATAGTGGTAAACAGACGAGGTCCTGGTTCTTATGAAGCTTTCACTTTGATGGGTTAGGCAAATAAAAAAATAAAGACTAAATAATAAACCTGGTAACTTCAGAAAGTGATTAGGTTGTAAGAACAATAAAAGAGGGCAAAGTGATAGAGAGTAACTGTGTGGTAAGGGAGGGCATGGGGCATTTTGATTCATCATGGAGATATTCCTCCATATACATTACAGAGAAATAGAACTGATGCGCACAAATGCTCTTCCCCCCCTTTTAATGGGATCATAGTTTTATGTCAATCCTTTTAGTAAAAGCACTGGAATAATTTAAAGCTGAGATCCATTTTATTTTACAAATATTCTTTTTGTGATATAAACATCGAATTCAGCTGGAGTTAAGTGTGAATTTTATCTATAAAAGGACTTCATTCCAATGTTGAAGAGGACTCTTCCTGGATGACATCATAAAGACCTTGATTTCTGAAGTGTCCAGGGAAGCTCCATGACAGGGCAGTTAACTTTAGTTTGGTTCCAGAACATGGGCCCCATGTGTTCTGTGAAGCTCTGATCTAGGGCATTCCATTTTCTGATAGCAGGGCTCCCCTGTGGACAAGGAAAGGCTAAGTTGAGCTCAGAGTACTAATGGTCACAGTCACAAAAAGCATACCAACTGGCTATGTTTTCAAATTCAGTGAAGCCAACAAAACCACAAAAGTAGAGAATTATTCATATTCATCAAAAGTTGACTCCTACCTTTTGCAACAATTCTGTTCTGCAGTCAGAATCCTACAATGTCAAAGGTAAAAGGCATGCAGCTCATCATTTTATAGTTATGGGAACTGAGACCAAGATTAAAATGTGTTGTTTGAGGTTGTTTGTTCATTCAACAAGTATTTATTGAGCACCAGCTCACTTGGAGCTGGGCACCAGGCTGGTCCTTGTAATTGTAATGGGGCACAAAATCGTCTTTGTTCTTAGAAAGTTTACAGGGTCGTGTGTCTAGTGGGAATAAGAGCTGTGAAAGAAAGGCAAATCTTTTTATGAGAACTTGTCCCTAAGTAATATGAGCTGGATTTGGGGGTGGTGGCTCAGGGAGGATTCCTTGAGGAAAGGACTCCAGCAGAGAGAGGTCTGTGGGATGAGTAAGGTTTAATAAGGAGAAGGGCATATTAAAAGAGTGCTGTGAGAGCCTTCCAGAGCAGGAGGAAAAGCACCTACAAAGGACCTCTGGTAATGGGAGTATGGCATTCTCAAGAAACTGAAAGTAACTAGGGTTGGGAAGTGGAAAACAAGGAACATACATTGTCTACAGGGAAGCTGTAGACCATCAAGGGCACAGTGAAAACCTCTAAGAAAGGAATGACATAAGCAGATTTCTTCTTTGAAAAGAACATGTTAACTAGGAATAGAAGGGCCTCCATTAATACAGTAAAGATTACAAGAAGCCTGTAGCAAATATCATACTTCATGGTGAAATATTTAAAGCCTTTCCCCTTGATACCAGGAATAAAACAAGGATTTCTTTTTCACTACTTTCTGGAAGTGGTAGGCCGTTGTCATAAGGGTAGAAAAAGAAATAAAAATCATAATGATTGAGAAAAAAAATACCTGTTACTATTTTTGGGCGAAAATGATTATGTATGTAGAAAACACAAAAGAATCTACACATAAACTGTAAGCACTAATACATGAACTTTGCAAGGTTACTGGATATAAAGACACTATACAAAAATACATTGTTTTTAATGCTTGAAGCTATAAAACAAAGTTTTAATTAAGGCACATTTATAGTAGCATAAAATTTGATATTTTGAGATAGATCTAATAAAAGTTTTGAAAACTGTGAACATTAATGAAATTAAAGAAGACAAATGACTGGGTGGATACACCATATTTTTGGATCAGAAAATGCAACATTGTAAAAATGTAAGTTTTTCCTGAATTGATCTATAGATTCAGTGCAATCCCAATAAAAATCTCCTACCTTTTTGGGACAGAAGTTGACAAGATAATTTAAAATCTATGTAGAAATGCACAGGGTTAAGGCTAGTGAAAACAATCTAGAAGAAGAAAAAAATAGGTGAAGGTCTTACTCTGCTAAATACCTAGGCTTATTATTATTATTTCGTAAAGCAATCTCTATACCCAATGTGGGGCTCAAACTTACAACCCCAAGATGAAGAGTTGCATGCTTCACTGAATGAGCCAGCTAGGCGTCCCTATCCCAAGACTTATTAAAAGCTATAGTAATTAAGTCCTTCATATTAACAAATAGATGGACAAAAAAAGACCAGTGGAATAGAATAGAGGAAGCACATAATCACACAAACACAGTCACTTGATTTGTAAGGTGACACTGCAGTGTGGTAGTGAATTATATGTTTTTTTGTTTTAAGTAAGTGGTGCTCGGTCAATTGGATACTTATATGAGAAAGATGACAGGTGGATTGTAGACTTAATGTGAAAGACCAAGCAAGCAAAACCAAAACCAAACAAAACAACTGTCACAGAAGAAAATGTAGGAGAGCTTTTAATAAGCCTTGGGGTGGGAAAAATTACTTTTAGGATACAAAAAACTCTAACCAGAAAGGAAGAAGGAATAGGTAAATTGGAGTACATTAAAATTAAGAGCTTCTGTTCTTCAACAGATTCCATTAAGGGAGTAAAAAAGGAGTTCATGGAATGAAAGAAGATATTTGCAAAGCCTACAGTTGACAGAAGACTCATTTCCATAACATATAAAGACCCTTACAAATCAATAATAAAAAAGGGAGGTAGCTTAATAGAAAAAATGAGCAAAGGATTTTCACATCCATCTCACAAAAAGGGACATCTAAATAGCCAAAAAGCACACGAAAACTGTTCAACCTCATTAGGAATCAGGGAAATGCAAATTAAAAGCACGATGGTATACATTCGTACCCCCACCAGAATGGCTAAATTGAAAGTGACAGATGATAGCTAATGTCGAAAGGAATGTGGAGCAATCAGAACTTATACAGTGCTGGGAGGAGTGCAAGTTGGTTACAACTACTTTGGAAAACTATGTCCGCAAATGTTGAACATATTCCCACACTATGACCCAATACTTGGGCTTTTCTAAACCCATCAGAAATGCATACATATGTTTGCCCAAGTACATGTATGGAAAATACTAGAACATTTACATCATGTTGCAAAAGCACAATGTAGTATACTATAGTATAGTGTGCCTAGGGCAATGACTAGAGAAGGTACAGGTGGTGGGGGGGTGGGTCCTAGGGATACTGGTGGTGTTCTGCTTCTGGATCCAGGTGCTGGTTTTGTGGGTATGATCACTTTGCAAAACTCATCAAATTGTACCTTATGATTTGTGTATACGTTGTACCTACTGTTAAATAAAAAATTTCATCTTAAAAAAATAATTTTTGCAGAGTAGAGAAGATAGCAGAGCGGGCAGTCTGGATGTGGGGTGTCAGGCAGCTCTTGCAAGACCCCAGGCCCGAGATGGAGCTGGTGGTTGAGAAGTAGCAGAGTAGGTTCCAGAGAAGAAAACCAAGAGGCCTTCGGGATGCATTGGCTGGGGCAGGATGTATGAAGGCGAGGTGTCAAGATTGACTCCCAGGTGCTGACTTGTGTAACCAGACAAAGGTGTTTTCCTCCCCAGAAAGGGGGCACAGCGGGGGGGGGGGGCAAGTTATTGGGCAGGTGGGTGGTAGAGATGAAATTGGGGTTCCAGAGAGTACACAAGTAGACTCACTGGCTAGGCAGTTGGGTATGTAGGTCTGGAGTCCAGAAGAAAGGCTTGAAAGGCAGGCTCTTAATAAACTGACCTCTAAGAAGTGGAACTTGAACTGAATTTTTTGAAGAAAGATACCAATTATCCACGTGCCAGGCATCCCTGGGCTAAACACTTTATCCATGTAGTCTCCTTCAGTTCCCAAGTCCATGGTGATACTGTGGGTGTGTGATGTTACCTAAGAGCGAGTATGCTTAGAGATGTTAAGGAAATTGCGGATGGGTTGAGCTTTAGGGGGAGGGTTGGAAGGTGGATCGCAGGGATTTCCAGATTCAGATCTTCTGACCTAAAGTTCTGGGCGTTGCTGTTGAATCCCATTACTTAGTGGACTCTGTGTGGCGACGGACCCCAGATGACATGCACGGGGAGCCACAGCATTTCTACTGGAAGAAATCTTTGAGAAAGGATTACATACATCTGTCAGTCTGGGAAGGCGCTCAGAGGTTTGGACTTCGTGATTGTTCCAGATCAGGTTTAGAAGATAAACTCTCAACATTACAATCTAGTTAAGCCACCTGCCAGCTAAGTGACCCTGGGCAAGTCACTTAACTTACCCATGCTTGTGTTCTCTGTAGTTGCATAAAAAAATCACAGCACACATTTATCATCTGACAGGGTTTGTGGGGCAGGAATCCGGGCACCCCTCAGCGGGGTCTTCTCCTCATGGTCTCTCACAGGTTGAATGAGGGGTTGGCCAGCGCTGAGCTCTCATCTGAGGCTTGCCTGGGGAAGGATCGGCCTTCAGGCTCCCATGCTGGCAGGATCCAAACCCCTGCAGGAGATCAGACTGGGGCCTTAACTCCTCGCTAAATGTCAGTCAGCTGGAGGCTACTCTGAATTCCTTCTGAGGCAGGGCTGTCTGTGCGATGGCTTTACTCATGAAAGCTGGCAATAAAGAGAGTCAATGAAGACCATCTCCGAGCAAGATGGAAGTTATAATCTTAAGTAGCATATCATGGCAGTGGCATCCCATCGCCTTTGTGCTATCCTATTGACTAGAGCCAGGTCTCAGATCCCGCCCATATTCAAGGGGAGAGGACCACACAAGGCATGACCACCAGGAGTCAGGGACCATTAGGGGCCACTTTTGTGTCTGTCTGCCATGAAGCCTCAGTGTTCTCATCTGTAGAATGGGAATGGCAGTAATACCCCCCTCATGAGTGGTCGTGTGGAGTAAAGAAGATAATAAAGTTAATACATGTAAAGCACTTAGCACAATTTCTAGAACATATTTATGCTCCAAAAATGGTTCATTGCTATTTTTATTCTTCCGATTCCGAAATCATATGGCAGTGTAAAAGGATTCTCTCTCTCTTTTTTTTTTATTTTTTTTTAAAGATTTTATTTATTTGACAGAGAGAGATCACAAGTAGGCAGAGAGGCAGGCAGAGAGAGAGGGGGAAGCAGGCTCACCGTCGTGCAGAGAGCCTGATGCTGGGCTCGATCCCAGGACCCTAAGATCATGACCTGAGCTGAAGGCAGAGGCTTTAACCCACTGAGCCACCTAGGCACCCCACTCTCTTTTCTTTTTTTAATAAATAAATTCACCAAAGATGGCCCGCTTCTTCTGGGGCATTTGAAATACAACGTCATTCACAAGCAAAACATGCACACCCAACTGGGAAGGAAACCCACTTAGTAAAAAGTGAGACCAGTAACCTCCAGGTAGCACCACATGGAAATACAAGGTATTTAGTGCCATGTCTGGCACTAAAATACGAAAAGTTAATGCCCCCACTATCTAATAGGGTCCACAGTCCCCTTTCTGCAGATACATAGACCGTGGTTCTATCACATTAGGCTGCAGCATGGAGAACGTGTTGAAGTTCAAATACAGACTCATTGGCGTGCAAGTACAAATATCTGCCTTTTAGTCACGGACAAGGAAAACATGCATTCTACTTGCTGCTATAAATCAGCAGGCTTTCAAGGGACCCTTTGATAATGGTTTTGACAGTAAGCCTTCAGGAGATAGAGGAAAGGGGTTGGACTGGGAGTCAGGAATCTTGGGTTTGAATCCCGACTCTAAGGACAATGATCCTTGTGCCTCTGGTCCAGTTACTTCCTTCTGGCCCTCCGTTGGCTCCTCTGGAGTAGGAGAGGTTTTACTCTTCTGCCTCTAGGACTCGTTCCTCTGATGAATTTCTTTGATTCTAAATTTCAAAGGCATGTTGGACTTCTAGGTCTACTAGAAGTCGTTGGAGGGGTAGCCTGCCTCTCGTCCTGTATGAAGGTTAGAAGGTCAAGGCATGCTGCTCCCGACCCCCTGGGCTTAATGTTCATTTCTTAACCTGAATTTCAAGTTGATCCTGCAAGAACGTCTTGTGCCTAAATGCATCTGAGGATAAAAATAAGCTTCTGTGAGTTTTCCCCAGGGGCGAGCAATTCCACATCCATTAGTAACCTCAGTTCCACACAACTGCTTGCCACAAGGTGTGCGTTCATAGAATGCTAAAATGTTTTTTATTAAAGATTTTATTCATTTATTTATTTATTTATTTATTTATTGAGAGTACGAGCAAGGGGAGGGAGAGTAACAAACAGACTCTGCGCTGAGCATGGGGCCCGACACGGGGCTCAGTCTCAGCACCCTGAGAATCATGACCTGAGCCCAAATCAGGAGTCGGATGCTTAATCGACTGAGCCACCCAGGCGCCCCAGGATGCTAAAACGTTTTATGGAAAGGAGACTGGGGCTGGTATACCAAGCCTGCTGGATGATAAACCTGCTGTTGCCATTATATTAAAAGAGGATGTCCTAGGATTTCAGGAGAGGTTGTTCATTTGTTCATCTGCTCATTCAAACGTCAGCTAAGCACTTAGTAACTAATGTGTGTCAACCCGGAGCACTTGGGGATACAGCTCTGAAAGGGGGTTCGATCTTCAGAAGCCTAGAGTGTAGCGGGATAGGCAAGTAAAGGGGTAATTTTATGTATATGCCACTGGACAACTGGTGACATTTTTGCTTTAATGTCACACTGTCTTTGGTTGGAGGACGAGGATAGTGGTCCTTCTATAGCCAGGCGCTATTCTACGGGCTTCACGTATATTAACTCCTTTAATTTTCACGAGGACCCTTTGAGGTAGGTTTTAATTTTAACTCCCATTTTACAGTTGAGGAAATTTGGGGCTGAGGAGAGGTCCAGTTACGTGCTCAAGGTCGCACAGCTGGGAAGTGGTAGGTCAGGAGCCTGGCGTAGGAGGTCTGCTCTCGACCACACTCCATGCCTCATAGAGCTGTCCGTTCCTCGGGCATTTACGGCATGTTTGCTGTGGGCTAGTGGATGGGGGCGTCAGCGCTGTGTCTCCTGCCCTGGAGGGGTTCGCAGCCCACCACGCGGAAGTCTGTGAGGAGAGGCAAGTGCAGAATACCGTGGTGTCCATCCAGAAGAGCCTGGTGTGCACCCCCACACACGTGTGCTCATTCATCTTGGTGCCCCCGTCTGTACACACGGTGCCGGCGCGATGGTCTCTTTAATGCCCCGAAACATCCCTTGCTCCCTGTTTGCTCTTAGCCCGATGTGTATCCCAGGATGAAGACAGACAGACCTTCGGCTTTCAAGAAATGCCTGAATGGTTTTGTTGCTGTTGCCGTATCGGGAACATCAATATTATTATCTAAATAATAGCTTTTAAAAATCAAGTGTACAGTCTTTTCTTTTTACTCAGACTCATCCTATGATGGGTTAGGGTGCTAGTTATAGTTCCTCCTGATGTGCATTAAAATCAGTGCACAACAAGGGGCGCCTGGGTGGCTCCATGAGTTAAGTGTCAGACTCTCGGTTTCAGCTCAGGTCATGATCGGGGTCGTGAGATCGAGCCCCATGTCGGGCTCTGAGCTCAGTTCGGAGTCTGCTTGAGATTCTCTCTCCTCTGCCCCACCCCCCCTGCTCTCTCTCTCAAACGAATCTTATTTTTTCTTTTTAAGATTTTATTTATGTATTTTTGAGAGAGAGAGAGAGAGAGCACGAATGGGCAGGAGGGGCAGAAGGAGAAGCAGACTCCCAGCTGAGCAGGGAGCCCGAGGTGGGTCAAATAAATAAATCTTTAAAAAAATATATATATATATGTGACAATTCACATAAAAATCATCCGTGGCCCTTATAAAATCCTGCCGTGGCCCACCATGGAGGAGCCGCCTGCCACATTTTGTGTCGAGCACTGTACCGCGGTCGCCTGACCCCTCTTGTCTTGGTAATGAGGTATCATCTTAGGGACTTCTAATTTTTCCAGGAACAAGGGCAAGTGCCAGCTCAGAGTAGGAAAGTGCTGCGATGCTAACATACCATTTTAATTTCTAATCAGGGTTACGTACCAGGGAAAGGCTCTCAGGGCCGAAGGGTCCAGCAGGGGAGACCTTTGGCCTGGGGGGTGTCTCTCAGCGGCTCAGCTCTCGTTTCCAAGGCTTTGCCACCCTTTGAAACAAGAGCCGCTTCTCTGCAGACCATCTGCTTCACCTCTGCTTGAAGATGGTATCCCGGCTTCTGTCCTGCCCTTCTAGGAGCAGGGCTGAGACCCCTGTGTCATTGTCAGACGTGTTTGTTAAGCATTCTCATGGTGTTTTGGAAAAGTGTGGTTGCCGCCCAGACTGCCAGATATGCCTTCAGGGTGGACAGCGATGAAAGCAGATATGTCAAAGGCCATAGTGATCTGAGCAACATTAGGGAAAGCCTGACATCCTCCTGGGAAAGGTTAGGTCAAGCATCTTGTGGGCAGAGGAAAAGTGTCAGTGTATAGATGAGCATCTTGAGAGCTTGATTCTTTGCCACTGGCTGAAACCTCCTGGTGATACCCATGACTTTCAGCCCTGCTTCCCCTCTTCCTTCAACCGTATCTCCTTTCCCATCTTTTGTCTGCGTCTCTCACTGTCTTTCCTGTGCCCTCCCCCACGGAGTCATTGTTGCTACAGCTCAATTTCTACCCTATAGTTGCACCTCTCTTCACTGCTGGAACCCCCGGCCTGAGAGGCGAGGAGACCTGAATTGCTCTGTTGGGCGGATGTGACACGCGCTCTTGGGGTCCTGGGTTGGAATTTACAAAAAAAAAAAAAAGAAAGCTGTAGTTAGAAAACTTGAAGTTCCTACTGTGATTTAAAAGGCCCTACATGGTCTGGCCACTGCCCACCCTTCCAGCTTTCTCTTGCCTTTTCTCCCTGACTCATCAGGCTCCAGTTTCAGGTTTCCCCGTTCCTCCCCATGCCACGCTCGTGCCTTTGCACCTGTTGCCGCAGCTTAGCATTCTCCCCAGGGTCAGCACATGGCCCCTTCGTCTGCATTATTGTAGCCTGAGACTCATGAGAAGTCTCCTTGGTCCCTTTGACTGTGGTGGGTCTCCTCTTGTCCCCCTCTCTCCCACCTGTCTCATTTCTTTGTAACACTTTTGTTATCTTAAAGCATCTTCTTTGCCGTGTTATGCGTTTAGGATCTGTTTTGTCCATGGGACTGTAGCTTCTTGAAGACAGAGCCTTTTTTCTGTGTTTCCATGTCTATCCTCAGTGCCTGGAATAGGACATGGGCCAGATCGGATACGCAAACATTTTTTGAAGGAACGAATGGATTAATTAATTAATGTGAGCAGAAAATAAATGTTGGTTGAATTTTATAGAACTGGTTTAGTCATCGTATTATGGAACAGGTTACAGTCTCTGGTAGGCTGTTTGATGCATAAGGTGGGCTAGCCTTGGAACCTGCCTGGCTAAGTCAGGAGAGGACTACTGTAGGCCAGCAGTGGGTATGTTCAGTAAAAAATGTCTAACCAGAGACATGTCCTTGCTTTTCCTATCTTTTGGAAATCCATGGATCTAGCTGATTTGAGTGCTTCTGGAATTTTTATTTTGTGGTCTTCCTTAATTCTTTCTTGGGAGAAAGAATCTTAATTTCAGAAATAATAATGGTAACAAAACCCACTTATCGAACACTTAGAATGTGCATAACATGTGCTAGGTATGTTATAGAAATTACCTGATTTAATCAAGACGCCGTTATGGGTTGTATTATTCCCCCCACCCCAACAAATCAAATGCTGAAGTCCCAAGCCTCAGTACCTCAGAATTATTTGGAAATGGGGTAGTTGCTGATGTAATTAAGAGAAGGTCACTAGAATGGGTCCTAATTCAGGATGACGTATATCCTTATAAAAAAGGGAAATTTAGATATAGAGACACACATGGGGAAAAGACAATGTGGGGGGACACAGAGAGAGCCATTTACAAGCCCAGGAGAGGGGCCCAGAGCAGATCCCTTCCCTCACAGCCCCAGAACAAACCAACCTGCCAACACCTTTATTTTTAGACTTCCAGCCTCTGGGCCTGGTAGGGGTGTTGGCCAGGTGGATACCCTAAAATTATCAACTCTCTACAGGGAGGTGAGATAGTGTGGGGGTCAGGAGCCTGGACATGAATCCCTGTTCTCCCATAGGCTGTGTGACCTCGGGCAAGGGACAGAACCTGGCCGAGCACTCCATACTTCATTTCTGAAATAGCTAATGGTCATAGAACCTGCCGCACAGGATCGTGCAAGGATTGCATGAGTTCGTACTCATAGAGCACCTCAGTGTTTCCTGGCACAGAGGAAGCTGGGGGTAAGCTGGAGGTATTGGCACCATTGTGTGGAGGTCACCTCTGTCTCCTGCAGCAATAATTCTTCCTGGGGACGCTTCTCTTTTCCAGGGGGCCTCCTGGGGGACCCTTTTGCTTCTCACGGGGATTGTGGGAAGCTACTGGCATTTGGTGGGCAGGAAAAAGTGGTAATTGTCCTACAATTCAGAGATTTTTTCCCTCCTCCTACATGTCTTGTGAATCACGTGATGCCAGATGTCTGTGCAGGTGAAGAACCTGTGGACAATGATCCAGTGGTAGAATTTTTTTTGTATGGTTAGATTTTTGTAGCTGCCTCATCTGTTACAAGAACTAATTCTTGTTTCCAAATGCCAGGGTTGACAATATTCACCTGCTTCTCTCTTGACTCTGAATGACCTCAAGGTGAACGAGTGATCATAGGTTAGTCCTGCCTAAGAACTTACTTTTCAAAAATAGACATTATTTTTTTCTTTATTTTTTAATTTAATTTTATTTTTTCAGTGTTCCAAGATTCATTGTTCATGCACCACATCCAGTGCTCCATGCAATATGTGCCCTCTTTAATACCCACCATCAGGCTCACCTAACCCCCCACCACCCTCCCCTCTAAAACTCTCAGTTTGTTTCTCAAAGTCCGCAGTCTCTCATGCTTTGTCTCCCCCTCCGATTTCCCCCAATTCACCCTTCCTTACCTTCTCCTAATGTCCTCCGTGTTATTCCTTATGCTCTACACGTAAGTGAGACCGTATGATAATTGACTCTCTATGCTTGACTTATTTCACTCAGCATAATCTCCTCCAGTCCCATCCATGTTGATACAAAAGTTGGGTATTCATCCTTTCTGATGGCTGCATAATATTCCATTGTGTATATGGACCATATCTTCTTTATCCATTCGTCTGTTGAAGGGCATCTCAGCTCTTTCCACAGTTTTGTGATTGTGGCATTAATTTTAGCATATATTCCTTTCACTTTATTTCTCCTTTACAATTAAATTGGGTCGTAAAGGGAAATCCCAACATATATTATAAAAACAACCCTTGGAGTCACAGAGAGAGCAGCAGCTGTGCCCTGTGGTGCCTCTCTGTTGATCTGAGGTCTGTTTCTCAATTTCCCGTCCCTGTGGCAGCTCTCCAGATAGCTCAAGAGGGAGATAGCGTTCACCTGCTCAACCCCCACTGCATCTTCACTTTTCCCAGACGTTCATCCCTAGTCCCTTCAGCCTGTTCCTGATGACGTGGCTTCCAGACTCCTCGCTGTCCTGGCTGCCCCCCCTCCGACTGGGCTCTGGGTTCTCTCCATGCTGCTCATGAGAAAAACCAGCCTTAAGTAGGAAACTGTAACCTGTTTTTACAAATCCGCAGAAAATAAAGTTGGGCCTGGGGCTGGGCCTTGGGTATAGGAGCCAGTGTGCAGAGTTCCATCCGGCACAACAGGAAATCTTCCCATGAAAACTTTTCAGTAAGAAGAGAACACCGACCAAGCAACCAAGCAGAAATCCCCCAAACACCAGCCCACGGAGGGTTTCGGTCGTGGTGCTGTGTCTCTCCCTTAGGGGCAGCGGGAGCTTTGCTGCTGGGGACACACCACTGTTTGTCGTTTTTCGGAGGGTGGTCATTAGAACATCATACTCCCACATCATGGAATTCTTTCCAAAACTCGGAGAAAGGAACCAGGGATGCAGGTTTTGGGGAAAATCACCCAGGGAATGTGATTCAGGTATGTGAATACCTTCAGTATCAGGTCTCCATCGTGACCATGTTTCCCTGACACCACAGTCAAGTAGGAAGCATCTAGACCAGACCCTTTGTTTTGATTGACATAGAATCACTTCTTCTGTGAGCTTGTGCCTCTCCTTCTGGAAGGAGTCTTCTCCGGGCACTTCCAGGACTGACTTGACCAGGCCACTGATCAGCTGGGAGCTTCCAGATCATGATGGTGATGGCTCTGGAGTTTTCTGGGCCTTTCACCAACCCAGGATTGGTCCTGGTGAATTCTAGTTTGAACGTGTCCCCTTTAGCCTGACAAAGCCACTAGGGGCAGGGCTCCCTCGGGGCCTCAGGAGCAATGTGAGTTAAATAGCCCTTGAGTCAATCAGCTGCAGGGCGCTCTGCTTTGAAAAGTGTCTTATGCTTTTTGTAAGTTTTGCATCTCGTTCACCTGACAACTACATACCCTGCAAACCGCCATCTTTGTGCTTTTCCCTACATCGCAATGGAGCAATCGTTTTTTACACCAAGGAAGGCTCAGTGCCATGTCGTAACCACGTCTGTTGCAATTGTTCTGAATGATCTGGAATTTCGCACAACTCGAGACAGCCAGGAGCGAGGCTTTCAGAGAAGCCTCGGGTTCATCCAGACTAGAGCGCTGGAACAAACCGCCCAGAAGTGGTGTCATTCCAAGTCGGACGAGCGAGAACCCCGCTGTCAAAATGTCAAGAGAAGCATGAGGATGCTGAGCTGCCCCAGGACCCAGAGTTAAGAAGATGCCCGGACACATAACAACGGCCAGAGCAGGGACGATTTCAGGAGACAGGGCAAGGATCCACAGCCTCTTGCTGGTGCCTCGAATCTGGCTCACTGCCTCTTCCCTTTAGCCTGCAAGCTAGGAATGATCTTTACATTTTTTTATGGCTGGAAAAAAAATCAAAAGAAGAGTAATATTGAGTAACATATAAAAATGATGGGAAATTCAAATATCAGTGTCCATAAATAGTCCTGTTGGAAGGACCAGGACAGAGCATCTAAATAAAAATGATGTTTTGGAGAGGAGTCTGAGGGCAAGGACGTGGGACCGTGGTTAAAATAATGAGCTCCTATCCAAGTTAATAAGATAACACTGTTGAATGATACCGGCCTAATCTGATTTGCACTGGAGCCAAGGCTGAAATGCGTTCTTTGCTTGAAAGGAAATGTAGCCTCAGTGATACTAATATTCAAGCAATTTACCAAGTGATAAAACGCAAGTAATTTATTATAATTTTACGATGAGATCTCTTTCCTTGGCTTGGGGAAGGTTTTATTGCCTCGAGTCTTGCAATTTCACTCTTGCTAATATTGATTTTACTATAATCTCTTTCCCTTTTTTACACTTCTCAAGCTATTTCTTGATTTGGACAGAATTCACATTTTTAACACAGTTGAAGATATAAAAACCAACCTTCAAGAAAACGCATTATGATAATTATATTTCCCCACCGTTGGCCCATATTATGTGTGTGCCAATGGAGAAAAATGTATTTTTAAGTTGCTAGGCTTTTCTCTCCCCTTGGTCTTCTTTTGGCTTAGAAAGGGGGAGCCAAAGGGGACAGGAGTGTCCACGAGGGAGGTCCCTGTCTGTTAGGAAGGCTTTGTAAGACTACCTGGAAGGGAGACCCACATTCCCTCAGTGGGCCTTGGCAATCCTGGCAAAACCCTTTTGCTGCAGCCCTAAATTACTTCAGAAAGCCACACGCGTTACATCTGTGATTTTATGTAATCCCAGGAGGTAGGTGGGATTCATGGTGCCGTGTTACAGAGGAGGGAAATTAGGTGTCTACAGTTGAAATACTCTACCCAAGCTCCCACAGTGGCTACATGATGCAGTAAGAATTCAAGCCCAGCCTCTCTGGTTCCATTGCTATGCGATCTTGCCACTACCCTGGGACTGAGGGCCTCTCTGGATGGCCTTTCCACGGGGACCAGGGACCCAGGTACTTTAGAGCCCTGGAAGGAAGGGCCACACGCAGTCAAGCCTGAAAGTTCTGTGTCTCTTTAAGAGCGTGCTAGTGCTCAGCCTCGTTGCTAGGCTAGCTGCGTTTCTAGGGAAGCTAATTAGAGCATATCTCAGTTCCGCACATCTCAGGGTGGGTGTTCATTTCTCTTCTCTCCCAATGCAGGAAGCGTTGCCAGAGCTTGGTGTTAAATAAAAAGGACAGTTTGGGGCTCCTAGGTGAACTGTTGCCGCATTTATTAAACACTTTGCACGTATTCTTAGCTGCACTAGGGAAGACATAAGAAACTCTTTCTCTACGAGCCTGATCTCATACTCAGGACTCTGGCTCACCAAGCAATTTCATGAACATGACCCTATGTACATTCCTCAGGGTTAAATATTGTACCCATTTCTCAGATGAAGGAAACCGAAGAATGGCTGACTGGAATCCCATACCTGGGGTTCCATAACTTTAAAAGAGCCGTGGGTATAACTCAGCCTTCCTGACTCCCAAAGAGTCAGTGTTTGGGGCACATTTATGATGTCCGTGACCCCTTGTGGACCCTCTGCGAATTGTTAGAACAGCTCAGAGAAGCTCCCTTGAGATGCATTTTCCTAATTTTCTTTTATAGGCTTCCCTCGGCTGTTTCCCAAGTAGATTTTATTGTGGTTTTGCTTCCACTAGACCTTTGTCCTGGTGTCAATGGCCTTTATTTCCCATTAGCCTCTCAAAGCCCATACATCGCTGAGCATGCATATTTTACAAACCCCACAAAAACCTACAGTTGCCATGAAGATCCAGAAAGAAAACAGAGAAACTGGGCTTTGCCCCTGTGCCGGTATTGCATTAAGAAAATAAGTGCAGTCATTTTTGTGTGTACATTTGGGATTTTTTTTTTCCTGGGTTAATTCCAGGGCAGTTAACATGAATAAAAATGTCTCTGCTGGGCTCTGGCAGCATTCTGGAACTAGCTTATCTTGATCAAGCTTGTCTCTTCTATAGTTTCTTTTAAAAATGTCTTTTTGAGATGAGTTGGCAGCCATCCTGCTCTATTTCCCGTTCGTCTGGCGGAAGGCGAGTAGAACATGTGTCTTCCCCTCTCACTCTGGGTAGTAGGTAGTATGTTTGCAAAAATAGACCACATCTCTTCCCTCTCTGATGGATGTTAGGCCAGTTGGAGTCAGAGGCTTGGGGTCCTTTCTCTTCTTTTTCCCATTTTCCCTTGCAAATGCTGTTCTTTACACACTGGCACCTGTTGTGATGCCTTTACTCCTTAGTTTCTTCTTATTTCTCTACAAAAGGCTCCATACCCTGAGATGTGTGTCTATAAACATTGACCACCTGATGATTGCTTTCTGGACTCAGAAAGCAATTTGTACAGCGTTTGCATTTCCAGTATAGAAACTGACCATCTCTCCTTCTCAGGAGAGGTGAAGGAACAACCTGCTTTAATTGAGCACTTACTATAATCTAGACCCATGCATTTGTTCTTCATCGTGAACTTGAGCTTTCTTTTATCCTAGTTTTACAGGCCTGGGGGAAGGTCTGCAGGAAGGTTTGTCGCCCAAGTCACTTTACCAAGTAAGTGATAAACTAAGATTTAAACCGGGCCTGTTGGGGCACGTGGGTGGCTCAGTGGGTTAAAGCCTCTGCCTTCGGCTCAGGTCATGATCTCCGGGTCCTGGGATCGAGCCCCGCATTGGGCTCTCTGCTCAGCGGGGAGCTTGCTTCCCCCTCTCTCTCTCCCTGCCTCTCTGCCTACTTGTGATCTCTCTCTCTGTATCAAATAAATAAAATCTTTAAAAAAAATAAAATAAATAAACCGGGCTTGTTGGACCACAGAGCATATTTCATGAAACCCTGACATCTACCACGCTTCAGAGGCTCTCTGTGGGGTTAAACGCAGCTCTTGCTCTCTTGGCTAAAATTCTCCACTGTGCCCTAATCCTTTTTTTTTTTTTTTTTCCTCCTAATCTGAAAAAGCACGGGGCATGCTGTATGGGATTTTTCCAGTTTGGGAGAAGACTGTTGGTATTCTGTTTCCAGTGGTTGAACTTAAACAGAGCATGATTTATCTTCCCCCAGAGCCGTCATGCTTAGGTCCATGGGTGCCAAGCCCCTTCGCCAAGACCACAGAAGCCACATGGTGTTGCTAAGCGGTGGGCACCTGAATGCAGGGAACCAGACAGGATAATGATCACAATAATAATGACTGATGTTTATTGGACATGTGTGCCCCAGGCACTGATCAGAATGCTTTATGTGAATTAAGTCATTTAATCCTTGCGAGATCACTATCATTACATTATTATCCCCATTTGGCAAATGAGGAAACTGAGGCTCATTGATTTTGTTACTACTTATCCTTGACTAATATAGAGTTGTTTTACTATTTATCTGTCTCTCCCTCTAGAAGGTAAACTTCATCAAGGCTGGGTGGTTTTTGATTTGTTCACTGTTATATCCCCATTGCCTAGAAAAATACTTAATACATAGTAGGTGCTTCAGAAATAGTGTGGGATGAATGAAGTCATGTAGACTGGAGACAGGACAGAAGCCACCCATGGATTGTTCTCTAGAACCTCCATGTTTTTATCTGTTCACTGGCCAGTTGGTTTAACTGACCTATTGTCCGGGGGCATCTGGAGGAGGCAAGATAGACTCTTGCTCGCCCTTGCCTCTGTCAGGAAACCTGTGACTTTCCAAGCACTGGCTGGGGCCAGGTGCTGTGCCTGGCACTCAGAGGCAAACTGTCCGTGTGAATGAACAAAGAAATAATTCCCATGGCGGGCGATTCTGTGGAGTGGGAATTTACCAGGAGCCTGGGGTTCAGGCACTGATACTGGATGGCTCCTCCCCAGAGGAATGTGGTGACTTACCCACGGCGCCCTCCCCACCGGCCATGGTGCCAGCTCTCCAGGAGCTTTTGGTCCAAATAGGCGTGCCACCCAATGATGGTTAATTCCATGTAAGTGTGCCAAGTAGACAGGAGGTTACAGCTGAGGCAAGGAGAAGTGAAAATGTAGAGCGAGAGGCTGTTATCCTTGCAAAACAACAGCAGCAACAACACAAAAACCCAAAAAAACCTTTTCTGAGGAAACTTTCCTGTCTTGTCTTCCTCTCCCCTGCTTTCTCCCCAGTCATCTCTGTTCCTCCGTTTATCAAATGTGGGCCACGTTGTCGTACTTTCTGACACAAGTTTTCCTAATAGATCGGTCCCCTCTCTTCTTCCCTCATTTAGATCCTGTGTATTTTCTTACCAGTCAGTTGATTTTGTTTGAACGATTAGCAGAAACTCCTCAAACACCAGTAAAAATTCACGAAACAAAACTAAATGAGCTCGCTGAATGCCTATATTGACATTTATATTTGCAAGATTCTTTTAAACAGCAAAACAACTGTGCATAGATTATATGTATAATTGGGAAGAACTCATTTCCTCACGTGGATGAATGCCTTCTAGAATGTTCCCCCCCAAGGATGAATGAGAAGACTCCTTGAAACTGATAAGCCCAATTCGAACAGTTTACTCCGGTTATTCTCATAGGATCAAAATTCCACCTGTGAGGGAGGTTGGGGCAACAAGTGTCTCCTCTCACCTCATCCTTCAACACACATGTGGACGCATGCACACACGTGTGCACATCCATGAACCCATCCTTCCAAGACAGATGTCTTTAACGTGTTGTAAGGTGTTTAATCTGCAGCACAGATGAGTAGAGGGATTCCGACTGGTGTAGCTGGGCACATTTCCTCTGATGAGTGAATTTAGAATGAAAACCCTTTATAAAGCATCTGAGCTAGTGAGGTGATGGCATTTCCTCCCAGTTTTTCGTCCTGCCTATCTGCGGTGTGAAGTTTGTTTTGAGAGCTTATGGCGTAACACTCAGTGGGTGAATTGATGTCATGATATGGTGATGTTTGCTTCTAGGCAGAATTTACCAACAAGCAAAATAAGGACAGAGAATGAGAGCATATTAATCTCCACATGTGAACGTGATGATCTATACCCTTCTAGGGGGACACTGTAGAACTAATCATAATAGCTGTAATTTGATAGTCATATTAATTTGTGTGTATGTGCACTTTAACTTTTAAAAGCTCGCTCGCATATATGGAATTAATTAGTACTGACTAGCAGAAGGCCAGGAGAAACTTGACGCTCACTTGCACACTACTGTTTAGAAATGACGTGTTCCATTTAACATGATTTTAAATCTGTATTGGATGCTTGAAAAATACTGTGTACTCCCAAATAGGTCATTAACTGCTACGTTTCTGATGTCTCGGTATAATTGGAATGACGTCTTGTTGATAATTGTTGCGTGCTGTTCTAATCATATTGGGTAGTGTATCTCTGTGTGTCTATTTTGGCCAAAAGAGCAAAGTATATTAGCACAAAGAGATCCCAGTGCACCGTTGGTTAGGACAGTTCTGATCTTCCCTTACCTGAACCCACTGCTTATGCTCTAGGAGGGCTACAGGGCCAAGTGGGGAAACCCATAAGCCTGTTGCCCTAAGTGGCTTAGTGTGTTGGGTAATGCCAGTTGCTCCTAAAGCCTTGGATGATGGCGTGAGGACCCGGTGGGAGTGCGGTCTGCGACTGTGTTATACCCCGGCTGCTTTGGATCTTTGATTGGTGGGCTCACAGCTACCGGCAAGAGAATGACTAGACTGTGCATGTGTTGGGTCCTCTACAAGCCCCCTAGGGAACTGGAGTGTATCACCCTCGGATCTAGTCATTGTAAGCATGACTCCCAACTGGTTTAAGCAGAAAAGGGAAAGTTATTGGCTCGTATAAGTAGAAGTCTCTGGAAAGACGGAGCCAGTGTCAGGGGCTCACCTGCATCTTCAAGTCTTGGTTTCTCTTCAGTTCTCAGCCCCACCCTGCTCCATGCGGGCTTCGCCTTCCAGCAGGTTCTCCTCAGTGAAGAGCTCTTGTGGGGACATCCTTACACATGGCAACCCCAGCAGAAAGAGGGCTTCCAACAAAACCCAGATTGAAGGCTCAGTGATTTGACTTGGCTTGTAGGTCCGTGTTGGAAGAATCACTGAGCCTGGGGAAGCGGGATACCCTGACTGGCCGGATTTGGGGTACGTGCCCATTTCTGAGATCTAGAGAGGGAGGAGCCAGTCTCCTGGGCCAAGTTGATGGAGAAAAATTAAGGAGGGGATAGAGCTATCAAAGGAAAGAAGGAATGGTTGCTGGGCTTGGAAAACAATAAGTAGATGGGCTCTCCATGGGGTCACTAGACTTTTGGGTCTGACTGATTCTGCAGTGTTTCACACAGCCCATAACTGCGCTCCCTTCTCTTTTCCTGTTTCCAAGACATCCATCATGTCCAAATAGTCACTGAACATTTGCTACTGAGGTCAGCGCTGGGGTAGGTTCAGAGATGAATAAAGGCACAGGTCTCTCACACCCAGAGCTCACCATCTGTTGGGACACACTCTCACACACACTCCCCCCCCCCCCAATTTTAACACCTGTCGTAAGCCCTGTATTCAAGCTATGCACCAACACCTGTTGGGAATGCAAATGAGGAAACCACCATTCTTCTTGGGAAAGTGAGCAGAGGCTTTGTTGAGGCAGGAACATTTGAACCAGGTCATGAGGCTGAGCACAGCACATTTGGGGTGGGGTGGGGTGGGATATTTTTGGAGAGTTTTTTTCTGACCTCTCCCCTTCATTAATCACCCAACTGTCTTACCCCTACGCTTCTGCATATATATATATACCTCAGCCAAGGTTCCCTCTCCTCCACCGTGACTACCCCAGCTTCATCCAGCAGGACCTCCACCAGCCGGTAGGTGATGCCAAGAATGTATCTATCACTCGATAGTCGAGAACTTTTCAGAGCTCTTCACCTAAATGGATGACTGAGCAGGTGAATGTGGTCTCCGCATGGTTGATCCTAGGGTGCCAGGTTGCTCTACTCTTGACTAGCAGGTATTTTCCCAGAGTTTTCTAGCACCACTGTTTCCCTGCTGCCATGAGATCTTGTCCTTAGATTATTCTAACACGGTGGGGGCAAAGGCAAAGAGTGTTTTGTCTCAAAGCTGACGTCGGCGCTCATCCCTTGCTTTATGGGATTCTCACCAGCTTGGGCAGGAGCTCCTTGAAATGTCTTAGGCTAGTCAGTCACTCTCTTTCTTCCCAACTCACTCACCCTACCCCCCTGACCTGTAGGGCAGAGCCCATTTTTATCCTCGGTTGGGCTGAACAGAAGGTATCATTTCTCCATAAAATGATGGAGGAATCTAGCATCGTTCTTGCCGCTGAATTAAATGTGTCAGGGTGATTGGCAAACCACTTTGTGTAGGCAGAGTGTGGCTATGTGTCCCGTTCCTTAGGACGATCCAGGAAAGACAAGATAATTCATGTTGGTGTGCCTATACTTCCTTAGATTTCAGATTTAATTAATTGAGCCAGCGGGACCGTTTGAAATCCGATTTCCGGGAGAGTTTTTCCTCTTTTTTTGTGTGATTTTGCAGTATCTAGATAGAAAGTTAAAAAACGTAGATCATCATCTGGAATTCCAAAACAGTAGGAATTCTTAAGACTATCAGTGCCAGGCATTGTTTGTCCCTTTTCCTTCAGGTTTCTGAGAACCCTCTGAAACTGAGGGTCAGACACGTAGTTTTCATATTCTCTAAATCACGAATCAACCTATGGCAGCTGCTCCAAGAGAAGGGTGCTAATCGTATTC
>CM052900.1:157567549-157638307 GCA_028534135.1 Potos flavus | reverse complement strand
CCTCCGATTTCCCCCAATTCACCCTTCCTTTCCTTCTCCTAATGTCCTCCATATTTTTCCTTATGCTCCACACATAAGTGAGACCGTATGATAATTGACTCTCTCTGCTTGACTTATTTCACTCAGCATAATCTCCTCCAGTCCCATCCATGTTGATACAAAAGTTGGGTATTCATCCTTTCCGATGGAGGCATAATATTCCATTCTATATATGGACCATATCTTCTTTATCCATTCGTCTGTTGAAGGGCATCTCGGCTCTTTCCAGAGTTTGGCGATTGTGGCCATTGCTGCTATGAACACTGGGGAGCATATGGGCCTTCTTTTCACTACATCTGTATCTCTGGGGTAAATACCCAGTAGTGCAATTGCAGGGTCATAGGGTAGCTCTATTTTTAATTTCTTAAGGAATCTCCACATTGTTTTCCAAAGTGGCTGCACCAACTTGCATTCCCACCAGCAGTGTAAGAGGGATCCCTTTTCTCCACATCCTCTCCAACATTTGTTGTTTACTGTCTTGTTGATTTTGGCCATTCTAACTGGTGTAAGGTGGTATCTCAATGTGGTTTTGATTTGACTCTCCCTGATGGCTAATGATGATGAACAGTTTTTCATGTGTCTGTTAGCCATTCTTAGTTGGGCAGGGTTAGGCTGGGGGTGTCCTGTGTACGGCACGATGTTTAGCAGCGTCCTGGCTCTCTACTTGCTGGATACCGGTTCCTCCACCCCCAGTTCTGAGAACCCTAAATGTCTCCAAATGTTGCCAGGTGTTCCCTGGGAGGTGAAGTCATCCCCAGTTGAGAACCACTGTCTCAGAGCCTTTCTACTTGGGGGTCATACATCAGAAACATCATCGTCACCTGGGAGTAGTTAGAAATGCAGACTCTGGAACTCTACTGCATACCCACTGGGTCCTAATCTGCATCTTAACCCAATTCCCAGGCATTTGTATGCACATACAAGTTTGAGGAGGTTGGTAGTTCAGTGACTTCAAGTAGTAGTTCTCAGACTTGGGTGTGTATCAAAATCACCTTGACAGCTGATGAAGTACACAAATGCTAGATGCAGGAGAGAGCCTGGGTCTTTGTGTTTTTTTATCCCAAGTTCCGCAGGGGATCTGATATTGACCAAAGTATGAGAATCACTGCTTTAAAAGCATAAAACCAGAAAATAAACTACCTTCTGTACTGAGGTTAGGGCCTGAATGTTATTTTAAAATTCCAGAAGGAAAATTTTAGATGCAGTAATCCTGTTCAAGGACCCAGGCAAGGTGTCCTGGTGGTCAACATCTGGTCACATCTCCAGCATGGAAGGTGACAAACCCTTCGCATTCCCTGGGAAAAGCCAATTTGTTCCAAGGGCTGCATTCCAAGTAGAAATCTGAAAGTGTTTGCAATTATGAAATGCACACTGGGAATGGTTTTCTCTGGGGCCAATACTCTCAAGAGGAAATGGGTTGTGAACAAACATGCTTTTTTGGGGGGCAAAGGCTCCTCAGGTGCAATGCATCAGTCTTTCTTTGTTGAATTAGCATCGATGTCAGCCAGATTTCCCATGCTGCACCTGGTAAGTGTGAGAGAAAATGACAATTGATTTCGTATCTTGTTGAGTGATGGTGGGGTGTAGGATCGGACTGCAGAGTGAGTAGGATCCTTGGATTGTGTGTGTGTGTGTGTGTGTGTGTGTGTGTGTGTGTGTGTGTGTTGGGTGCATATTGTGTGAATGTACACTTTTCTAGCCTGTTTTAGCCAGTTCTTTATACAGGACAAAAATTGACTTTTCTTTTTCTCCAGTTCATTAAATTCAGTCATGGTGTTTATATCTAATCTGAGTGATTTGAAATCTTTTTCGATAACTTCACCTTTGCAAATCCACCATAAGCTTTGTATAAATGTTAGCCTGAAGGCCACTATTATAAGAGAATTGGAAGGACGGAATGAGCAACAGCAATCTTGATTATTAAGAAGCCTTTGACCTATACAGACTACAGGTCTCGAAAAGAGCAGAGTGCATTATTATAGCGCACTTTTGAAAAATTGAAAGCAAAAACCAAACAAACAAAACTTTGGATTTCATATGTCATGCAGTGTAGCATTTCTATATTATTGTGTTTATATCTGAAGACCAAAGACCTTGAATAGTCCTTATTAATAATGTGAACACAGAGCCATTTTCTTTATATCTCCCGAGACTGTAGCATTTCCAGTTTTGTACTTTTCCCTTCCAAGTGGCTTAAATAGTTAATAGCAGTAATATAATAAAGACTTCCAGATTTTCTTGAAAAAAGAGGTGGGCTACTTTGGAGGAAAGGTATTGATTTCTGGCTTGTAATTGACTTGGGTTTAAATTCCATTTCAACCATGAAGTATCCTGGTGACTTTTGAACAGGTTCCTTAACTGAATTCCTATGATATCGATATCGCCATTCCATCTTACCGATGAGGAAATGTGCCTCTCTAGGCCTCAAATACCCTCCTCATCTGGGGTGACATAGCTAGAAAGTGGCCCAGACAAGATTGAGACCCAAGTGGTCTGGTTCTGAGTTTGAGATCTTAACCCACAGATGGGGCCACGTCTCTTGGGTGGTTACTGTCTGAAAGGTGACTTGTCTGTGGGTTTCGTAAGACAGGATGCAGAAGGACATGTTCATGGAGGGAGAGTTAGGGAAGGGTAAAAAGAAAAGGGTCTTCTTAATAGGCAATAGGGGGTAGAATTGCATGGCCAGAAGCTGAACTCAAAAGATCCTGGAAAGAGAGGATGAGGGCTTTCTCTTGGGTGGAGATTGGAGCTGATCCTTATATGCACGACTGACTCTTAAGCCTCTCCTGATGAGATTTTCTTCTGAAGGACTCTGAACAGAGGCTGAGAAATTAAGACAGAAACTGATGGGCGACATTCAGATGTTACCAAACCCCAGCTTCTCAGGCCACTGGGGGCTTTGTGTTGTCATGATAGTGAAGGGACACAGTTGGCAGCTACCGGACAAGACAGGGATGCCATACTACATACACAGTGCAGGAGAATCCCACACAGTACAGCATTGTCCCACCCAAATGAGTAGAGCACCCTACTGAGAAATGTCAGAGGAAATCCTGCTCCAGCTTGTTTTGTTAGAGATGCGGTCCAGCTGGAGCAGGAGACGCGCCTGTGCTGACAAGAGAGAAACTCCCAGTCCATGACCCAGAAAAAGCCCAATGCCGAAGGACGTTCACTGAAGTCTTGTTTATCAATGGCAACAAAATGGAGGCAACTCAGACACCCGACAACATAGAACTAAATTATGATTAATCATCTCAATGAAAGTTTATGCAGACGTTTAGAGTGATGGCCACGAAGACTTTGTAACATCCTGGGAGGTGTTGCTAATATAAAGATCTTCCCAAATCCTGAAATGATTTGAAAGATCCCAGGTATTCATGCAGAAAGACTAAGAGGAAACAGAAAAACGAAACAGCAAATTTCCTTGGAGGCAGTTAAGATATTGATAATTTATTTCCTTTAAAAAATAGTCTAGTTGGTATCATGCCTGTTTCATCATTTAGGAAAAAAAAAAATCAACGGATATGTTTAGTCCTTCTCCCTGTGACAGTGGAGGGGCCGGGAGTGGGTGTCTTTCACAGAACTGGAAGGTGAATACTGGAGGCCTATTCTGGAGCAGGTGTGGAGCTCAAAATGAGGTAGACCCCAGGTAGGGGTAGCAGAATATGGAGTCAAGCTGTGGGATAAACCCAGGGGAGAGAGCGGTACCTTTGTACAAGAAAGCTGGCTCTTCAAAATCCAGGATCTTAGCCCTGGCTGCTCATTGGAATAAACTGGAAAGCACTAGAAACACAGATACGTGGGCCCTACCCCTGACCAACTCAACAAATTGGCAACGAAGCATGAGTATTTCTAATAATGTCTCCAGCCGACTATCCTATACATCTGGGATTGAAAGTCAAGAGTCTAAAGAGGGAGGGAACCACCTTAGAAAATGTCCCAAATGAGATTTTTGGTGTTTGCAATAACTTCCCTGGCTTCCCACTACATTTTTCTTTGATTCCTTATAGAATTCTAAGCAGAATAGGCCACTGGTGAGTTGGTCCATGGGGTGAAGACATTTCTTGGATTTGAATTTGGAGACTTAGGTGGTCAAAAAGATGAATATCATCTGTCTCACGTAGCAGCCATCTCTAGATTCTTACTGCTTCTGTGAAGACCCTGGCTTCCATACTTCTCAACAGAAGAGCACTGGGAAAGTACCCAGTCTATAAGGGAAATCTACTCAGGCCTGTCTAAAGAAGATTTGGAAATTCCTTATCTTTCTGACTCTGTATCTTTATGTTGACAATAGATCCTCTTGACTCAAAGTGTGGTTAGTAGACCAGCAGCATCAGCATCACCTAGGAGCAGAGATGCAGAATTCTGGGCTCTACTGCAAACCTACTCATTCAGAACCTGCCTTTTAGTAAGATTTCAGGATTTTCATATGCACATTAAAGTTGGAGAAACATGGCCGTAGACCAGTGCTATCCAATAAAACTTCCTGCAGTGATGGAAAGTTCTATATCCACACTGTCCAATATGATGGACACATCACTGCGTGTGGCCATTGAGCGCTTGAAACGTGACTAAGGAACTGAATTTTACATTTAATTGTAATATTACATTTAAATAGCCCAAAGGGCTTATGGCTATCCTATTGGATAGCTCTAGATCCTTCTAAAATTTGGCTCCATCTTACCTTTCCAATGGACCATCTACATTATCGTATCTTGTCCTTCCCCGCCACAAAAAAGAAGGAAAAGAAAATTACCTTCTATCTAGGATAGACTCACCAATCGGGTGCGAAGAATACAGAGCTTACTGTGGGAGGCGTGATCTCCATTCTCACTCCCCCAGCTGAGTTCCCTTTCAGCTTCTGCTGACAAGATGGACCACAGTCATGAGTGTAAAATTTTGTTGGGGGAGGCAAAGCAAATGTGTTCATGGGAAGGAAGAGGATATTTAAAGAGCCTTAAAGAATAAGAATGATAATTCATTGAGCCTTCCCTATGTCCCAGGCTAAGTTGTTTATATGCATCATTTCATTTAATCCTCACAACAAAAGGGTAGAGACTTCTGTGGATTTGGTCCTTGTTAATTCCCAAGTGTTCAGAATCATGAGTGGCACATAGTAGATGTTCAAGTAATATCTGTTGAATGGATGAACTATTATCCCCACTTCATAGATGACAAAACTGAGGCACAAAGCAGTTAAGCAGTTTGTCTGAGGCCACAGAGTGGCAGAGCAAGGATTTAAGCTCCTGTACTGTGAGTTCCTAACCCCATCCCAGCACCGTGTGTGGATATCCAGCCGGTTTTACTGCCTTAATGAATTATGGTCCAGCGGCGGTTTCCTCTGGATTCATCTGTGCTACCTGAGGCAGGGGCAAAGTTTAGATGTAAAGGGAAGGCTTGACTTTAAAATATTTGTTGAATGCCTGCCATTTGCCATATTCTAGGGAAGCAACAATGTGGAGTAGTGTTTTGTAACCTCTAATGAGCATGCAAATCTTCTTGGGAATCTTGTTAAAATGCAGATTCTGATTCAGTAGGCTGGGAGAGAGGTCCTGAGATCCTGCCTCCCCAACAATCTTCCTGGAATTGCCAATGCCACTGGCCCAAGACCTGCAGGTGGAGAGCAAATGGCACAGCCCTCACTCACAGTGGGGGAGTAGTGGGGAGGGAATTCACAGTGCCATTGCTGAATGACAATTGCTCTTATAGCATGCAGTGGGTTCTGTGGGGTGCTTGGAGGGACAGCCAGCCTGGGGGAGGTGACATCTGAGCTGAACCTGAAACAGGCACAGGGCATGAGGCAGATGAAGAGAGTAAGGGAAGACTGTTCCAGGAAGAAGAACAGCATGTGCAAAGAATGAGAGGCTCAAGCAAACGGGGAACATCTGGGGATATGAAAACAGTGTTGACCTCCAGTGGTGCTCCTGCTCTTCCCATGGCAAATTCCTTATCTAAAGGACAGCGTGTTGGGTTTCAAGCTCTGCCTTTTCTTGGCTGCAGGCTGGAGTCAGGTCACCTGCAGATAAACAGCTTCCTCCGAATCCCATGCTCAAAGCACCGCTTGGTTCTAGTTGATATTTCTGGTTACCCGTTTGATGTTTGGAATTCTCTGCCCACTGCTCCTCAGCCCCATGCGAGGCGCTGGCGTCCCCTGGAAGCCTAATGAGGCAGTTGCCATGGAAACCGGGTGACATCCCTGTAGCTGATACGAATGCCATAGCTCCCTAAACCCTATGTCTGTTTCTCTCTGTTTGGTAAATTAATAACATTTAAATTAAACATGTTAGTTTATTTCATGTCAATTAATCTGTATGTCAAGCTGCAAGCCACTGTCTCCCTCCCTTCCCCAACACCCATTAATTAAATGCAGCCAAATTGGGCGCACATCAGAGGAGGTTGCCGTAGCTTCCAGCAAACTACAATAACAATACTCTGCTCCTATGCAGAAAGTAATCAACGTCAAAATAACTGGTTTTCACAGGTCTACCATCAGCTGTCTTGTCAGATAGTTAACTTATAACCATGTGGATATTTTAAAAGAAAACACACAGCCAAAATATTGGAAGGACAAGAGGTAGCTGCTAATACAATGACTTGTGTCGACTACCTCAAATCTCCCTTTTTTCAGTCTTTTTTGCTTTTTTTCAACACCCAAACCATCTCCCTCTAAGCCTGGTGATGACCCCCGCGAGTTTGCTGTGCTAGCTTCCTGAACTACGGTTCCCCTGGGTGAGTCCCGGGAAAGAGTGGGACGCACCAGGGGGTTCATCCGGCTCCAAATGAGCCAGCTTTTGCCTTTATTTTGTGTCCTTGTAGAGATGGTGGAAAAACCAGTTCCTCCAAATGAGATTATGTTCCTAGAATCTGCCACTCGCTGGAGGGCGCGGATGCTGCCAAGCTTAGTGTGAGCCTGGCTAATCTTATTGGAGCAGCCTGTGTCTCCTAAAACTCGCTCTGCACAGCTTTTAGTGTGTTCTGGCCTCTTTCTCCAAGCTTTGGGGCACAGCTCTTTATTGATGGTAAAAACTGTTTTCTGGGAAACTGCACGCAGGTAAATGCCGCTGTCATTCCCAGAGGCTCGTTTCTTCCGTCTGGCAGGAATGGAGTTGCGAGAAGGTTGATGGGCTTGCATAGACTTCTACATATGATCCAGCATGGCACTTTGCACATCGGGTGTGCCAGAGACCCGCTCCTCTTGTAGCCTAAGATACGATGCATTATATCCCGGTGGGTCCTGGAACTCAGATTTGTCTGCCATCTGTCACCTCCCCATGCACCTCCAGCCAGCTGGTGGGATATTAACCAAGTGCATTCTTGCTCTTGCCTGCCTCCGTGTTAGGCTCTGGGGCTTGAGAAGTGAGCAAGGGAAGTTTGCCCAAAGCCCACCTACATTAGAGCTAAGACAGGACCCCCTTTTTATCGCTGGGATTTTTTTTTTTTTAAATCAAAGATCAGTACAGGTTTATCATTTCTGGTATTGATTTGTGGAGACCCCTTGTGACTTTTTACATTCATTAATGACATTTATTTTCCAAAGTCAAATATTTCCTCTGTAAAAACAAGCTCCTTATTTGCATTTTCCAAAGATTTGTCTTGGGCTATGAAAACTTCGAAGAAGCTGACAATGTGTGCATGCACATGCGCGCACACACATGCACACATGCACACACGCACACACCTCAGTCTATCCATTTTCCTCAAGTCACAACCACTTCTCCAACTTGGGCCGATGGATGTTTATTAGCAGGGTAAAGAAAATGGCAGGGAATGAGGGTACCTCGAGTTACTAAAGATTTAAGGTCATGAAGCTAAAAAAATGACTTCGCAGGTTTCACAAGTATACCTGTTTTATGTATGCAGGAGAATTGAATTTACTGTCTCCTCCAAACCATGAACTATGCCTCTTGACCCAGCAACTGCTGCACTCTAGGTATTTAATAAATATTTATCGTAAGGTCCTGAATTTCTTTGTCTTTGCACCAGCCTCTAATCTGTTTTGCGCTTGCCATTTCTCCTGCCTTAAAAATAGACGTAATATCTTTCTTCCTCAAAGAGATACCAGAAATTGGTTGCAAATTCATTGTAGGAGTCCCACATGCCACCTTCTGTGCCCACTTGTAGCATTTATAATTGGTCACAGGACTAGCATCTGCTTCTTTTTTTTTTTTTTAGAAGATTTTATTTATTTATTTGACAGAGAGAGAGAGATCACAAGTAGGCAGAGAGGCGGGCAGAGAGAGACGGGGAAGCAGGCTCCCTGCTGAGCGGAGAGCCCGATGCGGGGCTTGATCCCAGGACCCTGAGATCATGACCTGAGCTGAAGGCAGAGGCTTTAACCCACTGAGCCACCCAGGTACCCTCTAGCATCTGCTTCTAACCAAGTCGTAATTAACAGGCATTCATTTCATAGGGTGAGGTTTGGAGGCGCGTGAAGAGGTGTATGTCCAAATGTCAGGAAGTCAACTTCGATAGAATCCTAGGTTAATATAATTATATGCAAAAAAAAAAAAAAAAAAATTGATCAGTAGCACAGGCAGGGTTCTCCAAACAGTTCCTGTTTCCTTCCTCGTCGTGAGGATGAGCTAATTCCTACAGAGTGGCCGGCTGGGGCCAGACGAAGGACGCTCAGTGAGCATTCTGCAGATGACCAGTATTGACAGAATTCACTGCCCCGTGTACACAGAGAGAATGGTCCTCTTTGTTCCAGAACTGCTGGGGAAGCTGGCTGCCTTGGTCTTGTCTAATTTTCAAGGAAATGAGAAGATACATTTGAGGACATGCACCATTCCCTCCCTTGAATAAAAGGCAGAAAGCTTCCTTTCAGTTTCATTGCTGGCTAGATTTTTGCCATAGGATTTGAAAATAATGGAGTTGGGTTGTCATAGCAACACCTCCCGTGCCTTAGTTCTGATATTGTGGCTGATTTCTTGATGCTACTTTTATTTCAAGAATTGCCGAAAGTTTCTTGAAACTCTGCTTCAAGGGCACGAGGACTGACGGCTTCAGATGTAAGATGAAGAAGCCGGTATGCTGCTTACCCTCCTTCCTGAGCCTTTTCTACACAGTGGAATTCTTGAGAGAAAAATCTAAAGAAACTTGAATCTTCTTGTTTAACAAAACCGCCGTCATGCACCCAACATCTGTCTGAACCGCCAGGCCAAACTTTTTTTCCCCCAAACAAAATCATCTCCCTGTTTGGGATTGTGTGCATTTTATCTGCTGGCTGGTGATTTTTAAGGATCACGGATACCTTCTATTTCCTTGGCCCGCCCACCTGCTACTCCTTCTGGGATTCCCCTCTGAGAAAACTGCTTCTCTTCTTCTGTCTACTTGGGTCTTCTTAGACTTTTCCCCTCTGGTCTGTCTCAGGGATCACCACACCCTGTCATTTCTTAGAACCATAAGCAATATTTGCTGAGTGCTTTGTCGGTGTTAGACACCATTGTAACTGCATTACGTACAATAACAAACTTAACCTTGACGTCAACTCCGTGAGCTTGGTCACGTTCCTTATTGTCCTCAATATGTAGATGAGAAGATGGAGGCATAGGAAAGTCCACTTATTTGCTCAAGGTCATGTAGAACGGAGACGGCAGGGTCAGGGTTCAAACCCAGAGCCTGTGCTCTTAACTGCCACACGTGCAGCTCCCTCATCCTGCCCCCTCCACGCCTATAGAACCCACCAACCTCCGCCCGACCCCGTCACCAGTGCCGTGACTCAGATCCCGCTGGGCTAAGCTGACGTCGCTGCCATGGCCCCGCCGAACTTGGCCGTCTCTCCTACTCTGGCCTGTTTTCAGTCTGTTATGCATGCAGCCACCGGAGTGATTGTTCTGAATTGGCATCGTAGTTACCCCCCACGCCATCCTGGCTCAACCCCCTGGATGGCCCCTTGGTGCCTTCTAAGTGTGACTAACTCTTGGAACCATGACCCCTGTATGTTCTGGCCCCTGACTAAAATGGTAGTGAAATTGTGCACAATCTTGATGACGATGAGGGCCGATGGGTACTGAGCCCGTGCTGCGTGTCCGATGTGTCACGGGGGTAGGGGGCATCTCACAGGATGTTCCTAGTGACTCCAGTGGAGCTGGCGAGGCTTCAGACGGGGCACTGTAACCCCCAGCCCACGCAGCCCTTCAGCCCCGAGTTCTGCTTCCGGTGCCTTCTGCACCCCAGGTATCCCGAGCCACGTGCAGTCTCCCAAGACTTGTGTGTTTTCTCACCTCCACGATGCTGTTCTGAGCCTGCCTCTGCCTGGCGCGGTGCCTGGCACACAGAGATGTTTGTTGAATGAATGGCAGAACGTCACGGGAGATGCTGTACTGGTCAGAATCTGCTGCTGTCATCAGGCATCAGAAGGGAAAGAAGCCCAGGGGGTAAGACAAAGCCGAATGAGGAGCCAGGGATGGGGACGATTGGGGAGGACGAGAGACCCCAGGGGTGGGCAAGGACTGAGCTGCAGAGCCACAGGAGGGTGACTAGTTCTGCCTCCAACCTGAGAGCTGACGGAGGTGGACCGCAAGGTGACCCAGTAGGGTCTGGAGTCAAAGTGGAGGCTCCAAATGCCACAAATCTCGGGTGGGGGCCGCTGTGAAGGTCCCAGAGGCAGTAAAACAGCTTTGTGCATACCACGGATCTGAGGCTTTCCCACCTACTAGCTGAGCTCAGACATCCCCTTCCCCCCACAGCACAAGTGTCTGGGTAGACATGGAACGAGGCCTAAAAGCTGGCTTGGGACAGCCCTGCCCAAGAACTTGTGATTTTCTTTTGTAAGCTGTGGAAAGCCACTGGAAGGTAGTTGAAAGCACTCCAGTTCTCCCCAGCCTACTGGTGGAGTTTAGGTTCATATCTAATTCCAGCAGCCGTTGCAAAACTTCTAGAAGCTCATGTCAAGCAAAGCAGGTAAAATTGAAACTGAAATCCTCTGCTAGCAAAAACGGTGTCTCTTTATTCCTTCCCTCCTCCAACACATGCAAAGGAGACTCAGAATTTGTAAAGGGAAGTGTACTTGGGAAGCAGCGTGCAGATCTCTATTAACCCAGCCTGCACGTCGCTGGAGCTGGAACCCGCAGATTTGCACTTCCGTCCAGGCAAAGTGGGACAGTCAGGGGGAATGTGCGTGGAAATCTTTGCTCTGGAATAATGTTGGGCCCGGCAAGGCTGTGTTTCAATTGTGTGCCTTTGATGGCTGAACTGAGTCGTTAGCCATACTAAGAATGTCATCTAAATGCAAATCTCTTCCATGACTAATGCATAAATGCTCCTTTTTACCATGATTTTTCAAACAACCTGTATCAGGTGGCTGTATGTAATGGCAAAGCTAGCCTGGACCCACAGCACAAAAGGAGAAATACACGTACGTGATCACAAGCCAATTTAAATGTAATAGGAGACATGTTGGTGTTTCCTTTTAGCTAATCCTTTTTTTTTTTTTTTTTTCCTGTGCTTTTGCAAAAACTTTCCGAGGGCCCCCAGCAGACAGTATCCAGCATGGCTGCCAACCACAAGAGAATGTGGGCTGAGGACCGAAATGGTTAATTCTAATATTGCATCATTAAGGGAAATGATTTCTTTTTCACAGAGCCAAATTGGATTAATTATATGCATGCGGAGTATACTTAACAAATGGCATAACTCAAAGGTGCCGAGCTGGGTCACGCACAATTTGGTTCTTTGTTTTCCAACTGAACACGGCGTTTGCCATTTACACTCTGAATTAAACATGCTGGGTTTGAAAATTCTAGTGGCCAGTAATGTGAGTCTGTGGGCTTCAATCCATTTTTGTCCCCCTGCATTATATACGTAATGCTACAGATTACCTTCAGAGGATTTAAAGCACAGCCAGAAGAGAGAGTTCATGGTTCATTGGGAGCATTTAGTGCCTGATCAGAATGCAGAGTGCCAGCAATCCAATTATTCCTTGATTATCAGTCTGCTCTGTGTAATTAAGGGATGAGGCCCGGCTCACTGTCCTTTCTTCACCCAGTAAGGACTGGTCGGAAGCATGAAGCCCTAAAGACAGGGTTGGCCTTGCAGTGACATCCCTGTGGTACTTACTGGGCAGGTGACAATGACGGGGAAGGCTCTGTGCCCTCAGCACTGCAGGGGGGCCACGAAAAGGCTCTCATTAAGTGAGAGAGAACAGAGAGGTGCAGTCTTTTTTTTTTCTTTTAAGATTTTTTATTATTTTAGAGAGCATGAGTGTGTGTGTGGGGGGGTGGAGTAGAGGGGAGAGGGAGAGAGAATCTCCAGCAGGCTCCACGCCCAGCACAGTGCCTGACTCGGGGCTCAATTCCAGGACTCTGAGATTCTGACCTAAGCCAAAACCAAGAATTGGACCCTTAACCAACTGAGCCAGCCAGATGCCCCAAGAGGTACAATCTTAACTCTCTTCCTTGTACACTCCCCAGGCTGAGTCTTGACAAAGCAGCAAAGAATGTCCTGGTATGACCCCTTCCACCCAACACACACCTTCTTTGCTCCTTCTACAGGGACACGAGGATAACCACACGATTGTTTTGGTCTCTCCAGAGGTCCTAGTCTGATGGAAGGGCAGATAGGCAGGCAGCAGTTTCCACTACCGTGTGATGGGCTGCTGCTGGAGGGCTCTGTGCTTGGCACAGTGGAATTGTGTTGTGATGGACAAAAATTTGCCAGTTGACAGTATTTGAGGATATACAGTTGCTTACTGCCAAAGACTATGGTTTCAAAAGGCAGGAAGTAACACAGAGTGCTCCCCAGTGGAGGGAGGGGTCCCTAGGTCCCCCCCACGCCCCCTGGGGGCTTAGAGCTAAAGACCACTCACCTGCCCCAAAGCAAGGCTTTGGCCAGATAGGAGAAGTTAGTGATTTGTTATTCTCAAGGGGACTTTTCGACTCTCTTATCTACCCCCTATCCTCCCAGCTCAAGTTTCTAGCTATGCGTCTGCACCCTCATCAGATGCAAGTATCTTCTGGAAAACAGATCTCCAATATATTTCCTGTGAGATGGAGGGAAACCATTGTTAAGAAACCTCCATCAGCGGGCTCAGTGTCCAGCCTGCGTGAGGTCCATCTTGGCCGGAGGTAAATACAGAGCTCTTAGGAAATGCTCCTCTGAGAGAGTCTGGGAAGGCTTCATAGAGGAGGTATCATTTGAGCTGGATTTTGACACATGAAGAGACGTTTTCTGGGAAAACTTTGGAAGGACTGAGCATCCCTGGTGAGGGAACCAGCATGTGCAGAGGAGAGGAGACACGAAAACATGCCTTTGGGACAAGGTGGTTTATTATGTGCTGGAGAGGAAGCTGAGCTGGCCGGGGAGGGGGTGGGGGTTGTGTCCCATCTTGGGTGGCCTCAGGTCCAAGCATGTGGGGACGTCAGCAATTTTGAGAAGGAGGAAAGAAGCTGGGATGGGCAAGATCTTTGCGGGAAAGAAGCAGCTCAGCTCCAGAGGCCAGCACAGGGGCGGGCACAGGCTCAGTGTGACCCAGGCAGCGCCCCCACGAGTGAGGCTTCCGCGTGTCTGGGCAGATGGGTGGAATGTGCTGTTCCATGTATGGGTAGCTTTTCTTCCACACAGTTGCCTACAATCTGAATGTTGGACTATTTGGGGCAAAGTTATACTTGCTGTGGAAAATTTAGAAAATGTAGTAAATAGACATTTGAATCACCCATCATCCCATCCTCATAGGTAACTACTCGTAACCTCTTGGGGTTTATTGTTTGTACACAACACGTTTTCTGAACAGAAATAGGATCACACAGTACGGGTTATTTACAGCTTGCTTTTTCCACGGGCCGTACCACAAATGTCCCTTCATTCCAGCACGGAGAGTCCTGGGCGCTGGTTTTAACGGCCGCCTGGGGCCCCTGGGTAAGACACACCGGCATGTATTCCTCTAGTTGCTGATTGTTAGGCATTCAGTTTGTACAGCCTGCAGTGGGCTTGCGTCTTCTGAGTCTCCAAGGCCACCTAGAGCCATCCTCCCTGGTGTAGAAACCACGTTTGGGAGGCTTTCGTTTGAAGCAGGGACATCTCTGCACCGACTCTTGTCCGAAGCTGTTCTTCCTCGCTGTCGGCTCTGTCCCAACTCCCCTTGTGGGTCCGCGGAGGTCTGGGGCCCGAGTTCAGAACCTCCAGTCCTGGGAGGCTCAGCTCCCACAGCCGTAGCCGTAGCTTTTCTTGCCGGGAGATGGAATCATTGATTGAGCAGGGTCCGTTTCCACCCCCCCAGTGGCTTCTAAACCCCGCAGCATGGAGGCGGCCGGCAGCTTGTCACGGGAGATTTGGCCTGGTGGCAGCCTGGCCCCGAGGAGGCTGCCCACTTCGTGGAGAAATGAGGTTCAACGAAGCCTCTTCGGTCTCCCGGCCGTGCTGCGCGAGCTGGTTTTTCCATTTGTGTCCATGCTCTGCAGACCTTGGCCGAGCGAAATAGTGTTTCTGCTCCAGTGAGTTTGTTTGGGCTGCTCTCTGACGGGCCTGGCTTTGACTGAAAGCTCGAGGATTTGGGGTGTGTGTGTGTGTGTGTTCAGAGGCTTTGGGACCCAGGACAAGAGACTGAGCACCTGGGCGACCAGCTTCAAAATCTGCTGGAGAATCTGGTGTCCACGTGACCCACAGAGAGAAGCCTGCCGAGGAGGGGGGTCCCACCCTGGTGTGACCCTGGGGGAGAAAGTACAACAGTTCCATCCACCTGTCTGTTTGCATATCATCTATCCGTCTTTCCGTCCGTCCATCCATCCACTTATTCACTTGTTATAATACTTGTCGAACATCTCGATGCCAGGTGCTGTTTTAGGCGTTTAGGAACACTGAGTGAACAAAAGTGACAAACACCCCCGCCCTCACGGAGCTTACATCCCGCGATGGGACATAGTGCCGTGTGAGCATACCCGGTAAATGTTTCATTGTATTTAGGAGTCCCTAAGGGCTCTGGGGGAAAAGAGAGCAGGGGAGGGGAATCTGGAGTACCGAGTGAGGATGGGGAGAGGTGCAGTTGTGATGCTAACTGGGGGCGGGGTGGGGGGGAGAGGCGAGAGCCTGATGAAGATTCTCTCCTTGACCAAACTCAGGTCAAGCTCTTTTTCAGCCGGGCTTCGACTTTGGGATTTCTGTGTTCATCTCTGCATCGTCCGATTTTAGCAAGAATCCTGCTAAGTCAGTTTGGCTAGAATCCCCATCCTTGATATCTGATGGGGTTTCTCAACCCCCAGGCGGCGTCTCACCATCCAGTTCTGCCTTCACCAAGAATCCTGGTAGGTCTGTTTAGCCCGAATTCCCCCTTAACCCTGGTGTTTCTGCTTAATTTCCAACCACTGACGCCCACCCACCCCGCTCCTTGGCTATAAATGCCCACTTTCCATTGTTATAGTTGGAGTTGAGTGCCCTCTTCTCCCCCCACTGCAGGACCCCACTGTGCTGATCCCTATACCTGTCACGATAGCCCCCTCGAGTAAGGTTTTCCTTACCTTGACCTTTAATGAGGGTCATTGAATCGATTTTTAACAGTAGCTGTCACTGACAGGTTACCCTTCCAGTGATGAGTTGCGTGGAAGAGTTAGTCATGTGGCTATCTGGAAGAAGAAGGTTTCAGGCAAAGGGAGCAACCAGAGCAAGGGACCTAAGCAGAAGCATCCCATGTGTTTAGGGAGCAGCGCCTGGGACAGACAGCCTTAGTAGAGTGAGCTTGGGGGAGAGCAAGAGGAGATGCGGCCTGAGCAAAAGACTTCAGCTTCTCTGTATGCCTTTGTATAGGTGTATACTCTCAATATCCCTCTGACCGTTGCCAGCAAGTTTGGCACAGCGAAGGACAGCAGTTGGGTCATGGAACGGGGATGACGGAGAGCTAAATCCCCACCCTAGACACCAGCACCTTCTTTCCTGGGCTCCACTGGAAAGAATCCTGGGGTGCCGGGTCCCCATGGACCTTCCCTAGGTCATAACCGTGATGGAGCTGCAGGTGGGCCCAGGAGGCCTCTCGGGAAGAAGTGCAGGGTGGAGCATTGGACTGGAAACGAGACAAATAGATTTGGGTTCACATCCCAACTTTTCCACTTATATTTGTAATTACTTAGCCTGTCCACGCCTCGGTTTTACCATCCGCAAAAGTGGGGATTGCAATAATAGTTATTGTTCGAATACGGTGCATCTGTTGGAGGGAAATGAACTTGCTGCCTTCGAACAAGCCCCTAAGTAGTAGAGCCAAGAATAGAGCTCAGTTTGCCCTTCTCCTCGTTCCTCTGTGCCTTCCCGCCTCTCCTGTGCTCCCTAGACTTACAGGGAAAACTAAGCCAGCTCAGAAGGTATTTGAAAGGGGCTGGCAGATGGTCAAGCGGTGTATAAACGTACATTGTCATTGTTATAATAGATGGGACTTGGGGTTCATTTCTGAGATGACCCTGGCCTCTAGTGCCTCGAGATTGCCCACATCACTCGGCAGTGGCCTTCGAATGACAGCTGAACATTCTGTCACTGAAGGTTACAGAGGAACTCAGCCGAGCCGAGCATGGTTAATAGATTTTATCATCATGTTTTGCACTTAAAATTATTATTTACACACGATGGTTTAGCAGTGGCTGCCACATACGCATTTTGCTAATTGATTTATGTGAACCTTCCATGCTTGATGTTGATCAATGTACACAGCTCTGTATTGTCGCCTCCTTGGAGGTTTAGAACAAAACTCAAATGACTGTTCTTGGCACACTGGGTGACCCCTCCGGGCCTCTGTTGTACAGGGGAAAGGAGCACAGATAACTGTGGATTATCTAGATTTTTCTACATTGTCATGTGTGCCCGTTTCCAATCAATCTAGGTAGACAGGCGAATCTATTTCAACATCACACTGTTGGCAGCCGTTCTGACATGCATATCACCCTTAGGCTGGGGATTTTTATGTAAACTTCAGTAAATCTTAGTTGGGTAATAAATTCAGATGGCTGGACTTGGTGGAAAAGTATGCGTGTTTGAGAGAGAGAGAGAGAGGGAGAGAGAGATTTCTGCCTGTGGTATGTGAACTGGAGAGATGCCATGTTTACCTGGCTCAGGCAATAAGCCCAAACCTGCCCGAATCATTTTCACCAAATGTGAATGCCCAGAAATAGCGCTCCCACCTGACCTTTTCCGTTTGAAAACAGCTGACTCTGGAGCAGGAAATTGAAGCACATGGAGAAGAAGGGGGCAAGGCAGAGCCAGGTGGGACGAGCCCAGTGTGGGAGCCGTCAGAGCCCTGGTGGCTGGGGGTGGATGGAGGGTCTCCTTCCAGCGACCTGAATGGACTTAAAAATCTGGGTGAGGTTCCAAGGGTCCTGCAGGGAGCTGGTCTGTTCTTGTTCACTTTAGATACTCTCCTGAGATATGGGGAATTCGTACAGTTGATATGAAAATCTAATTACATTTTTACAGTATAGCAGGAAGCTATGTTTTATTTAAAATGATTTTTGTATGTGTGTATAGTTAAGCATCAGATATTGCTGGAAAGCTTGCAACAAAACCCAGCAATTCCCTGGGGGTCTCTGCACCCTCCATCCACCGTGCTTCCAGAAGCAACCACCTCTATATTCTTTTTGCTGCTGCTTCTGTATTTGCTTCCATATTTTTTTCTTAGAGAGAGAGAGAGAGCACAAGCGAGCGCACTAGTCAATGGTGGAGGGGGGCAGAGGGAGAGAGAGAATCTTAAGCAGGCTCTCTGGCCAGTACAGAGCCCGATGTGGGGCTTGATCTCACAACCCTGAAATCATGACCTGAGCCGAAATTGAGAGTCGGGCAGTCAACTGGCTGAGCCACCCCGGCACCCCTTGCTTCCATATTTCTAAATGATATCCATGTAGTGTCTCCCGAATGATCGGTTTTGGACGTTGACTGTTGCTTCTGTGCCATACCTGGGTGAGGATTTCTGGCATTCTTACACCCCTTCCCCTTCTCCCTGTCCCCCAACGGTATGATTCCACCTCTTGTAAGTTGTGTTGTTTCCATGATTATGATTATGTGAAGTTGTTTGCAGCTGAGTCAGGGAGTTTGTTAGCATTGTTCTATGGTTGCATTTTCTTTCTTCTCAACCTACTAATAAAATCTTCTTCTTCCATTTCTTGGAGTTATTTTGAATCTCCCTGTAATTGCCGGCAGCTTATGACATGCCCCTCGATACAATTTTCCACTCAGTCAAACCTGTCAGACCATCCATCATGTCCAGTTTTTTCTCCTTGATACCTCCTGTCATCCTCACACCAACTCTCTGAGGACAGCACTACTGCTGTCCCCATTTTACAGATGAGAAAACTGACACCCAGAGGGCCTGGCGACTTGCCTGGGGTGCTGCAGTGAAGAAGAGGCAGAGCCAGTGTTCCGGTTATCTGTGACACACAGCAGACTGCCCCAGAACTCCGGGGCTCGGAAACAGCATCTGTGAGAGCGCATCACCGTTGTTGGGCTGCTGGCTCAGCGGGGTGGCGATCAGGTGTGTCACTGACGGGGTTGGCCCTGATGGTGGCTGCAGTCATTGGAAGGCTCGACTGGGGTGGGCATCCAAATGGCTTCTTTATACACGCGTTTGCCCTCTCCACGTTCCCCGCCGGCGGTGTGTGTCTCTCTCTCTCCAGCAGGGCCTGGGCCGCCCCCGTGGTGCTCTGGGTTCCTAGAGGCAGGGCATGGCACAGCACGACATCGGTCACATTCGGTGTGGTCTGAGGGTGTGTGGAGACGGAGAGCGGGAGGAGCCATGGAGCTGTGCCACAGGAGAGCGTGTGGGATGGGCAATGCTACCACCACCGTCAGGACCCAGCCCTGGGAAGTCTGGCCCCAGAACCTACTTGCTGACTGTGTTTCTGTCGGGGCAGCTTTACTCTTGTGGTCGTCAAAGTGTAAAGTAGACTTAGTAGGGATCACCTAGTCCAGGGGTTTTCAAAACCATTAAAAAAAATGTTGCCCCCTTGCCTCAAAGGGTAACTCAGGAGGCAGTGAAGAGTAGAGTGAAGAAACAAAAGGCACAGGCTATGGAAACTCACTCTTGTCCTTCCTTCCAAGTCATGGGACCTCAGACGGGTGAGCTCACTTTCACGTGGCTCAGTTTTCTTTTCTGTGGAATGGAAATAGTGGTCGTACTACTACGTACTACAGGATCGTGATGGGGATCGAGGCGTTTGCTAAACGTGGGTGCTGAGAATAGTGACCGGCATGGAGTGAGAGCTCAGTGAGGGATGGCTGCTGGCGTCCTTGCTACTCCTGCTGCGGCTGCTGCGACGACAGCATCAGCCAGAGGCGCTCTGAGCAGGCAGGCAGGAGCGGGGACTCCCCCTCCTCCGTTCCCTGTGTGGCCCCTGCGGTAGACGAGTGCACTCTCCACGAGGCCGCGCTGTGGAGCAGAGTGGGTGCGGTTCTCGGCACCTCCTCCCACTGAGGTATCCCCCCTCCCCGTGCATCTGGGCTCCCCTGAGGGACTCGCCCGATGGGAGAATGAGACAGATGTGATACTGGGGGAAGTCAGAAGAAGACTTGCAGCTGCTTCCCCCCGCAGCTTGAACTATATCCAGCCGCCGCAGAGGAAGCCCTCCTGCCCCGAGACGGTCATGCCACGAGAAGCCCACACCGCACGGGTCCTGGAGGATGAGACGCCATGTGGAAGGAGAAAAGCCAAGGAACACCGACGGGCCAGATATGCAGTCGACACAGCCGTCTTGGCAGTGGACCTTCCAGCACCAGCCACCTTCGCCGACACCACAGTGATCAGCCGTGAACCAGCCCGCAGAGCCCTTCCTGAATTCCTGACCTGCACAGTCGTGAGCCAGATTGAAGGGCTGTTTTCAGCCGCTAAGTCTTGGGGTCCTTAGTAACACTGCCGCAGGTAACTCAGGCAGGAGATGTACCCAGCAGGTGAGTGTTTACATGGAAACGTGCTAGCCCAGGCAGGAGAAGCAACCCGCAGGGCCCCTCACTCACTGAGGACAGTTTGGTGCGAGAGTTAGAAACAGGGACCCTGGACTCGGCAGTCCAGGCTCCTGAGCTGAAGTCCAAGATGCATCACTTGCTATTTGAGAAGATTCTTCATCTTAAATTTCCTAATCCGGTGTAAGAATGGAATGAAATATTTGCAAATGATTATCCCATAGTAAACACTCAGGAAATGTCTGCAGTTATTGTCACCAGTGATAACTGATAGCAGATCAGAAACCATGTTGACCGGTTCCGATCTCACGCATTTCCAGGGAGCCAGCCAACATGGTGTGTGTCTGCGTGTGTGCGTGTGTGTGAGTAGAGAGGTTTCCACGAAGGCTTTGTCACGTCATAGTTTGCATCTCCACAAGCAGATTATTTATCCCTGAGCCTCAGTTTCTTCATCTGTAGAATGGGCATAATAATATCAGAGATACTGGACAGATAAACTATGGCTTCTACTATTTTCCTACCCACAAGTGGTTGTGATAGGAAATGGTGGGAAAAGACAGGAAGACATCATCAAAAGAGAGCTAGGAAGTCTCATCTTAGAGTGCAGAGAATAGACAAGGTCTGTTTGCCCGGATTCTTCCATTTCTAGGGAAGCACTTTTTATGTGAAGTCTCCAAAAAATTAGTTTCAATTATCTCGTTGGAAATCACCAGCAGTTTGATCAAAAATTTAATGGGAATCATGGACGGTGGGTTCATCTAATGATGACTAGGCAGTGACAGCATCTGTTACAGGTTCACTGAGAACCATTTTCAATATGACACACTCTTCTCACCAAATGGAAAATTAATTTAAAAATCCCCATCCCAGATGTAGCCAGAACAAACATTCCTAGAGCCAAAAAAAAAAACAAAAACAAAAACAAAAAAAACCAAAAACTGGGGAAAATACATCCTAAGTACGAACAGGGATGGTGCCCTTGTGGTTTTATATTCCTGTCTGCTGTTGAACATTTAGGCAGGACTAGAGAAATAAATATTTTTATGTATTACTAAATTATCGGCCCCCCTCCAAAAAAAGAGAAGGAAGAAAGAAGGCAGAGAGTGTATGTATGCAATCCAAGTACATTCCAGTATCACATCTTGTTTGCTGGCTTTTGACACAGAACAGAAGTCATTTTTCCCCCTGCTTGGAATTTTGCTTTCAGAGATGATTGAAAACAGCTGCATGGGTCAGACCCACTGAGCGGACCCACAGACGGGCTCCCTGTGTTGTTATGACAGTAAATGGTGGCGGTTTAATGAGCAAGACGCACGTGGCCAGTGTCCAGGACCAGCCCTGCTTCTCTTTCTCGCTTACAGTCACATAGTTTCCTAGGACGAAGGTGTGGTCCGGGTGCCGGGTTCTGGCCCTTGCTCTTCTCAGGGTCGCCTGGCCACAAGCCCTATGCTTTGTGATTGGCAGCCTCTGAATTTCCGGCTTAATTCCTGAGCAAATAGTAACCAAGGCAGCCCTTTTGCTGGAATGTTCATTCTGTCAGAGAAGGGCGATCTGAAATATTCTGGTAGTCTCTTGACATGCACCTGGCTTGGGCTTGGGGCATCTGGGGCACTTGTATGAACCTTTGAACCAAAGAATTCTCTGTCCATTGGGTACACCTTATTTGTACCCTTGTCCATCTGTCCATCCATTCACCGATCCTTCCATCCATTTCTCATCTGTCCCTCTTAAACTCTTTGTCTGGAAGCAGAACTAATGGAGTTGTACACTGAAGGCTGGTGCTCTGACCTCATGGGCATTCAGGTGGGAGACATGGACGCTCCTTCTTTTCCCCATTGCTGGCTCCTGGAGCGCCTCGGTAGAACCCTAAGCTTTGAGGAGCATTTTGAGATCCACTGCTCTTGGCCATTTACCTAATCCTCAGCTTTCATTCCCAATTTTATTCCCAAACATCCATGTAGGTTCTTCTCAAACTCCAGCCTGCATGTCCAGGAGCCCGTTGAACAGTGTCGCTTGGATATCGCCGTAGCTTCTCAGACCCAGCACTCCACATGGAACCTATCACCTTCAGACTCACTCCAAACAAGCAGTCCCTCTTTACTTGTAATGAATAGTACCACTGTCTACCCATTTGTCCAAGCCTGAAATTCAGACTGGTTCCTTATAGTATTTCTGCTGCTTCTAAAGAAAAGGTTTAAAAACACTGGACTGTGAGCTCCATGAAGGGAATAGGATTCATGTCTGGTGTGACTCTATCTCATGGGGATCTCTCTGACCCAGTGGCTAAGGGTTTGGGTCTAGAGCAGACTCTGCCAGTCTCTAGCTGAGTAATCTGTGCAAATTCCTTAACCTCTCTTTGACTCGTTTTGCTCAAGCCACAAAATGGGGGAGCACCTACCTTCTTGGGTTTTGAGGATTAAATAGCATAGTGTTTGCAAAGCCTTTGGCATGATGTTGAGCATGGTGGAAATGCTTGGTGAATGCCGGCCTTCTCATCCATTCCCAGTCAGCAGTTCTGGCCAAATGTGTCTCAGCATTTCTTAGACTCATCTCTTCCTCTCCATGCCTACCATACTGTCCTCATTCAGGCCCCCATACCTTCCTTGTCTAGATCATTTGACAGCATCCTGCTCTGGATAGCCAAACTGATTTCTCTAATACATTATTTGACCACAGCACCTCCTCCTTCCTATTTAAAACCCTTTAATGGTGACCCATTATCTACTGGGAAAAGCTCTACCTCCTTGGCAAGAGTATTAGGTTGTCCACAACTGCCAGGGGTTACCTCTGCACCCCTCTCCAGCCTCAGGACTCATACTCCATGTCCTCCTTCTCCCTTCCTCCCTCCTTCCCTTCCTTCTTCCCTCTCTCCTTCTTTCCCTTCCTCCCTTCTTTCTTCCTTCCTTTCCTCCTCCCTTCCTTCCTTCCCTCCCTCCCTTCCTTTATTCCTTCCTTCCCTCCATTCCTCCCTTTCTTTTCTTTTCTCTTCTTTTCTCCTGTTTTTCTTCTCCCCCTCCCTCCCTTCCTTCCCTCCCTTCTTCCCTTCCTTTTCTCTCTCTCTCTCCTTTCCTCTCTCCATCCCTTCCTTCTCTCCTTACTTACCTTCTTTCCCTCTCTCCCTTCCTTCCCTCTTCTTTATCCCTTCCCTTTCTTCTCTCTTTCCCTTCCTCTTATCCTTTCTCTAACTCAACTGAGGCTTTCTAAAGACTCCCATGTGCAGGGGGCTCTGCCTAGCACTGGAGTGTAATGATGAGGGAAGACAGTTCACCTGCCCTCAGGGAGCTCACATGATAGACAGGAATCCAGACATTGATCCAAGAGTTATGGAACGAGCATCCAGTCGCCAGCTGGGACAGTGCTACCCGAGGGGCCTCAAATGTTGGGGATATTTGACCTGGTCAAGGAGATCAGGGCCAGTATCCTGGAAGAATGCCTGACTCTCTGCCTTGACTGAGGGGTTAACCAGGCAGAAGCATAGGGGAAGGGGCTGTGTGTGTGTGTGTGTGTGTGTGCTCGCACTGTGATTTGAAGTATTGGCTACTTTTCTGAAGGTCAGCCCAACACCTTACTTAGGCCTCCCGAACTCAACTCAGCCTCCTCCTTCCCCACTAAGGTTGTAGCCAGCCTTGTGGGCACGTCTACCCCTGTGACAGTTCAGAGGGGCAGGCCCGTCTTCTGCAATCCTCCCTTCACCTTCACAGCCCTGGCCCACCTCCACAACCTCAGAATGAAGCAGGAGATGGAGAGCGTTATCTGGAAAATGCATAATCCGATATTACGACAAGCAAACATTATTTGGTTGAAACTATCTCAAAAGTTGTTGTGTTTTGTATTTTTTGTATTTTGTTGTCGTTAAAGAGAAGTAGAACCGGACGCGAGTACCGTTGTAACAGGAAAGGGAAGCTTCAGCTCAGCTGTGAACACAGCCCAACCACTGGGGGCTTGTAGCCGGGTGCAGAGGAGCGGTCGGTGGGTAGAGAAGGACAGCGAGGCCGGAGGCTTTCCGCCACACTGACCTAACAGGTTTCTTGCTGAAGGCGGGCCGGGACTTAGGCCTCAGGGGTGGGGGGTGAGGAACCTGAGCAGATACCAAGAGTGGGGGATGTTTGCTAAACTGACCTAACAGGATTCTTGCCCAGACTGGCTGGGCAGGCTGAGGACAGAGCCCACAGAGGAGGTCTAGCGGAGAAGAGGGCTCAGAGGAGCCTGAAGTTGGTCAAGGGGAGAGACTTTGTCAGGTTGGGTTGGGTTTTTCCTATGCACACACCTCTGTGCTGCCCTTAGGGTAAAAACGGTAAAAAAAAAAATCACTGGGAAGTGGTGTGCTTGCATTCTACGCTGCCGTGTGTTGAGTTCCCTCTTTCTCTTCGCCCGAAAGACAGGACGTGTGAAAATAGCTGGTACTTATCAGGTGCATACCCTGTGTGGGACCCGGCCGAGCCTTCCCTCTGCTAATCGCCACGGAGGCCAGGCAGCGGCGGAGCGCAGAAGCTAAGCCCAGACCCTGGCCATGGCAGCGGTCCCTGTGCGGTCAGCCTAGCCCCGAGGTTTGGATGTCACGCACCTGTTCGCCCCTCCGCTGGAGCGTACGCCCCTGGGCTGCAGAGCCCAAATCTCGAGGTGCTCCTGACACCCAGACCCGCACGGGGCTCCTGCCTCGTTCCTGCTCCCCGGAGGGGCCAGCCGGGTCCTTGACTCTGAGTGCCAGATGGGGAATTTTGCATAGGATGTCTGTGATAATCATCGATATGTTGACACATTCTGCTTTGTGCAAAGACATTAACCTTTTTGAGCCCTCTCTGTCAGCTGACCTCATCGGTATTTCAGAACTGGGTCAGGAAAAGCAATGATGCTGGGCAGCATGGTAATAACCAAAAATGCTCTCGTTCGTCCCACCCTGTATGGGGGGGGGTGTGGCTGCTGCCATGCCAGGCCACGTAGGACGCCCTACGGGAGGGTCCCTTCGAGATCGTGTCCTGTCGTGCTAACAAGCTCTTTGAGTAGAAGAAGGAGACAAGACGGAGAAGCTCTTTGCTGCGATGTAAAGCCTGGGAGCAAATTCTTGGGGAGACGGCGTGTGTGCGCTGTGCGCTTGGTGGGGATCGATGCTCTGGTCCTCCAAGTGCCCGGGCCACCGGGAGGGGGAGGAGAGCCCAGGGCTGTTTGTGGTCACTTTGGGCCATCTGTGCCCGAGGAGCAGAGGGGATTTGCTGGGGTTGAGGGGCAAAGGAGGGAGGGAGGCATCAGGAGATGGCCTTCTTCTCTCCAAGGAGGTGACCTATGAGCAGAGACCTGGACGAAGCCAGGGGTGGTTTGTGTGTCTGTGCCGGGGGTGGGTGGAGCCCAGACGTCCAGGCATCCAGCAGGGGGAGCGGCCAGTGAAGTGCCCGGCATCCGCCTGCGCGCTGCTGGGCCCTCCCGTTCCTACCGCTTGTGGAATGTCCCCGTGAGGTTGGCCTGGCAGACAGGACCTAAGGACGCCCTCGTGATCCCCACCTCGTGGTGTGCGAGCACTGGGGTATTCCCTTCCCCTGAGTGAGCTGGGGCCTGGATGCTTCTCCGGTTCCTCTTCAGCTGAGGGTATCGCCCAGTGGCCACCCCGATCGCGGCCCAGGGAGCCCGTGCGGCAGGGGAGTGGGCTCACCCAGCGCAAGCCGCCGTGTCTATGCTGACTAGTTACACGGCTGTAGGTAGCAAGTGCATTTGGCATCCCAGGCGCTGAACGCTTTTTCTGCTTGGCTGTGGGGAAACCTATCCCATGGCGGGGAACAGAGGGCGTTAGGGGCTGACCGTAACCCAGGGCTGCGTTCCGGCTTTTATGGGCCTGGGCTCTCATGCCACGGTGGGCTCCATCTTCCATGAAAAAAAAAATCTAGTAAAAGTCCGTTTTATGCCTAAGGTGTTGTAAAGATGGATATAATCCGGATTGAGTTCATTATTACATATATTCATTATTGTATTTATTTTTTTTCAACTTAAAATGAGAAGATTTTCATGGGCTCCTAAAAGCGTCTGGGGTCCCCAGCATGTGCCTGTGATGCCTAATGGTTACATCGCCCCAGCCTTTCCAGCCTGTCAGCCTCTTTGGAATTTTTAGTAGCTCAAACAAGTGAATGAAGATGGAAAGTGGGAGAAGAAGGAATGGAGAATATTCTATCTCAATAAATAGTTACTAAAGTTCTCCTGTGGGTTAAATGCTGGAGTTACTGAGGCCGCATGGATGAGGGTGGCTCAGTTCTTGACTTCTGGAACATTCTTTTGTAATTGTGGAGATGAGACAAATCCCAAGTGATGATAAATGAGGCCCGAGCTGAGAAGGACCATGAGAGAGAGAAGAGCATGAAATGTTCAGGAAAGGAGGAGATTCTGTCCCAGGAATTATTCATTCTTTTGCTTGGGGGTCGGTTCTTTTATTTTAGAAACATGTATTGAATTATAGGTTGTGTGTGAGAGATAGTGACGCTCCTAAGAAGTGGTCCCTGCCTCTGAGAAATCCATGAGCTCGTGTAGGAGACAAATTATTGTAATACCGTGTGGCGAGGGGTCTGATGCGTGTCTGTCCGAGAAGGCTGCCTGGGTGGGAAACCTGCTTCCAGCACACATTTCTCAACCTCTGCACTATTGACGCTGTGGGCCGCATAATCCTTTGTGGGGGGGCTGTCCTGTGCTTTGTGGGATGCTTAGCTGCCTCTCCAGCTTCTGTGCTCTAGATGCCAGCAGCGTCAGGGTGCCTGGATGGCTCAGTCATTGGGCATCTGCCTTTGGCTCAGGTCATGATCCCGGAGTCCTGGGATCGAGCCCCACATCAGGTATCCTGCTCGGTGAGAAGCCTGCTTCTCGCTCTCCCACTCCCCAAAGAAGAGAGAAAAAAAAAAAAAAGATGTCAGCAACATCTCCCTCCAGCCCCCGTTGTGAACTTGCCCTGCCTGAGGAGCACTGGGTTAGAACTTACAGTGGGACCTAGGGCGAGTTATTTCATTAGTGCCTCAGTTCCCTCATCCATAATGTAGTGACAAAATGGGACGTATCTCTCAGGCTTATGGCAAGGATTAAATGAGATGATTTGTATAAAATGCTTAGCACACTAACCGGCACATGGTGAGTACTCAGCGAACGGAAGCAGCACTTGGCGCCATTGTGCAGGAAAGGCTTTGACACATGGTTTGGGTTGGACCAGAGCCTGTGCTTCACAAAGGTCCGGGCATACGATACAGGTGTCAAGGGGGCTTGGGGATCAAAGACACATGCATGTCCACTGGGTGAGTGATGGAAGGTTCTGGAGAGCCCTGATGGCCAAAGGGAGCAATCTAGGCTTGAGTCAGGAAGTGACCGAGATCGAGGTTTCTGAGCTGTGTTGAGTAGCGAGTGGAAGTTTCTCAGGCATCCATGAGGGGAGGCCCTTCTGCCTGCATTGTGTCATCAGAGAGCAGGTTTAGCTGACAGCTCCCTGGGAACCTAAACCATTGAGGGCCACCCCAGCTACGTGCTGTGGCTCCCTAGCAGGTAGACTTGGAGTTCTGCCAAGCGTGGGATGAATTGGAGAGGGGGAGCCTGGCACCGCTCCCTGGACTCGCCACTCTCCTCGTGCACTGGACAAGGAATGCCATTGTGTGCAGCAGAAACTCAGACTCGAGGATGTGTCCCAGACTGAACTCTACAGAGGGGAATGTTAACCCCTCACTTTCTGGAGGAAAAAATCGCTATGGAGTCTATTTCTACCACCACCACCCCCGCCCTCCAGAGTCGTTATCATTTCTTGCACTGTCCGTCTTCTGTCCTGATTCAGCAGGCCTGCTTTCTGTTCCCTCCACTACCACCCTCATGCTGATGCATAGTTTCTCTACTTTTCTCAGTGACTCATAATCTGCCTTCTCCCTGACTTTAGGATCCAATTTTTTCCCCTAAACCGCCTCCCCTAGGAAGGGAGTCCCAACAGTGTGGCAGCGGCTTGCATACCTGTGGGATGCAGGATTATGCCCCCCTCCCCCATGCCCTCATCCTAATCCTGGGAACCTGGGAGCGTGTTACGTTCCGCGACAAAAGGGGCTTTGCAGATGTGATTAAAGGTATGGTCCTTGAGATGGGGAGATTATTCTGCATTACCTGGATGGGCGTAGCATGATCACTGGAGTCCTTGCCAGGTGGAAGCCAAGGGTCAGAGTCAGAGATGTGACAACAGAAGCAGAAGCCAGAATGGTCTCATTGCTTGAAGGGGGCCGCACACCAAGGAAAGTAGGCGGCCTTTAGCAGCCGGAAAGGCAAGGGAAAGAACAGATTTCCCCTCGGACCTCCAGAAAACACTCAGCCTTGCATGCACCTTGATTTTAGCCCTGTAAGACTCATTTTGGACTTCTGACCTCCAGAATGGTAAGACCATACGTTTGTACTATTTTAAGCCCTAGCATTTGTGATAATTTGTTACAGCAGCAATAGGAAATGAATACATCAACCTTACGTCACTGATGAGGAGACAGAGGTTCAGAGAGCTCCTGAGGTGGTGTGTTTCTGGTCACGCAGCAGGCGAGTAAGGGTCTGAGACACAAACAGGCCTGACTTCAAAGCCCATGTCTCCTCGAGATGCTGCGGGAAGCAGTTTTTCCCAGACACAGTGGGAGACCCAAACTGCCTGTGGCCTTGCCCCCTGGTACACTGCTAAGCTTCTCAAAGATGACATGAGCAAGCGAACAAACAGAAAACATTCAGATTTGAACATCAACTCTCAAAACTAGAGAGCTACTTCTCTAGCTTCAGAGAAGGGAACTCGCACGTTTGGCGTTCTTGGTTGTTTCGAGCTCTTTCATTTGGGTGTTTAGAATTCGGTCAAAGTCATGGCGTCAACTGCGTGGGTCAGTTACGTCTCCTCTGTGCCAAAGGCCCAATCCTTGGTCCTGAGTCCGGTTTTGCCTTTAAATATGAGGGTGTCTGCAGAATACTTGACACCTCATAGGTGTTTAACAAATGTGCCTTTCTCTGTCCGGCAAGTCCGTGTTTCCTAAGGAACTGATGGAAGAGAGCCAGTGACTGGGTAGGACCCAACCTCGATGCTGGGAAGCCTGCTCAAATCATGTGCTGATGGTGAGCTGGCCCACCAGTGTTTCTTTCAGAATGCACGCTCCCTGAAGGCAGGGATTTTTTTTTTTTTTTTTGCTGTTTTTATTTCTCTGCTGTATATCCATTGCCTTGTACCTAGTAGGTCCTCTATAGACATATTTGATAAAAATCAATGTGACTAGTGCACTAGACTAAGAGTCTAGCTTCAGGTTTTAAGTTGCCACTTGCTGGCCTTTCAGCAAGTCTCTTAGCTTCTCTGAACTTCTTCAGTCCCTTCACTTGTAATAGGAAAAAAAAAAATGGGATGTTTTTGAGCACCTTTTGGGATTCGGGGACAGAACACAGGAGTAGTTCCCCTGAAATCTTTCGTAAGCGTGATTTATGAAGCATTCCTGTGTGCTAACTATCATATTCTGTGCTGTGTATGTCTGCATCCATTCATTGTATTCACCCAAGAGCCACGAGGCTCAGGGAAGCGAAATGAGTTGCCCAGGATTCTACACACAGAAGTAACGGGACTCTCTGACTTCAAAGCTGGGACTTTTTTCCATCCCTCTCCCCCTCCCCCCCCATACTATAAATAAAGGGTGGAGAGGCTCGTCTCCTGCATGGTCTTTGAAAGAATCCATGAATTTAACAGCATTTGATGGGGGCTCAGAAGGATGTACCCCTAAACTTCATGTAAAGCTCTACTGTCCATACATTATTTATTCTTCTGTAGCAGGTCTGACTCTCCCTGTGCACAAATTCATGCTCTCAATGTTCTGTATCCCAGCCTCGCTTTATATTCTGGACCCTCAGTCCTTCCGGGGGCCCCCTGTGCCTTGCTGGTCCTATTGCCGTCCTAGTTCCCTGGGCAGTGTCACGGTATTTGGGTGGGAGGTTTCTCATCTCGTCCTCTGTCATCTGCCCACACACATTAGCTTTGAGCCTCCATGATTTCTGGCCTCCTGGACCCCCTGGCCCCGTGTCTTCCTGCTGCCTCCGTCCCCAGTGGGGGCTGTGTGAGCCCATCCTCTTCTACATGTGGCAGCTGGGCCTCGCCTCTCCTCCTTGACTCCACCCCCACCACCCCACCGGCCTCGCTGAGAAACAGGGGTACTCTTGGCTCCAGGGACTTTCATACAGACTCTCTCTCCTGTCCCTCCTTCCTTCTCTCTGCAGAATCTATAGTCTGGGAAAAATCCTTTCCCGTTCCAAGTTTCTTTAAGACTCTCTTTACTTCCGAATCCACTAAGAGCTTAGGTCTTTGTAGAACAAAGCCAGAACATGGATCTGCTTCCTTCCTTCCTCTCCCACGTGCCTTCCTGAGGGCAGTGGGCACGGGCAAGCGAAATACATATGAAGACTAGGAAGGAGAAAGCGCTCCCTTCAGTTATAGCTCCAGATCCCCCCCAGCCACATCTTTGGTACACACTTCCTCTGTCCTGAGCACTGTGTTCAGTGCTGGCACGTGGTAGTGAAAAAAGGAGATGTGGACAGTTGTGGAGGAAGAGACCGGTTAGAATCAAGGAAATACGCACCTTGCAGCAGACTTTAAATACCTTCGCTGAATCCCAGGAGCCCGACCCCTTTCCCCGCTTCCCCCTGATGGTTCAGAAGAGCCAGACCCAGTTTCTGGCGGTAAACCCTCAAGTCAATACCTTCCTTTCTTTCAGACACATTTGGTGGGAAGTCTTTGCCTCCCTCTTTCCTCCCTGACTTCTCAGCACTGTCTAGAAAAAAAAGTGGTTTGTATTTCCATGATTCTGTAGGGTTTCTTCCCTCCCCTTCCCCTTCCCTTCCCTTATTTAGAAGTCCATGGGGGTGCCCGGGTGGCTCAGTCGGTTAAGCATCCAGCTCTTGATCTCAGTTGAGGTCTTGATCTCAGGGTTGTGAGTTCAAGCCCCGTGTTGGACTTCATCCTGGGCATGGAGCCTACCCACCCCACCCCACCCCCCAAAAAAAGAGGAAAAAAAAAAACCATTTAGAATTCCGTGTTCTTTATTTACAATGAGAGCCACAAGGATGAAAGCTCTTCCTGGTTCTAGAACATTCTCTCATAACGTGGACAGTGTTGTTTCAAAGCCATGCCATCAGGATGTTCTTGTTCAGATCACATTAATTCAGGAGTTTGTGGAGAGGCAACAGTTCTGCTCTGAATTCCTGTGGGACAGAGACAGTGTGCCTGACTTCTTGTCCTCCTCCCCACCGTCCCTGGTCAGCCTGGGGCAGTTGAATGACTGACTCCTGTAACTGTTGAAAGGGGGAGCTTTGTCTCTGCAGACTTGGGGCAGTCCTGGCTGGAGGAGGCTCACCAGACAGAGGCTCTCCTCACGCTTCCGTCTGCCTGTCCCTCTGATGTCTCTCCCACGGGGACCCGCCAGTGTGCTCTTCATAGGGCGTCATGGAAAACCTCTCTGCTCTTGGCTGGAGGGGACCATTTTTGCTTGGTTTACTTTTCTTTCTTGGCTTTGTTTAAGCAGCGCAGTCTGCCAAGTGGCTGGTACCATCTGTAGGGCATTTTGACGCGATTTAAAGAGCCAGAGTCCTTTTCTGCCACCATCGTACCCACTCGCACAGTCTGGATACCATCCCCCCCCCCCCGGCCCCCCAGCTGGCTTCCTGGCAATCACTGTGCAGGTTTCTGGAGTGCTGCGTCAACTTCCAGGCAAGAGAGCCCTAAACATTCACTCCAAGCGGGCTTTGTTGAATAGGGCTCCAAAGAGCATTGTGGGGTCTAGTTGTATGGAGACCCCTTCCTGGTTTGTGGTCCCGGCTCTCTGTGGACCCCTTGCTGCGTCGTAAATAGAGCTGCGCGAGGGCCTTCAGTGAGTGCCCTTGGGATAACCTCTGAGGGAGCTGCAGACCGTGTCCTGTGACTGTGTAAGTTAGTGTCCAAGCAGGACTCGTAGAAGTAAGAAAGTTAATTATTAATTAATTAATAATTATGCTGGAGAAATAGGGAGCAGCCAGGACTGTCCTGGGCGAACAGGGACATGTGGTTACCCTACACATAATTCACCCGAATCCTCGTCAGCTGTTCCTACATGTGACCTCTGGCTCCTGCAGGAGCTCTAGATTTGGAGGAAGGAAACGTCAGTTCACGTCCTGTCTTTACCTCGCACTACCTTACAGCCTTTGACAGGTCAAGAAACTCTCATGCTCTGCATAAAACTGTCCTCCTAGAGAAAAGCATGGTGGTTCCAAGATAGGGGATGAGATTAACACTGCCGACTAGTTGCAGAGAATAACTAGTTGTAGAGGTTAACTAGTTGCCAACAAATAGTGTAAACGGAATAAAGACGAGGGGCCGAAAAAAAATAAACGGGGGGCCGTTATAAACCAGTGGTTATGTGCTGTGACACCATGCCTGTGGGGTGCTGTGGATCGCGGAGGAGAGACGCCTGCCCCCAGCTGGGGAGGAAGGCATTATGGAGGACTTCCTGGAGAGAGAGAGTGACCTATATGCTGAGTACTGAAGAGTGAACAGGCGGTTTCTAGGGAGAGGGTCGGGAAGGAAAACAGGAAGAGCAAGACACACAGAAGGAGCAGAGTTGAGCAAAGGCTAAGCTTCGAAAGAGCATGACATGTCTGATGACCTGCAGGTAGTTCAGAATACCCATTGCCTTGAAGGTGATGTTGAGGATGGTTCTCAAACACATGCAAAAAAATGCTGGAAAGAGGCAAGGAGATTCACATCCTGAAGGGCTTTGACTGCCCCTCGAAGAAGGTTTGGGTTTCACCCTAAGGGCAATGGGGAGCTTTGATATCTGTCCATGTCCACCTTCTCCAGCAGAAAACGGAAACCCCACAGTGGCCGAAGCTTGCCATCTGGTTCACCACGGGGCGGGTGCCGGCTTCACAGTGGATGTCTACAAAATGTTTACCAGGACAATAAGTGGATTGAAGGGAATTACACAGGGGCCTGAGCACAATCTGCATTTTAGAAATGCCGCTTGATTGCAGACGGGTTAATGGGTGCCAGCTGGGGACCCAGGAAGTGAGAAGTCAGGTGGCTGTCCCAGCTACCAGGAGCCAGCTTGGCAGGGGCCAGAGTGAATGGTCACCTTCTGCTGTGTGGACTTGCTAGTTTGGGGGAGAAGAACGAGTCCTGTTGTATTCCAGAACCCACACAGAGGTCTGAGTGGTAATGGAGTTCCTCTGCCGAAGGACCTTGACTCCTCAGAAGCATCACAAACACGGTGTTGAACACACTCTATGCAAAGGTGGGGGATCTTGCTCTTGAAAAGGAGGCATAGGGAAACCTGGGTAGTTTTGTGGGTTGCTTCCTTGGAAATCCCAACACAAGGACCAAGGGGGTAGATGAAACACTGCGTCCTGAGGAGCAGCACCTGGAAAGGAGAAGCATCGAACAAGGATCAGTTTTACATTGGGAATATTAGCCACAGAAGAGTAATAACACATGGGACCAACTACAAGGAATCATGCCCGAGGCATGAAAACGAAAACAGAGTGATTCAGGACAGAACGATGTATTTTTGAGTATGACAGAAAGGAACAGGCAGAGTCAAGAGTGAAATGGTACCACGGTTCCTGGTGTTCCCAGAGGGAATGTCCTTCCATTATTTTATACTGGGGCCAAAGGCTCAGTAAGGAGAGTAGTCCATCCTGTGTGAGGCACTGGACTGTGCAAAGGGCATTTTCCCTCTCCCATGGAGATCTTTAAACTAGTTCTTTCTAAATGGCTTTGTCAGGGTCTTGTCTGACAGATGAATGTAAAACCTTGTTTATTTAGGGCGCCTGGGTGGCTCAGTCAGTTAAGCGTCTGCTTTTGGCTCAGGTCATGATCCCAGGACCCTGGGATAGAGTCCCGAATTGGGCTCCTTGCTCAGCGGGGAGACTTCTTCCTCTCCCTCTGCCCCTCCCCCTGCTTGTGTACTCTCACTCTCTGTCAAATAAATAAATAAAATCCTTAAAAAAACAAAACAAAAAAACCCAACCGTGTTTATTTATTCAAACTGTTAAATTGGAGGCAGGGCTCATCTGAGTTACAAGAGACTGAGTTGCCTAATTGTTTAAAATAATCACACACAGAAGTGGTTTGTTCCTTAATCTCTTAGGTGTTTATTGAGCACCTACTAAGTGATAGCCCAGTGCTGGGAGCTGGGAAGAGGAGTAAACAAAACAGATGGAGCCTCTCTGCTCAGGAAGCTTAGAGTCTAGCACAAAAGATAAACAGTAATCAAACGAGCACCCAAATCAATATGTGATTAAAAACAGATCCAGGCTACGAGGGAATAGTTTAGGGGGCTCGGGCATCGTCCAGCAGAAAAACCAAATAGCGTTTGGGGGTAGGGACAGTGCAGGGAAGGCAGCCCCGAAGATAGAACGCCTGAGCTGACACACAGGGAATCCGGGTGACAGGTAGTCAAGATCAACTACCTGGTCCCACCAGCTCTGTTTCCAAGAGTAGGTGAGATGTGGCTGGAGGAAGTGGTTTGCAGGCAAAGCAGCTACAAAATGCTGAAGCCGTATTATCTCCAGCAAATTCAATATGCACATCTTTATATTGTTACTATTATCATTTTGCTTTGCTCAAGTTGCGTTGTCAACTCCAAATTACTGACAGTGAATGAGTGGTCTTTTACTTATTAATTCGGCCACTTTATATTGAACTCCTGATTACCTACCATCAGCCAGAGGACCAGATGCTGGAGACTTGCAGGGATGAATAAAACATTCCTAATGCCCTAATTGGGGAGCTGTCATGCACATCAGTGTTTCCCAAGGCGTCAGTCAGCTGTGCACCCCTGAACACTACTTCCCCTGAAGTAACAATAAAGATAATTATAATAAAAAAGGAAATGCTGTGTAGCTGCCTTCCTAATTAGCTATGCTGCCTACAGAAGGCCTTTAGTCCAGGGCATGATCTCCGTTTGTTCAAAATGGAGATCAAAGAGATAGATGGATAGATCTATCGGTTGATTGATCGATGGATGGGATAGATGTTAAAGACCAATGTATTCCACACTGAGACTGTGTCCTTGTTACAGTCAGGCCCTGAGGGTGATTCTTCTGATGGAATAGCCAGCACCCTCTGGAACAAGTGCCTTTAGAGTCGGAACTTGAACCGCTACATTCCCAACGTCGCACCAGCCATAAAGAAGTATTTAGAAGTACATTATGGTAGGACTTAAAACAGAGGTGGTTGAGTGGGTCAGTGCTTCTAGACCGGAGGGTTTGTATACGAGGGAAGTGACAGACAAGGATAAAGAGCCAGCTGAAGGCTCGTTCAGATTTTGGTTGTATGGAGGAGGAGCGGGCTCAATGGTGGCAGTGGTGGGAGGGTGGGAAGGATGGAGAGGTCCATCCATCTCCTGGTGGTTTTCAGCAGGCACATGGGCCTGGTCCAAAGGAAAACTAATGTTCCTTCAAATTGGATTCTATGCTGCTGTATTGGAGTAGGTGAAGTCCAGCGCTCGCCCCCACATCAGGAAGGCTGGGTGATTAACGTTATCTGTTAAGGCCTTTTGGATGCAAGCAATAGAAAACAACTCTGGCTAACTTAGTAGAATGGAATTTACTGGAAGCGTATATGCAACCCGGCAGAGTGGAGGGCAAAGCTAAAGAACGTCTTTGGGAAGGGCAAAAGCCGTGGAAGCTTTGAGGAATCCATGAAGCAAGAACTCGTAGACACTCGGGTGTGTCCATCTAGGGTGTCGCTCAGGGTGGGACATCGCCAGCTGTCGCTGCCCTGGTATCCACATGGCCGGGGGGCAGGGTATCCCGATCAACAGATACCAGGGCTTCTCCTCGCTCGGTAAGACAGTACATTCCCAATGGAAAGTTGAAGCACTCTTACTAAATAGGCACCGTCCCCTCAGTCCACCGTAACTGGCCGGACCAGCAGCCAATCTAGTTCATTCTGCCAAAACCCCTCCTTAGATCTGGGCAAGAGGGATCCCTGCTCGGGGCCCAGGCTGTAGAAGGCCCTGTTTGTTAGAACCCCTAAAACAAAGACCTTGTTTGTTTGTTTATTTGTTTTGATTTTGGAAAGAAGCATTTTGAATGTTCGGTACCCAGTTGAGCAAATGGGCATAATAACCAAGAGCTGAGAAAGCCAATGGGACTCCCAAAGGGTGTGGGGCTGGGGGTGCAGGCGTGTGGGGGTTAAGGAGACCATTGGAGGTCCAGCCTGGGAAACTGGAGGAAACATGCTCTTGTGTAGGGCTGCCCATCCCAAATCCCCTGGACCTGCCTCCCCGGATGATTGGGCTGCTCCCTCCCCTTCTGCTCGGATGGTGTATTTGGGAAGTGTGTACAACTCTCTGACAATCCTCAGGCAGCAGAGGGGGCCCGCAGACCTGGCAGCCTGGGGAGCTCGTCCAGGTCAGTCTCTGTCCCTGACGTAGGCAGGTCCCCTCACCCCCAGGCGTCCTGGCCCCTCGCCCAGCTTCTACCCAACACTCAGGCTCGCCAGTGGCCAGTGAGGAGACAGGTCACGATGGCAGGTCCCAGGGAATAGGCTGTGGGGCGCAGGGTGGGAACGAGGGGGCCAGGCCCTGGGTGGGACTTGATCGTAATTCGCGTAGGGCTCCATGTGTACTCTTATCCCAGGCGCTGTAAACGTGACGGAGAGACCTACTCTGACGACACACTCCAGGTAGAATTTCATGCAGTGTTGTCAAGAATGTTGCAAAAATCTCCTGAGGGACAGCCATTCAGTGTTACCCTCGGTTTTGATAGCATGATAAAAGCTCACGAAGACACATGATGGCAAAGGGACAGAGGCTTTGGGAGGAAGTGAGTAGAGGTGAGTGTTTGCTGGCATAGTCTTGGCAGTCCCTGAAGCCTTGGAACAGAAGGCACAGGCTTTTATGTTAACACACACACACACACACACACACACACACACACACACACGATGAGAACAGGAGGAGCAAACAGCGATTTTCGGGTAAAAGAGGCTAATGCATTTTGAAACAGGTGCTGCCAAAAAGATTGCTCGCCTTTGAAAGCTAAAAGCACGATTTGAATCTTTTGTTTTTCTTTTCCTAGCTTTCTAAGCACACGTAAGCTACCGTTACTCTAAAATCCTGGGCCAAATCTGAAATGCATTAAAAAAGAAAGCCCCCGGAGGAAAACTGCTTCAAATAGTGCATAAAAGTGATTGTCTGTTCTCCCAATTATTTTAGCAGGTTCCAGCCTGGGTACCTAATCCACACCGCTCTAAACTTGTTTGAGAATCAATACTTAAGAAGTGGGCTTGGCATTTCCCTGGCGGTCTATGGCTCTGCTGCAGACACACAGACATCCTAGTGACTTCTCTCCAAGGAGGAAGGCAAAGGGGCATCGAGTCCCCTCATTCCTGCCTCAAGGGAGGTTGGGGTCTTCTGCTCAGTGGTGATGGGATTTGCTTTCCTTTTCCAGATAGGAGAACAAGCTGTGAGTTTTATGGTTAGAACATGGTTTCGTCCCCGAGCCATCAGAAAAACCCTTTATGCGTAAGGGCCCTGCGGTGTGGTCCATGGTCTTCAGGTTCACTGCCCCACCTGCCTTCTCGCCCCCCACCCCTTGCCAGGTGCGGGAAGCTGGCAGGACTGCCAGGCTCTGGGTAAATAGCGGGAGTAGGTAGATGCTTCCCATTGCTTTCCCTAGGACCTCCTAACGGGTCTGTGTATTACAGGCAAGTAGATTTCAGACCAACTTGTGACCAGTGCACAGAAATGCTTTAGCAATCAGGCACAGAAACAGTGGAGAACCCGAGCCCGTAAGCCCGTAAGAAAGCTCTTGCTTTCTGTCCTTATGGGTTCCAACCTGAACCCGGGATCTGTTTTGCTCGTCGGTGGAAGAAACAATTACTTTGACTAGCTTAAATGTCATTTGCTCTGAAACACCTTCCTTGACTTTCCTATTTCGGGGAGCCCCCTCTCCCCCAGCCCTACTTATGGGGTGACTGCCACACTAGCCAGTTTTCTTTCCTCTGTCTCACAAATCACTTTCCAGGATGATTTATTTGCTGCGTCTTTCCCCTGCCTCTCCTTCCCCCCACACCCCCCACCCCCGTCACAACATAGAATGTAAGACCCATGAGCCCAGGGACTTGTCTTTCTTGATTACTGTGGTTTGCTGGGAGTCTCGCCCACAGCAGGCACCGCTCGCATGTTTGCGGCACAGATGAAGGAATTCTTTCCCTCCTTTGCTGATTTTGCGGTCTGGGTAGAGTGTGACACTTTCCCCCAACCTTTGGGAAAAGAGGCGAGAGCTATTTCAGCTGCACCAGTGGGGAGACTAAAGCTTGAAAGTTATTTCATGACACGTCCTACAACTGGAGAAATAGAACGGTAGCTTTCCTACCAGCCCCTCCCCCAACAGCAAAGTCAATTGACTGCCTTTGTGTCGCCTGCTGGACGGTGAGCTCCTCCTGACTGAGGTCGGAGGCTTATTTATCTTTGTATTTGTTGGGCCTGATGTAGTACTCCCTCTCTGCTTGGGGGGTGAGGGGCTCTGTAAACATTTGTGAAATAATGGTCCTCTTCCACCCCTGCTCTAGCACCCCTACAGTGCTCCTGGCTTCTGGGGCTGGCCCATTGTGTCTCCAGGACTTTTGGTTGACAGGAGTCTAGCTCAGACTTGCTAAGGAATAGAGAAGCGGGGAGGGAAGCGTTGGTTCCAAACCCCGAGAGTTCTGGAGCAACCACCAGGGGACTGGGGCTCGGACAAGGGCATCCGGATTTGGTTTTTCCCTCATTTTGGTCTGTGTCACATCCACCCCACGGGGAGGCCATCTTCTTCACAACCAAGAGTCCCAAAGAGGTGTTTTCACTCTCTCGTGTTTCTGGAAGATCGTCTGAGATGGGCCTAACTCATTACATCTTGTTCCTGAACCAGTTAGGGCTCCCTAGGGCCTGGAATGTTCTGACTGGCCAAGCCCAGATCCCAGGCCCACTCCTGGAGCTGGGGCTGGTGGAGCCCACCTCACTCACTAGCGGGACAGAAGGGAAGGGAGGGTCATACTCCAAAAGAAAACCGAAGTCCACTTCCAAACATGTAGAGTCAGGAGACCAAAAAACTGTAGATGGCTTCTAATCTGCCAACCTCCTTCCGCACTGAACTCTGCCTTAGAGACAAAGATGTCCCCATCTTGCCCGATAAATTAATCTATAGGGTGAGCTTTTTGGAAGAAGCAACCCCTTCATTCACAGGTGAGTATCAGTGTCATTGTTGCTTGTAGAGAGCGTGTTCTCACCTATATTTCTAACCTACGATTCTCAAGCATCAGTCAAGGTACTGGGTGAGTTGTCTCAGAATCAGCTGGGGCACTTTTAAAAATACAGAATCTCAGGCTGCACCCCAAAAGAGTTGACTTAAGTCTGTAGTGGAGCCAGGGATGTGCATTTAAAAAAAAGAAATCTAGACGCCTGGGTGGCTCAGTCGGTTAAGCGTCTGCCTTCGGCTTGGGTCATGATCCCAGGACCCTTTGATTGAGTCCCGCATCGGGCTCCTTGCTACGCAGGGAGTCTGAGTCTCCCTCTGCCTCTGTCTCTTGCTCTCTGACAAATAAATAAATAAAATCTTAAAAAAAAAAAAAGAAAGAAAGAAAGAAAATCTAATACGTAGCCAGGTTAGGAAACCCTTGGCTGCATCCCTTGAAATTTTGTGGCTGCGTCGAGTAGAAGGGTGGTATGGCTGGCGGTGGGAGAGAAACCAGGGGGTTTCAAGGACTGCCACTGCTCTTCCCGATCCTGTGACAAATGCTTTTTTGTGGTCACCTTTTTTTTGTCACTTTTTTTTGATCCTTTTCCCCACCACAGAGAACAAGTCTTGCGATGACCTTATTCTCGCAGGGTTCATGTCTGACCGGACGTGGGGAAGCGAGAAGCTGCCCGGTTCTTAACCAAGGTCTTCAGCTAATTGTCCACTAATGGCTTTCATTATTGACCCAGGAGCTGATCTGGGGCCGTAGGGCGCACTGGGACATAGTAGATCTGTGGCTGCTGCATCATATCGGGCATCGTCCGCCGTGGGGTGTGGGGAGGGACAGCTTGTGTCCTGGGCACATCACGTGGAGTGACTGCACGATGTCGGTAGTAGGGTTCCACGGTGACAAGGGCTCCTCCTGGACTGATGCCTTCCCAAAGCGCACAGGGATCCTTGCACCGGGCCGTGGGAGCTTTCTGAAGCTGGATTTCATGCACAGTGCCCCGGGGACTCTGAAAGCTTTTACTCAAGCTGTAAAAGTAGGACCTGTTTACTTCCCAACCGATGTAATTGCAAATATAAAATCATCTCTACTGTACAAATAAAGCCCAATGATAGTGATCTGGTATTTGGGGCCATGTCTGCATTACTTGGAAGACTTAGCGGGCTTTCAGAGAGGCTAGAGACCTAATTGCAGCCAGGGGAAATGCTGAAAGCCTCATATTTTCAGCCAGGCATACCACATTTTCTTTTTAATCTCTCATTTTTATTTCTGAAAAATGTTCCTTCGGTTTTATGAAGGGCAGGGATTTCTTAGGAGAGGGAGGAGAGCCTTTTCAGGCTTTGCTCCTACTGCCTATTTATTCCTTATCGACCACAAGCCAGGGCCGTCCTGAGAGAAAGCTGGGGAACCCCATAGAAGTTTCCGTCTCCTGTTGCTTTGTGTGTGTGATTAAGAAGGGAGGGAGGGAGGGTGGAAGCGAGGTGAAAAATGCTGGTGAAGGGATTAAATTATTTTTTATTTGTTTATTTTGAAACCTGAACAAAAACTGTACCTTTTTATATGTTGCACAAACAGCCTCATATTTGTTAGGAATTTTCACAAATCCACCAGTTTATGGAGAGAGGAAAAGCATTCACATAGGCCTTAATGAGAAAGGTATCAGGAATTCAATAATGGCGAGATAACGGCCTTTTATTTGCAAGGATAATTCGAAGACAGACAAGCCGTGTATGTGGTTAATAGGGCAAGATGTTAGGATTTAGCAGGATTGAAACGATGCCGCCTTCCCTGTCCCACCGTAAAAAATGTCATTTCTATTGCTCTTTGGCTGCTCGTATTCATAATAGGAATAATGTTTGATATTAAGCATCTTCATTTGGAGCTCACGTATGTATGTGCTTGTTCAGAAGGTCCTACTTCTGTATGTGCCTTGCCGACTCGCGAGGTTGTGGGCTGCGCACATGTCGGTAAGGCATTTGGCAATAGCGCTGCTGTCTTACGGAGCTGGGTTCGAGTTGCCTAAACCATGAAGCACAGCCCTGGCCCATACTTTATCTGTTACAGAGCCTCGGGGGTGGGTACCGCTGGGCCTTGTAGAGCGAAGGGGGATGGACCGCACAGAGAAGTGAAGTAATCTGCCCGGGGTCTCCCTGCCCCTAAGAGGCTGGCTGAGCGTTCGAACTTGTGTCCCCTGCTTGCAGCCTGTGGGAAAGGTCTGTTTTCCTGCGCTGGTTCTCCCAGGCACAGAGCCCACCTGCGGGAGCCCTGCAGGCTTGCTTTTCTCCCAGGGCCAAGTTGCAGCCCATGCGTGCAGTTGTATAGTAGGAGAGGTCAAGCCCAAGGCAATTGTGGAAAAGGGACTCAGGATAGAGTTTAATTGCAGAAGTCACTCTGAAGGGATGCCTGGGTGGCTCAGTCGGTTAAGCATCTGCCTTCGACTCAGGTCATGATCTCAGGGTCCTGGGATTGAGCCCCCCCTCAGGCTCCCTGCTCAGTGGGGAACCTGCTTCTCTCTCTCCCTCTGCAGCTCCCCTGGATTGTGCTCTCTAGCAAATAAATAAAACCTTAAAAAAAAATAAAAAGTCACTCTTAAGTGCATTGAGAGGATCTCAGATGAAGCCAGACTGGGACTCATAGTCTGTTTTCGGAACTAGTAGGTCACGACCCCTTGATGTCTGTGCTCCAGTTGCCATCCGTTGGAGTCTGGGGGGAGGAGGGTTGTTCGACTGGAGGAGCAGGGAGAAGTTCTGGGGCGAGGCACAGTGGCATGCCTTCTGTGCTTTGCCGGACCCCGTGGGTTCTAGGAGGGCAAAGGGCAAAGGAGTGCTACAGTCAGGAGCTAACAGAGCTCTTTCTGTGAAGGATTTTGTGAGACCCTGTAGACATGCATTGGGGTCCCTATGACAAGATATTGTCCAGCGTGTCGGGCAGGGGCACCCTCCTCCTTCTACCAGGAGCTCAGTATTGCACTGGTGTTTTGAAGGGCGGGTGGCTCTGGGAACATGGGAGCAGCATCCTTGTGTGGACACGCGTGTGGCCCCAGCAGGCACCTCCAGGTGCAGGCTTCCGCAAGGAGCTCTGGGAAAGGGGCAGGGAGGATTTGATGCTGGGGGCACGTTGCACACCCTTTGGGGCCTCCCAGAACTTCTGGGGGGAAGGCAGGTATTTGGCAAGAGTGGGTAGGTCTGCGTGAGCACAACCCACGGGGGCAATCTGAGTTACACGAATTCTGTGCCTTATGATTGTAAGGTTCGGGAATGCCTGGGATATATTTGAGTTTCTGTTTTATCTCATCAGCCTTGTTTGTAGTATCTTCTGGACTTAAGAGGAATCCCCAAATGTCCCTTTACTGAGTGTAGGTATTTAGAGCACAGAGTTTCAGATGGGACCATCTGGATTGGGATGCTGTCTCTACCAGCTCTTAACTTCGCTACCTTGAAGTACTGTGATCTCCCCGTACCTCTATGTTCTCTGCTGAAAATGGGTATATTGATGATACAGCTCCTGCTGCTTACCTTATAGGCTTGTGTTTCTACATAGAGCCTGGTCGATGTTAATTTATATTATTATAAGTTAAATGTAATTAAGTGTTTTTAGTTTTGCGTTGTGTTTCTGTTTTCCCAATGTGCCTCGACTTGGGCTCTAGCATCCACGACCAGGAGGACTTCCCTCTGAGTCAAAAGAGAGCAGACCCTACCGCAGAGCTCCTCCATCCATGCCTTCTGGGGAAGGCTGGGGAAGAGGGGAATATCCTCCATGTGGCTGGGGATTTCACGGCTTACCATGAGTCCTCCCTGACCATGGCAATCCTCTCTGACACTCTGAGCCTCTGTTTACACATTTAAACATGGGCTTTAGGGTTGTTATGAAGGTCGAATGCAGAAAGATGTATGTGAGACATTTTATAATCATAAATGATATAATTATAATATAATATATAAAATAATATAATAATAAAGAAGAAGAGTTATAGAAGCTGGTATGTTCCCACTCATGAGAGGTAGCCCAGGGAAGCAGAAAAAGCGTGCTTGCCCGAGTCAGCCGGACTCAGGTGTGAGTCCCGGCTCCACTACCTGATAGCTGTGTGACCCACGGCAAATGGCTCAACCTCTCTGGACTTCTGTTTCCCTCCCTTGCAAACTGGAGGAAGGATACCACCCTCCCAGGACGTGTAAGGATGAAATGGGAAAAGGCATCAAGTGCCTGGCACCTGGTAGACCCCCCAGAAATACTTTCTGTTTAGCTACTAATGCAGCGACCCATTTGCCTTACTGCATTTCCTCCTGCTAGGCAAAAGTCACAGGTTCTAGAGGCCATTTTCCCCCTGGGCAGAAGGCACTGACAGGAGCCTTTCCTAATCAGGGCTGGTCCTAAATGTACGATGGTGACTGTCCTCCAGGCCAGGGCAGAAGAGACTAAACACGGCGTGAATGGTGATGGGTTGGCACAGTGGAGGAGAAAGGAGACCCCCACCCAAGGCTCCTGGGATTATCTCTGCAAAGGAATGCAGCAAGAGCCCCATTTTTTGGGGGATGGGTGAGGGTGGTGAGGGGGGAAAAAAGGGAGGGAGAGGGGGATTGGCTGCCAATATTTATAATGCTTTCTGAAATGTGAGAACCCAAGAAAGCAAGTTCACAAAGACTAAAAGACCGGAATGATTAACCCTGGAGAGGTCCGCAGAGCTGGACAAGCAGGAATAATGGGCACCAGCAATGATGTGTCTAGTGAGCCTTGTGGACGTGGGGGCTTAAGACATTCACGGTATTTTCTATTTGATCTTATGGATTTTATTATTTCATTTCATTTTATCTTACCATCTTATCTTAATCCATTTATCTATTTTTTTATTTGGCACGCATTGTGAAAATAGAACAAAACACTTCTGCTGGCCCGATCCAGGTTTCAGGCCACTGTCGTATGTCCGGTTACCTCACCCCTAACATTTGTGGGGCCCAAGAGCAATCAAGCTAGGCAACTGTTCAGTGCTGTAGGTTTCATCCTGCCCTGTGCACACACCCACATGCCGACCTGGAGAGCCAAGTTCCAGTGTAGGATTTTGGAATCCTGTAAGGTCTGCACTGGCTGGTGGCTAAGCAGGGAATGCTGGCTTCTGGGCCCCAGCCCCCCAGCCCTCAGGACCCCACTCCTTTTCCCTGGCCCTGGCTCTGTTCTGCTCCCCGAGAAGCCTCCAGCACAGCACGTGGACATCTTAACCTTAACAGTGATGGGACCCTCTCCTGGGGATGAACCTCCGAAGAGCCTTCCCCAGCCTTAGGGGAAGGCGCGGGGTCATCTGGAAGGCATTCTGTTGTATCAGGTCCTTGAAGGTCTGGACAGCTGGGGGCTGGGGACTCTGGGTGGGCACGTCCCCATAGCCCTGTGGACTCCTGGCCTTCTGGGGAGGGAGGGCTCAGCTGGGTGAGGACAGAGTAGGGGCCTCTACAGTGTGCAGTCCGGGGTGGGGCTCCCTTCTCCCAGGCCTAAGGCAGAACCAGAGGCTTTTAGGCATTAATGAAATGTCTGAGAGAACCCCAACTGCATCTCCTAGCCGTGGTCCGAGACGCGGGCACTCGAGCTCCCGGCCAGCATCTGCTGAGAAAGCATCTCCACGTCTTTGGACAAATTGCTTTTCTGTGAGTCTCCATTTTCTCATTGATGAAATGAAGGTATTGAGCTAGGTTATCTGTGATCTTTCCCACCCCCTGAAAAGAAACGCATTTGCTCTCGTTGGCATGGACCATGATACACTTTAATTTTGTGCAAAAGTTAGGAGAGGAAGTAATTTTAAATTTGCTATCTTATTTCTCACTTGAGAACAGTTTCCTCCTTTTTTTTAGTCACTAAGCAGGGGGAAAAAGTCAGGGTCCGGCGGCGGGGGATGCCAGGAATGAAATATTTGGCTCCTTTTGCTAATTACTTGTACTAAGTGGTCTTGTCATGGGGAATTTGAATATAAATCCTTCCTCTTTTCCGTCTAACGTTTAACCATGTGAATAACAAAAATCCTCAGCTGCCATCAGAGTTCATTTAAATGTTAATTTTAATTTTTATTTACCACTTGGTCTCCCAGCTGAAATATACGTAAGTTAAAGCAACTGGAACCCGGGTTCTTTCTATAGCAGCTGGCGGAGCTCACTCTTGCGCTAATGGTTGTTTCCTGTGATTTATTTCTCCTGTGTATCACCTTTGTTGCCAGAGAGGAGAAAATGAATTTCTTTAGAAGTAGTATTAATCTGTCTCTGCACACATCAAGGTACAGAAAACAGAACGCCAGCAGCACTCGTTGAGAATTTCGAAGCAGTACAGATAAGGGCCGGGAACAGAACGGGAAGTTGATAGAAGGAATTTGGCACTTAAAAAAAAAAGCTGATTTGGATAAACCTTTCAAAACAAGCAAACAAAAGAGCCCCGAAGCTTTTGGACACAGACAAGCTCAAAACAAAAATGGAAAGTTTCTTTCCAGATGGTCGTTTTGCTCTTTGCCAGGGAGCAGTCCTGTTGGAAAGTAACCTCCCGGAGACAGGTCTACACGAGGGAGCCTCAGCCTCGGTGGAGCTGCCATTCAGGATGACTGGTTCTTCGCCCAGGGGCTGCCTAGGCCATTGTAGGATGCGTAACACGCCCCTAGCCTCCACCCACAGGACTTCAGTGGTGGATGGGTTGGGTTGTGCCCGCTCAAATACATACGTGAAACTCCTAACCCTTGGTGATACAGGAGGAGAGTTTAAGGTTTGAAGCCAACAGCCAAGAAAGAATTCTTGAGATGTCTTGGGTGCAAAAAGGTGGTTTTATTAAAACATGGGGACAGGACCCGTGGGCAGAAAGAGGTACACTGGGGTCGTGAGGAGTGGCCCATTACATACTCTCAAGTTGGGAGGGGGTTAGGGATAGCGGAAGTCCCTGAGGAATTTTGGAAGCAAGGTTTCCAGGATCCCGAGGGGGCTAGCTATCGTTGGGCAAAGGTCACTTATTACTGTCTAGTAAACCCGCAGTCATGAGACCCTTCAGATGTGTCTTGGTGGGTCATATGTTTGGGGGATGATTGCCAACATGTATCTTGGGGGTAGAGATAAAGGAATTCTCCAAGGGAATTTTTATGTTAAAGTAGACTTACAGGGTCTTGGGGGTCGGGCTAAGATGGCCTTTTGCCCTTAGCGAAGTATTAACGTTGGGGCAGCGGAGCCCCTAGAGGAAGGTCACTCTGCCTGTTTCAGGAACTTGTTGGTGGGCTGGAGGCAGTAAGGAAATTTAGTAATTTTTCTTTTGCCTCTGTTTCCCACATCACAAATATCTCTGAATGTGATCTTATTTAGAAATAGGTTCGTTGCAGATGTGATTACTGACAATGAGGTCATTAGGGTGGGCCCCAATCTAGCCCAATGGGTGTCCTTATAAAAAGAGGAGATTTGAATCCAGACGGGTTCACAGGGAGAATGTCCCACCTATGACTTCGTTTGTTAGACTGCTTGCATCCTTGTACCAATTTGTGTTCGTTGGAAAGGTTCTGTTTCCCCAAGGTCAGGCTTTGTGTCCCCACGTGGACTTGGTTCTATACAGTCTATGGTCCCAGGTGCTCTACCAGCTGGCTACCGTGACCGTCCATAGTGAGCCGAAATGCTGATGGTGGGAACCCCCTTCCTAAAAATGCCTTCTGCAAGAAATGCCTGTCAATGCCATTCCCATTGTGAGTCATGAGAGAGGTTTTAGAGAGACCTCTGGCTTTGGGTAGGCAAAGAGGTCACCTTCGGTACAGGTGCTGTTCAAAGATGCACATGTGACTGAAGAGCTCTTTCTTTGGTATCATTTCCTGTCTCTCTCTGTCTGGCCCTTAGCCCCCCTGGTTACAGCAGCAGCAATTTACAACTATCCATCATTCCACAGGGGTTGGCTTGCTTTTAGGATCTAGAAGGTCAACCCTGTATTGCTTCCTTTAGGCTTTGATGTGATCCTGAAAACCTGGGGGAAGAAAACTCCAGAAAAGATGATATAGACAATTGTTTGGGGTTGAATTGTGTCTCATCCCCCCAAAAAAGATGTGTTGAAGTCCTCAACTCCAGTACCTGGTGGAAATAGAATTTTTCTGGATGCACTCATGGCTCAGATGAAGCCATTAGTCCATACCCTGATCCAGTATGACTGGTGTCCTTGTAAGAAAAGGAAAAGAGACACAGACAGACACACAGAGCACAGACCATGTGAAGACAGAGGCAGAGATGCGAGTGACGTATCGACAAGCCCAGGAACACCCAGGGTTGCTGTTGTCAGCCACTAGCCCACTCCTAGGCATGGAACAGATTCACCGTCTGAGTCCCCAAGAGGCAACCAGCCGCACAGACATTTTGATTTTGGACTTTGAGCTCCTAGAGCTGTGAGAGAATAAATTTCCATTGTTTTAAGCCACCCAGTTGTGATACTTTGTTATGGCAGTCCTAAAAAACGAATACGACAATTATTACAGAAAATGTGTTTTTTTGCATCTTAAACTGTTTGATGTGGCTTAGCAATAACAGTGGCTCTGAGGTGGGGACACATTGCCAGCAATTAGCAGCTCTTATGTATGCTTGTGGCTCCTGACAGTTTTTCTAACTAGCAGTTAACACAATTTGTAATGTCATTTTATTTGTTTAAAAGAATAACTTACTTATTTTGAGAGAGAAAGAGAGTGCATGAACAGGGGGAGACGGAGGGGGACAGAGAGAATCCTCACGCCGACTCCACACTAAGCACAGAGCCAGAAGCAGGGCTCGATCTCACGACCCTGAGAGCATCACCTGAGCTGAAGCCGAGAGTCGGCCACTTAACTGGCTCAGCCGCGTGGGCGCTCCCGCCATTTGTAACTTCGTATGTGTCTCGACAATTATTTGACTGTCTGCTTCCCCCACTAGATGTGAGCTCCACCTGCGACAAATGGGTATTCCATAAGTATTTGTTAAAAGACCTTGGGCAAGTCATTTGTAATTTCTGAAGCTCAGTGTTTCTATTTGGAAAAGAGAAATGTGAACAGTACGTACTTCATGGATCATCGGATCATCGTGAGGATGAAGTGAGGTTGCTGTTAGTGTGGCAGGGTTCAAAGCGTGTTGTAAACGCTCATATGAATATTTTTTATTGGACTCCTTTTCTGGATTCTTCTGTGAAGGCCTCAGTGGCAGGTAGAGCTTTGCGCCCTTGTACCTGCTCTGAATCCTGGCTCAGCACATAGCCGGCTTGTATTACTTGTTTTGACAACCCCAGGTAACGATTTGTCATTTAGAGCTACAGTTGAAGTTTGACCACCCCCCTCAGGAGTTTCCATGGTTTCTAAGACCTCATCACTAAACAGCCCTGAAGATACAGAAAGAACCTTCCTTGAAATTGCCATTAAGGCCAAATTTGTCACCCTGGGAAAAGCTAATGGACAGAAACATATTGATGTGTTAACAGTTTGAGACCTTTCCCCTAAGAAAACCTTTTAGCTAGTGAGGGTTCATTCACCTTAATTAAAAATTATCCAATGGATACATCTCACTATCACTCTGTGGGCACACATTGAGTTTTTTGGTCTTTTTTTTAAGGAAATTAAATTAAAAAACTTGTCCTGCTTCAAATAAATCCTTTGTTTGCTTTATTAAGCAGAAAGCCTGCTGGCTATTCGTTGTCAATTAAATGTAGGTGTTAATTAAAATGGCCATGTCCAAGCACTCCTAAGGATCAGTCTCCCACGTGGGGACCCATTGTGGAAGATGGCCCTGAATTACAATACCTTATCCACGACATGACCACTTTGTATCTCCCTGGGACACAAGAAAGAACACTTAAGATTGAGTTTGATACATAAATATTGCACAGCAATTTTTTTCCCCAAATGATAAGATATATCCTTTAGGATGCTCTAAGTTGGGGGGGTGGGGACAGGTCAAATCCTGTTCTCTGTTTTTGTATGATTCATGAGCCAAGAACAGTTTTACATTTTTAAATGGTTGAAAATAATGAAAAGAACAATCCTATTTCATGGCATGTGGAATTTACATGAAATGGAAACATGAATAAAGTTTTATTGGTACACAGCCATGACCATTCATTTATTTACTATCTATGGCCCACCCTGATTTAAATGATCCCAGGGACACTGAAGCTCAAATTGAGGTCACATGCACACTCTGTCCCTTCACTTAGCCTCTCTCTGATAGGGCTGCCCGGACACCAAACTTTCCATGGTTTGTTTATCCCTTGGCACGGTAAAGCAATATTATCAAGGAGGAAATTCCTCTGTCTTCTCCTAACCGACGGAGCTGTGGTCTTGAGGGTGGGCTTGATATACTGAGCCGAAACTCTAGGTGTGCTGAGAATCAACTTCTACCTTTCGGAGAGGGGCTTTCACACTCTCTTCTATGGTGTCCTGGGAGGAGAAAACTGACATCGCCCCGTGGCAGTCCAGGACAGGGGGAGCGAGCGTCAGGAGGTGCCAGCTGTGGGGAGAGGAGAGTGAACACCCCTCCTTGTGGTCTTATGAGAAGGGCCGGGTCTGGGGTAGATTTCCCAGACTGCCTTCTTACCCCGAGGTCCTGAGTCCTGAGACCTAAGCCAACCCTTGACTGTGTCCTGTGGAGAGAGTCCCTGGTGTGCGTGTTCTAGGCATGTGCTAGGGAGGGCTGCCCAGGATGGATGCCCAAAGGAGGGATGACATATGCTAGGGAGGGCTGCCCAGGGGAAGATGACAAAATTGCAGCTGGGGCCACAGTCACTGAATCTGAGGGCCAACTCCAAGCAACCCTGGGGAGGCAGGGGATGCGTGTTTTTGCCAGTCCTCCGTACGTCTCAGCTCGCTCATCCTAAGTGTCTTGCTTCTCCTTCTTGGGCTTCCTTTGCCAGCTTGCGGTCTCCCTGCCACCTGTCCAGACACGGGAGGTCCGGCTAATCACCCTCGCCCTCCGCATCCTCTTGCTGCTCCTAAGCCGGCCAGACACCTGTGGCTTAGTCTCTGTTCTTCTGTGCACATAGCGTTTTCTCATGTCAATCTGACGTGACCACGTGATGATGAATAACATCGATGGGTGGGATAAAAGACATTTTACTATAAAACAAGTACGGAAAGCAATATATTTTAGAAATTGAAAAAAAAAAAAAGAAATTGAGTGTGCTCTGGTCAAGTCCCATAGTCAAGTCCTAGCTCTGTTACTTGCCGGCTGTACGTCTTTGACAAGTTAAGTGTGTGTGTGACTTTATTTATTTTTTTAATAAAGTTTTTATTTATTTGACAGAGAAACAGAGAGAGAGGGAACACAAGCAGGGGGAGTGGGAGAGGGAGAAGCGGATTTCCTGCTGAGCGGGGAGTCTGATGTGGGGCTTGATCCCAGGGCCCTGGGATCATGACCTGAGCCAAAGGCAGACACTTAATGGCTGAGCCACCCAGGCACACCATGTGTGTGTGACTTTATAAGAAACTATGAAACTGTGTTCCAAGTAGCTGTAATAGTTTGGATTCTCCCTCAGCAGCATAGGGGGATTTCAGTTTTTCCATATCCTCTTTAATACTTTTAAATTATGGCCATTCCATAGAGTATGAAGTGATTTATCAGAGTGGTTTTAATTTCTATTTTCCTAATGGCTATTGACATGGAGACTATTTTTCTATTTTTGTTTGCTTTCTATTTTTGTTTACATATCCTTTGGTGAAGTGTCTGTTCAAATCTTTTGACCATTTTTAATTTTTATTTGTAACTCCATGTAATTGAATTTTTAGAGGTTTTCATATATTTTGGATACAAATCCCTTATGAAATATGTTTTACAGATATTTTCTCCCAGTCTGTGGCTGGGAGAAAAGTCTGTGGCTTACCTTTTCACTGTCTTACCAGTGTATATATATATATACACACACACACACACACACACACACACTAAATACTAAAAATATATATAATTTATATATAATTTTATATTTATACATTAAACTATATATTAATATATTAATAATTAATACATTAATAATAAAATAATAATTAATATTAAATTTATATATATTAAATATATATTTATATATAATAAATTATATATAAGTGAACATAAATATATATATATATATATATATATATATATTTAGTTTTTTAGATTGTGTTATGGTTCAGAATATGGTCTGTCTTGTTAAATATTCCGTGCACATTTCAAAGAATTTGTATCCTGCTATTGTTGGGTGTAGTGATGTATAAATGCCATTTTGGTTAAGTTGGTTGAGAGTGTTGTTCACGTCTTTCATCCTTATTGATTATCTCTATGCCTTTTGTATCAGTTCTTGAAAGAAGGATGTTGGAATCTTTAACTATAACTTTGGATTTGTCTGTTTCTTCTTTTCTACCATTTCTGGCTCCATCTACTTTGATGTTCTATTATTAGGTCCATACCACCTAGTATCTTTTTATCCTCATGATGAATTGGCCCCTTTTTCATTATGAAATGTCATTCTTTATCCCTGGTAATATTCCTTCTTCTGAGACTCACTTGGAGATTAATATCACCATTCCAGCTTTCTTTTGTTTTTTTGTTTTTTTTAATTTTTTTATTATTTTTTTATTTTTTAATTAACACATAATGTATTATTTGCCCCAGGGTACATGTCTGTGGATCCTCAGGCTTACACATTTCACACCTCTTACCATAGCACATACCCTCCCCAATGTCCATAACCCAGCCACCCTATCCCTACCCGCCCTCCAGCTTTCTTTTGATTAGTGATCACATTCTATATCATTTTCTGTCCCTTTACTCTTCATTTTACTGTCTTTATATTTATTTATTTATTTATTTTTCCCCAAATACTTTTATTTTATTTTTTCAGTGTTACATATTCGTTGTTTATGTACCACACCCAGTGCTCCATGCAATACGTGCCCTCCTCAATACCCACCACCAGGCTCGCCCATCCCCCCATCCCCCTCCCCTCCAAAACCCTCAGTCCATTGCTCTGAGTTCACAGTCTCTCATGGTTCTTTGCCCCTCCAATTTCCTCCACTTCATCCCTCCCCTCCCTCTCACAATGTCCTCCATGTTTTTCCTTACGCTCCACACGTAAGTGAGACCATATGATAATTGACTTTCTCTGCTTGACTTATTTCACTCAACATAATCTCTTCCAGTCCAGTCCATGTTAAAATAAAAGTTGGGTATTCATCCTTTCTTTATATTTAAAATGTGATTTTTAGCAGTTAGAATATAGTTGGGTCTTCCTATTTTAGACAGTCTGACAATCTGTCTTTCAATTGTGGTGTTTAGAACACTTTCATTTAATATAAGTATTGATATGGTTGTATTTAAATATACCATCCCTCTATTTATATCTGGTCTTCATTCATTTCATATTCTTTTCCTAATTCTTTTGGATTGAATATTTCTTTATCGTTCCACTTTATCTTCACTTTAATGTATTAGCTATTCATTTTTGTCCTATAATGTATAAAAATAATGTATTTTAAAAAGCATAAAAATTGTTACTCTAGGATTTATGATATTTATCTTCAGCTTATCACAGTGTCCTGTCAAGTAATATGGCATAAGAACTTTGCAACAATATACTTACATTTCTTCCCGTCTATGACTTGTGCTATTTTTATCATTCATTTTACTTTACATATGGTCTAAATTTCACAACACATTATTACTATTTATGCCTTAAATAATTATCTTTTTTAAAAGATTTATAAAAATGAGAAAAATGCTTTCTGTATTTGCCTCCATGTTTGCTGTTTCTGGTGCTCATTATTCTCTACGTAGATCCAAATTTCCATCTTGTCTTATTTTCTTTCTGGCTGAAGAATTTTCTAAATATTTCTCATTATGCTGTTATACTGGTGATAAAACTCTCAGCATTCTTTTTTTTGGGGGGGAGGGAAGCTTTCCCACCATTATTTTATAAAGATATTTTGGTTTTCTCTGGAATTCTTGGCTTAAGTTATCTTTCTTTGTTTTTTTTTCTTTCTTTGTTTTAAAGATATCATTACGTTGTCTTCTAGCTTGCATAGTTTATGATAAGAATTTTATGGTATTATTATCTTTAGTCCTCTATACATGTATCTTTTTTCTCTGGTTGCTTTTATATTTTGTCTTTATCACTAATTTTGTGTAATTTTGATATTATGTGCATTGGTATATTCTTGTGTTTTGGGGGGTTTGTTGAGCTACTTGGATTTGTGGATTTATAGTTTCCATCAGAATTGGATAAAATGGCCATTATTTCCTTAAATATTTATGCACTCCTTGCTTTTCTGGGACTCCAATTGCATGCATGATAGGCCACTAGAGATTGTCTGATAACTCACTGAGGCCCTGTCCACTGTTTTGTCAGTGTCTTTGCTTCTTCTCAGATAGTTCCTATTGCTGTGTCTTCAAGTTCACCAATCTTTTCTGCAGTGTCTAATCTGCTGTTAATACTCTGGGATATATTTTTTATCTGATACTATATTTCTTATCTCTAGAAGTTTAATCTTTTTTGATAGTTTACATTTTTTTCTCATGTTTTCATCTGCCTTTTTGGACATATGGAATATATTTATAGTACCAATTTTAGTATCCTGTTTATTCCATCATCTCTGTCATTTTTGGATCTGTTTAGATTGTTTGAGTTTTCTTCTGTTATGGGTTGTTGTTTCCCCATTTCTTTTTAGTCCTCATAATTTATTATTGGATTGTGGTGTTATGAATATCACATTATTGACTGCTAAAGTGTTGTATTCTATTGTATTCTCTATTACAGTTCTTTCATTTTGGTTCAATATTGTCTTGGAACACATTCAAGTTACTGAAATCAGTTTGATTCTTTTGAGATTGGCTTTTAGCCCAAATTACAGTTGATCCAGAGCAACCTTTAATTGAAGGCTAATTTGCCCCTACTGTTGAGGCAACACCTAGTCAAGAATTCTGTCTAATGTCCCATGTTTCCACACTGGCTAATGGAAACATGAATTCTTCTCAGCTCCATATAGACACAGTGGTTTGTTTTCTCTACTCTTACTATGCTTGTTCTTCCCTGGCTTTAAGTAGTTTCCTCCAAATGTACACAGATCAATACTCAGCCAAAGACTTGAGGGAACCCTCTACAAAGTTTTAGAGTTCTCTGCCTGTAGAGGTCCCTCCTCTTTGGTATTTTGTCATGCAAATCCCAGGCACCTTGACCTCCCCAAGGAGGACCACTCTGTTTCTTCAACTCAGTAGGACCACGAGGCTCTTTTGGTTCCTTCTCGTTGGATTCTGGTCTGGAAACTCTCTCCAGAAAGTAAGCTAAGGAAAAAAAAAAGAAGGAAAAGAAAGTAAGCTAAAGAAATTGTAGGGCCCATCTTGTTTCTTTCTCTTGTTTTGAGGGTAATTTTCCTGTGTGGCTTTTTGTCCAATGTCTGAAAAACCATTAATATACCTTCACATATATATTCAGTTTTTAGTAGGTCAGTTTTGCCTTGGGTACTCCATCATAGCCAGGAGTAGAAGGCATGCCAATTACTTTATTTGCATGTATCTATATAGCTATAGGTAAAAAACATCAATTATATGTCCTATGATAACATTTTAAAAAATGTCAAAACATTTTGTTAATGTCAACATATTGTTAATGTCAAACTCATAGCTATTTTTCTATTACAGCAGTTTTTTTAACTTTTGGGGGGTTATGGATTCATTAGAGAATCCATGGACCCCCGCCTCTGAAAAACGCACATGGTCACACATACACATTAGCATGCAAATTGAAAAATGCAAAAATAATCCCTGATTCTCCCCTGTGGAACTTGGAGGACCATCTAGGCTCCGTGAGAACTCTTGCTCTAATTAATGTTGCTTTGTTTGTTACTTCGATGATCAAAAAATTATTTCTTCCCTGCCTTACCTTGTAGAGATATTGTGAAAGATCACACTGGCAATGTCAAAATACTTTACAAGAATTATGGAAACATACTGTACTTTTTTGGTGATGATTATTGTTACTATGGTTACCATCGTTATCATTTATAATAAGGGCTCTTAGGTGGTTTTTAAAAATTGTGGTAGTTAATTCTTGTAATAGTTTAATTTTCCTTAGCTTTACAGTAAACACACATACACACACATAAATGTATACACACACATAATGCAAGTACACACATATTTTTTAAGAAGATTTGTAATAGTATAGCCATTTATTTACAGTGAAAACATTATTTTTTTTCTATTTTTTTAAATTTAAATTCAGTTAGCCAAGGTATAGTATATATCATTGGTTTTTGATATAATGTTCGATGATTCATCAGTTCAGTATAGCACCGAGTGCTCACCACATCACGTGGTGGTTCTCATTCTTGTCCTCTGTTTTCTCCCCTCAACTTTGTATCTCCTGGTTGAGCAGTTGTCCAACATATTTGCACAATTTTTGCATCGATTTACAAATAAGTGTTGTGTAATGTACTTTCTAAAACTCATTTTTCTGTGCTATTAAAATCAATGAAGATGCAATTTATGGAATAATCTTTTTCAGGTATCTCTCTGCACTAGCTACGTTTTGTTATTCAGTGTTGGCTCTGCATGTTCTTTGCTATGCAAGAACTTGCCTGCATTTCAGCCTGGGCCCCTGCTTCTGTTCCTTCCCTTCTCACCCTCTGTTAGCAGGATGGAAGCCATGATGGCATCTGCCCCCCACAGTGTGCCACATGCCTCTCCATGTGCCATCCCCCCTGACCTACTTCTCCATCCTCTGCCTTGCCCTTTGTTTCTGTGCCCCCATCCCATTCGGGATTCTCTTCAAGTGGCTAAATCCCTCCCATCTTTCAAACGCATTTCAGGGCACACCTTCTTTAGGAAAGCTTCTTGGCCAGATGGACTCGTGCCCTCTCCCCCTCTTCAGGGGTCCTGAACCAAGAACTTCTGTATCAGTCAATTCCAGTTCTAATGCCAGCAGTCTGAAAGCTGTTGGCGGCAGAGATTGTGAACTCTTCAAGTGTAGGTGCTGTGCTAGCTCTCTTAGAGACCCCGCCAGCAATGTGCTTGCTTTATAGGAGACACTAAATACTTGCTGAATTCAATTCGTTTGAACTAATTCTTTCCCTCTCTAGCTGATATGATAGATGAAGAAATTGCCCTGACCTCTCTTCCTGAGACCTTTGAATAATTGCCCAGGAAAAATCCAGAGATGATTGGGATATCCGCAAACACTGATGGTGAGAATGGAAATTGGTTCAGCTGTTTTGTAGGGCAATTTAGCAGTCTCTATAAAGATTGCAAATAGTCATTCTAGCAATTCCTCACCAGGGTACCTGCCCTGAGGATATGCATCTAGGTGAGTCAAAAATTCAAGGACAAGGATTTTTCTCTGCTGTATTGCTTGTGGTTGCAAAAAAACAAAAAACGACAACTAGGGGGACAAAAGCAACAACTCAATGTCCATCAATATGTAAATGGTTAAATTAACTACTGGATACCAAATATAATAGACTACTTTTCAGCCATTTAGAAAACTTGAGTAGATCCTTGTAGACTGACATAGTAACAAAATTTCCAAAACATGTTGTTAGTTTTTAAAAACATTTAGAAATAATATGACCAGTCTCTACTGTTTATAATTTAAAAGCAAATCCCACAAAATCTAGACATTTCTATGTATTTGTATTTATGGAATCTTTATATTTCCTTCTAGTAGAACTGAGTGTCACATGGGAACGAGGTTCTAGACAAGTCCGGGAGCAAGGTGACAGTTGGATGCAAGCAAAATTTATTTCTAAAATCCCCTGAGAAAGAGCCACTTTGGGGTCAGACAGTTCTTCTTTACTAAGTCAAATGTAGCTCAGTATTGTTACCCGGTGTGCTGGAGCAGATTACTGTTTCTCCAGGCAATTTCTTCCAAACCGAGGGTGGCAGCTTGCATCTCGGCGGCCACACTCTTCAGTTTTGAAACTGCCAAACTGAGTGTGCATAGGAGAGCATTCTGAAAGCACCTGCATCAGTCTATTAAGGTGAATCTATACAATTCTTCAAGCAAAAATAAATATGCTCACGCCATGATGGGCCCTCCAAAGCTGAGACCAAACAGTGAATTCCAGCAGGAGCATCTAAACATTTAGGTCAGGATAGCTGATGGGCATTTAGCATCCCTACCTCGCGGCCTTGGATGCATATTATCCCCATTCCCTTCATTGCACAATGAAATATTCTTCCAGGTATTTCTGAATGCCTCCCTCGGGGGCAGTACCTTCCCTGCCTGAGAACCACTGGAGTAGGAGTCACATCTCCCAGCCCATCCTTGCTCTTGTCTAGGCACATGCTCCTTGTATGTCAGGGCCACTGGGTCGAGTCACCTGCTCTGTTTAAGGAGGATCTCTAAAAATTACTTTTCTCGTTCTTTCTGAGCCTGCATAGTTGAATTCCTACAAGCTGTATGCTCCAAGGGTGCTATTCTACTATTTCAGTTATCGATTGCTTTATAACAAAGCATCTATGAAAATCCCATTTTACTATGGTCACGGAGTCTATAGATCAAGAGTCTAGACAGTGGTTGCTTCTGCTTCCCAGTATCTGGGGCTTCAGGTCAGAAGACTTGCAAGGCTGTGGTGGATTCTGCCTGGGGGCTGGAATCATCCAGAAGTGTCTTCATTCACATAGTGGGCTCCCAGGCTTTGAGAATAACTCGGAGGCTGGGTTTTGGTGGGCTGGGGCCCCTCTGCAGGGGCTGGAGCGTGTGCACATGGCCTTGCAGGGAAAGGAAAGCTCTTTTCTCTCTACGCTCCTGGGTTCATTGGCTGAGGGCCCTGCAGATTCAACCTACAAAACATGGATTAACAAGAGAAAAACAGAGTTCATGAACACATGCAGTGAGCACACACGTGGGAGAAACTCAGTGATGAGTAAGTAACTCCAAGGGGCAGTTAGACGGAGCTTGGGCTGCTATAATAGCATCCTAACGAATGACAGTAAATTTGGATGGCAGTGGCAAGATGAAGGACAAGGAAGGTTTGAGGCTTTCAGGGGTGGCCAAATATAGGAGGAGGTAAATATGTGTGGGAAAACGAATGCAAGAGAAGGCCTGTGGTGCAGGCCCGTCCTGCAGCCCCGGAGGGTGCGGGGTGTGGCTGGCTGCAAGGCATCTGCTCTTGGAAGGCTCTTTCCAAACAAAATAGGCCTTTTTATTCCGTGTTCAAGTTAAGTAGGTGATTAAGTGGGTTTTATTCTGCCAGTGGTTAATGAGAGTTGAATTAACCTGCAGAGTTATCTTGTGTTCCTTTGATGCGGGGCCTCCCTTTGCAATAGAAGGCAGACAGCAGTGACAATTGCAACATTATGTAAATGACCGCCAGGAAAGGGGTTGCTGTGGGCAACCGGGGAGCTCCAGGAACTGGCTCTATTCTCCAAGTGTTTCTGCCTCTGGCTTCCCTTCCAAATGCCCTCCAGCATCCTTTATCTCTCCTGTATCTGATTTTCTCCTTCCTGCTCGCTCTAGGGTGGGGCTGTTTGGCCTCCCCTCTAGGGAGACTGGGCCTTTAAGTTCTTACAAACATCTATTGCATTGTGGACACAGCTGAGCTTCCCTGGGGCTCCCAACTGCCTCATTACCCAAGGCCTGTCTTTGATTTACTTCAATTTATAGTCTCATGTATATACCTTCTGCTTCCACGCTCTCTGGGGAATGAAGAGGGGTGCCGTGGAGGGAGAGGGGAGCCGGGTTTATAATGTACTGTGTGCTCGGTAGCCGTGCCACACACGGGGTTTCACAGAGCCAGGGAGAAACCACATCTGCCCGTTCGCCCACCATGTAGGGGATTTGTAGGGGATTTACCATCTTCTCTTAAACTGGGGTTCAGGGTTTGGGGAAGAGAGGAGGCCTCAACCTTAGTTGGGATCTGATTGGACAACTGTCTCATGACAACACTGCCCAGGAAGGTGGCATGAATTACACCATGTGATGAACGCAAGGAAAGCCAGGGCCCTTTGCTGGTCAACATAGGAGCTTTACTCTCAGGATGGCTCTTGTGTGTTAGGTTCTGGAACACCTGTATAAGGGCAGGGCTAGGAGAAGAATCAAAATGTGAAGAGCCAAGAAGTGATCCTCCCCCCCTCCCTTCCTTCCCCTTTCTTTCTCTCTCTAGAATGAATATTCTTTGGGGATGGCTATAAAGCAATGGAGAGATCATTAGGAAATGGAAACCACATCTGTAGTCCCCATCATAACAGTAACAATTCCCACGGCTCCTGACCCCTGCTGTTTCACTAGTTCAAACACCCAGCCCCCGCTAGCCCCAGGATCCTGCACTCCTCCCTGCTGTTTTCCTTAGACCCTGCTCGCACCTTCATAATAGCCTTTTCCTGAAGGCTCTTCAGAGATCTCCCACTTGAGCTGGCCATGAGCGCTGCCAGGAACCTGAGTCAGTCTGTGGTAGAACTGGGATTGGAATCCACAGCCCCACTCCAGAGATAGGTTCACATGGTGGGAGGGCCCCAAGAGGACCCCTAGGTGCGACAGTTTGCCAGTACCCCCATACACGGGACTCATGTACGGTTGTCCTCCCAGCTCTGATTTATTACAGCAGAAGGATCCAAAGTAACATCAGCACAGAAAGAAGGTACGTGGCGCACATCTGGGGAAACCAGGCGCGAGCTTCCGAGAGCGCCCCTCTCTGCACAGGCAGGTGGCATGTGCTTAATTCCTCCGGCAGGGAGTTGTGACAACATGTATGCAATGTTGTCAACCAGGAAAACTCAGAGACTCAGTGCCTGGGGGGTCTTTATTGGGGGCTGTCCGTGTGGGCACATGCCCTACCTGGTATGTACCTGGATTCCAGACTCCCAGAGGGAAAGCAGGTGTTCAGCCTAATCCGTATTATTTATACAATGAGTTGAAGCACAGAGTACCACTCTTATTTAGGGAATATTGGAATTCTTCCCAATGGTAAACTCCCGGATGCCAGCCAAAGGGCAACTTTGCAAGCAGGCCCTTCAAAGAGCGACAGTTGTGCCTGTCACGTTGACCCCTTTCTGCCCGGCTCCGACGCACCATTTAGGAAGTGTTTACTGTGTGCAAGGCACTGCATTTGGAGGAGAGCACCAGTCATCTCTTTGAGTGATAGCATGTAAATGATAGCTCATAGTCCCCTTTTGCAGGTGAAAAGTCTGCTCACTGGTACAGCCAGTATGTGGTGAAGGCAGGATTAGAATCCAGGTTTCAATGACTCCAAAGGCTATTAGCGGTTCGGGGAGGGAGGCAAGTAGGCATTGGAGGAAGGGAGAGAATATGAATAGTACTTATTTCCAGGGGGTGGGCAGTGTTATGGGGGTGATTTCTAGTTTCTCCTGTGGGCATTGGTATTGTCTGTGTTTCATCCCCAGTGGACCTCCATTGGTTAATCAGAAAATTTAAAAATAATTTTATGAAGCATTTTGGGCGAGTCTCCTTTAATATATAAATAGCCCCAATTATAAAGGCAGATTAAGTGTGGCGATGCAGATGAACGCCGCTAAATTACTTGAAGCCAGTTTGTTCTCTTAAGCAGGTTAAACATGTTCCTTACGATGCTGTTTACACATTGCGTTTGCTTAGCAAAACCTTTTCTCCTAGATATGGCACAGGTAAACGTCAGCTCGGCCCCAGCTGAATTAACCCAGAGGGCTGTGCTCTTGATTAATCATCGCAAGTCAGAGATGTGTCTCTCCGCAATCCTCAAACCAAACTAGGAAGGTACTTTATTTTTTAATAACCAAAGATAAAAAAGGATGGAGCTTAATTCTTACCAGCTTCAGTGACCGAGGTCCTGGCATTCATACAAATGGGATATTATTTTGTGGGACTTCCAACAAATAGATCAAGGAGAGAAAGACCAGCTAGACCCAAATCAGACTTGCAACAGCCCCAAATCCAGGGTCCCGGGGAAGCCACACTCAGCGCCTGACAGATTTGCCCACCCGCAAGGCCTCCCTTTGCTGATCCGAGGAATCATGGACGTTCATTCACTTAAACTCTGACAGAGCGAGCCCGGGAGAGGAGTGGATGATCTCATCTACTGCTCTCCGAGCATCTGCCCCTATGTCTTTTGGTTTGCAGATCACCCCTGTCCAGTGGCTTCATCGTTCCACCAGGCTGCTCAGCCTGGGTGGCACCAACAGGCCCTTCCTTTCCAATGATGGCCCTCCGCCCAGGTGCCCTTGGGGTCCTTTGCAGCGAATTCTCCGCAGTCCGTGTATTGGCTTCCTGTGGCTGCTGTATTCATTTGCAAGAGCTGCCGAAACTGAGTAACACGGCCGGAGAGGCTCAGACCACACAGGTGCACCGTCTCATCGCTCTGGAGGCTGGAAGTCTGAGAGCCGGATGTGAGAAGGGTTGGTTTCCTTCTGAGGCCTCTCTCCTTGGCATGCAGATGGCCGTCTTCTCCCTGTGTCTTCCCGGGTCTTCCCCTTGCATGTGTCTGTGTCCCGATGTCTTCTTAGGTCATCAGTCACCGTGGGTTAGGGTGCGCCCTGATGACTGCATTCTACCTCTTTCAAGACTGTGTCTCCAGATACGGTCCTGAGGGGTAGGACTGCTGTGCAGGATTTGGGAGGCCAGTTCCTAACAGCCGCTGTAATGAGTTATCACAAATGTATCAATTTAAGGAACACAAATGTATTATCTTACAGTCTGTAGGTCAGAAGTCAGACCTAGGTCTCACTCAGCTAAAATCAAGGGCAGGTAGCTCAATTCTATAGGCTCTAGATGGCATCATTCCTTTACCTTCCTCTGTCTTCAAAGTCAGCAGCCATGGGTTGAACCCTTCCCTCGTCCCATCACTCCCACCTCTTCCAAAACCACATTCCCCTCTGATGCTTTTTCCGGCCCCTCTTCCACTTGTAAGCACCCTCATCGATTACATCGGGCCCACAATCCAGGGTCATCTCCCTATTGTCAGTCAGGTCTACCGATTAGCAACTTGAATCCTCCTTTGCTGCGTAACCTAACAGGTGCCCAGGTTCCAGGGATTGGGATGTAGACACGTCTGGGGGGGAGGGCGGGCATTTTTCTGCCAAGCACACTCCCATAGCCTCTTTATAAACACAGATCATCTCTCCACGATAATGCTCCCCAAATACAGGGAAAAATCTCTCTACTTTGCAAGCAAACAGACAAAAATGACCTTATTAAGAGTTCGCCAGGAGTGCCTGTGTAGGCACTATGTAGGGTTGTGGGGATTTCAGGAGACAGGGAGGCCTTACAAACTTGGACCTTGTGATGGTGTTATGCTGAGGGAGGTGGGTCGTCTGTTGTCTCCATGCCACGAAGGGTATAACTCACTGGGGCTGGGGAAGGGAGAGAAGCCCCATCACGGAGCCAATGCAGAACACAGCTCAGCCTCTCTGCGCCGCGGGGCCCTGCTGCTCCCCCCAACCCCCAGCCGCAGGATCACGTCTATCTGCGGGGCTGCGTGGGTCTGTCCTCAGCTCTCGGCTCTTCCCTACGAACTGTGCAAACAGCTTCTCTCCTCCTAAGGGGAAATGATTTGCCTTAGCTAAGCAGTTTTCCACTTTGCTTCTGAAAACCTTCCTAAGGAGCATTTTGACACACAAGTGGATACATTGATGGAGAAGAAGGGAAAAAAAAAAAAAGTTTTCTGCCATCTGGTTTAGAAAAGGTGGTAGGGAACATTTCCCTGCTCTTTCGTCGCTGTGGAATGGAAGTAGAGAGCCAGAGAGAAGGGAGCCCATCACAGCCTTCCAGGGTAGTAACCTCAGGCTAGTGAATGACACACCCAGGAAATCTGCTGCTTTGTGGATGTCCTAGAACTTGAACCCTAGATCTTCCAACTGAGAATGTAGTCTTATTTCCACCACATTCCACCTTTTTAACATGTTTTTTCCCTGAACACTTTAACCTTGTGACGATTCTATTTGGCGGGTGTTTCCAGGAATTAATACCGCTTGTCATTTTTCAGAGCAGGTAACTAATTTCTTTGTCCTTGAAGGATTGAGCCATTTAGTTTGTGTCAGCTGAGTGGTTTCATTTTATTCCTAATATATTTCTACTATTTATGGAATTCAGTTTTCTTTTTTCCCTCATTCCTGAAACTATTTTATCCTTTTTTAATTTTTTTTGGCAGTTGCATGTATTTTTTGTTAAGTCCCCTTCAGTCCTTTGTGGTTTGAGTTGGAGTGTCACTAGATAACAATGAACTATCTCCCTTTTCTGCAGAGCGTGGTTTTGTTTGAACTCTTGTAGAATTGTTCCTCCGTGTCTTGTGGGCATACATTATGCTCTATTTTGCTTTTTAACACCTACTATGTGGCAAGTTCTGCACTAAACAGGAGATACAAACCCTTGCCATCTAGGAGGGTCAGCCTGGCAGAGAGAGAAGGACATAATTCGGTTATATGAATGAGTCCACAATTACAGACTAAGAACAGCAGTCTGGAAGAAGTGGGGTCTCTTGAGTGTGAATCACAGAAAGAACCAAACTGACCTGGGGGTAGAGGCTGGGGAACAGTTGGGGAAGGCCTCCACTTGGCCAAGGGTTGGAGTGTTAGCAATGTTGGGCAAAGATAAGACATTCCATATAGAGGAGATAGCATGTGCAAAGGCCCTGGGGTAGAAGGAGATTTGGTATATTTGTGAAACTGTTCTCTTCCTTCTGGCTGGCTCCTGATTCAGATATGACTGAGCTTTGCCCTGGGAACTCCGTGTTTCTGGGTCCTACCTATACCTTGCTTGGACATTTTGCCCTGAGCCCATTGGTTTGTTTGTTTGTTTTCAAAGATTTATTTATTTGAGAGAGTGAGAGGGAGAGAGCGTGAGCGAGTGAGCAAGCAGGGGGAAGGGGCACATGGAGAGAGAAATGTAAGCAGACTTCATGCTGAGTATGGAGCCCAAGGCAGGGCTTGATCCCATGACCCCGAGATCACAACCTGAGCCGAAACCAAGTTGGGTGCTCCCCCCACTGTGCCACCTAGGTGCCCATTATTGGTTTTTGAAGAATGGCTTCACCTGGGAACCCCTGTCCTTGGTGACCTCATAGAACACAGCCAAGGAGACAAGCATCCACTTCATTTTCCCAGCGTGGTCCACAGCCAACCAGCAAGTCTCTGCCTCTTCCAATGAAGACAATCCCATAGGGTTCCATAAGATCAACTGAGTTAAGATATTTGAACTTCTTGGAAGACTCTGAGGTGCTACAGATGCTTATTAACCTTTGCTTGTGGTGAAAGAGTCCCTTTAGGAATGCCAGACCAGCCACACCTCTCACACTGAGTTTTTGAGAGATTGACATCAGGGCTGGATTTGAGGTCATAGGAAGGGTATTTTTAACTGAATAAATGACCTCTTTCTTGACCCTTTCTCCCATCCCTGTAGCAATCTTTTGGCATAAAATCTTTAAAATTGTTTTAGGCACTAGGACATAGCCACACAGTATTTTAGAAAAACAACAGATAATTGGAAAATTAGGAGAAGTAAGCTTCACAATGAATTCTCCATCCTGCCAGCAATGAAACCAGCCCAGGCAGGAAAGACCTAAACTTTCCTCATTGGGGAATCTGAGGAGTTTCTAAGGATTCTCCAAACCTCCTAGCAAAACCCAACCCAACTCTGACCAAGCTTCCTTTCCTTTCCAGTGTTTTCAGAGCAAACAAAGGGATGTTGTCACCGCAATCCCCAGGTGGCCCTAGAAAATGGATTCAACAGCTGTGGTGGATGGCAGGGGCTCAGCCAAAACTTGTTATATATTTAGAACAAATAGCCTCCAGGAAAGTGAGTCTGTGTCCATATGTGGCTGGTTAATGTATTCCCTCTGGAACGACCTCAGCCCTTTTCTCAGCCTTACCTCCAGCCCCCTTCCCCCCTTCCCTGCCTTCAAGGGCTGCATGGTTTTGCTGTGGGCCCGGCCCCCACATGTCCTTGGAAATATACTTTTTCTGCCAGAAAATACACCTTTTCTGCTCCCTCCATATCCAAACCCCTAATTTTCAGTGGGGTCAGTCTGGAGAGTAAATCTGATTTTCAGTTGATCTTCCACTACGGTTTGATGATGATTCATGGCCTCTTATTCTTGGATAGGTATTTTCATCGTGGTAACATGGATTAACCGGAGTGAGTCTCCATGGGGTGGGATAGCAGAAGGTGTGGGGGCCCTATTTTAATAAGAGGAGTTTTTCCTGGCAGCCCTAACATGGGAACCTTGCGACCTCAGCCTGTGCGCGTGTGTTTGGGCCACATCAGTGGGATCGGTGCATGCAGAGTAAATCCCTTTCACCAGCTTTCCGATAATCCACGCAGCCATCCCTCAGCTCATCCTTCCCTTTATTCTTGCCCTTGTTATCACATGCATGCTACCTGTTCTCGGAGGTACACCTGGCAGGCCGGCTTGTCGTCCTTGGAGATGTCTCTCCCCAGGTTCATTTGGAGCCCAGGTGAGAGGGCTGGCATTTCCTAAATCGAAGAGCCTTTCTCTGGTCAGTGACATCACTCCCCGCTGTCCTAACTCAGCCCTGGAGCCTGTGTGTGTGGGAGCGGTTAGACGCAGCCCAAGCCAGCTTTCTGTGTCCTAGCTGCTCAGTTACCTGCATTGTTTTCTGGCATCAGGATCCTTCCTCACTGCAGGAAGACCTAATTAAAGTAATTCCATGCCCAGCCCTTTGCAGACCTGTGTTTACAGGAGGGGGGATGGCTGAGACAAACACATTCGGAGGACTGTGGAGGCCTCGAGGCCGAAGGACATTTGGTTCCAGTTGTCAGACGAGCTGCCACTCGAGGCCACATCCACTGGGGGTGGGAGATACAGGGACGAGTCTGCTTATGATGGGTCGTAGTGTGAGTGGAAGCCCTTTCTAAACCGGACGGTGGCACAGACACTCAGGGGCTGTGTGTGCCGGCTGGGGGCCCCGGAGAAAATGTGCCCGTGGGTGACTTTCCAAGTGGGAAAGGGAGCACGGCGACTCCTCGATTCTGTAAATGCAGCCGGCTCACCTGGATTCAAGACACCCACCTGACCTGCTCGTCACACCCTGGCTTTATGTTCTTGAGCAAGTAGTTTCCTCCTGCTGTGCCTCTGGTATACAAAGCCAGGGGGCTGGCTGAGATTTCCGATACCCTCTGTCTTCTCAGGTCCTGAGTCTGTCTCTGGTTGAGCCCTCTCCAGCTCATCCTCCGCACTGCGGCCGGAATACTGTCTGAAACACGTGGTCGCTTGAGGTTCTCCCCTGTTTCGCGCATCTGAAGTTCCCCGTTGTCCTCAAGGTGAAGCCCAGGCTTCTTAGCTGGGCATCCATGGCCCCTCCAGGACCTGGCCTCTGTGGCTCCATCTCCTGCCCCTTCCTCCTGTCGCCTGCGTTCCAGGCAGCTTGCACCACGTGGCACTCCAGAAGCTTGCCACGGCCCCAGGCCTCTGTGAATGCAATTTCCCCCCCAAACTCTGCCAGTCCATCCCTTCCTGGCTGTGTGTTACTGATCCTCAGGTCTCAGCGTGAAAGTCTGAGCCGCTTTCTCGGCACTCCCCCACCCCGAGCCTAGGGGAGGCTCATCTCCAAGGTGCTCCTAGATCTGCTACTAGCACAGTTTTCACTACCGAGTACTGTGGTCCCCTGCTTACTGCTCTGTCTCCCCACCGAATCATAGGCAACTCAAAGGATGGGACTGTATCCTGCTTGCACGGAGCCCCCCGTTCCTAATGGTGCTGGGTATGCGGCATTGACAGGTGCTCAGCACGAGTCACCCAGGCCATGTGCAGGCAGCTGGTAGCCATCCAGAACACAGCATTGTGCCAGCATGTGCTCCCTCCCGGGAGGCAGGTGGCGGCCCACGTGGCGGATGCCCTCTGGTGAGCTGACCCAGCCTATTTCTAGATGACGGTCATCCCACTTTCCAAAACACCTGCCGTCTCCCAGGGGGAGGAACGGGGTTCCATGTGTGCCCGGCCCTCTCACGTTTCCCTGGAGGGACCCTTTATCTGTAGAACGAGCTGGGGACCGTGCAGACCTTCCCGTTTGCTCCTTTTCTGAAGTTCAAGGCTAACCCTCCACCGAGCATGTTCTTCCCGTTTTAGATCCATTCTGGCAAGCTGATTTCCTGTTCCCATTCAGTCAATCATCTTCCATCTTTGGCAGGAAGGAGAATACACAGCTTTGCATGTGCCAACCCCAACATATTTCTAATTCCATCGAGCATGGCTGGATAGGTGCCGCGGATGCCGTAGGATTTTAAGATGCTTTAAAAAATCATGTGTGTGAGCGTTTCACAGCCAGGACCTGGAGCATGCGGGCTGTGCGCTGAAGGCAATATGGCCCCACACCTGCATCTGGGGAGCATTTCAGGGCCTTTTAAGTTAAGGACCAAAGCCCTGTCGGCTAGGAGGACAGAGGCCCCGCTGCCGAGAATCAGTGCTACCGAGTAGACCACTCCGAGAAGCCGGGTACGAAAGATCCCCGAGTGAGGATTCAAAAGTGCGGCGGACTGACGGGCAGCATTGAATCAGAGCGAGGTCCCGAGACTCGGCCAGGTGTTTCTAGTCCATTCTGTGCAGGGAAGAATTCACAGGGGGGACAGAGGGCCTCACGAAGAGGGTGGGCTCGTGACCTCCAGTGGTGGCGATGATCCATTTATCCATTTCAAACCCTGACGGTGCTCTGGAAACTCGCCCTCCTCTGAAGTTCCTTTTGACCACAACCAAATATAGATTCACTTCTTAAGGACTTTGATGCATATATGAGGGGCTGCGTGTGCGTGTGTACGTGTGTGTGTGTTTCAATCTTCTTTTTCTTCTGTCCGTCCTTCAGCTTGTTTTGAAGTTTCGGCAGGTGCCTACCAGGACCTGTGACCTAATTTTGTTTCTTGTCATTTCTTCTCTGCTGCGATCCCGAATGTCCCTTCTGCTACGTCAAGAGTGCCTTTGAGCCTTTCTCCTTTCTGATATTTTTCCTTCTGTTTCTTCTCAGCACGTCAGTTTGATTTCCTACCTGCCCAGCCCAGCACGAACCTAATGGTAATGACTGCAATTTGCAGCTCCCTTGGAAAGGTGTTGGCCCAGCCTGGAGTCACTGCCCCATTCAGCTTCCACTCCTCGCCTCTGGGGCCCTCTCCCCAGAACAGCCCTCCTTCTCAAAAAGACTGAGGCCGAAAGTAGTAGCTGCACTAAACCTCGATTCGAGTTTGCCCTTTATTTTTCTGATCGCTGCGAAAATCAGTTCTGAGAGGATGGAGGATGTTTCCCCCTCCTTGTGCTCGAGCCTATGTTAATTTTGCTCTTTTCTTGCCGCCTAATTTCGTTCTCGTCAGTTCTGTTCTCAGCTGGAGCCTGGTGTTTCACTGCACATAGTGAACCAGCAGAGCAATAATATGTTATGATTAATAAGTGGCTTGACAGGCAGGAAAAAAAAAAAGCAAATCTTATTCATGGCATCCACGGTGCTGCGCACATTTGCTCTTTTTTGAAAAAAGTATGTCGTCAGCAGGATGGTTTTTGTCTGGCTCCTTGGCCCTCAGCTCTTCTGCTTCAGCTGGATACTCCATTTCTCTTCACCTGCCAATGGCAGGCCCACCACAGCTTCCAGGAACGCTTGCTCCCTTGCTCCCTTTCTAACCCTGAGGAACTCCCGGGTCTGGAGTCACGCAAGATGTGTTCACGTGCATCCACGTCACACTTCAAATGCAAGTTCGTGTAACTGTGGAAGAATTTAGACTCCGATTGCATTTGCCCCATTGGCATAAAGGATCTTACTGGGTACCAGGCCCTCTCCCGAGCACGTACAGGTGTGGCATATACAACTCACAGCAGTGCTAGGAACAAGAGGCTCTTAGGATCTGAATAATATTTTTAAGAGAGAGAGAGAGAGAGAGAGAAAGAGAGCAGGGAGAGAGGGGCAGAGGTAGAGGGAGAGAGAGAATCCCAGGCAGACTCCCCACTGAGCGTGGAGCCTGACGTGCTCGATCCCACAATCCCAAGATCATGACCTGAGCTGAAGCCAAGAGTCAGATCCTCAACCGATGAGCCCCTCAGGTGCCCCTGATCTGAATAATTTTTTATTTTGTTGGCTCGTAGTGGATGTTCATCCATTTCTCGTAGTGGGTTTTATTTGCATGATGTGGAATGATTTTTTTCTAGGTTTCCAGAATTATTTTTCCCTTGAAACCATAGGTTCCTGATATGCTGTCTTTAACATGGGAGCCAGGAGTCATATGGGCTACTGAGCCCTTGACTGTGGCTGCTCCAGCTGTGCTTACGTATCAAATATACCGTGGATTTCAACGGTTCAGGACGGAAAAAAAAGACTATGTAATATCTTACTAATGTCTTTCTGTATTAACTATGTGTCAAAATTATGATAGTATTTGGGATATGTTGGTTTAATACATGATTAAAATGCATTTCACCTGCTTTTCTTTTCCTTTCCTTGTGTAGTAGCGAGGCTACCAGAAACTGTCAATTGCACACACGGCTCACATTCTGTTGCTGTGCACAGAGCTGCTCTAGGGAGCGCGCACCAGGGCGTGGGGTTAAAACGGCCTCCGCTGGCTTCTGCCTTGGCTTGAAGTGCAGCAGCGCTGCTGGGGAAGGCGAAGCCTTCATCTGATAATTGACACAGTGACGTTCAGTGAGGGCCTTCTGTGCGCCAGGCATCGGTGGGGGCACAGGACAGACAGCCTCTGTGTCTAGGGCGTGTGCATCGGGGACCCCAGCTCCAGGGCAAACGTGATGACACAGCTGGCCCACGAAGCTGGAGGGGTCTGGGTGGGGTCAGGGCCCGAAAGACGTGGTTCCTTCTCATTCACACAAAGGGGCAGGGTCTTTCCCAGCCGCATCCAACAGGGACATCTTGAATGAGAGCCTGTGTGGGCATCACCAGCCCTGTTTGCCCTCACAGACGAGGTGGATCGGGGGTTCCTTCTGGAGCCCCATCCCTGTTACCCCAACTCTTTGCCTGGATTCTAACCTCTGGCCCGAATTCCTGAGCCTGAGACCCTCCAGGCTGAGAGCTCTGCCTTGTCCGACCACAGACTTGTGACCCGTGGCCGGTTCTGACCACAGACTTGTGACCTGAGGCCAGTTCTGTCCTCCCCGTGTAGACCTGCCCAGCCAGGCAAGCCAGCGAGGCTCCTTCTTTGTCCTCTTTTCAGGTCCTCTTTTCCATAAAGAATGATCTTGGTCTTAACTGTTTTCCTGATTCCCTTTGGGGCTGGGGCTTCTTACATGCCTCTCTGTCCCTTTGGTCACTGTCCCTTGTCACCCGTCTCAGTTCCAAGATTTGATGACCCAGCTTTTAGGAGCACAGACTTGGCTTGGGTGATGGTAGACCCTCTCCACTCCTGAGCTCTGAGGACACAGCTGCCCTGGTCCTCGGGCCCTGCCGGTCTCAGGTGTCTCTGCCACCCCTTTAGCCTTGGTGTTTTCTCTCCACCTTCTTTGAGGCCTCACGTCCTCTACTGCCATCTCGGCTCCCAGCTCTGTGCCTGGAATGTAGAAAGCTCTTGATAACTGTGCCAAGTACCCACGCTGCCTCAGTGGAGAGCCCAGAGGGGAAAGGCCACACAAGGTGCTGGGTTCACAGAAGGCAAAGACTAGCTTGTCACTCACCGCAACCTCGGGATTTGAAGGCCAAAGACTTTGTCCAAGTATCTCAAAGTGACAGGTTGTTTCCCCTTCTCCAGGTATTTTTACTTATTTTATTTTATTTTATATATATATATATATATATATATATATTTTTTTTTTTTTTTTTTTTTTTTTTTTTTTT
>CM052900.1:157547343-157567049 GCA_028534135.1 Potos flavus | reverse complement strand
CTCATCGTGTCTGGTCTCTTTTCTGTGCCGGGACAGCCCAAGTTCCTTCTTGCCTTAGGCGCTTTGCACCAGCCGGTTGTCCTGCCCAGAACTCCCTTTCCTTGTCACCCACTTCTTTCTCGTCTCTTTCTTAGGTCTCCGTTTAAATGTCACTTCTTCAGCGATGTCTTCCCTGACCACCCTGTCTACAGAAGTGACTTCTCCTTCCGATTTATTCTGTCACAGCATCCTCTGTACTTCCTTCAACAGCAGTTTGTAATGAGCTTGTTTATTTGTTTCCCTGTATGTTCTCGGTCTTACCCCAGTCGACCAAGGATAAGTGGGTACATTCTGCAGACCCAAAGTGGCCCCCCATTTGTTTTTATCAATAAAGTTTTATTGGAACACAGCGTCTCTGATTCTTTTACTGTTGTTGGGGTTGCTCTCCTGCTGCAGTGGTAGAGTTGAGTAGTTGCTGGAGAGAACTGTAAAGCTGGTCATGGTTGTTATCTGGCCCTTTACAGAAAAGTTTGCTGACCATTGCTCATGGTCCTGTAGTTCATGTGGACACTTTATTTTGCTGGGCTTGTCAACTGCTGCATCACCAGGACCTAGTACCTCACCTGGCACATGGCAGGTGCTGGTAAGAATAAAGAGGAAGAAAGAAGGGAGGGAGGAAGGGAGGGAGGAAGGAAAACAAAGGAGGCCTGTAGTTCCTCTGCACTGCTCTCCTTTCTACACATCATCTTAGCTCAGCGGCTATGACTGGGTCTATGAACCACGTATCATGGAGACACTGAATCATACTCTTGGTTTTGAGATCCGGGTTCCATCCGTGGAGCAGGTGCTCTAGCCGGGGTCAGAGAGATGCTTCCCACTCCCACCATCCCGGAGCATAGCCCAGTGTCTGAGCTGGAGAATGGGGCATCAGAATTCCTGAGTTCCTTTCTAGTCTTTGGCTCTTCACAGGCAGAATGGCTCCCAGTGATGCTTGCTTTTATGAACCCCTCCTCCCCTTCCATTGTGGGTATGATGCGATGTCCCTCCCGGGATTATGTTATGTTATATGGCGAAGGGACACTACCCAAGCGGGCATATGTAACACATGAGCCTTTTTATTTTTGAAGATTGTATTTATTTATCTGACAGAGAGAGAGCACAAGTAGGCAGAGTGGCAGGCAGAGAGAGAGGGGAAGCAGGCTCTCCACTGAGCAGGAGCCCGACGCGAGGCTCGATCCCAGGACCTTGGGATCATGACCTGAGCCGAAGGCAGAGGCTTAACCCACTGAGCCACCCAGGTGCTCCACATATGAGCCTTTCAAAGCAGAGTTTTCTTGGCTGGTGGCAGAAGAAGTCAGAGGGATTGAAAGCATGAGAAGGACCTGACCTGCTGGTTTGAAGGCGGAAGACGCCATATGAGAAAGGACTGTCCGTGGCCTCTGGAAGCAGTGAGGGAGCAGCCGTGTCCGTCCCGCAGCCACAAGGAACTGATTCTGCAACAACCTGAATGAGCCCGGACGCCCATTCTCGCGCAGACCCTCCTGATGACAGCCTAGCCCAGCCAACACCCAGATTGCTGCCTTAAGAGACCATGAAGAAAGACCTCGTCCCCACCCACCTGACTCTGACCTACAGAAAGCAGGAGAGAGTAAACGGGTATTGCCTTAAACTCTAAAGTCCAGGGCAATTTGTTACATAGCGGACAACTGATATACCACGGAACCCTAAATAGCCTCCGCTGGGGAAACGGGTTTGCTGCCCAGCACAAAGGTCTGAAAAATTCCTCTTCTGGGAACTGGCTTCGCCTTTTATCAGCTGGAGGACCGTGAGCAGGTGACATCTCTGAGCGTCTTCTGTAAAAAGGGAGGCTAATACTAGTCATTGCCGCAGCCCAGTAGGCATGGGCAGTAAGTGAGAGGATGCACGGAAACTGTCCAGGGCAGTGTTGGGCCCAGCCGGCCTCAACAGAAGCTCCCCCACTTTCTCTCGGTGCACCCTCTCCTAAACTCTTACTCTTCAGTTCCACATGCAGATTCGTCTCTGGGGAGACGCTCCTTCCTTCACGCCCCCCTGTCCTCGGCATCAGGGACCCCTGTGCAGTTTCAGGGCTGGCTAAGTAATATCCCAGCAGTGGGGTTGCTTGGTCCTCAGCTGTGTCTCAGGCATAAAAGCAGTGCAGTTACTGTCTTCTGGGGAGCTGGGGCCGGCGGAGAAGGCAGACGTTTGGTGGCAAGTGCTCTGTCAACACTGTGACAAGCCGCTAAGGAATAATGGGGACGGAGGAGCCAGCAGTACACTGCTTTCTTAGCGGAGCTTTTCACAGTCTGTCCTTACACAGAGAGTGACGCGTAAAGAACATTCACACGAAAATGCACATGCCCGATTCACCAGGACTTCAAAGTTGGACAAATGGGGGGGTGACCCTCGATGCCATTTATTAAACGCTTACTTTGTGCTTGGCAGTCCTCTAAGATATTTCCGTGTTTGAGTTGATTTTCCCTGTTTTACAGATGAGGGAATGGAAACTCAAGAGAGGTTAAGGCACTTTCCCAGAATCACACAACAAATGAGTGAAAGGTCTGAGATGAGGACGCAGGTGGTCTGGCTACAGAGTCTGAGCTCCCGACAGTGGTGTTGGGGGAGCCGTCAGAGCTCTGCACTGACCAGCCCTGTGATGACCTTGGGCAACCATCGAACCTTCCAGAGCCTGGTCTCCCATCAGTCTCCCATTCCTGTGTCATTTGGTAAAAACCCAATTACATCATTCATGAAAGGGCTTTGCACAGTGGAAACTCTCAAACAACAGTGGAACAAAGAAGACAATGGGGACATCTCTTGGCTGGCGACCTGTGGCCTTCTGAGTCTGAGAGGCATTGTCCTGAACCTGCTTCCAAGTTTGGGAAGAAGGGCAACTGTCGGTGAGGGCTTAGGGGGAGGACCCGAAGCTGGCAGTGAATGTCCAGGCGAAGGCACTCTTTCCTCAGAGCTCAGTGAGTCCTCTGCAGCCCCCCAGTGTGGTGTGAGGAGGAAGGGTGCTGAGCAGAGTCTCTCCACAGCGCGGTCAGACTCTCAGAAACCCTGTGCTCTGGGCTGCGGCGGTGCGGGCAGCGCCTGAACCTGGACCCATTCGGTCCCTCAGACCCAAGGCAGGTTGGTCACGTCTGGGCCATGGAGATTGCATGTGGGATGGCTGGATTTGCCATGTTTCAGCCACTTGGGCAGAGCAGGACATCCTTCTTGAGCAGGATGCTGGCCCTCCCCATAGCTGCCTTCTAGTCCCCGGGGGTAGGGGGGTGGGCGTCAGGACATGGCCACAGGGAATTCCTGACTTAGGAAGGAGGTGGTTTCAGGATTTGATGCCACTTTCTCCTCTGTAGCCTGGAGCTCTCTGGAACCCCTCATTCCAGGCACCAAGATCGTGTCCCCCCACCCCCACCTCCCATCCTCCACTGTCACACTGGGGTCTGCCCTGTACTCGGGTATCTTTCCTTGTCCCCTTCCTCCCTCCCTCCTGCATTCTCCGGTTTACCATTAATGGTGGTAATGGGCTGTCCGATTTCTCCTTTCAGAGACCAGGTTGTCCCTTAAATAGTAACTTTCAATACCTTCACCCCTAAAAGTGATGACAGTGTCAGTCTAGACCATGTCCACCTAGTTTTTAATCTAACACAGCTGAGAGCTCACTGCCTGCTGGAAAACGCCAAGCATCTCTAGCGTCGTGCCCAAAATGATTCCACGTGCGTTTAGTCCCACGTATAGATGACGAAACTAAGAGCCAGGAAGGCAGAAGCCGTTTGCTCAGTGTTTGGAGGTGTGGAGTTTGGAATCCAGGTGTGTTGTGTACACACCCTCACGCCCTTAGCGGCTCTTTCTGTCCGTCCTCTGTTGGTGTCTGTCTGAAGTTCTGGAGGCTAGAAGTCTAAGGTCAAGTTTCCCACTGATTCAGTTTCTGGTGAGATGCTCTTCCTGGCTAGTAGACAGCTGCCTTCTCGTTGTGTCTTCAGGGAGAAGAGATCAAGCTCAGATGCCCCCCTCTCTCTCTCTCTCTCTCCCCCCCCTTCTTATAAAGCCACTAATCCCATTATGGGGCCCCACCCTTGTGACCTATCTAGCCTTAATTACCTCCCAAAGGCCCCACCTCCAAATACCTACACATCAAGGGTTCGACTTTGGTGTATGAATTTGGGGGACACGATCCAGTCCTTAACAGTATTTCCTGTGGAGCAGGAAGCTCAGCGGGTCTCAGTCAGGAGATGGGGAGGTGAAGAAGGAAGATGGGCCTCTCCTTTAGGACAGCTTCACCAACTGAATCTCAACTCTACCACCTTGAGTGTAACGTCAGAGTGACCTTGGCCAAGTCACTTAGCTTCTCTGATCTTTCATTTCCTCCTCCAACATGGTGAGCACACCAGCGTTGGCTAATTAGCCACCATTGCGGGAAGTTCCAGCTCGGTTCCCTCGGCCAGATGGATGATGAGAGTAACTGGTCACTGGTGGGTACCGTTTCCCAGTTTACCAAGAGGTTTCCCACATGTGAGCTTGGCACGGGCTCGCATCGCTATTCTGCTGACTTTAGAAACTTACCCCAGGGGCTGGGGGACATGAGATGAGGGTGCGTGTGGGACAGCTGTGTGCTGGGGTCACAATTTCGAGACCCAGTTTGCAAGGATGGGCAGCCATGTTCTCCTCTACAGTTCTCCAAAGAATATTGAAAATGCGAGCTTTGTATTCAAAATAACGCATGTATTGCCTACTTACCAGGTACTAGGTCCTAGATGTAGGCAAGAAATGAATCTATAGCGTGGGTTAAGGAGGCTCCATGGGTTTTTAATACAGGATAGGTCAAATCCCATAGTCAAGAAGCAGCATGTTCTCCCCTGTTCCCCCCACTTTTCACCATCTAGGGTTTAATAGTTATCTTAAAGACACGATGGTTTGAAGGCTCTGACGCCAGCCTACAGCTCCTTTCTTTCTCTTGCTCAGTGATTCTCAAACTTTGGAGTCCATGAAACTCGATGCATCAGACTGAATAAATAAAACCCCAAGCCAGGGTAGTGGATGGGCAGTGTAAGCAATTTATCAGGGTAATTTTTTGCCTTACGCGCTGACTGCAGATGCTGACCCTTTCTTCGACACGGAACATCCATGAGGTTGTTGGAACAGGAAGAGATCTTAGAGTTCACCTGGCCAAACCCTCCCATTTTATAGAGGGGAAGACCGAGTACCAGAGGGCATGAAAGGATCACAGTGGACTGCAACGTAGTTACGTAATTAGGGATCGAGTTGGGAATGTTTTAGTGGAATTCCATTACTTGTCCGCTGGTTAAACATCTGCCCGGGAATGGGACTCAGGACTGCCAAGGTCTTTGAAAGAATGCCACTGATTGGTTTCCCGGCTTCTCTCACCAAGTTATTGGGGAAACAGTGGGCCTCACGTTCGCCAGGATCACCAGAGAGGTGCCGTGGCTGGGTAGCCTTGGAGAGTCTCTCAGTGTCCAAACCCTCCGCTAAAACCAGGATTCTCCATCTTTTCTCCAGACCAGCGCTGGGGAAGACTGGTCACCAATGGAAAACATTCAGCTTTAGCCCCTTTAAAAACGTTCTTCCTTCCGGCAGGCTGAGTTTTGGGTTTTCATAGTGAGAGGGAAGTGTAGCCCATGGGGTTTTAGGGGAACAGGCAGACCCTTCTTGACTGGCAAGGGGGAAAGCATTTCTTCCATGTCCCCAGACTTTTATCTCATCACGAGCTCCGTCAGAAGCTCGGGCTGACTGATGGCTGCCATCTGGCGCTCGGGCCTCTTGCCCCATAGGGGTCTGTGGGGCTGGAGGCAGAGACTGAAGCTGACCGTGTCGGGGTCATTATTTTCCCTGTATGGACAGTTAGCTGCCAGACACCAAAGGGCCAGGAGGGGTTTGCAGCCTGTGGTGGACATGTCACCGTGCTTTCATTATACTGCGCTTGGACCGAATATTAGAGCCCCTCCCACGCCCTTAGGGGTGGCTCTCTTCCCAGCTTCCACTTCGCTCAGCGTAGACCACCACAGACTCTGGCCTTCCGCTGATTAGCCAGCAGCAGACGGGCCAGCACGGTGTACGGACCAGAGGGTTCACTCTGGTTAGTGGAAGTCTGGTCCAGCGAGTGTCTCAGTCGCTGAGACTCAAGTAAAACCTTCCCCTTGGGAAGACATAGGGACTCTCAGGCCAAATCACACACCTTGGTCTCACATCTTAAGACTTAGTTCCGCACTGGGGCTCCCGGGTGGCAGTCGGTTAAGCGTCCAACTCTTGGTTTCAGCTCAGGTCATGATCTCAGGGTTGTGAGATCGAGCCCCCCATGGGGCTCTACACTGAGCAGGAGTCTGCTTGGGATTCTCTCTCCCTCTCCCTCTGCCCTTCCCACTCGTGCTCTCTCCCTCTCTCTCACTCTTTCGCTTTCTCTAAAATAAATCTTTAAAGAAAGACCTAGTTCTGCACTAAGTGGGCTATTGGCCCCTTGCTGATAACACCGAGAACAGTAATTGTTAGCAGTCAGTGCGTCCTTGTCGAGTGCCGGCTCTGTCCCATGGGCTTTATGTCATAACCCAACTTCATTTTCCTGGCAGCCCTGTTAGGGAATAGAAGTAGGAGGCCCGTTTCAGAGATGAGGAAACTGAGGCACGGATGGGCTGAGTAACTTGTTCACAGCCACAAAAGTAGGAAGCAGAGGCGAGAGAGCAGAAGGATAGGCTATGTGCCCTTGTATATGTGGTGTTCTTACAACGGTCTGGGTTTCATCTGATCTGAAGATTAGGTTTCGTATCAGTAAACGCTTGATCCTCATCTTTCCTCATTGGGCCCGGGGGTAACCGAAACTATATTCTTATGCAACAGCACTTCGGTGGATTTGTAAATACCTGGTTGAGGTGGGGAGGAAAGCCTGGCTGGAGGGCATTGCCACTGTTCTCCAGACAGAGGACATGTGCTGTTCTGGCCTCTGGTGCCCAGGCATCCTTTTGCTGGTAACTGTCTCACCTTGCTTCTTACTTTCGGCCTATGTGCCCTTGGAGGGCCTCCGCCCCTGACTCAGGAGGCATTTGACCTAGGCTTTAGCTAATCCGAACATACCTCTGTCACTGTGATTGAGCCAGAGACTGGCACGGGAATCAGTGCAGAGAGCAGGCGAGAACCAAGTGGGCATGCTAGCAAAAAGCCTCTTTCACTCTTCCGCTAGAACACAATATGTAAAGATGTCAGAGCTAGAGCCATGGCAGCCTTCTTGCCACCATGAGGCACAGGGGATGATGCCCAGCTCAAAGGAAGCAGAGCCAAGAGATGGAGAGAGAGAAACCCCCAGGTCAAGCCGTGCCTATCATGGAAGATAGAGTTTGCTCACCTATGTTAGTTCATCAAACAATCTTAAATGATGTGGTCTGTTGTAATGAATATGATTTTATTAGCCTACCCGTGGCAGGCCTTTAAGATGATTCACTAGGGAAAGGTGTGCAAAATTCCCCCAAGAAAGCCTTTTCTTGGTCAGCTAACTGATCAATATGGTGAATGAACCCTATATTGCAGTTTAGCATGAACAAACCTAGATTGCAAGGGATGGTGATTTCATAGCAATTACTTCAAAAGAGAAAGGGGGAGGGGTCCATTTTACAGGATAAAAATCAGGCCCGGAAAGATTTCATCAGGAAATGGGGCAATCAGGGTTCAGAAGCAGGTGACCAGATCAAGAATCCAAGCTTTTAGTCACTATGCCTAATAAATACTTTAAAAGAAAATCCAAGAATATTTGTTGAGGAGCTACCAGGATCTGTGATGGAACACGTCAGCAAATAAGACACACAAACACCCCTGCCTGGTGGTATAAGCACTCGAGTGTGTGTGTATGGAGAGGACAGACAGAAGGCAAACCATAGAAATAGTAAGAAATGTTAGAAGGTGACAAATTCTGTGAAAGAAGAAAAATGAACAAGCTAAGGGGAATCAGGGCGAGAGAGTTCCAGGTTTTAATAGAGTGGCCAAAGTGGGCCTCTTTCAGAAGGCGAGGTGGGAGAGGCAAGGGAGTTAACCAGGGGGCTACCCGAGCACAGAACTTTCTGGATGGAGGAAAGAGCCAGTGCAAAGGCCCAGAGGCAGGAGCATGCCTGGCAGGCTTGAGGAACAGCAGGGAGGCTAGTGAGTTTGGAACCGAGTGTGTAGAATACAGAAAGAGATGAGGGCAGGGCAGGGCAGGGATTGGGGGTCTCTGAAAGAGTGGCCTCTGCAGGGTTTTGAGCAGAGGAGGGACAGGGTGTGGCTCAGACTGCTGTGGGACGATAGGCTGTTGGCGGGAAGTGCAGGTGCAAGGAGGTCAGCCTGGAGCCCTTGGCACCAATCTCCGTGAAAGATGGCGGCGGCTCGGACCGAGGTGGCAGCACCGGAGGCTGCTACAGGTGGTCAGGTCCTGAATGTGTTTTGATGGAAGAGAGGAAAGAGTTTGTCATTCCAGGTGTGGGGCAGAAAAAAAACGAGGCGTCAAAGATAATCTTAAATTTTGGGGCAAGATTCAAAGGACTCCGCCGAACACAAAATCTTTGAACTTCGTTCCTGTGGCCAAAGAACTGTACCTCTTCTGCCTCTGCCCGCTTTGTTTTCTTTTATCCAGAAGGGCTACCTGCGATTGAACGCTGCTTCGTCACAGTTCCTACACACATCCTCCCATTTCATTCCCACCTCAATCCTGAGGCTCTCCACCCATCTGACAGAGAGGGAAACTGAGGCTCCGGGAGATGGTTGCTCACCCAGCCAGCTCACATGGCTGATGAATTGATATTCTTTAGTCTGTCATGCAATAGGGGAATATTCGTTCTCCCTCCCTGCTTTTTGAATGTCACAGCAGAAGCAATAGCCTCCTGGTTATCAAATAGCAAACTGTGCCTACCACCTTCATTTTCATAATCTACATGGTCTCTAAGTTTTGAGCTGTGAGTGCCTCAGAATCCTTGAAATGGATTATCCTTCTGAAGCCTTCTCTGTAAGCACACTCTTCCCACTGGCTTGTAACTTTCTGCAATATCATGCCTTTAAGATCTAGAATTTGTTTATCCTTGCTTTTTTCATGTGCCTGTATTATGTTCTGCTTGATTGGAATCCCCGCCTTTGGTGCTGCTGCTCTTACTCATTTTCTGGTTGTGGCTGCTGCCGTCTGACATACTTGCTTTTCCCTACTTGGACTCAAATAACTAGATTCCTGATCTTTTAGAAGATCAGTGTTTCCACGCTGCTAGTTCAAGAAGCAAGACTACGCTAGATAGCAAAGCTGGGGCACGGGTGGTAGGCAGAGAGAGTTTTGAAATCTAGAGAAGATGCAAACCTTAACTTGGGAGTATCTGCCAAAGACCAAACCAGCTATTTTCTACAATTGCTGTCACTATTTCTATGCCACGACTTTGGCAACCAGAATTTCTTCTTGTAGGGACAACTACATAATTGGGGATTTCATTGCCATTTTCCTGCAGAGGGTAAAGCCCCACTTTCCTGCATTCTCACTCTTCCCGCCTTAGCTGCATTCAGGAAGTGTCAAGGCCTGGATTTTAAGGAATTGAGGCAATGCAGATGTAGAGGTTTGGGCGAGAGGGGTGTCTCCATGGCTGTCAGCCTCGTTAACATGCACTCGCTCCAGCACTTCCTGTGACTCCCGTTTCCATCAATGGAAATTAATGCATTGTTGTAGCGGAAGAGAATCACTCTGAGCACGTGGATATTCAAATGAACTTTTAAGTGAGAATCTCAGCTGCTTGGGAGGGGAGAGGAAATGAGAAAGGCCAGGAGGGAAAAGTGAGGGCGGTTTCCTGGCTTTTCCTCCTGGTGGAAGTCATCAATTCCAGCGGAGTTAACCATTTCCTGCCTAGATCACTGCCACAGTCTGCAAGGAGGGGTCTCCCTCTGTGGCCCCCTTTCCTTCCTTTGCCTGGCCATTCTGTTTGTGAAGACACATCTTCCCAAATCACTGTTCCTGTGGTGGCCTGCCTTACTTAGAGGCCTTTAATGATACTGTAGTGATGGATACGTGTTATTATACATTTGCCCAAATGCATAGAAAATATACCAGGAGTGAGCCCTGACGTCAACTATGGACTCTGGGTGACGGGGATGTGTCGGCGCGGGCTCATCAGCTGTACCAAGTCTACCACTCTGGTGGGGGACGTTGAGATGTTGGTAATAGGGAGGCTGTGCAGGAGGATGTGGGAAATCTCCATACCTTCTTCTCAATTTTGCCACAAACGTACAACTACTCTGAAAAATTAAAGTCTGAAAAAACAAAAAAACCCAAACAACAACAACAAAAACCCCAGCCTCCAGAAGCCCCATATTATCTATGGATCAGACGCATATTCTTGGTCCCAGTGGTCAAGGGCAGTGTGTAATTGGACTCTACTTCAACCCGTCCCTGCTGCCACCCTCTCCTGCGGGCTCCACTCCACCAGCCCCAAGGTGACCTAGACTCCTTCGTTCATTTCTCCAGGACCACACTTCTGTAACTGCCCCATTGGAAGAGTTCTCCCTCAATAGAAACCCTCCCCACCCATCCAGACTCAGGCCACGGTCATGGTTTGCCTGCCTCTTCTATGATGACTTCTTCAGCACATGCTGTGACTGAATGTTTGTGTCCCTCCACAGTTCATATGTTGAGCCCCTAATCACCAATGTGATGGCATATGGAGGTGGGGCCTTTGGGTTGTGATTAGGGTTAGCTGAGGTTATGAGGGGGCCGCTCCCATGATGGGATTTGTGTGGCTAGAGGTGGGCAACTTGCTTCCTCTCCCTCTGCCATATGAGGGTACATCGGGAAGACGACTGTCTGTAAGCCAGGAAGCAGGCCCCCACCAAGAACTGAACCTGCTGGCACCTTGATCTTGGACGTCCCAGCCTCCGGAACTGTGAGAAGTAAGTGTTTGCTGTTTACGCTCCTAATCTGCAGTGATTTCTTGTAGCAGCCTGAGCTGACCTAAGACCTCACTTCACCCTTCTCTGCATAGTGATTGCTTCCTCCAGCCTCACTCCACCCGCCACCTCATCAAATACTGTCTTATCTGTGTTCAGCCTTGTCTCTTCAATGACAGTCTAGGCTTGCAGAGGTCAGGAATAGTGCCTCCAACTGCATTTGTGGTATCAGGGCACTTATCACAACAGCACAGACGTGCCTTCAACTCTTGCGTTGACTTCAGCTCACCAGAGGGAGAAGAAAAATATTCTCTTACTGTCTAAGATCTGTGGAAAAGGCGCCCTCCATATATCCACTGGTCCCTGAAGCCGTGTCACCCCAAAAGTCACTGCCATGTTGAAGAGCTGCAGGAAGAAGATGGCACGGAGGGTGCCTCTGGGTACCACCCCCTTCTTGGGCGTTGGCTGGTCCAGCCGCCCTCCCAGCAAAAAGGTGTTTATGGAGCATCCACTCTGTCCTCAGCACAGAGATGCGGTTCTGATGGGGACAATGTCGTGCTCTCCTGGAGCTTGTGGTCGGTCTAGGTGTGTCTTCGAAAGAAAGCGGGGGAAGAGCTAGCCAACGAGAGAGGGAATCAATGAAGTGATTTCCATAAAGACACGTGCTCTGGAGGAACTTTAATATGGGATTGTGTGGGGAGTAGGGTAAAGGGACAAGGTCACCGTAGGTGTGTAAGGTGGCAGAGTCTCGGAGGAAGAGGGAATAGCAGGTTCTAGCAAGCTCTAAGGCAGGTTTTCTGAAGCTTAGGGCTGTTGGCATTTGGGGTTGGATCGTTCTTCGTTGTGGGGCTGTCCTGTGCATCGTAGGAGGTTCAGCAGCATCTCTGTCCTCCACCATCTCCGGGTACCAGCAGCAGGTCCTACCCGCCACGCTCCTGCCAAGTCATGACAATAAAAAATGTCCTCTGACATTGGCAAATGTCTGGCACTAGGGAGTGTAGTGGGTTGAATGGTGACCTCCTAAGAAGATTTGTCCTTGGCTTAACCACTGGAACCTGTGAATAGGACCTTTTTTGAAAAAGAGTCTTTGTAGATGTGATTAAGTTAAGGATCTTGAGCTGGGGAGGCCTGGGGGCCTTAGTTGGTGAAGCGTCTGCCTTTGACTAAGGTCATAATCTCGGGGTTCTGGGATCAAGCCCTGCATCGTGCTCCCTGCTCAGTGGGGAGTCTCCTTTTCGCTCTGCCCTAACCTCCTGCTCTTGCTCTCTCTTTCACTCACTTTCTTTCTCTCAAATAAATAAATAAAATCTTAAAAAAATTATAAAAAAAAAAAAGGATCTTGAGCTGATTTCATCTCGGATTATCCAGGTGGGACCTAAAGCCAATGACAAGTAGGGGCAGAAGAAGAGAAGACAGAGATATGGAGGAGAAGGCCACGTGAAGACAAGGCAGAGACTGGAGTGATGTGACCACAAGGAGGGCTGAAAGCCACCCGGGGCTGGAGGAGACAAGGAGCACATTGTCCCCTGGAGCCTTTGGAGGGAGCAAGACCCTGCCAGGCCTTGGCTGTGACTTGGTGGCCTCCAGAACCAGGAGAGAATCCCTTTCTGTTGTTCTGAGTCCTGAGTTTGCAGTGATTGGTTACAGCAAGTCACAGAAAAGTGATACAGGGGCAGCCCGGATGAACACAGTTCCTCATCCAGTCCTTCCAACAGAAAGGCCTTGTGTTTGGCATTTCATGTACTCACGGCACTCCGATGGCTAATTCATGGATTTCATTTTAAGGGGAAGAAAAGGAAGGCTCCAAGGAGGAGGTGACATCCACCTCACATCAGCAGGTGTAGATGTTCCCATGGGCAGAGCTGGAATCTGAACCTGGGCTCCCCCTGTTCTTTCCCGACTGCTTTCTTTTCCCTGTACTGAGCAGTACATTTGCCAAAGGTGGCAGACCTGTCAATCAACGTTGGGTCTTCCCACCGCTCCAGGCCGATGTCCCTTCCCCAGCCGCCCCCCCTTGGCCCCTCCTGGATCTTAGTGCTGCTAGAGCGTGCTGAGCTCCGCTACCAAAATCTTACAGTCCTCCACCACCTCTTTGCCTCCAGCGACCTCTTTCCAACTTGCAAGTTTTCAATTTATGATTATAAGTTGTTCCCTGCCCTTTAGGCAAGTTCGATTTCATTGTCCAAGACGCAAAACTCTTTCGCAGGGAAGGCTGCAAACAGAAAGAACAGGAACAAGGAAGGGCGTTAATATAGGGCGTTCTGGGTCTGAAAACAGTTTTAGAGGGAGTGTGGGGTCCAGGAAGCCTGTACACGTTTCCCGATAGCTGGGAAAACCATTACCCATAAGGGTGTTCCGTCCCAGTGTGTGTCGTGTGCCGTATGAAAGGAAAGGCTCACACGACACTGGAGCTGTGCTAACACCAGCAGGCCAGGAGATTTGATCCCTCAGTGACAGGGTGCTTCTCTCCCAGGGGAAATTAGCAGTGGATGCTGTGTGTTCGTCCATGTCTGTGTTCCGTCGGAAGGTGCTCTGGGGTTTTCTATACCTCCCCCTTCATCCTTGATGAGAAAGAAACTGCATTCCACATAAATCATGGGTAATGCGATCACTCGGCTCTCCAGTCCTGCCAAGAGAAGAATACACGCAGCTATTGGAAAAATATTGTCTATTGTCTGTTTATCCAGCCTGCACACCTGACCTTGGAGTGTATATCAGGCTCGGAGGTGTGGCAGGCTTTGTGTGGGTGCTGGGGACGCACTGGCAAAAAGGAGACCCACAGTCTCCGTTCAGGGAGCGGTTCAGTGTGGAGAGCAGAGAGCTTTTAAGAAGCGTGTGCCGGGCTAGCTACGGAAGGACCCACGTGGTGCCCCCAGCCCCGAGGAGGAGAACTGGGGACAGGAGGTGAAGGAGCCACAGCCGGAGCCAGCGAGATGGTGGTGAACGTGAAATCGGGAAGCCCCCGGGGGGCCGCGTGGGACTGGGGGTTTGGAATTTGAAAGTCCTAGAGCGGGGTGCACCTCCATGGACATTGTCAAGGGCAAGCAGCTCAGCTCTCGGTCTGCGTGCGAACGGCAGGAGGGCTGGCGTCTAGCTCCCTTGGGTGTGCTGGCCGCCGGGGAGCTGCTTCTGGAACGGAGGCAGCACGAGACTGGCTTGGATGGCCAGGGTGCCTGATCAGCAGCAGGGACCGGCCGGAGTGGGGCGCTGTGGTCAGTGAGTTCGCCCGGCTCCCGGCTTTAGGATGGAAGCCTGAGAAGAGGGGAGGACGCTGTATTCCTCTGCTTGGGCTGCCGTAAGGAACAGGACCCCAGACCAGGGGTGCTGGGGGCAGGTAGACTAGGCCCAGACGACAGAAGCTGATTTCCTCACGGTTCTCGAGGCCGGAAGTCCAAGATCAAGGTGCTGGCAGGTTGGTTGCTCCTGAGGTCTGTGTCCTCGGCCTGCTCTTCCCAGCCTCAGGCTTCCCAGGAAGCGCGCATCCCCAGCTTCTGTCTGTGTCTGGATCCCCTCTTCTCAGAACGACACCAGTGGGGTTGGGTTAGGGTCGCCCTCACAGCCTCCTGTGAACTCAGTCACCTCTGTAAAGGCCCGGTCTCCAAAAACAGTCACACTCGGGGTGGGGGCTAGGTGTGAAGACGGCAACATACGGATTTTGTGGGGGCCACCGTTCAGCCCACAGCAGGTGCCCTCTCTCTTTGTTCTTTCCCCCGTGGAGAGTTGAGACCGGAGCCCCTGACCACCCCCCCGCCCCCACCCCGGGAGAGGGGCAGTGCATGACCCACAGCACGGGGAAATGTTGATTTTCCTTTTCAGCTCTGGCGGCACACCCCCATTTGATCATGAATTTAGCGCGCGAAGCCCTCCGCGGCTGAAAATACGACTCGGGAGAGCTTCGAGTTGTCTAGCACTTAGCCATGCCATCGTCTTCCAGGGGATTCCAACGTAAGCCTACCCACGAATTGCCCTGACACATTGGTTTCCTCATTATTTATGTATGTACCTGCTTCTCTCGCTAAACCCCGGGCTCCTTAGAGACCGGCCTTTTGCTTTGTTGTCTTCCTAGCCCGCTGCCCAGAACCCGGCCCGGCACATAGTAGGGACACGCACCTCACATTATCTGTGCAATTTGAATCTGTTGCAGTGGTGTTCAGAGGGGCACGGGGGTCTCTGATGTTTACCTGCAGGCCAGGCAGCAGAGAAATGGCATAAACTTTTGGCCTTTGGGGCCCCGTATTGCACTCTGCTGCCCCGGATCCTGTCTCATGGACATGCCGCCCATCCCGCAAATCCAGCCAGCTTGCCACTCTTCTCACCACGTCCTGGGATTTTCCTTCAAGCATCGGACCCAGCCCTTCCCCCTGATTCTCCCCAGACTCTCCAGTTTCCAAGGGGAGCAGCCAGGGGTGACTCTTGGCCGGCTCTCCATCTGTGGATCTGTGCTGTGTCTTCCCAGAGCTGAAACGAGGCTGGGGCTGCGGCCTCCAAGGGGAGCGTGCCAGAGCTTGGGCCGCACGTCTCCTCGGGGGCCTCTGCGTGCCCTTCTTATGGCAGGTGTCCCAGACCTCTCTCCATTTCCCAGCAGGCCCGGGAAAGGCCACCAGGTGGAGAGAGAGAGAGAGAGAGCGGAGAGAGGGAGAATGAATATACATGTTTCCACCCATTTGTGAGTTTATGGAAATGCCGGCTTTTGTGCAAAGGAAAACATTTCATGATTTCTGCTGCCTGATGGCTGAAACTCATCAGATCAGAAAAATAAATTAAAAGAGAGGCAGCCCTTGTCACATTTTATGTTTGCAGATAATTGAAAGAAAGTGAACAAATAGAGCAAGCAAGCAGTACATATATTAGCTTACAAGATAGGATGTTATTTTTAAACAAATATGAGTCAGAAACCATATCAATTACGTTTTATGACAGTCAGTGAGTCTGTCTCTTATTTTTATTTTCTTTCTGCTGTCCATAACCGAGTTCGTGCTTTCTAAGATTAACGGCTTTTTTTCCTTTGGCCCAAAGTTTAAAGAGATACCACCTATCTCCCTATTTCCTGTCTTCCCTTCATGTAGCCCCGAGCATTTCACTGTGGGCTCTCCTTTCCAAATGTGGGGGCAGGTGGCTGGGGCCCCCTCCATCCAGCCAGTGATGGGGACTTGCTCCCAACAATAATTGGCTCTAGGGCGCCTGGGTGGCTCAGTTGGTTAAGCAACTGCCTTCCGCTCAGGTCATGATCCTGGAGTCCTGGGATCAAGTCCTGCATCGGCTCCCTGCTCAGTGAGGAGTCTGCTTCTCCCTCTGACCTTACCCCTTCTCATGCTCTCTCTCATTCTTTCTCTCTCTCAAAAAAAAAAAAAAAACAAAAACAAAAACTTAAAAATAGATAAAGAAATAATTGGCTTTAGCTGACCTTGCCCAGAAGCTCATTCTGCATGCAAGATAGGACATCCCCCTTAAAACCAAGAGCCTCTCAGTATATTTTTCACCATTAATAGGCTGATTTTTCTTTATTAAAAAAAAAAGTCCTCTGAGTTATTATTAGTTATTTCCTGCTGCCTTACTTATTTGGTTAATGCATGCTAATCCTGCAAAAATAAATATTAATGGGGTGTGCGTTGCTGGAGCAGGTCTTTGTGGGGGATTGGTGAACCCGTGTATCACACATCTGAACTTCCTGCCATCAAGATGATAATTAGACTTACCCTGCATGCAAGTGCATTCTTTGGAGTTGTTATTTTAGTAGAAAGCCGTGAATCCCTCTTCTCACTACCTCTGGGGTTGACTGACTCTGACTCTTCCTCAGTGACAGCATCTTTTGGGGGAAGGGTCCCTAAATTAATGCTGTGGGTGCCGATTGTCCTGCCAACCCTATGACACAAGCAAGTGAGAAAGTCTTTGTGCGGCTTTGGACAAAATATCTTGAAATAAGTATCAGCGACCTGAGTGGCCAGAGGGTAGGTAGACAGAGGAAGAGGGACTCACGGATGTCAGTGGTTAATGACCGTGCAGGAGCACAGGGTGCCGGGTGCCGGGTGAGGGAGGACACGATAGGAGACACTGCTGTCTGATCCCCACCTAGCCAGAGAGCTTGGGCATCAGCTCATTCACTTTTATCAGTCAATCCAATACTTTCGACTTGAAGTGGGATCTTAAAATTTGTGTAGTCTTGCCTCCGCAATACCTCAGACTAATTCGACCTGGAAGGAGAACCTTCTCCAGCACATCACGTGGATGTTTAGTTGTGTTCTGCTGGAATCTCTCCAGTCATGGGCAACGTAACACTTCTTACGGCATGCTTTTTGCTTGTTCCATGTGCTAATGGCTTAAAACTTCTTTGTGGTTTTAGTGCATCACCTTTTGGTTGCAAGTGGGAGAGGAAAAAAAAAAAATCCCTCAAACTAATTATGATAAAATGGGAATCCTTTGGTTCACATCACTTTTAAGACTCTGAGTGGAATGGGCATCAGGTGCAGCTTGATCTAGGGCCTCAAGGGGGTGTTACCAGGCTTCGTCTCTATTTCCTCCCTGAAGGTATCATTCTCAGGCTCTACTTGGAGGCCGCTGATAGATTCAGTCTCATTTTCCCCATGACACCAGACCAGTGGTTCCTTCCTAATTTGGGGGATTTTCATTCTGTCTTTAGCCCGAATTGGATAATATGTCTGTTCGTTAATGACTTAGTTTGGGTCCTGTTTATGGTTCAAGCCTCCTTCTACCCAATCCTCTCCCCCGCATTTTTTCTTTTCCTGTCACTCTCAGTGGAGCACAACGGGAAAGTGGGGGCAGGTCCATCATAAGAAGAGTGGCTGTGCACAGAGTTAACCCTGGGTAGAGACATTGTGGACATTGTGTGATCACACTTGAAGAATATTTGATCATATTCTTATTATTTGAAAATAGGGGACCAATGAATATATAACTCTGTATTAACCAGAAAATAGTTATCTCTTGCGTATTCTAGTAATGGCTGACTTTCAGCCATTTCAATCCTATCAAATCTTTATCGCGTCATTGTCCCACTTTATAGAAGGTTCCTCAGAGGACCAATATTGGTTTGGCCCATCCAGTGTTCCCTTTCCCTTCTTCTGGTAACAGAATCCTGAATGACCTCTGTGGACCTGGCTTACTTCCATGCTTGGCTGGAAGGCTCACATGGACCAGCGGTAAAATGCGTGATCTATTCCTGGCCAGGGTACTCCTGCCCTTCTCCAAGGGGTTTGTTGAGTGGTGAGCTTGTGACTCTGGCCTGGCTAATTATCATAATCTCATCACTGGCCACCATGATGGGTTCATAGATGGGCACATAGACCCAAGGTGGTTTATTTGGAATGATTTCTGAAGTATAGGCCTGGAGATGCCGGCGGCTGTTTGCCACCACCTGGGGCCCGAGGATGAAGCTGCAAGGAGAAGCGCGAGCCCACCAGAAGCCAGCCTGGTCGCATCCTTTACGCCTGTGGGTCCTGCTGCAGTTGAAAATCTAGTGTGGACTTTTCATCCCATGAGGCAATACATTTGTTACTCCTGCTTCTGTTACAAAATGAATCCTAATGAATGTGCCCATGACAAGGAGATATTTCATGGATTATATCAAATAGTGGAAAAATAAATGAATTTAAGTTAGACATTGTAGGATTTAGCCTGATGCCACCTCTTTCCAGCGAGGCATGGGGACTGAGCCAACTTCTCTGCCTGGTGTTCTCCTTTCAAGATCAAACCTGGGTAATATAAAGTGGTAAAATACAGTGAAATGATGAAATGTGGGCATCGTTGACTATTTTTATTAAATTACATGGTTAAAAAAACTCATCCTATGGTTCAAAATGATCAGATCGATAGCTCCATGAAGACATGGTCCAGAAGGATCCTCCTCAGATGTTGGAACAACTGTGGACCTTCATGGAACATTTTCTGTCTGCCATGTCACGTGTGAGGCATTTTTAGAGGGATTATCTCACTTAATCCCAACAACCCTATCATACACATACTCCTGCTCTTCTCAAGTCAAATAAGAAACCAAAGCTCAAAAAGGTCAAATGAGGGGCACCTGGGTGGCTCAGTCGTTAAGCGTCTGCCTTTGACTCAGGTCATGATCTCAGGATCCTGGGATCGAACCCCGCATCAGGCTCCCTGCTCAGCGGGGAGTCTGCTTCTCTCTCTCCCTCTGCTCCTTCTCTCTCTTGCTCACTCTCTCAAATAAATAAATAAAATCTTAAAAAAAAAAAGTCTTTAAAAGAAAAGATCAGATGATCTGCCCAAGGTCATGCAGCCAGGAAGCAGTAGAGTTTGTTTGCTCCTGGTCAGGCCAGCTCTAGATCAGGTGACCTGGGCCATCAGTCTAGATCACTGTCTCATCTTAGTAAAAGTTCCGTGAGTAACAGTGGTGTTTCTTTCTAGTTGGTGCGCTCAAACACCATGACACTGGTGAATAAGGATATTAAGAGCATGTCTCTCCTGAATGATCCACCGTGGGCTCTCCAGCTTGCAGGCCTTTGTCTTCCTGGTGCTTTTAGAGCATGGCGGCCTTCACTTCCTTCCCGTTTCTCTCTGCCCAAGTGTTATTAACTGCACAAAAAATTGTATAGCAATAAAAAGGAAAAATAGAAAAATTACCTCTACTTCTATCCACTTTTTTTTAATTTTTAATTTTTTCCCCAATTACTTTTATTTTATTTTTTCAGTGTTCCAAGATTCATTGTTCATGTACCACACCCAGTGCTCCATGCCATACGTGCCCTCCTCAATACCCACCACCAGGCTCACCCAACCCCCCCCCGCAAAACCTTCAGTTTGTTGCTCAGAGTCCACAGTCTCTCATGGTTCATCTC
>CM052900.1:157513606-157546843 GCA_028534135.1 Potos flavus | reverse complement strand
ATTTGGTTTTTCCCTGTTCGTCCACCCTAACTTTTAGAGGAGACAAACGCTGCTTTTGACGAAACTGGAATTACTTCTGGAAGAGAAGGCAGGTCTGCAGCTTCAGCGTAACGTGAGGATTGATTGGCCACCTTGAGTCAAGATGGAGGCTCCTTAAAAGATCTCCAAATGCTCTATCTGCTGTAATTTTGCTGAAATCTGAGGAGCAGGTCGAAGAGAGAGAAGGAACTTGCTCTCAGAAAAGCTCTCCTGTCAGAAAGCCCCTCCTACAAATTTGGTTCAAGCTGGGTGGGGACTGGTCCCTAAGCAGTGATTCTCTCTGGGTGTCTTTGCAGGATAGGAGGAAGGGCAGAGAACTGAGGGGGAGGAAGGGGGCACAAGCTTCTTTTTTCTTTTTTTTTTTTAAGATTTTATTTATCGAGGGATGCCTGGGTGGCTCAGACAGTTAAGATTTTATTTATTTATTTGATGAGATTCTTCACGTAAGCAGTGAAGTCAGAGGGCAGAGTCAGAGGAACCTGCCAAAGCAGGAAGGTCAAACCACTGGGTGTGTCGGTGTCCAGGGGTGGCCGTTTGGTTGACACTGAATCTCCCCTCTGGGGAAAGTGGTGTGAGTAGTTGGGAGCCCCACCTCAGCTGGGCACCATGGACCCAACTCAGGCTTGCATCCCTCTGCCCCCAGCCCATGACCTTGGACAAATTCCTCAGCCTCACCGAGCCCCTCAGGTGCCTTACCTGTAAGGAAGGAATGGTGATAGCATCCACCTCACCGACGGTCTGGGGAACTAAATGAGATTTGTGTAAAGCTTATACAGTGCTTAACCCAGGGCCTGGCACATTAGTATCATGAAACCATTGCAAAGCATCTGAAAAAAAATGCAAGTGGGACATTTTGTCGAGATACAGTGGATCGGCAGCGAAATCCCCCCGGGTCACGCAAATGGGACAGAATGCTGCAGGAAGGCATCTCATAAAGCGGAGAGTTCTCTGACGTACTGCCAAGGTCTAGGTGTGCAGAGTTTTTGCAGGAAGAAGGCAGCTAGCCCACCGGGAGTGGGAAGGCAGGGGTTGGGATTGTGGTGCTTTTCCCCAGCTGCTGCCTCCTGGCTCAGTGTCTACAAGAGTAGTTTGTTTGTAAACAGAAAGCTCCAAATTGCCACTCTTTGCCAATCCCCTGCCCAAGTGGGAAGAGCCTCTAATGAGCCAAAGCATTAGTAATTACTGCCGTGAGCTCTGCTGGGGAGTTTGATTGAGGACTAGGACAGGGGGAGGAGGAGACTGCTCATCAGACTAATGGGGGGACAGGGATCAGGGTCGAGTCTGGGAGTCACTGAAGGCTACCCAAAGGCGAGGGAGAGAAAGAGCCTGCCAGCCAGGCCGCTCCCTTTGGGGCTGTGAAATTTCTTTGAAGCTGGGGAAGGATTTCTCCTCTTTGTCTTCTGAGACAGGAACTAACTTGTCCCTGGTTTGCCCAAGGAGTGATAAAGGCAAAGAAGCTGCTGGAAGGTGTAAGGGAAATGCTTTTGTTAAAGAGACATCCCAGACAAAGCTCTGAGGGATTTTTCCAGGTCCAGCCCAGCCCGGTCCTTAGGAATTTGCTTGGGTGGGGTCATTCACACCAGCCCAGACGGTTGGGCCCGGTTCAGACCGAGAGGTTTCCCTCTGGCCTTCAGAGCGGCCAAGAGCAACACTGCTGGGATCCCACATGAACGTTCCCGTAAGGGGCAGGATGCTACCCTGGACAGCTTCACGGCACTGGCCCTTCCCGCCTGTGATCAACCACCGCCTACATCTGGAGTTGTCTGGTCGGCAGGACCTCGCAAGGTTGGACCCCGTGTCTTCACAGGTTCAGAACCTGTTGTTGCCACCTCCCAGCTGGGTGTCGCCAGGCAAATTGATCAACCGCTCTGTGGCTTGGTTTTCTCATCTACAACCCGGGGGCAGTAATGACAATCATGTCGTAGAAGTGTTGTAGGGATCACATCTGTGCAGATGTCTAAATGCTGACAAAAGTACCCAGCATAGAGTAGGGCTTCCTTTGGCAAATGGGAGCCACTTTCTCTATTTCTCTAGGCAAATCATCCAGACTTCGCCAGGCCTGCGTGTGAGGGAATTCTTTCTTTAGGGTGCTTGGGTGTGTATGTGGGTTATCCTAGGTAATAGACACTTCATTTTCCAGAAGGGAGTAACTCTTTGTGGTTCCCCATTTGTAAAATGGGGATAATACTAGTACAGGTTTTGCAAGGTTATTGGAGAGAATAAATGAGACGCTCTGTGTAAAATGCTTTGTCCAGCCTTAAATAAGTGTACTGTTGTGTGTGTGTGTGTGTACGTATATCCTACGTGTTGGGTGTGTAGCTCAGGGCTAGAGCATCAGTGCTAAGATACGGTTGCAAGTAATAGAAAATCTGCCATCTTTTTTTTCCTTTAAAACATTTTATTTACTTATTTGAGAGAGAGAGCAAGAGAGAGCATGAGTCGGGGGGTGGGGAGAGGGAGAAGCAGGCTCCCCACTGAGCAGGGAGCCCCGTGCGGGGCTCGATCTCAGGATCCCAGGATCATGACCTGAGCCAAAGGCAGACGCTTAACGACTGAGCCACCCAGGAGCCCTGAAGATCTGCTGTCTGAATACAGAAATGTATTCTAGAATCTGACAGCAAGTTCCAGGGCAGTGGGAGCTTCAGGGCTGCCTGATTCAGAGGCTCCATGATACATCAAGGACCCTGGTTCCTTCACTTTGCTTTCCTTAGATTGGTAGCTACACGGCTTAAGCAGATCCGGGAGTCATACAGACATGACAAATGATGGGCTCTTTCTGTGGCTCGCTCTTAGCAGTTGGGAAAGTGCCCCGGAGTTATCCCTCCCCCAGAGCAGCATCTCCCTGATGTTCCACTGAGCACGTGTGTGTCCCATGCCTATACCCAAAGTCGGTTACTGGAAGAGGAAAGGGGATTCCCTGAGACCATCGGTGTCTCCTGTGAAGGGGGGCGGCGGACATCTGAGCAGTGTGGGCTCACTGCTGTGGATGGAGGAGAGCAGATACAGGGAAGGCAACCGTGTTCATCGCAGAGCCTGAACTCATTTCTCAATAGCTTCCCCCTCACAGCCTCTCCGTCCAGGACAAACTTAATCCCTTTTCAGATTTTGAAAGGATGCTTTCATGCTCTTTCTTCTCCAGGACCCTTTACCTCCCACAAGGGGAATGAAGGAGTCAAGTTCCATGTTTCTTACGTTCACAAATGCTGCCACGTTCCAGGGGGGGCATGGCTCTTCCCGTGTGTGAGTGGCCCAGGAGGGCTGAGAATTGTACAGACTGTGCCTGATTTGATGGGTTCGAAGATGTGTGGGCGGCATACGTCCGTGGAGTCAGAGTCTCTGTGCCTGTGGCCGCCATGACCGCCGGTCAGGCACACAGGAGCCCAGCTGCCCAACAGCCCTCCTGTCACTCCCCAGAGGGGCTGCCCATCGAGAGCAGATTCTGGGAGCCTGGAGAGAGCAAGCAGATATGAAGACCGAGCTATTTACTGTTGCTATGGACCGAATGTTGGTGTCCCTCCCATATCACATATTGAAATCCAGACCCCCAATGTGATGGTGTTGGGAGGGGGGGCCTTTGGGAAGGGATTCGGTCATGAGGGTCGAGTGGTCATGAATGGGATCAGTGCCTTTGTAAGAACACATGGGAGAGCCCTGCTCTCCTCCATGTGAGGATACCACGAGAAAGTGGCTGTCTCCCAGTGGCCAGGAGGTGGGCCCTCACCAGACACTGGATCGGCAGGCCCCTTCATCGTGGATGTCCTGTATTCTAGAACGGTGGCAAATAAATGGTTGTTAAGCCACCCAGCTTAGGGTCATTTGAGGCAGATGGAGACAGCTATGATAAGGGCTGGTATGTCACCATTCTGGCAAAACCCAATGGATTTTAAGTGTTTTCATTTGTTAGGGTTGGTGTCCCTGAAATCAGGAGCAAACACGGAGGAAAGTGAGAAACCTTTCTTTTCATAAAAGAGGCAATTTCCAGGTTAGGTTAGGGCTTTATAATTACACAGGGCTGAGTTTGAATCCTGGTGCCGTCAATTAAAAAGTGTGATTTTGGACAAACTATTTAATCTCTCTGAGCCTCAGTTTCTCTATTTGTAAAACTGGGATGATATGAGGATTAAATTTGATAGTATATCTAAGGTATATATTATGAGGATTAAATTATAAATTGACGGCATCCAGCCTAGGGTCTGGCACATAATAAAATAATAATTATTATTAATGCACATATTAGTTATTATTAATAAGAGAACACTTAAATGTTAAGTCCCCAGGAGATGTTTGTATGCTCTTCATTCCCTCCTGATAATATGAAATCAATTGAGGGTTCTGCTGTAAGTGCAGAGGGACCCCCCACCTTTTTAACTCTCTTGTATTTTCTTCCCTCCCCTTGTTGACTTTTAAAAGAAAAATAACCCAATTCTTCTTTTGACGTTTTTAACCGATTTCCATTGTTTATATAGCAGCTCTTTAAATTCTGCCTATGGTTCTTGCACTTAGTGCAAGTCCTCTGCCGAAGTTTCAGGCTTCTTTTGAAGGTTTACTCAGTGCCCTTCATCCTAATGACTTTTCAGGACAGACAGCCAAGCCCGTACCTGCCCAGGCGATGGGGGATTGGCCGGGAAGATGCCATCCTTCTCCGGGAAGGAATGCGTCCTGTCTAATCCCTGGCAGGCGGTGGAGGAGAGAGGATGCTTGCAGACTGACGCCTTCAGAATCTCGCCTGCCAAGAATGAGTGGCATATGAACGAGGCAGCGCTCAGCAATTCTGGGCAGATCCCCAAGTCCTGCTAGGATGGTCCCTATGGCCCTGGAGGAACAGTGCCAAGAATCCGCGTGCTGCCAAATAGCTCCCCACCTCGGGCGCCATTCTCTTGCCAAGCTGTTTCTAGATCGTACTTCTAAACTTCTCCATAAAATTCCCAGAAAAGGAGTTGGAAGAGCTGGATGTTGCAGGGAAATGTTTGGATCTTCTCCATGATGCTGTTGAAGGGATTACTGTTGAAAAACTAAAAATTGCCTCTAAGAGAGAATGACAGGCTTGCCGCTCACGGTCACGTGAGCCATTTACACGGTCAGGTGCACCCGGCCACCAGCTCTCACGGGGCCGTGGGATCGGGCTTCACTGCCTGCGAGGCATGTAGACGTGAGGTTTCCCATGCCCACCTGTTGGCACCGACTGTCTCCCAGACTCAGGCCCACAGAGATGCTTAGGGAGCTGAAAGTGGCTTGCTGATGGGACAAGACATAAGAAAGGGTTCATTTACCCAAAGCACCCACTGTTCCCTTTGCTCTCCTTGGTGAGGCCCACGCTGTAAGTGGGGGTGGTGATAGTGGAACCGATTCCCCACGTCAGTCATTCTTTATGCTGCAGAAAATCGATGTTAGAGGGAAAACGGCCTGGAAGCCAATTTGGTTGCAATAATTTGAGACCCAGTGGGGTCGAATCCCTCTCTGGGGATCTGTTAATAGTTTCAGTCCGAGGACAAACAGTGAAAATAGGAAGAAAAAGAAGTGCCTTTTGGTGGCGTAAGCAACTGAAGGCAATTTTTAAAAAAGTCCTAGAGAAAAATCTTTGTGTTGCAAGGTTACACCTGTGCATGGATAATGGTGTATTTTTGTTTGTTGTCGCTGCACGTTTCAATGTCTCGGCCATTACTGAAATTGCGGAAAATTGTTGCATGCTGTTAAGTTTGAGCATGTGAGTGAAAATGTTAAGAGTTAGTGCTTGTGAGGAATGGGGATTTTTTTTTTTTTGCCTCAATTTTTGTTCTCTTATTGATATAAAAGATAAACTTCTGATGAGAAGTCCATGTACGTGTATTTAACTACTCTAGAAGCAATATTTTTTTCTTCTCCTTTCCTCCCTTCCTTATCTCCTCTTCTACTTTCACACCTTCTTTCCTCTCCTCTGCCACTTTTGTGTGGTGTGGGGTTTTTTTTTTAATTTTTTATTTTTTGGCTTGCCTTAAAATTGGATGGAGGTAGATTTACAGGCTCAACCTAAGACCCCAGTGTGTCCCTATCACAAAGAATTCAGGAAAACGCGGCCTTCAACTGAGAGGTCTAGCTGTGTCTGCCTGAAATCTTTAAAACCTCCATTTTCAATGGCCCCATGTACTCACAGTTAGAAGCGTTTAAAATTCCAATAAAATACACAGTCTAAAAGTGTCTTAGCTCTAGCTACCGGGTTGTCCCTAACAGTGAATGTAAATGGATGGAGGGCTTGAGCTTCTTAGCAATGACTTTGGGAAATACGTCTACATTATTGCACACAACCGGGCAAGTGTTTTCTTTTTAAGGGCCATAATGCATTCTGCAAGATGTATAGCACACGTGCTTTTACCTGCTGTGTGGGGTGGCTGCTACTCACAGCAGAGGGGGGGAGGTGCCAGATTTGTGTTTTTCTTGCATCCCTGCCAAGGCAGATGAGTGAAGGAAGCACTTCAGCTTGAAAGCCCACACTTGCTGTTAGCTCTTTAGGGAGTGGAGGAGCTCATTAAATGATATATGTCTCACTGCATTTTCATGGACACTATCACATGAGACTGTTGGACTCGCTGGAGCTGGAGGACAACCTTGTACTCGTTTAAAACTATAAAATCCCTCCTACGCCCTGTAGCACCTCAATTCGACAACTACACAAAGTACATTTTCTCAGGGTACTGAATTGTAGGCGTTGTCTCTATAATGAAGCTTTTAGAAGAGGCCACCCTGGGCTGTGTTTTCTCGCCCTCAGTTAGATGGGCCCACATTTCTTCTCAAGTGCTTGCTAGTTTTCTGGCTGAACTGCCACCATGCAGTTATGTCCCTGAAAGGAAGGACATGTCTAATTGAGGTCAGTGTGAGTCACAGTTGACAGTAATTATCTCGGAGATGGAACAGGGAGAGGGGACATCACCTAATGAGGCCATCACGGTTCCAAGGCTTGGCATTGTTGCTTGAGCCGTAATAGGTACTGATTTTGGAATTTTTAATCTAAATATTGGTTTTAAACACGTACATGGTCTTAAGAAGTTAGGTAATTCTCTGAACCTTGAGGTGAAAAAGACACCATAGTCCTACTAATTCCTCCTCCCCTTTATAATACTGCTTCCCTAGAAAACCCTTTCAATTTTGAGCTATTTTTCAGTTATGTACCTCCATTTTCCTAACGGATGGTTTTACATATTAATTTTTTATTTCCTACTGTGAAAGGTGAGCATTTAGATCTTGCATCCTTTGTGCCCCTCCACATACACATGCTATCCTCTCTTAATTCCTCCAATGTGATTATATCAGAATTTTCATGAAATGACTATTCAGGATTTCTGTTACTATGAGAATATACATTTTACTAACAACCAAGTCATGAATATACATCTTGTCTTGCACAAATTTGTTTTTCAGAGTTTATAATTGCCTTTTATTTTGCCCCCTATTTTCTACATGTCTATTAGCCATTCATTCCCAAACTCTTATCTGTAATTGTAGACCACCTCCAAATTTGTTCAGGCACATCGGGTAAGCTCTCATTTTCCATTTCTTCTTGGATCTAGGGCTCCTTCATCCTCCTGGTCACCTGGACTGGTGGCTGTCTAGGTTTGTTCCTTAGCTGTTGACCTGGGGTTTCCATTCATCATCATGCTAGGAATTCCTTTGGCCTTTTGCTCTCTGTTGGATCCCATATTTCCTGGAGAACATATCTTCATCTCACTTTAGTGGACCATTTCTTGAACTTCATATAGGAAAGATACCTGAGATGTACCTTTTCCCAAGAGTCTACACATTTGGACATAATATTAATGTCCTATTTAGTTTCTCTGTTGGTTACTTTCATGTCATAATTTTATTGCTTTTTAAAAATCAATTCCAAACCGTATCTCTTGTAAGATAAGGTTATTACCACTACTCTTCCCTTCACAACTTGAACCATCCTACTTTTTGCTTTACAATGTTCTCTTGATGTTATTTTTACTTTACATTTTTACTTCACTTATTTTTTCACTTTACACCAATAACTTTCCCTATAAACAGAATTAACTCTGCTTATTATATAGCTTTATAGCATCACGACAGTTTACCTTGTTTACATTTCAATTTTTTCTTGTAGCTCCCTTCTCCCCTTTGGAATTATTGTCTTTCTTAAATTGTCTGACTTTATCTTATCCTAAGCTCTTTCTGTTCTTCTCAAAGTATCGGATTCCTTAATTCTCCTTTAGTTATGGATATCTTTCTGCTGAAAACCTCTTTGTCCTGTTCTCCTGCTCTAATCTTTCTGGGTTACCTGAATAATCCTGACCCTTTAATACTCTCTTGGGTGTAGTCATTATTTCCAGAATTCCATATATTTTTCTTTCTAAATTTACTCCTCATTTACTAGAGCAATCCATAAATAACTTTTAAAGATAGAGATGTTGAGCAGAGAGAGTCAGTTATCATACGGTCTCACTTACATGTGGAGCATAAGGAAAAACATGGAGGACATTGTGAGAAGGAAAGGAAGGATGAATGGGGGGAATTCAGAGGGGGAGATGAACCATGAGAGACTGTGGACTCAGAGCAACAAACCGAAGGTTTTGGAGGGGAAGGGGTGGGGGGTTGGGTGAGGCTGGTGGTGGGTATTGAGGAGGGCACATATGGCATGGAGCACTGGGTGTGGTACATGAACAATGAATCTTGTAACACTGAAAAAATAAAAGTATTTGGGGGAAAATTTTTCAAAAAAAAAAGAAATAAATAAAGATAAGAGATGTTGAGGTAAATTTCTAAACCCTTTACAGGTTCAAAAATATCTTCATTTTGTCCTCAGATTGGTTTGATAATTTGGGAATGAAATTCTAGGTTGAATTTTTTTTTTCACAACTTGGAAATTATTGCTCTGGGGTCTTCTGACATTATAGGATGCTGAGAGGGATTTAATACCCATCTTATATTCGTTCTTTTTTTGGTAACCTTGAATTTTTTTTCTTCTGGAAGATTTTAGGAAATTTTCCTCATCTTCAATCTTCTTAAATTTCAAAATGATTTATCTAAGTGAGGGTGTTTTAGGAGGTATAGTATAACATCAGAGAATGCAGATTGTGGATCATGCATGCCTGAGTTTAAATTGCACTTGTCCCATTTACTAGCTTGTTTAAGTTTCTTAACCAGTTAATGCCACCATACTCACAGATGTAAAATGGGGATGAAAATGGTAGCTAACTCTTACATTTATTGGGAGAATTAAATAAGTCACTACATGTGAAACTTTTGAAAGTGGTGCCTGGAACATAGTAGGTTCTCAATAGCCCTTAGCTATTATTACTATTATTGCCATTTATTTTATGGCCTCTTTAAATGTAAGACTTTATGGCTTTTAATTCTGCGTTGTAAGCTTGTATTAAATTCTTTGATGATTTTCTTTCTCTCTGCTTTTCTCATCATCCCTTTTCTTTTTCTCTATGAGTTGGCATATTTTCTCTGCTGCTTATATATTTTTTTCATCTTTTCCTTGTGTTTTTGTTTTATTTGCTCGAAGATACCTTCAAATTTAACATCTAGCCCTATATTAATTTTTTCTTGGCAATAACAATTTTAATTTTCAAGAGTTTTTCTTATTCTCTGATTGTCCCATTGTCTTAGTACCCCTTTCTTGTTTTATGGATAAAATGTAATCTGGAATCTCTGTTTTGCTGGTATGTTATCTTTTATTCCTAAACTGTTTGTTTCCCCTGGGGCCATGTTGTTTTGTTTTTCTTTCATAGTTCAGACTGCCCCTCAGTGTCAGGAAACCGTTGGTGGTTCATTCATACTTAAGAAGGAGGAGAAGAAAAAGCGGGTGGGGAACTATGTGCATGTCGGGGGAAGGTTTTACCTTATGGTGAACAGGTGGGGTCAGTCATTATGCCAGAGTCCCCCAAATGTCAGAATTTCTGTAGTTTTGCTCTAGGCTTCCAATATCCACATGAGCTGCCCTCATTCTCTTCAGAGAGTTCATTTCATTCTTTTGACAAAGAGTGCTCCACTTGTTTGTTTGGATTTTGTTTGGGCTTTTATTTTTTGGTTGCTCAGATAGCCCTAACTACTGGGTATTCTGTAGTTGGGGGTAGAGGTGGGAGTCATCATTTCCACACACAGCCATTGGGTTAATCTCCCTAATGTGTACCCTCATTCTGGCGGAAATGATATTGCCCAGTCCCACATCTGTCCAGAGTTCCACAGGGCTAGGGGCACCTACATTCTCTCAGTTCCATCTACCTTTCCTAACCACCATGACTTGGGTCTTCTCAGTGTTGTCCTCCCTTGGGCATCCTTCCTCAGTCGCCACTACATCATTCAACTTATATTGTGCAGAAATTTGTTGGAGTCTCTAATTTTCTGATAACCTTTATTCATGACTGTGGGTTTCGGCTGTTTTTATTTCCCTACCATCATTTTAATGAGCAGGGCAAGAAGATAAATAAATATTAGCCTATCCTCTTCAAATGCTATGATTTTTTTTTAAAAGCCTCATTGAAGGGCTAGAATATAGCATGGGATGGAAATATATTGTTTTCAAATATGCACTTTTTTGTGCCATGTGCATTTGGAGCAACTCAAAGGCCTCAAAGAGGAAAACTCACTTCTCTAATGATTAAAATATTATATCCTAAAAACTCCTGGATTAGCTGATTTCTCTGTGAATTCAAGAACTGATGATAACAACAGCGAGAGTAGTCATAACATCAGCAACACCATATTTATGTTTTCCTAGCACTTTCTAGTTTCTCAAAGCACTTTCACGTGCACTGTGTTGCCTTACAGACACTGTACTCCCTATAAGCATTATTATCTCCATTTTCAGCTAAGGAAAACCACAGAGACGAAGAATTTGCCAAAGGTTACACAATAAGCTTTGTTGACCACTGTAGCTCCACCCTTCTCTTAATGGTTTGCTTCGCATTAACTACAGTGGGTGGCTTAGCTTAAAATTGGTGCCAAATAACTTGTGCAACTTCATACAATCTGAAATCTTTACTTCTCAGCTTAATATCTCAGGGACAATTTAATACTCCTCCATGGTAGAAGGTTTCCAGAAACAATGAGTCGTCTCTGTGTGAACCAAACCTATGCTCTTTCACTTGGCCTACAACAGAGAACCATATACCCTCTGAACTTCCAACTCCATTGTGCCACTGAAATCTATACTTTCAATCTGTGCTTTTGCATTTTCCTCTGAATTATCACCTGAGAAAAAGTTCCTGTATCTTACATGTTCATTTGTGTGTTAATACAATGGAGCCTGTGAAAGATGGTATCAAGTACCAGGCCAGCACGAACTTATTATTGGAATCCATGCCTGGGGAGAGATAATTCCACATTCCCATTGCTGATCCTCAAACCACTGAAATGCAACAATAGGCTTTGACCTCACTTGGAGATTACTAAGGATATCCCTTCAAATGTCGACATGCTTATATTCTTTCTATTAATTATTGACATTGGTTGTATTTTCATTTTTAATATAACAGTACATAGTTGTAATCTAATTGTATAGCAAAACAATTCAATGTGGGAAAGTAAAAAAAAAAAGATACAGATAAGAAGAAAATGAGTCACGGGTAATAACATCAGGTAAAGATAGACCCTTTTAGATAGATAGGATGAGAGAACAAGAGAGACTCAATTATATCTGTGTATATACTTCTATTACAAAACCGTGTGGACAGGTGGTCTCCATTTTAACTATATATCGAAGTCACACTGTTCACACGGTTTTGAAATACTTCCCCACGACCTAGAGTCTTCTATAACACCATTTACAATGGCATCACAGAGTTTCATCTTCATTTATTATTTCTATCCCCTATTATAAAGGAAAAAATACAAAGAAAGCAGTGTGGGAGATCAAGGTAAAATAATGTTGATGGTCTCACCAGGAGTCTCAAAAAGACACTAACCTAGTAGTTTTGAACCATGCCTTAATTTTTTTCAGGACACAATCTACATGATTTAGTGCTCTAGAAAGGTCATCTCTTAGCTGTTTTCCCTGTTAAGAGTTCTTTATCCAAAAGCGAGTGATAATGTGATGTTCTGGAAACAATGAAAATGATCGGTTTGGTATCTTCATGTCTGCCTGTCAGGAATTGGCTATACCTTCCCGTATCAGTCTTCTTAGCAAGTTAAATAATTGATTGAACTACCACTTATTGAGCCATGAGTTTTTGTGCTAGGCACTCTGCATATGGAGAAAACAAACAAAACATGACTCTTCTCATCAAGGAGCTTCTAGTCTAGTGAGCAAGTTAATAGTGATTTCTGCTCCCCAACTCTTGGCACACAGAGAAAGTGATCATATTTTTATAATACATTAGGACAGATAGACAAGGGAAGACTGAGTTGCTCACCTGGGGCTTCAGCCATCCTGAGGACTGAAAGCTGAGTACCTCATCACACCTATAACCCATTCCCACCACCCTGACTGCCCCACCATAGCCGTTGACGAGCTCTCCAATGGTGAGCTTTCTTTTTGGGAGGCAAGAAGGAATTCTTGATATGGGACAAACCTCGCATGGTCAGTTGTGGAAAGAAAACAATGTAAAAGTATAATGAAATCCTGAAGAAGGAGAATTTGATTTGTTTGTTTCCTGTTTTTCTCTATGTCTTTGTTTTAAGCCAATTAATAAGGTGTTTTTTGTTTTGTTTTGTTTTGTTTTTTGCCTTACAGCTCTTGCTGAGTTGGAAGTAAGTAAATTTGTGAGCTTATTCAGGGGTCCACATTTATTTTATCTTTCCATTTCTATGGAAGATTTATGCCTAAATTACTCCTGGTTGATGGGTGACTATTCGATTGCTACCATTTCTTGAAGCTGCATTTTTTTTCTTTTGGTATGAGTTTTTTTGGAAGATTGTGTTTGATGACAAATAAAAGGCTACATCTTTCCCTAGTTCTACCAGTGGAAATAATTTCTCACTGATAAGAAGACTTATCTTTGTGACTCAGTGGAATCTTGGTGGTTGTATTATGACTTGTCCTCCAACCACATGACTGGCGAAGCCATTTCCCTGGTTGGCAGAACCTTCCTTCTTCACTCTGGAAGGAAATCAAGATAGCATTGGCAGAATCAACTGCTTCTTAAACATAAGTCTTTAAAAGTACAGTTGTGTAGAGGATGGGGTCTTGTCAAGTTATTGGAACAAATTCAAAGCTGTCAACTACAATAGAATTCACATCTTCACCATCTTAGTTATCTACTGCTGTATAAAGATTTACACCCAAACAGCAAATTTTATTATCTCACAGTGTGTGCGGGATCAGAATTCTGGAGCAACTTACCTGGTAGTTCTGGATCACTGCCTCTCCTGAAGATGTAATCATAGTATTGGGTGGTTTGACTGGAGTCATTGGATGCTTAACTGGAGCTCCTTCCAAGATGGCACATTCACATGCCAGTCAGGTTTGTGCTAGCTTTTGATAGGAGGCCTTGGTTCTTCAACACATGGGTCTTTCAAGGGTCGCTTTTATCTCATAACAGGGCAGCTGACTTCCCACAGAGTGAGTGATCAGAGAGAGAAAAGAAGATGAAAAGCCATAGAGATTTTATGACCCAGTCACGAAGTCAAACCCCAACATTTCTACAGTATCCTGTTGGTCACACAGGTCAACCCTCTTCAGTGTGGGATAAGACCACATAAGGGTGTGAATACCAGGATAATGTTTTGGAGGCTGGCTATTCGAGTCTCTACTTTCTGTCCCTAATGACTCATATGCAAAATACACTCCCTCCTTCCAAAGATGTCCCTCCAAATATCATCCCATTAACATCAGCTCCAAGTCTGGAATCTTGTCATCCAAATCGGGTCCAGGTACAATTCCTTAAGTGCAGTTTTGTTAATACCATTCTTCTGAATCTGAAGACCTCTGAACTAAAGAGGCAAGGTATCTTCCTCATGCATGGACGATGGCAGGACAAGCACAGAGCAATTGCTGTAGATATTCCTGTTCAGAAAGGGGGAAATGTGAAGCACACAAGATTCAATGGACCATAACAATTTTAAAACCTAGCAGGCACAGGTTAATAGTTTCTTATCCAGACTTAAGGACTAGGAGTAATTCTTCTCGGCTTTTGCGTCTACCATCTGAGATCTTGGTTCTACCCTCTGAGTCATTGTTCCTTTCACGTGAAGAAGAGCTCTTGTGTCTTTCTTCAGTTTTCTCAGTCTGCATTTTTTGGGTTGAACTCAGGATTCATGGACTTTTTCTTCCCCTTTTGTACTGTCTCTGTCCCTTACAGTCCAAGCCGATAGTGTATCTGCCAATACTATTCTCTTAAAAACATTGTGAGTCTACTGTGAATGTCACTGGAGTTTATTCCATTAGGCAAAGCCACATTCCAAATGTCTTTGAGATAAACCCTTCTCTGACTTGGATTTTTTGCTAACACTGCTGAGGGACAGCCTTCACCTGCTTTGGAGCCCCATTGTTTGACTGAATGGTTTTTTGAGGCACCACCTTAGATATTTCTAAGGTCTGAACAAATGATTTTATAGCCACACTCTTGGCCTTATGTTTGTACCATGTTTTCCCAAGAGGGCTCTGAACTTGCTCTTTGCCTGGGAACCATTTCTTAATTTTCAGTCTTGTTTGTCATCTGGAGAGAATGGAATTCCCAAGACCAATAAGTCCTGGATTTTATTTATTTGTTTATTTATTTTAATGATTCTTCTTTAGCTTATCTCTCTTTTCTTGCTTTTTATGATTAGAAGCAAAAAGAAATCAAATAACACCTCCAACACTCTGGCTGCAAATCTCCTTTGCTAGATCATCCAGCTCATTAGATGCATTTTCTACTTTCTACATCACTGTGGGCAATAGAGCCATTACACCACAGGCAACTGCCATTACATAGCAAGGATCTCATTCCTCTACTTTCCGATGGCATTTTTCTGTTTCCTTTATGCCCTTGCCAACGCAGCCTCCTTGAAGGCTCGCAGGACTCTGCTAACAGTCTCTTCGAGGCACTTCAGGGTTGCACTAATATTCTCCCCCAAAGTTCTTTCAGCTCCTGCCCACTGGTTGGTTCGACAGCCACACCCATATTTTTAGCATTTTGTTTTCGTTGCCTAGGTACAAAAATTTGTATCCGTCATCTATGGCCACTTAACAAATTACCCCAAAGTAGAGTGACTTCAGAACAATTTTAAACCTTTAGTGTATTATAGGTTTTGTGAATTTGGGAATCAGGAGTGACTTAGCTGAGATGCTGGCCTAAGTTGCTCTGGAGGTTGCCCGCAGGATGTCAGCTGGGCGCAGGCATCCAAGGCCTTGACTGTGGCTGGAGGATCTGTTTCCAAGTTGCCACACTCACATGGCTGGTTAGTTTAGCGGGCTACTGGCAGGGAACCTCACTTCTTCGCTGTGTGGCCTGCTTGCGTATTTCATGACATGGCGGCTGACGTCCCTTAGAGTGAGTGGTCTGAGAGAGAACACGCAATGCCTTTTTTTGGATCTAGCCTCAGAAGTGACACTCCGTCGTTTCTGCCATACCCTGTTGGCTACACAGATGAGCCTCATTCCGCGTGGGAGGAGACTACCCAAGGCTGTGATGACCAGGGAGGCAAGAATCATCAGGCGTTGTCTTAGAGTCTGGCTACCACATTCGCCTTTCTGTGCCATTGGACAGTAGTAACGGTGAAATTTCAGTTTCGTGGGACCCATACATTAGCAATCACTTCTTAGAAACACTTAAGAGTTGAGATGAACCGTGGATCCAGAGGCAATCACTCTCAACTCTTGTTAGCTGGTTGTTTTTGTTTTTTTTTAATTTTTATCTTTAGATGTCTAAATAACATGTCTGTAATGCTTCTTTGATTTTTCATTTTTAATTATCTATTGATTGCAATAAGGAAAACGAGTATTTCGCTCTTCCATAATCCCCCTCCCCATCATCATCTGTACATCCATATGTAGTTCTGATTAGTTTAATATTCAGTGTTTATAATATGACCATGTAAGTACAAATCAATGGCAATCAGGTAGTATATGACGATTTTTGCTACTCTCTTGAACTTATTTTTATATCGTACCTTAGAGTTAATAATTACATTTTTCTTGTTTCATTTTCTTTGATTCTAACAATAATTGATCTCTCTAAACTCTTCCCCTTGTTTAAATTCTTCTTAATAATTTCAAACACACTAGATATTTCATCAATACCAACCTATAGTCTGACTGCAACTTCATGAGAGACCCCAAGCCTGGGCCACCCAACTGAGCCGCTCCCGCATTTATGACCCCCAGAAACCATGGCAACTAGTAAATGTTTCCTGGCTTATCCTGCTAAGGTTAGGATTAATTTGTTAGGTGACAATAGATAATTAATACAAGAAGTGTTGTTTTTCTCTTCTCCCTCTTTTTTCCCCCTTTGATGGCTTGTAGGATCATCTCTCTGCTTCTAATGCCTGAGATTTCATGATAATATGCCCCCTGTTGGTATTAGTGGGGATTTTACAAAGTTTCCATCTTCCTGCAAAATCTGTTTCCTCCACTTTCCTTCCTTCTTTCTTCCTCCCTCCCTCCTTGTCTTTTCTCTTTTTTTTTTAATCTCCTTCTTCCCCTCCTTCTTTTCTTTGTTCCCTTCTTTTTCCCTTCTCTCTTATTTTCTTTCTTCCTTTTTCTTTGAAGGCTTTCCTCCTAGTCTGGTGATCCTTTGCTGTCTGCTCTTATTTCAGAGGTACACTAAATAGGTCCTCAGAGGTTCTGAGCACGTAGGGGTGGCTTGTTGACCGTGGGGCTCATCATAAGGTAATCTGGCTGAGCCGTTTCATCAGAGAATCTGTGTTATTATCTCCAGCTCTTATCTATTAGGCTGGTTTGTTCCCCAGGAGAACCATCAGTGTCATACCTTGGGTATAATCATTCTGCCTGCTATTTGCCTGCCCTGAAACCCTGATTTGACCACTTACTAATTGTGTGAACTTGATAAAGTAACTGGACCTCTCTGAGCCTCAGTGAATGTGAAGTGGAGGATGCTGGTAGAATCTACCTCTACCTAATAGTAGCATTGTTGTAAGGATTAAATGAATTACTATACATACAGTACTTAGAACAGTTCTTGCCACAAAATAAACACCAAACAAGTGTTAGATGGTATCATCCTCCTCGTCGTCATCCTTCTCGTCAGTAGAGCTGGGTTAGGGAAGCAGCTGGGGATCTCAGCATTGAATATAGCAGCCAACCTTTATTTTCAGTGAAGCATCCCTGTCTTCACCTGCCTAGTGTCCCCCAGCCCAGAGGCTCACTGTATTATCCTTTTCAGAGAATGAGTCTCCAGTGTTCAGCCTGGGTCGATGAGGGGCACTCACCTGGCTGTGTAGGCATGGAAAGGGGTATGAACCTTGAGTTAGTCTTCCTGTTCTCAGTGCTGAGTTCTCTAACTCCCAGAGTGTCTGATGCTCTCGACCTGGCAGTGGCTGACCTCATACTCTCCAGGCTTTGGCTTCTGATTTCTTTAGGTCTGCTTATACGACCACTTCAGGCTTCTAAAATTTTGTTTTTGTAACTTTTTCTCTTTTTCCTTCATCGTATGGATTTGTTCATGTGTTTTTTAAAGATTACGTTTGCTATCTTTTTAACTGGGTGTTGGGAGAGCAAGGATGCAAATTCATGGGTCCCTCCCTCTGCCTCTCACTGAAAGTCTGAAATAGGCCAATTAAAGAAATATTTTCAAAAGCAATAAAAATTAAGTGGGCTTCATGCTCATTGGATTTTTGGCACTGTGGAAGGAGCAGATGCATGAGCAAACCATAATGATAGGTAGGATGTTCACATCTGTATTTGCACCTGGGCACGTCTCCTTTACCTTTCGTCACAGAACTCCTTGTACTTGGAATTAGTCGCTGTCTGTCTCTTGTTGCATTGTAAGCTCCACGAGGGCAGATGTCTTTATCGTGTCCATTGGTACATGATTTGGAGTTTCAGGAACATCAACAATTGTAGTCATTATCATCGCTCTCATCGTAGCAGAAGTAGTGGTCATGATAAAAACACAACTAAGTTCACCCAGTATCTGCTGCTGGCTGGGCACTATTTTAAGCTCCTTGTAGACAGTGACCCATGTACTACTCACGGCGACTTTGAAGGAGGTAATATTATAATCTCCACTCCATAGATGAGGAAATCGAGGCTCAGAGACACTCGCTAACTTGCCCAAGGCCTGTAGTTAGTAAATGGAAGAGGCACGATTTGAAACTCCAGAGCCTAACTTCTAACCATAATGCCATTCTGTTTGTTGACTGAATAACTAAATGTAGAGTCCTTCAAACAGAACACATTTATCTGGGGAAAAAAAATGGCTCCAGACTACTGGTTTCTTCATCCCTTTCCTAAATCTGTAGGCTACCCTTTGCTAAAAGCAGAATTTATTTGAGATATGAAGAGATTTCCTGCTGTACTTTAGGATACAGGTGAGGATATAGTAAAATGAAATGCATTGAAAATATTAACAGACCGAAAGTGATTAAATAGCCTAAGTGGTAATTAAAATTGAGAACAAGATTTCCTTTGATAAACCCTTGTTACTAGCCAAGAATTAACAACAAAGAAGACAGTGGATCCATGTGGGACCCCTTCTGTTTGGGGAAGGGGTAGCCCCACAGACTGCTGTTTCCTTTTTCTTCAGAATGATTACAAAATTGTTTTGAATACTGCCACCCCTAATCTCAGACCCAGCCCTAATCTATGCAGTCAGTGTGACCCATAGAGAAACTTTATAGTTCTTACGGGTGAAATTGGTTCTTGCAGTCCCTGAAACGTGGCCCAGGGCTCCGTGCCCTGCAGAAACTTAATAAATATTTGTTGATTCATTGGTTCATTGCTGGATTGACCTCCTTTTGGGCTCTTACTGAGGCCATTCCATTAAAGTAAAATGATTCATGGGAAGAAGACATGCCTCAAAGCATGCGATGGACATTCGTGCCGTCAGGTGGACGTAGACAGAGGAAGCTTCTTCTCTGCCGGAGCCTGCCTTCCAGGGAACATGGATTCCCTCTTTAAACAAGGGAGGGAGACTCGGTGTTGGGACTGTTTCACTTCTGAGGTCATTCGTTTTGAGTTTTTGGAAGTGACTCTGGCTGAAATAAAATATTGAGAGGGAAAGTTTCAGATTCCTTTTCCCCGGTGTCGGTCTTTCTGTGAGATGATTCAAGTGAAGCCTAAGTCTATGTCAAATTGTGGCAAAGGGATCATCATTTTTCCTCTTTATAATTTTCTGTCTTGATGCTATCTTTGCCATTTTTTAGTTTGTCATGAATAGAAATTATGTGTCATGTTTACATGGCCAGTTTTGTGTATTCCTGACAGTCTTGGAGTGTGTCTTTCAGTTTTAAAACATTCCACTTACTTTGGGCCATTGGGGGGCTCATGTTTCTTGACCGATTCCCCACCCCCATGGTCGTGCTTGGGAAGGGGTTCCCTCCCACTGGAAAGCCAGTTTCTAGTTCATCCCGTCCTACTCCAGCCCCTACCCAGCTCCCACTCCAACCCCTACCCCAGTGCCCACCCCAGCGCCCACCTCAGCACCCATCCCAGCCTCTACCCCAGTGCCCATCCCAGTGCCCACCCCAGCACCCACTCCAACCCCTACCCCAGTGCCCACCCCAGTGCCCACCCCAGCACCCACTCCAACCCCTACCCCAGTGCCCACCCCAGCACCCACTCCAACCCCTACCCCAGTGCCAACCCCAGTGCCCACCCCAGCGCCCATCCCAGCTTCTACCCCAGTGCTCACCCCAGCACACACCCAGCTCCCACCCCAGCGCCATGTCTCTCCCATTAAAAGCAGAATGACAAGGACCTATTTACCATGCAGTTTGCTTCTCCAGGTCCTCACTCTTTGCCTTGGCATGGACTGTTGGCAGGAAGCCTCCTGCCCATGGCTGCCCAGGTCTCTGGGACTTTCTCAGTTGCATTTGCATGCGGATTGCATCCTTGAGCTCCACAATGCTGCATCTGGCCTTGCATAATAAAATGGCAGCAGCCCCTTCATGTCAGCTGTTGAAGTTGTGTTACCTCCCAAAGCAAAAGAAGCTGCCCAGGGCGCTTTCTCCTGGGATTCTTTCTGAAAAGAACAGAACACTCAGCTGTCCCTCACACCCTCGGACTCGGAGTGGTCTCTCTTGTCCTCCTTTCAGGAGCTGCCCGGAATCCTAGGTTCGACCACCTTGTTCATGGCTTAGCATCGTAGGGGAAAGATGGCGGCAGGGCTCTGCCCGTGGGCGGGCAGGCAGTTGGTGCTGCTGAGAGCAGAGCCCAGTGCTGTGGCCTGAGGTCTTCATGGATGGTGACCGCTGCCGATCCCCCTCCAGCAGACGCTGTCACGGTGGTACCAAGAGCTGACATCAGGCTGGGATGTGGGTAAGGCCAGGAAGGCGGTACTTAGCACCCCAAAGTGAAACAATGCACAAGGTACACCTCACTTCATAATTTGAAGCCAGGTCTTCTCACCGATGGTTCATGTGCTGGTCTAGGGCCTTGGAAGTTGGACAAAACTGGGTCTGAATGCCAGTTCCCCTCTTGATTGCCTTTGTGACCTTGGGCAAGTCATGTCTCCGTCCTCAGGTTCCTCATCTGCAAACTACAGGTCATCGGACCCTCACTGGGTTTTTGTAAGAATTATAACAAAACACAAAGCAAGCGTGGCTCCTGGACCACAGCAGGTGTATAGGGAAGGAGGACTATCGTGGTGTTACTTACAACAGGAACTGCATGCTGTTATAAGTGTTACTGTGAATGATAAAAGTTGTTATTACTGTAGAGTGGTGAATAAATTCGTACCACCTTTGAATTGCACCAGAGTTGAACTTTCTGAGCCCTCCCCAGCGTGTTGGCCATACTGACTAAGGTACAGTTGACATGCTGAGGGCAAAGATTATCTATGATTGAAAGCAGATACTTTGGCTTTATTCACTTATGTTTGATGTATTTCTGGTTTTACATACTTGGGAACATTCTTGCTTTTTCAGTTTCTTTCGTTTAGACCTTAAAGAAGGGTGTTTTATGGACTTAGCAACATGGGAAGGGAAAGTTGCAGATTCTGCGTGAAGCGTGCAAGGTACCAGAGCCCACTCTACGGTGTGGGACATGGCGATGACGGGCCGTGACCCAAAGTTACAACCTCCCGGATTCTCAGGCTCTGCCATCAAAATGCGACTAATGGAGAACAAAGGAGTTGGCATCCCTCTTTCCCCCTGCCCCCGACCAAAGGACAGGACTGGAACCTTCTTTGAGATCTTGTGTTTTGTCTTAAAATTACACGTGAATGTTCCACTCCATTCGACATTTCGTCGCTCTTTATTTTATCCTAGAAAAAACGATCAGCCTCCGTCAGTCCTCCCAACCCCTGAAAGGGTCCTGCGAGAAAGCGCAGGCCATGTGCCTCTCAGTACAGGGGACCAGTAGTCTGATCTGAGAAGTGGGACTAAGCTGTTGTTTGAAATACAAAGGAGGAATCAGGAACACCTAGAGAAGGGACTGTAGTGAAAGAAGGGAGGGAAAGCGAGCAGAGTGGGGAAAGGTCTTGGGGTGCCGATCTGGGCTGGAATTGGGGCACGGAAGGAATCCGGGAGCCAAATCCATGAACCACAAAACCCACCTTCGGATCCCTATCAGATCTGAACCATACCGAGCTGTCCAACGAGGATGGCCTCTCAGCTTCTTTTCAGGGAAGTCGCTGGTTTCAGGAGCGAAGTTAGCCTCCCGCTGATGGAGAGCACGTTCCGGAAGGACCACAGTTCGGATATTCAATCTTCTGTCACCGCGAGCTTGACGCGTCCTTGGCTCCACTTCCCCCTCCTCGAGCCAGAGTCCATTCAGTCGCTGCAGTCTTTACCTGGACAATGACATTCAAATGAAAATCCGTGCGTCGTGCCCAGGCAAGTCTTCTGGCTACATGATTTTGTCATAATCCATTTCTCACAGAGCGACTTTATTGTGATTTATTCCCTCGCAGCTTCTATTAGGGGGAAGTGGAGTTGGCCTTGGTTACTGCACATAAAGGGGAGGGAAGCGCTTTTTGAATGCCGGCGGAACAATGCACGGACAGATCCGGGCTAGGTGTGAGGGAGAGTTCTTTTGCTCCAGGTGGAGTTCTGGGGCCCGGGGAGGGAGGCTCGCCAGTGAAAGCACCTATTATCTTTGTGCAAATTGATACTTGTCTGCCCGTTTGCTTGCCCGAGAGTGCTCTGGGCCACGTTCCAGGGGAGGTCGCTTTTTGTGCTGATGCCGAAGGAAATGGGTAGGATTGGCAGGCGGGCTCCTCTCTTACTGCCGTGGTGGATGGGGATGGTGTCGGTTATAGGCCACAGGACTGTGTTGCTCGAATACTAAACTCTTGGGCTCCTAGGGCCCCGCTTCCTAGACCGCGGGTAGCGGAAGATTGCTGTAGCCTTTGACCCAGCTCCATGTGTCTGTTGAGCTCAGTGGGGAGACCCACAGGGCCCTGGAGCCTTTCACAGGATGTGGTTTTGTGGCCGTGGCCAAGTTGCTAAAACTATGGGGCCTCAGTTTCCCCAATGGACGGGTGGAGCCCGTAGTTCGAGAGCGTGGTCGTATGGGATGAAACGTGACGATACACGCAGAGTGCCGCGCACAGTGCTTGGCCTTCAGCAGGGGCTGTGTGAACAGCAGCCGCCGTGACTGGGGAGGGGGATGTCTCTGCTGTTCCGGCTGCCTTCCTCGGAGCGAGGCATGGAAAACCTCAACCTGGGGAAATAGCCTAGCTCCTGCGCGCTCTGGAAGCCTGGAGTAATAGGCCAACGGGTGTAAGCGGTACAAAGAGCTTCGGATGTGGGACTTGTATTAAGTAGGTTCTCTTGGTACGGAAAGCAGTGGAAGCTAGCTCGAGGAAGAGGAGGGGACTTGTCATGTGCAGGGGTGGGGTCAGGAGGCAGCTTGGTCTCCGATGGACTGTGGGTCCCGCTCTTCTCTCTCTGCCTCTCTAGCCGCCTTTGCCCCTTCCAGACGGCACACCAGACTGCGACTGTCCAGTCAGACGGTGTCTCCACGCTGGAGCTCTCGGCCTCTGTTCGCGCCGCTGGACAGTCGTCGGGGAGAGGAACCGAAGGATGTCGTGGTGGACGGGCCAACGCAGGGCGGTGGGAGCGGACGGAGCACCGAGCGCGGACAGCTGCCCTCTGTGGCAGGACAGGCTCTGAGGGGCACATAAGGGCGACGTCTGCTCCAGGCTCTGGGGAATTAGGCCGTGGCCACGTACCCCTCGGGGTGATGGTAGCTGAGTACTCTCCCTGAACACTAACTCCAGGCCGGGCACGGTTCCGAGACCGTATTTGCATTAATGACTTTAGGCGTCGTTACTCTGATGCAGACTTGGCTTCATCTCCTCGTGAGCAATGAGACAAGAGATGCCCAGAGAAGTGAGGTCACCTCCCCAAGCGTGCACAGCTGGTAACAGATGGAGGCAGGATTGGAACTCGGGGTAGCAGACCCCAAAGCTCATGCCTCTGAAAAGACACGCCCCCTTCCATGGGAGGCAGGCTGAACCCCCCCGAAGCTTCTCCCTGGCCATGGGTTTGGGTCACATTTATCTTCCAAGGTGCGGCCGGAAGCGCACCTCCCCTCTGGGATGCACCCCAGCCCACCGTTGACCTATAGTCCATTGGCTGTCAAGCCCTGTGGGCTCCATCAGAGCCTGATTCTGTCACCGCCTTGTCCGGCTTCCGCCACATCACTGTACACATTGTCACCACTCTTTTTTTTTTTTAATTAAAGATTATTTATTTATTTATTTATTTGACAGAGAGAGAGAGAACACACAAGCAGGGGAAGTGGGGGAGGGAGAAGCAGGCTTCCCACCCAGCAGGGAGCCCAATGTGGGCCTCGATCCCAGGACCCTGGGATCATGATCTGAGCTGAAGGCAGATGCTTAACGACTGAGCCACCCAGGCACCCCATTGTCACCACTCTTGCCATGGCCTGTGTTATTACTTCTTCTGTGACACCACAATGCATCTGAATCCACATACGTTTCTCAGCACCCACGACATAACTTCGGGCCTCTTGCAAATCAGGCCATTTAAAGAACTTGGCTGTAGATTCATTATCGGTATGGAGAATCCTTGGTCCAAAGGGTTTATTTTGTTGCTTCCTTTTGAACCTGACCAGTTATCTAATGTATGACTTTTCCCGCAGTGCCGAGGTAACATATGGGGGATCCTGTCTGCATTTCTCCGTTAGGCAGACTCCAGATGCCGGGTCGACATTGTTGTCCTTCCACGTTCCAGTATCGGGTCTTGGGTTTTTTTTTTAGGTCTGTGATCTTGAGCTGGCTGTCCAACATTTTTTTTTTAAATTGTGCTAAAATATGCCTAACATAAGATTTACTGTTTAACCCTTCTGAAGAGCACAGTTCAGTGGAATACACTCCCATCGTTACGTAACCCTCATCACGACCAAGGACCAGAATATTTTCATCACCACGAAAGAAAACCCTGTCACTCCCGCCTCCATCCCCGGAGTCCTTGGCAACCGTTAATTGGTTTTCTCATTCTCTGGATTTGCTTGCTCTAGGCATTTCATGTGAACGTCATCGTTTTACTGGTAGCTTTTTGTGGCTTCTTTCATTGAGTCTGGGATTTAAGGTTCATCTGTGTATAGCATGTATGACACATGTAGCCTGCACGAGCATGAACTTCATTCCTTTTCATGGACAAGTAATATTCCATTGTGTGGGTGGGCACCATATTTTGTGTATCTGCTCATCAGCTGATGGGCACGTGGATCGTTTTCACCTTTGGCTGCTGTGAACGTTCATGGGCAAGTGTTTGCTTGGACACCTGTTTTCAGTTCTTATGGTTATTTACCTAAGAGTAGAATTGCTGTTTCACGTGGAAATTCTTTTTTTTTCCAAGATTTTTTAAATTTATTTAAGAGAGAGAGAACAGAGGGAGCGTGAGCAGAACAGAAGGAGGAGAAGACTCCCTGCTAGGCAGGGAGCACGACACAGGGCTCGATCCCAGAACCCTGGGAACACGACCTGAACCGAAGGCACACGCTTACCCGACTGAGCCACCCAGGTGCCCCGGAAATTCTTTAACTTACTGAGATTCTTTAGCTTTCCGAGTTTAACTTATCGAGAAACTGCCAGCCTCTTTTCCACAGCGGCTGTACCATTTTACATTCCCAGCGGCGACATACGAGGGTTTCAATTCCACATCCTCTACTCCAGCATCAACTTTTGACTTGCAGAATGAGTGTTATTATAACAACGGGGGAAAAAATGCCTGAATTATTTAGGCTTCATTTATTTAATGAGACCATATTAAAGCAAGAGCTGGAAACTTGTGAGCATTTTAATGCAAAATATATCGCAGAATTTGAGACACACGAAAAGCAAAGGTTGTTTAACATGTAGGGATAAATTTGATCATTAGTTTCTATCTATGGACCATATAAATGACAAGATCGTAAAATCCATGGAGCTTCTGGTGGCGAGGCTGTGCCCCATGATGTGATTCATTTGGTATATTTTTTTCTGTAAAAATGTACAATGGCCCGTCTCAGTGACATCTGGACTCGTCTGCATAAAATGCGTGTTTAGGGTCATATTATTATTATTTCATGTTCTATACTTCATCTCAGCTATAAAAATAGAAGCTCAGTATGGTAAGCTGTTATTCCTCTTCTGAAAACATTAAGAAATTTTATGTGTACCTTCTATTTTTGCTAATGACACAAAATGTGGAAACTTGTTATTTTTTTCTTCCACCAACCCGTGAATGTGCCATCCTTATCTGAAACCCAAATAAATACTCATTAATGTACAGTGAAATTCAAATGAGCACTTTATATAAATAAGGCTGCTATAGAAATACGTGTTTCTTCAAATTTGTAGACCAGAATAACATGCAATAAATTTAACATCATTTCACATTCCGAGCCACCAACCAAGTAAACTGGTTTTATGACTCAATTTCCTAACCTCAGGTAGAGTAAGAAAGCATATATATGGCTCTTCATTCCATAATGCATCGTACATCTTAAGAACAGTATTATCTGGCTGAGATTTTTATATGCCAAATGGAGCAGAGAGTACATAATGTCCGATTCTAGAGTATTATGATGGGGTGGCACAGGGGACAGAAAGAACGGGGTGAAGTTGCCTTTTTCTTTCACTTCTTTTTTTTTTTCTTAATTCTTTTGGACAAATATTTGTTTGTTCAAGCGCTACTATGTGCCAGACACCGGGTGTCTAGTGATGAACTGAGTAGACACTGCTGCTGGCCTCTGGGAACTTGTACTTCGTGAAGGTCTTATGGTTATCTGTTGTTGCATAACGAGCCATCGCCACACTGAATGGCATAAGTCAATACCTTACCATGCTCACAGTTGTGTGGGCCAGGAATTTGGGTATGGCGTAGAGGAGAGGTTCAGCCCTGCTCCAGATGGTGGGGTGACCTGAATGGTAGAGATGGTAGAGATGGATGGGGCTATGTGTCAAAGCATCAGTTATGGTGGATGGCTAGATTCCTTGGTTCTTCTCTATGTTGCCTCTTCTAGGATTGGAATATTCAAGGTGGCTTCTTTATCCAGAGATCTGGAACCTGGTCTGGCTAGCTGCTTGGAAGAGCTAAGGCAGGTCAGGCATCTCTTTCTTTCTCCATGTGGTCTCCATGTGTGTGGGCTTCCTTCAAGTATGGTCGTGTCACGATGGGCAGACTTCTTACATGGGAGATAGCTTCTCCCAGAGCAAGTATTCCAAAATCACGAGCAGGAGCTGCAAGACCTCTTAAGACCTAGCCTTAAAAATCTTGGAATGTCACTTCTGCCCCTTACTAATGCCGAACCATGTCATTAAAGGCAGCTGGACTCATGGGAGGGGATTTATACTCTACCTCTCAATGGGAGGAGTAACACAAAATTTAAGATCATTTTAATCTGCCACAGAGGAAGGCAGACATTAAAGAAATAATCACATAAATAACTACCGCAATAAGAGAAGTACAGGCTTCTTCATAGGAATCAGGACTTCTTGATTGCAAATGACAGAAACCCAACCCAGAGGGGCTAATGAAAAGAAGGGAAGTTGCTGACCCACGGAGAGAAGTCGGTGGCTGAATCCCGATGCTGTAATGATATAATGATACAGTCAGGAATCTCTTTCCCTATTTGTCAGTGATAATTGTCTCTTTGCTCAGGTGATTTTATTCTCAGGTATGTGTGTGAGTGGGGGACTCCCCAGACGATAGCTACAAAGGCCCCCAGCTGCTCCGTATGGTACTTCTAACAGTGTAGCAATCACAGCGGAAAAAGAGGCTCTACCTCTTTCTTAATAATTCTATCAAATGGTCCTGGGATTAAATCTGATTGGCTACATTTAGGTCACACACCTTCTCCTGAGCCAACCACCGTTGCCAGGGAAATGAACAGCTTGGATCTGCCAGGTCTGGCCTGTGTGCCTCCCCCTGGGATCTCAGAAGAGGATCAGCCCTACGTGAACTACAAGTGGGGATCTTGTTTCCAGGAAAAGGAGAGACAGTTTCTTTTATGAGAACACAATGGAAATGGATGCTAACCAGACACACATAACATACCTATTACACAAGCCAAAAAACACAGGATGACTTGCCTTGAAGATTAGGTCCACACACAGACACAAGGGGGAGGATATTCTTCCCTGTTGTCATTCCTTCCAATCAGTCAACTTGCACTTATTAAGTTTTCATCATTGTACGAAGCACTAGGCAATTTGTAACTGGGATCACAAAATGAAATGTAGTGGGTTTGAAGGATCTGGGGGCGGGGGTGGCTCATCCAGGAAAAAGATGTGACCACTAGGTGGCAGTAGCACACTCCAGGCTTTATTGGGCGAGGCTTTGACAGGTTCTGGGGGCCAGGAAGTCCCTCACAGCAGGTGACCTTCCTGAAGAGCAGGAGAGGAGGACAAGGGAACCGCCAGGGGAGAAGGGGATGCTAGAGGGGACTTCTACATCTAGGTGATGTCACCTAACAGCACAATGGGGATTGTGTGGGTCAGAGAGCAGCGGTAGCTTAGGACCTTTATGCTCTGGGGCCTGTCCTATCTATGGCTAGCAGATAATGGGGTGCAGTCTTGTGGGGCATGCAAAGCAGACAGGCTCTGAATAGCTAAAAATCTGCCCATTTGGGCTATATTTAATACAAGTAGATGTGTCAAAATTTGAGTTTGGCACCTGCTGGCTTTTGAGTTAATGGGTCTCAGCCTTCAGTGAAGAAATAAACCATCCAGACCATCCTGGCTGATTTATGTAACAAGGAATTAATGATTATCCTCGGTTATAAACATAGCAACCAGTTAACATCAGCAAGTTAAAGACTTGAGGTATAAACCACGGAATAATTATCGTAATGGTTAAAGCTTGGTACGTAATTATCACGTGACAGGTACGGTGTCATGTGCGTTATGCAGACTGTCTCATTTAATTCACAGATAACTATATGCAGGAGTTCCTGTTATTGTCCCCACTTACAGATGGGAACAAGGAGGGGTCCGGGAACTCATCCAAGCTTATACGGTTGGAGGGGCAGACAGCACTGAGACCTAGGCTGATGCGCCTCAGAGCTAATACTCTCAAACTGCCGCAGCGTCTTCGGGGAGCTGGCTAATCTTACTGGCCCATTTCTTCACCTGGGAAAGTAGAGGGGCCTACTAGGTGACGCTCCATGCCCCATCTGTCACTGGGCTTTGAGGATTGTGCGCCCCAGGTGGAAATACATCAGCGGGGGCCCCTTGGCTCTGTCCTGGGGAAGAGGTGAGAATGGCGTGGGAGGATGTGGGGGACCAGACAGGCAGCTGGGTTAGCCCAAGAAGAGCAGTGGAAGGGGGATGGAGCAGCAAGCGGTCTGCAGAGCGGGGGCAGCATAATGCAGGGATTAGGAGCACAGGCTCTGCCTAGGTTTGAATCCTGCCTCCCTCACCCACTAGCTCCAGTAATCTTGGGATTACGTCATCTTCATTTGTAAACAAGGAGCGAGAATAATAGCACTTACTTCAGTAGAATTGTCATGGTGATTAATTAAGACAATGCCTGTTAAACAAGGAGCACGGTGCTTGCCAAATAGTCGCCCATAGATGTGTGTTGTACTATTTCCTACTACGGCTAAGTATTATTATCAGTGCAGGAACCCTGTGACGGGGAGAAGAGGTGCAGGGAATGTAGGTAAGGAAGCACCTAAGAAGGGTGCTCCAATCCTAGCCATTTTCAGCACATGAAATGTTTACTGTGCGCCAGGCACTCTGCCGTCTGCTTGTTTCACATTCGCTTAACAAAAGTCTAGGTGTGTTCCCTGCCCTCGCTTTTAATGTGCCCCACTTGGTGGGTGTTGGCGGAATAACACTCCACTTGTGGTGCTGTCTCTAATGACATTATTCTGGACCCAAAGTGTGGTATCATGGCAAGACGATTAGAGGAGGCATTGGGGAGTTATGACCGTGGCTCTTCTCTATGTAAACCTCCTTGAGCTTCAGATTCCTCGTATCCCTAATAGATCTTTAACAATAACAGCAGCCAACATTTGTCGGGAACTTACAATATGCCGGGCACTGTGGGATGCAAAGTAACTTGTTCAAATCACCTACTTAGTAAATGTCAGAGCTGGGGATGGCCCAGCCTTCTGACCTGAGGGCCCACATTATTTGTGACTCATCCTTTTGCACAAAGGTTTTAAAAGCCCCTGACATATGATAGGCGCTCAATAAACCGTAATTGTTGTCATTATTATTATTATTATAGCTTGTCAGAGGGGCAGGCGGGATTGAGACCCACGCCAACTGTCTTTAGGATCCGTACTGTCAAACCAGCAGTATTCATTCATTCAATAAGCATTTCCTGAGTGGCTTTCCTTTGCTAAACACCCTTGATAAACGGTGAACAAAATTCTGTCCTTGCCTTCAAGGGAGTCACCATCTAGTCCAGAGACTACGAAACAGCATTCACTAGGCTATGCTCCAGTAACAAATATCCCCTCCCCCCAGTTTTGGTGTTTCTCAGTAGTAAATGTTTGCTTTTTATTTAAACATGTTTTCTACATTCTGGGATCTGAGCTGTTCTCATGGCAAAGGGAACCACAAAATTGCTCTTAATGCTTCTGCTTGGACATGGTATAACTCATGTCTACTTACATTTAGTTGTCTAAAGCAAGTCACGTGGAAAAAACTGATGTTATTTAAAGCAGGAAGTATGTTTCTCCTCCAAAGAGGGTCATTAGGGAGGGTTCTGTAGGAATAGGTTCAGAGAGGAGTTTTGAAACTAATCATTAAATCTACTGCAGATGGATTTTTAAGCAATTGTAATACAATATGGTAGGTTCTTTAATGGAAGTGTCTATTCTTGGAGCAGAGGAGGGAGTGCTTACCTCTTTCAGTTTGTCTTTTGAATTTAGAACAAAATGAAGTTTAGAGCATATTTTAGACTCTCAACTTTCTGGAACAAGGATAAAGAGAGCTGTAATAGATGTATTTTGAGAACCCAGAATTCACTGGCCCAGTTGGAATGGAAAGCAATGACAGTAATTTCTCCTTTCCAAGAAGGGATGTAAGGCGTTTGGTGGATAACCGTGTCTGTGTGTCTGTAAGTGAAGAGCATGGGAGCTGAGGTATCCTCAGAATGACTTAGGGAAACAACCTTATGTCCATGTATTAGGAGGGAAGGGGCGGGAAGGCAGGATGGTAGTGGAAAATGTAGCACGAGTCATCCAGAGATTGGTCCTTGACTCTGGTAGGTTATTTGGATGCCTGCTCAGGTGCTCTCCTTACCTGTGCCCCAACTGTCCCATTACAGTCATACTGAAAAAGTCATTTGTTGTTATTGTTTTTAACTTCCTACAATAGAACTCAGCTTCGATCTAGAGCCCACATTTCCACTGATGGTAACTCAGTCACTTCTGGTTGAAAACTTATTATCTTTTCTGGGTAGATATCAAATAAATTCAAATTGCTCTCTCTACCCTCTTTCCCTTCTTTTTGGGTTCTCAGGAGGCTTTTGTGTTGTCCTGTCGTAGGGATGTGTATCTGCTCCCTGAATCTCCCTCTGGACACTTCAGGACTCAATGGAAATGTCTTCATCCCCCGGGATGCTAGAAAAGACTGGAGGTTGGGGGATGACGGTGGTAAGGCAGCTCTCTCAGATCCTCTCTGAACTAGAAGGCCATGTGGTTATCATTTCTGTGCAAATCCTGGGTGTCTCATACTGACATGCACACTGACAGAATCCCCCCCTCCAGATGCCTATGGCAGGATATAAGATGTTAAGTCACTTCAGCTTTCAAATCCCCAAATCTATCTGGATGCTTCTAACCATCTCTTTCGGAGAACGAAGAGTCAGCGGAAGCAATAATCAGGCCCCATACTTTCTGTTCATCTTTCTCTGCCTGGGCCAAGGTCCTCCCCCAGTCCAAGATAGGATCTGAGAGTCTTCCTGTGCAGTGAGGACCAACTCTGATGTCATATCCTGTATTCTTTCTGCTCTGTGGCTTATAGTTGCAGCACTGTACTCTGTTTTCCAAGTTTGATTCTCCATAGTTCAAAGCCATCATTTATTCATTTGTTATTTATCATTTGTAGTATTTACTGTAGGATTTACAATATGCGTGTCTAACAACACAGAACACCTCCAAGTAATATAGCACTTTGTGTATTTGTAAACATTCTCATTCTTTGTGCTCTCATCTATTTTACTTTTATATATGTTCTCAACCCCACAATGCATTATTGTTTTGCTTTCAACCATCTATTGTCATTTAAAAGAATTAAAAGATGAGAAAGAAAATGTGTTTATGTTACATGTCGCTCCTTTCAAGCATTCTTTTTTACATTTTTGTAAATAAATGTTTCCCTCTAATGCTATTTTCCTTCTCCCTAAAGAAATTCCTTTAACATTTCTTTTAACAAACGTCTACTGTAGAGGTGGTGAGTTCTCTCAACTTTTGTTTATATAAAAAAAGTCATTATTTTACTGAAATAATTACTGAAAGATATTGTTGGTTATAGAATCCTAGGTTGACAAGTGTCTTTTTCTTTTGGTATTCTAAAGATGCACAGATTATCTTCTGGTTTGCATAAATTCTTTATTTTAATTAACATATAATGTATTATTTGCTCCAGGGTATGTGTCTATCAGGCTTACACATTTCACAGCACTTACTATAGCACATACCCTCCCCAATGTCCATAACCCAGCCACCTTATCCCTACCCCCCTACCCGCTAGCCACCCTCAGTTTGTTTCGTGAGTTTAGGAATCTCTTATGGTTTGTCTCCTTCCTGATCCCATCTTGTTTCATTTCCCTCCCCCACCCCCCAAGACCCCCACCCTGTCTCTCAAATTCTTCATATCTGAGAGATCATATGATAATTGTCTTTCTCTGATTGACTTATTTCACTTAGCATAATACCCCCTAGTTCCATCCGCGTCATTGCAAATGGCAAGATTTCGTTTCTCTTGATGGCTGCATAGTATTCCATTGTATATATATATATACCACATCTTCTTTATCCATTCATCTGTTGATGGACATCTAGGTTCTTTCCATAGCGTAGCTATTGTGGACATTGCTGCTATAAACATTCGGGTACATGTGCCCCTTCGGATCACATGAGCCCAGGGCCAGATGGCTTCGGATCACTACATTTGTATCTTTAGGGTAAATACCGAGTAGTGCGATTGCTGGATCGTAGGGTAGCTCTATTTTCAACTTTTTTAGGAAACTTCATACTGCTTTCCAGAGTGGCTATACCAGCTTGCATTCCCACCAACAGTGTAGGAGGGTTCCCCTTTTTGCGCATCCTTGCCAACATCTGTCATTTCCTGACTTGTTAATTTTAGCCATTCTTACTGGTGTGAGGTGGTATCTCACTGTGGTTTTGATTTGTGTTTCTCTGATGCTGAGTGATGTTGAACACTTTTTCATGTGTCTGTTGGCCATTTGGATGTCCTCTTTGCAGAAATGTCTGTTCATGTCTTCTGCCCATTTCTTGATTGGATTATTTGTTCTTTGGGTGTTGAGTTTGAGAAGTTCTCCATAGATTTTGGAAACTACCCTTTATCTAATATGTCATTTGTGAATATCTTCTCCCATTCTGTCACTTGTCTTTTGGTTTTGTTGACTGTTTCCTTTGCTGTACAAAAGCTTTTGATCTTGATGAAGTCCCAATAGTTCGTTTTTGCCCTTGCTTCCCTTGCTTTTGGTGATGTTTCTAGGAAGAAG
>CM052900.1:157472451-157513106 GCA_028534135.1 Potos flavus | reverse complement strand
TCAAGGTAAGCCCGAGCTGGTAGCTCTCTGTTCGGCTCGGTCTCTGCCATTGTCTTCCCTGCTCTGATACCTGGGAGCTCTGCCACCCTCAGACACCCCCGGTCTTTCTGTGACCCCACGGGTCCTGAGACCACACTGTCCCCGTGAGGGCTCCACCCCCACCCCCGCTTAGCCTCTGGAGCGATGTCCCTCAGTGGAGCCGATTTCTAAAAGTCCCGATTTTGTGCTCCACTGCTCTGCGGCTGCCGGGAGCCGGCCCCTCCCCCTGCGGTCTATCTTCCCCTTGCTTTGGATTCACTTTTCCGCACGTCCTACCTTCTGGAAAGTGGGCAATTTTCTGTTCCTAGAATTGCTGTTCTTCTCTTCTATCTCCTGTTGAGTTTGTAGGTGTTTAGAATGGTTTGATATCTATCTAGCTGAACTCCTGGGACCTGAAACTATCTCAGCCTCCTACTCCTCCGCCATCTTGCTCCTCCTCCTGGTTTGCATAAATTCTTATGACGAGTCTGACATCATTCTTACCTTTGTCCCTCTGAATGCAATATGCCTTTTTTCCTCTGGCTGATTTTAAGATTTTCTCTTTCTCACTGTGTGTATGTGGGGAGGGGTGTGTGCATGAGTTTAGCAATTGGATTATAATATGTCTTGGTGCTGTTTTCTTTGTGTTTGTCCTGTTTGGAGTTTATTGAGATACTTGTGTTTGTATGTTCATGATTTTATCAAATTTGGAGAACATTCTGTCTGTTATTTCTTCAAATATTATTTCTGGCCCTGCCCCCACCCCACCCCCAGGCTCCAAGTGCATATATGTCAGACAGCTTTATATTGTCAAGGAGGCTCTGTTCATTCATTCTAGAGAGTTTTATTACTAGAATTTTAAGTTCACTGGTCTTTTCTTCTGCATTGTTTAATCTGCTGTTAATCTCATTCAGCAAAAATTTCATTTCAGACATTGCATTTTTTTCATTCCTAGAAGCTCCATTTGGTTCTGTTTTAAATATTCTGTTTTTCTCCTCATTATAATCATGTTTTATTTCACAACTCTGAACATGCAAAACATATCCATAATAGCTGCATTAATGGCCATGTTTGCTAATACTATCCCTTGTTATTTCTGGGTCTGTTTCTATATACTGTTTTTTCTTTAGGCTATGAGTCACACTTTCTTGCTTCTTTACATGTCTGGCAATTTTTTTTATTGAATACTGAGCATTATGAATTTTGCATTTTTGGGTGCTAGATTTTGTCATACTTCTACACACAAAAGATGCTCTATTTTTCCCCCCCGGCATATATTTTAGTTATTTGCAGATCAGTTTGATTCTTTCAGGGCATACTTTTAAATGATTTTTGGATAGGCCTAGAGTAGCCTTTATTCTATGGATCATTTAGCTTCATTTCTAAAGCCTGATGCTTCTGGAGTCTTTACTGAATGTGCCCTGAATTCTAGCAAAGCCCATCCACTTTGGGTGGTGAGCTTGCAAACAATTTGTGGCCCTGTGAGATCTCTTGGAATTGTTTGGCTTACGGCTGCCCCAACTATAACTCTTCTCTCCTGGAATTTTTTTTCTTGCCAGGTCACATAGAGTTTCATCCTACTCACACACAGGATTGATATTCAGCCAACAACTCAAAGGGACCCCTTTGTAGATTTCTGGAGATCTCTTTGCAACCCCCTCCTCTTCACTTCTTTGTCTTGCAGACTATAGCAAAGGTAGCCTTCCCAGTCTCTCTCTGTCTTCTCAATTCAGTGAGATCATTGGGCTGTCCTTGGGTTCTTATTCCTATGCTGAAGTCTGGCCATCCCTTTTTTGCAGGATGCCTGGTGATGATTGAACTCAACTTTTTTTTCCTCGCCTTTTCTAAATGATCACAGTATTGTGCTATCTGTTGTTCAAAGTCTAAAAATACTTGTTTGGAAGATATCAAACAGTTTTCTAGTTATTTATGACAAGACGGTAATCTGAAGCCTCTTACTTTCTCCTAGTCAGAAGCAGAAGTGCTCAGAGTTATTCTGTTGTATACTGGTTTTTTGATGATAACTTTCATCTTCAGAATTGTGTTTGGTACAGTGGTTTTCCTGAGAATGCCTAGGCTTTACTTATTCTTGGTTCAAGAGGATAGATTTACCTGAAATTTACGGAAATTCTATAAGGAAAGAAATTTGAATTCAAGGAAAAATAAGGAAAGTAATTCAATAATATTTATTGAACACCTCCTATTCGCTAGTACCTGCCCTAATTATTGGGGATATAACCATAAAGATTAAAAAAAAAAATCTCTGCTCTTCCTGAGTGCACTGTAGAGAAAGTAGAGGAAGAGGCAACAAGCATAATAAATAAATGAAATCTTAAAATTTATAACAGGTCAGATGGCAAGCTCTATGTGAATTAGAGAGAAATAATAATTCTCCCAGCACACATGTGGCACTGGCTGGAAAACATGGCCTTTGTCCCTTCATATACTTTAATGATGGAGGCCATCTGCTTAGAGATAAAGTAGCCAAGTGTATTACCATAAATGTAAATCTACTCAAGGGCTGTCCCCTCATGCTCTGTTAATCTCTGTAATTTACACACACTTACACAAAGTCATCTTCATGGAAGTGGTCCCTAAATTGCTTCTTTTCAGTTTTCTCACAGGACTGGACGCTCCATGAGGGTAGGCCTTGTGTCTGCCTTGGCTCACCATTATGTCCCCAAGCTGTCAATATAGGTTTGGTATTTGGAGAGTGCCCAGTAAATACGTGTTAGCTGTTAATAAGCACGTGTGTTGAAGAGCTTCGTGGATATACTGGTTTCTCGATGTCCTGCCCAGCTGGTACCTTATATGCACACCCCTGGCTCTCCTTTCAAAAGTACTGGCCAACTGCTCTTTGAAAGTTACCTATTCTGATCACTCTCTCCTTCTTCCTCTTTTTTGTAGCTGTGCAGTCATTGCACACCCTAAATGACCAGATATCCCATTTTATTGTCACCAAGTCGAAGGCACTGGAAGAAGACAAAGACCCCTTTCTACCCACTGAGAAGGAGACCCTGAAGAGTTCCATGATACTCATGAGGCACCTCTTAATGGATGCTCAGGTACAGAGATTGACGCGGGAATTCTACGTAGAGTCGGTGGTATCTTTTTTTGTGTTGTTTTTGGTAGAAGTTGTGCAAAAATGTTCGACTACCACGATTCCTGGAAACCAGCTTTGTGATGAATAGCTGCATAAGCGGACACTCTGATACACTGGGTATTGGGTTTCTGATTAGGGATTATTTGGAATCTAGTATTAAAATAGCTTCGTTTTAAGTCACAGTAATAGAGCTTAAGAATAATATATGTGTTGTTTCTGAGAATTGAACAGATCTCTCATTAGCCTTGGAAAAGTGAAAAATCCATTTACATACAAACTTGGCAGGGATCAAAGCTGGCGAAGGCTCTGGAGTGGAGCAGTATGTATCCCAAACAGCATCGCTGAGCAGCTAATGAATATTTGGGTACATTTGATGCACCACCAGTAAGCGAATCAGCACTGTTGTGTGTGTGTTTTTTTTAATGCTCTCAATGAATTAATTACAGAAGGCATTTAGCTCATTGTTCGCTTTTGTTGAGATTCTTCTTTAAGGTTTCTCCTTGTGCACTATTTTATCTAAATATTTAAAGGTAATCCGTGTATTCCTTCTGGCTCTGTTGGTGGGTCTCTCCAGATATGTTGGTAGGCAAACACCAGGTGTTGTAGGAGAATTGATAGTTTTCTGTGTTAGCAAAGCCAAGCTGAGCTAGATTTTATTGTCACTTCTACCTTGTCAGTATCTAGATGTGTTTCTGAAAATGTTCTTTGGTTTTGGTGACTTTTGTATCAGTTTGCCCTGGAGCTTTCCTCCTGGGTTGGTTTTCTGATGGGCAGCAGTGAGGTCAGAGTACTTGCTGGTTTCATGTGTCCCGCTATCAGATTTTCAACGCTGGTTTTTCTTGGCTTCTGTTTCTGCCATGGTGGTGTTTTATGCTTTATTTTCCTAAATCAATCCTGAAGCCTGTCTCTGATACCAGTCAGACTTTTCACTGGCCAGACTTTGGTGCATTTCTCACCTGTCAATGCTTGAAGCTGCCCCATGGGATTTTTGAGCCCCTGTGTTCAGATGACCCAAATTATGCTAAGCCTTTCATTTTTAGTCACTGTTCTCCCTTCTCCCCTTTATTATGAGCAGCCCATTCCACCTCTCCTTTCTTCCTGAGCCTGTCTGGTGGAAAAAGAAAAGATTCTGAAACTGTAACAGCCAATTTTAAGACTTAGAGGGGAAAAAAAAGGGGGGGGGGATTTAGAACAATTTACCCAATAAAAGAGGGCAAATTATTCTTGAAAGGATTAGCTTTCCTCAGTGCCTGGACCCAATCCTATAGCTCACACCCCAGCCAAGGGAACTAGCCAAATGATTCTCCAGAGATATCATGGGAACTCTAGTTTGCAAAATCTAAGGATATATAAAACCATTCATCTTTTTTCTCTCCTTCACTAGCATCTAGAATGGGATTTCAGAAATGTTCAATACTGCTTAAGAAAATGTTTTCTCCTCTGAATGTTGGATTCATTTGACAATTTTTTATCGTTCCTGGTATTAATCACAACGTTCCCCTTTTTTTATCTAATGAGACTGAAATATTCCATATAATGTGGTTACTGTATAGGATTGTGTTATTATCTCATTCTCTCCTGATCCCCAGTCAGTGCCTGCTAGAATTTTCTCACTTACTTATCCAGGTGAAATGGAGCAGGGTGTGATGGATATTCCCCAAAATCACGCCTTGAAAAGGAGGGTGGGTTAAATCCTCTTCCTGAGGGAAGAGAAAACAGAAGGTCAGGTAGAAGATATGTGTAGTATCTGGACCTATCATTTCTTTCAGCTACTTTTGTTCAAAGACTCTACCCTCTTGTCTTTCAGACTAATACAGGATGAGGTAAATCGTGATTAGTTTGGTCTAAAAATAATTCACCCTCATTTCTTTTCTTCCCAAACCACTAACTTTTTGAAATGTTATTTGTGGTTATCTCTAGGTCTGTGGCTGAAGTCAATTAGAATCATGTTACCTAATGTCTCTAGGCTCAGAGCATCTCCATAAGATTAGTGTTGCCAAACTTATAAAATGCTAAGGAACCCCAAGTTTGAGTACAGTTAGGGGTGATAATGTGGTTTTCAGTTTTGAAGGAGACAGCTAGAGATAGGTGAGTTCCAAGGAGACTCATTATCGAGCATTTTTGGAAATTCGGTGATTTTCCATTCATGGTTTAACATTGCTTCTTCCCTCCATTGCGAAGACGAATGTACTTATTTCATATTCTAAGTTCATCAATAAATGGGAGGTCAACGGAATGTGAATATAACTTCTGTGTGCCCTCCCCTTCAGCTGCATTTTGCGATATTAATAGATGCGTGATAGATTTGTGTATCGGAGGACGAAAGCTTCTCCAGAATGGTAACCACATCCCTTAACTTGGTTGATGTAATAGCCAGCTCACTTCCACACCCAGAGGACTCTTAATAGCATTAGATTATGATGAAATGCTCTGACGTCAGTCCGCAAGTTGAATGAAGTCAGGCACAGAGTACGCCAGAGAACCTAGAGGCCGCTCTCGAGAGTGGCTGCTTAAAAGGCATAATCGATTCAAGTCACATCTGTCTTGGAAGCAATAAATCCTGCTTAGGAGAATGTCAAAGGCAAAAGCATTGCTGGGCTATGAAATTCTACCTCCGAGGATTATAAAACAGTATGCACAGAGCAAACCCACTTCCCAAGTATAATAGGGGTGCCGGACATGACTGGCAGGTGTGACAGCCCATTCTGGAGAGAAGACCGGCTCACACGGGCAGCCCAGAGGCCCACTGTTGTTTATTAATTCCCTACATGTCTCTCTGAGCATTTCAGGGGTGTCTCAAAGAGGCTAGGTGCCTCTGTTTGCATTCCATTCCCCTTGTAGTCTGCAGGCCCCCCAATTCATGACGTGTACCATTCAGACTGCACTGGAAACCTGATCTTGTGGCTTTTGTTCCGGAGAGCTCCGGCTAAACCCAAAGTGCCGACTCAGCCTCGTGAGTGATTAGATTCATAACACCGAAGAGGCCATTCCTTCTGGTAGAGATTAATTCTTTTACTCGTCCTGTGTGACTCTGCATGCTAAGAGGGGTTGATTACAGCAAATTAAATCTCCTATTGGCAGTTCTTTCCTCCTTCCCCCCAAAGACCTCATATCATTATTTATTAAGGGATGAACAAATGCTTGGAAAAACAGTAAGATCGCTTTGTTGGCAGCAAGGTCCTCTCCTGGAAGGCTGGGCACTAAAAGGCAGAAACTTTGCCTGCCCCGTGGGCTCTCCTTCTGCAGCCACAGCAGCGAGGAAGGGTCCGCGTCCCACTGCCCGGGCCTGGCGGTGTGCAGGCTGTGCAGGTGCGAGGCCCTTCTCCCTGGACCACCGTGTGGATTTGAAGGTGGAGCTTGTTTTGAGTGAGGCTGAGTCCTGAGTGCACCCCTCCCAAAGGTCCCTCTCTGGGAAGGAAGGAAGCAAGACTCTTGCAACAAAAATAAACCACACAGCTGTCCTCTCTAAGGCATTGTGTGCCTAAGGCCTGGCAGAAGTCAAATGTTAGGCAGAAAAGAAATGAACTCCGCTTGATCCTCTGGCCCATCCTTTCTCCACTCTTCCCTCCTCTTCCCTCTTCCTTTTGCTCCTCCCTCCACTCCACCCTTCTTCGCTGCACTCTCACTCCTCTTTCCCCTGCCTCCCTGCCCTTCCTTCCTCTCTCTTCTCCTTTCCTCTTCTGCCTTTCTTTCTCTTATTTGTGTTTAGGGAACTTCAAAGCATATTTGCCCAAACTGCATATTCCCCTTGCCAGGCGCACGGGAGAGCAGCAGCAGGACGTGGGCTGACTGGCAGGAGGCAAGCCTGGGGTTCGGGAGGTGGAAGGGGTTCCTGCCAGGATCCGAGATTCCCCGTGATGGCCCTCTGGGTAGTGTGATTTTCTTCTCTAGAATTGTCTAGAAAATTCTGCGCTGGTTGATTATACTTTCTGATTAATTTCCTGCAACATCCGGCTAATTTAATGTGAGTAGATTGGCTGTTTGAGCTGCCCAGACAGGGTCACTCTCTAGACGGGCCTCGAATGGAGACATGTGCTCGGAGCAGAGACCCCACCAAGGAAAATGGCTCAGGCTTCCAACCAGTAGGTAGGGAGGGATGGCTTGTCAGCGTGTTTTGGGAAGGAGACCTTGGGAATCAGGTAATTGATACACATTCATGACAACTACACCGGAAGAGGATCTCTCCCTTTTCTAGCGCTTTCCATCCCTCCATGTGCTTTCCGAAGGCATGGCCCTGGCGTCTCTACTAGTGCAGGTGTCTGGGGCTTTCTAGCTGCAGCTGGTTTCAAGGTCCTGCCAGGAGCGCCACCCTCTCGGCAGCCGTAGGGGCCGTCTTGCCCTTCAGTCACACAAACTCAGGCCCCAGGAGGATGCTTGGCTCTCAAGGTCACAGATGCTGGCTGTGGCTCTAAGTAGTGCCCGAGCACAGGTTTTTTCATAGTATCTTTGGAAATGTGACCCCGTGTGGGAACAAGAGCCGAAGTGTCCCGACATCATGGCAAGCAGAGAAGAAACTCGGTCATTAGAACGAGGGCCGAGAGGCAAAGTTTTTAACCAAAGAAAATCACCCTGCGGATATGTTTCAGTGTATTCATGCTGTCAGATTTCCACCTCTCACGGGGCCTAGGAGCAAGAACGCTGAAGAGGTTAGTTCACCTCACTAGGAAGCTACAGGGTAAGGGGATTATTCAGAGGAGTCTCAGCTTATCCCCTCCAGTAACCCATGTGCTGCATTACGCATCCGTCCACATCGTCAGAAGGGCAGTGCTTACGCTCTATTCTCAGACACAAACCGTGAAATCAGGAGGTCCAAAGCTTGGGGCTTCTTGTATAACTCGTGCGCGCCCACTTCCCATTCGGCCATGGAGATTTTGATCTTTAAAAAAAACGTTTTTTAAATAAATAAAATTTAACCTGTAGACATCATCAGGAGTCAATGCAATCCCATCAGTCACAAGGCCCCTACGGTCCCCTTCCCTGCTCAGACAGAGGGTGACACACAAAATTGCAATACTGTTCCTCTGATAAGCGGGAGTCTAGGTCTTTCTTAGGTCAATAGTGAGAGGTCGCCTCCTCTGAGACCTCCGCCATCTTTGTAAAACCCATAAGGCAGAATATTAGGGAAGGTTCTGAAACACTGAGATCCATGCTTTCAGTATGTACATGCAAAGATCTGGGTACACTTGGAACTGAGATTCAGGAAAAACTGGATTCCTGTCCTTTGCTGTCCTCTGAAGGAAAGGAGCATCTCTTAGGATGGGTCAAGGTTGAACAGGATAGTCTCTGTCGAACTGGAAGAACTTCCACAGATATGTACATACAGGGCTTGAGGGAAATTTGGGAATTTACTTTCACACCACAGAAACTTTATGCCACATTTTTAGATACTACGTATTTGTTTCAATGATCTACCTTTTAAATGATAATAAACGAGAATTTAGGCTGCTCTGATAGTTGATGATCCGTGGTATAGTGAGGGAATCGGAAATCGTAGCAAAATCATGGACAGAAGGTTAGGGGTGAGGACTCCAATAGGGTTTTTTTGGTCCTCAGCAACAAAGACCAGCTCCGATTAATATAACAAGGGAAAGAAAAATAAAATAAGATGAAAACAGAGAGGTAGGCAAACCATAAGAGACTCTTAACTGTGGGAAACAGACAGGGTTGCTGAAGGAGATGGGGTACCTGGGGGATGGGCATTCAGGAAGGCACGTGATGTAATGAGCACTGGGTGTTGTATGCAACTGACGAATCACTAAATTCTACCCCTGAGAATAATAATACACTCTATGTTACCTAAATTAAATTTAAATAAAAAAATTTAAAAGAAAAGAAAAAGCTTCTATCTTCATGAAAGAAGGTGTTAGTTAAAAAAAGACAACAAGGGTAACATTGGGTGGAAGCAAACAAGATTGATCTTAGGAAAAGCTGGAGAACTACATCTCAGGAGAGACAGGCAAGAAGACAGCAAGGGAGAGTTAGGTCTCGGGGAATTAAAGAGAATTTGCTTTAGGATACTGTGGTTGAAGGGAGCCTTTGTGGCTCAGTCGTTAAGCATCTGCCTTCCGCTCAGGTCATGATCCCGGGGTCCTGGGATCGAGCCCCGCCTCGGGCTCCCTGCTCAGCAGGAAGCCTGTTCTCCCTCTCCCACTCCCCCTGCTTGTGTTCCCTCTCTCGCTGTGTGTGTCTCTCTCTCTCTGTCAAAAAATAAATAAATCTTAAAAAAAAAGAAAAAGATACTATGGTTGGGATGGCTGGGTGGCTCAGTTGGTTAAGCGTCTGCCTTCGGTTCGGGTCATGATTCCAGGGTCCTGGGATCGAGCCCCGAATCGGGCTCTCTGCTCATCAGGGAGCCCGCTCCTCCCTCTGCCTGCTCTGCCTGTTGCTGTCCCTGCTTGTGCTCTAAATCTCTCTCTGACAATAAATAAAATCTTAAAAAAAAAAAAAAAAAAAGGATACCATGGTTAGGATAAATTGGCTCCAACTATTTTCTCTCTTTGTGTCTCTTTGGCCAAGATTCAAATTCTTAGAAGAGTCTGACTGGCATGTCTTAGGTCAATGGGCCCTTTCCTCTGCCAACGGTGGGAGGGTGTGCACGTTGAGGGTTGGTCCCACCTAGACCACTGTCACCACAAGGAGGGGGAGAGGATGCTGGGCGGATGGGGGCAGTAATAAATCCACCATGCACTCCCCCTGCATACGCTTGGTGTTGTGTCCCAGCACGGGGGCTGGTAGTGCCCTGAGCTCTAGCGACAGAGAGGGACAGAACATTGGCCCTGCCCCGGAGGGACTCAGGATATAGTGGGGCAGGTGATCACACAATGAAGTGCCCTGTGATCAATACCGAGGAAGGCGTGCATGGGGACCGTGGAAGCCCAGAGAAGGAAATGGCTGATATTTGCAGATTGCTTTACTGTTTACAAAGCACTTCTACCAGCATTTTCTCCTCTTTTCCTCTCAGCCATGAGTAGGACAGGAGGTTGAGTATTATTATCTCTATTTTAAAAACTGGGTATTAAGCTTTAATAAAATAGACTTCTTTTAATATCGTTCCATCCAGCCCATCACAAAGCAAGTGTAAATGATTTCTCACTTGTAGGTGGTGACCCTCAGAGTATTTGCTTCCTGAAGAGATTATTAAATAGAGGGAAAGGAAGGGTGTAATTTGGGGAAAGAAGCAGATTAAAACCTGGCTTCAGACAAACAACGACACTCCTAACTCAAAATGTTTTTAATGTTAATAAATATGCAATGCTTTCCTAAAGCTAAGCTCTACCCTATCAGGCTCTCAGAAGGTATAGGATTCTAAGAACAGGGTTTTCAAAGTCTTTAAATGGGATATAAAAAGTATTCCAGGTCCGTCCTTGATATTCTAGTCCCCTCATGTGTTCTGTAGTCATTTTGGCAAATATGTGGCTCCAGAAATAATACCCAGAGCCTAGCATCACCCTTCAGGTGAGCGGTTCAGCCGAGAGGGGAGGAGAGCATGTTTGCCCCTCCCAGAAGCATTTGGCCGTGTGCAGAGGTATTTCTGACCGTCACCGCTGGTGTGGCTTGGTGCACAGGGGTGGCAATGCTCCTGGAATCTGGTGGCTAAAGGCCAGGCATGTTACCAGACGCCCTACCATGCACAGGATGGTCCCCTTCCGCGACAAAGATTTATCCAGCCCCAATGCCAATAGCGTTGAGATTGAGAAGCCTGCTTTTAGAACCAACGTTACATTTTTCATTGATCATGAAACTCCTCCAGCCTCAGAATCACTTTGTTTGAAGCCCGACAATGAATCACAATTGGTCCTCAAGATATATCTTAGTTATCATTTTCTCATTATTTGTTGAGCCTCTGTAATGTGGCAAGTGCTAGACCGTGGCAAACCACAGTGAGAATGAACGCAGTGATCTTTGCCCTCGAGGATTTTGAATGTTAGTGGTCAGGTAGCTGTAAGTACGTAAGTAAACAGATAATTATGAGTTTCACTGCTAGTCTTAAAGGTGCATTGGGATCCAGTTTAGATAAGGGTTCAAATGTTTTCTGTTTCAACACAACATTTAAGCTGAGATCTTCAGGGAGAGCGGGGGAGGGAGGGAGAGAATGTGACCTCTACTCATGCATTATTGCATATCATTTGTACTTTAATTTAGTTGTATGCATTTAATACTACTCCATGAAATAACTGGAAATAGATCCCCTGGGATGTGGCAAAAGATCTAAGCAAATTATTTATTCCAGAAATCTACATTTAATTTAGAGAATATGAAAATTCTAACTGGTCCCTCAGGAACAGAGAATCTTTTCTTTTTTGCCTGTGGGTGTCCACGGAGGAACCAGGCTCTCTGTGTTTTTTGCTAGATGCTGAGGATGTAGAGACATACAAGGGAAGGCTAACATCAGAGCTAACATCACGAGACACGGGAGCCAGGTGGGCGAATGGGAATCTGGAAAGATGTAGATATGGGAATGAAGAGGAGGAGGCCACTCATGCTTAGCTTACATGCTGCCTGGGAGAACCTGGCCGGCAGTCGGTTCTCAATTATGCACCTAGAGATTAGTAACTGTATGGATTATCTATGGGCAAAGCATTCCTTCCCTGGTGGCATGCACTCAGGATATGTAAACCAATGTTCGTCTGAATGAGACATAATTAGAAAGGTAATTTCATTGCCAATATTTTTTTCCCCCGCCCTAATGGAATTCAATATCAGACTTTTCTTTTAGTATCAGTAACTTGGTACTTTTGAATGCTGTGGCTCCCACCCCTTAGTCAGGTAATAGAGAGCAGAACGGATACCATATAATTATAATCCTAGAATCACTTATGCTTTGAATAGTAATTCCTCTGCAGAAATGTTGGGGCCTCCTAGTCACATGAAACTCAGACATTCCCTGTAGAGCAGCCAGGTAAATCGAGGCATGGTGTTTTGCTGAGTGCCATCATCCCCATCCTATGTTTGATCTGGGAGTAGAGCCAGCAGATCTCCTTGATGCCGCTCAAGCCAATACTCTGTGTTCCTTCACTCCCTTGTCTCTTAGAAAATTACACTTAAAAGCAGTTTATTTATATATTTTTAAGATTTTATTTATTTATTTGACTGAGAAAGAGAGAGCACAAGCAGAGGGAAAGGCAGGTAGAGGGAGAAGCAGGCTCCCCACTGAACAGGGAGCCCAATGCAGGGCTCGATCCTAAGACCCTGGGATCATGACCTGAGCCGAAGGCAGACGCTTAACTGACTGAGCCACCCAGGCGTCCCTTAAAAGGAGTTTCATAGTGAGATGGTGACATGGCTTTTCCAAGTTCTCACTTATTCCTGTGGACCTGAAAGAAACAGGGTTGTTTCAGCCAGCTTAGTAGCCTAGATACTTAATTTCAGAATGGACATTCTTATCTTGGGTTACTGATATGCACCTACCATCTCTTTCTCTTTCCTTGGAAAGTAGGAGAGGAAGAAACAGGCTTATGATAAGACTGATAATGAAAATCATGGCATAGATTTGTATCAGTTAACTACTGCCACATAAAAAAAATCATCCCAGAATTAAGTGGTTTAAAATGACAACTTTTTATCGACTTCTTTAAGTCTGTGCATTGACTGGGTAATTTTGCTAATACGGTCAGGCACAGCTGATCTTGGCTGGTCTCACTCCATACTTGTGGTCGCTGGGGCCTGGCGGGTCTAAGATGGCCTTGGTTGGTGTGACTCAGCTGTCCTCCACATCTCTCTCATATCCACTCAGCAGGCTAACTCTGGAATATTCTCATATTGGTGACAGGGTTCCATAAAAAAAGAACAAATGGTCAAAAGCAATTACTTTTCCAGGCTATGTTTGTATCAAATTTGTTACTATTCCATTGGCCAGAACTAGTCAAATTACCTAACCCAGAGTCAGTGTGGGATGACAGCACCGAAAGGACGTATCAAGCATGGCACATCAGTGTAATCAATCGACCACATAAACAGCAAAGTAGCAAAAGATATCTTAGCATAACTCTTGACGACATTCGATCTTTTGGAAATGAGAGTCTGAATTATCCTAATTAGCAAGCTTCGTGCACATTCTCTTTTGGAAAGACCGAGCCAGTCAGTTTGTTTAGAGGGAGATGAATTGTGTTCTTCTGCCCTTGTCCAAGCGCAGAGGACAGACTGTGTTTGAACAGCTGGAGGATATATTTTGAGAGGGCTCTATATCAGGCTTGAACAGGATGATTTCAAATGGGCCCATGACCAAGTGTGAGAAGTGTGCACTTGTGCTAGCTCTAGAAACATGATGAGGCATTAAAATCCCATTGTTCTAGCTGGTCATTCAAGCCAGGTGCATGGTTAATTTATTCAACAAATGCTTCCTGAGCTTATACTAACCATATGAAAGGTACAGTGGTAAACACTGAAGGGAGATATGAAAAATAAAAGTAGTAAAGGATCATTGAGTTCTCACTGTGTGCCAAACCCTCTGCTAAGGACTTTACCTTATCCGCAAATCTCGTTTGTGAGGTATGTGTTACTTCCCCTATTTTATGGATGAGGAAATGAGGCCCAGAGAGGAAAACTTATTTATCTTCACATATCTAGCAAGTAGCTGTGCTACTTTAATTGCAAAAAATGCCTGCAGTTCTTTACTTTCTCTCTTTGCAATATGCCTCTATAGGCTTTCTCACTGAGAACTAGAGTTTGTTTTCCCATCCCTTGAATCTAAGCTGGCTTATGATTTGTTTTGGCCGAGAGAATGTGGTGGAAGAGGTCAGTCCAGGGTTGTCTGGGAGACAGTCAAAACTCTGTCTTCATTTTCAGAGAAAGCTGTGGTTGAAGGGGTGGGCCTGGACTCATCAGTGTATGTACCGTGTGTTAAAGTTCTACTGTTTCCTTAAGTTCTCAGTAGCACACAACAGAATCCACTTTAATTTAAGGAGAAGAGAAATTTTGGAGACATTTTTGGTAGTTCACAGAATCTCTAGGAGGTCTTTGAAACTAGGTTTGGAGGCTACCTGGCTGGGAATAACAGTAGCCAGGAGAAACCAGTCAAGACTGCTGGTGGAAACCATCAAGTGACTGCTTCACCCAGGACAGCACCTGTAACATGAGGACTGGACATAGAACCTTCCCCAGGGCTCTTCTGAGGGGCCAAGTGCTTCTGCCACCGGCTGGCTGAAGGAGCCAGTCTCCTCCCATGCCCTGGCTACCTCATTGAGGAAGAAGCTAGACTACCCGGCAACCTTAGCCATAGGGGAATTTGAGAAATGTAGTTTTAGATTTCGATTTTCTGGAGTTCAGAGAAGCAGGTTAGAGGATGTTGGAATGTGTGTGAGTGAACCAGTGCGGGGTACCGCTAACGTAAGCACACCAGAAATTACACAGGGACATCATACAGCGAGGAACAGAAGAAACACTGTGGAGTAGACGAAGAATCCCCTTCTTACTTCAATTAGATTGAGATTTCTGTCATTTGTAGCCTGAGGAACCTTGACTAATAGGACACCTAAACTTTATAGAAATGCCATCCTTTCTCCCCAGTGCCATCCTGTCAATATGCCATGTGTTCCCTCCCATGATTAACCACAGAGCCAAGTGGGAGCTTTTTCTGAGCTGGGGCATCCGGCCCCTTGCAGTTAAGCTCCAGAACCTTCTTGCTTGTACTTGAACATTTATGTGGTTTCATATTGCTGCTTATACACTTACACAGTCACGCACACGGCTCGAATTCAGAGAAGACCCGTATAAAGCAACAATTGTTTTAAATCATTAACCTACTAAGAAATTTGAACATATGCGTGGAGGTGGCCCAAGGAGTTCTTTTCCTGGGATGGGACAAAACAAAACACCAAAAAACCCAACTTGTTGTTCTGGAAACACAAACTGTTCCCTGGTGTTCATAAGTGTCGTGCTTCACATCTCGGTACATGCTTTCTTGGGTTTTTCAATGTATTTCTAAATGAAATTTAAATCAGCGTTTGCAGAAATACCCCCACAAAACCCACAGTTACGCAGACCAGCGTTGGGTCATGAATGCCCCACAAGACATATTCTCTAGGGGCACCTGGGTGGCTCAGTGGGTTAAAGCCTCTGCCTTCGGCTCAGGTCATGATCTCAGGGTCCTGGGATCGAGCCCCGCATCAGGCTGTCTGCTCAGCAGGGAGCCTGCTTCCCCCTCTCTCTCTGCCTGCCTCTCTGCCTACTTGTGATCTCTCTCTGTGTCAAATAAATAAAATCTTTAAAAAAAAAAAAAAAAAAGACATATTCTCTAGCTTTGCCAAAAGGGACCAACCAACTCCTTTGTTACAGGTTGAATTGTGTCCTCCCAAAGGGACATGTGGGAAGTCCTAACATCCATAACCTCAGAATGTGGCTTATTGGACCTACAGTCGTTACAGAGGGCATCAAATTAAAAGAAGGTCATTAAAGGGGCTGGGTCATTAGACTGAGCCTGCATGGCTCAGTCGGTTAGGCGTCTGCCTGTGGTTCAGGTCATGATCCCAGAGTCCTGGGATCGAGTGCCGTGTCGGGCTCCCTGCTCGGCGGGGAGCCTGCTTCTCCCTTTGCCTCTCCCCCTGGCTTGTGTTCTCTCTCTCTCTCGCAAATAAATAAATAAAATCTTAAAAAAAAAAAAAAGGTCATTAGAGTGGGCCCTAGTCCAGTATGACTGGTGACCTTGTAACAAGGGGAAATTTGGACACAGCATCACACGTACACCGAGGGGAGGCAGTGCGACGTCTCAGGAGAACGCCGTGGGATGCGTCTAGATGTCTGAGGCCCCCGAAGCTGGGAGAGAGGCCAGGGACGGATTCTCCTTTGGTGTTTTCAGAAGGAAACAAACCTGGTATCACCTTGATTTTGGGCCTCTGACCTCCAGAACCGTAAGACTATGAATTGTTCCTGTTTTAAGCCACCTGGTTTGTGGCACTGGTGATGGAAGCCACAGGAAGCAAATACAGCCCTGCTGATGAGAAAATCACAGACTAAGAAGGCGTGGGACACTTTTAGACCAGGCTCAGTGTGGTCCAGGAGTCGCATATTTTTGTTTTCATCATGGGATGAAGAGGACTGTGATGGAAGGCCATGTTTCCTTGCTCTCCAAAGAGTCATAGTGCTGAATGTCGCATCTAGAGGTTTTATTTCATCCAGGATAAGTGAAAGGTGCTGTAAGGGCCCGGGCATGGTGTGGAAGGTGGCGTGTCCCGCCCGCAGTTGCCGGAGGTGGTACCACTGTTGCTTTTGCTACGATGCCAACATCACATATAATTTGTTGATTCCCTATTGTTCGTTTCTCTGTGTGACGGGATGTTGTCACCTGGCTTCTTCCTTTCTTTTCATCATCATAACTGCCTCCACTCTGTCATCCTTCCAACTCTAAATTAAAGGGAAACGTGTCTTCTCTCATCTGGGAAGCATTCCGGATGCGTATCATTAGCCCAGAGGAGCACTTGACATTTGAGATCATCGTTAGGGCTTCTTTCTTGGTTTCAGCCGAACCTTGGCACTCTGGGAGAACTGTGGGGGCAGATAAGCGAGAGAGATGGAGATCTACCAAAGTTCACGAGCAGCTGTTACCCTAAAACAGTCACGAGCCCTCCCCGCAGGGTCCCTCCTGGGGTGCAGTGTCTGCCTCAGTGTGGCAGATCTGGTTGTCATCTTTCCGCCATCATCTTCTGCCTTCAGAGAAATTGTGAAGTGGGTGAACTCTCTCTCCCAGGACTCTGCACCTCCCCCTGACTGTCAGCTCTTCTGCATCAGCCTTCCGTCTCAGAAGAAGACGGGTCCAGGTCCTCAGTGGGCTTCCTTCAGTCGGGCTGGCCCCTTCCCCCTTGTTTTCTGTGACCTCCAGACCCATCCTCTCCCATCAGGCTTTGGGAAGGCTGTGCCTGCATCATCCAAAGGGCATTTTGATGGCTTCCCTTTCTTCTTGGTCCTGCAGAGCAGTGAAGAATGATGTGGAGGAGAGAAGCATATGGGCTCTGGGGAGGAGAGGGACAAGCTTAAACCAGAGGAGCTGAGGGAGGGGAAAAGGACACCAGCCAGCACTTCCAAGAGGAACTGATTTTGAGTAGTTGGTTAACATAAAGTCTGGTGAGGATAGAGATTCCGCGTAGAGAGTCTCAGCCTCTTACGGATTGCCTACTCATCTAAGTGTAGTGCAGTCTCGTTTCTCTTGTCCAACCCGTCTCTGGATTTTGTTGGAACATTCAAGTACAGTTTTTATTTCAGGGGAGCATAAGTAAGCAGTTGGCCCAGGTGGCTGGAAAATGGATTTCCGCCAAGTCATTCGGGAAGGGGCCAGTAATTTTTTTTTTAGAAACAATAATCTCTTATATAGGAAAAAAAGGACTTTTTTTCTTCTGTAAGCACATCTGAATGTTTTACATTAGGAGAATGTTTCTAATTGATTGATAAGCCGCTTTCTTATTCATCAATGTGGACAGGTTTACTCTTCCAAAGCTGAGTGATTGGTATCATTTAGTGTCCCTCATTCCTCTACCTTTTCCTCTCTGGGCTTCTGCGGACCTTGTTTTCACTCTGAGTTGCTGAGAGCTCCTTGTCTATGCCCAGGTATTTGTTAGGAATCAGTCCCAGAAGCCCAGAGAGCAGAGGATAGAGGGACAACTGGATTTGTTCAGAGTGGGCCATCTAAATAAAACCAGGTAATTATCTGTTAGGGATTTCAATTACAAAAATGACTGACAGTGAAAAAAAAATCCCCAAACATTTGAAAACCAACCACAAAATGAGACAGAAATTATAGAATTACAAACTCAATAAACTGAACAAGTTACATAGGAGAAAATAGTTAATAGAGAAACTGGAACATGATTTTAAAATAGGTATAATTAATATCCTCAGAGAGATAACATAGAATATTGCATCCAAGAAATCAGAACAGAGGTCCTTTATTTACCTATTCATTGATTCCACTAATACTTAATGAGCTGCTAATATATGTTAGGCACAGTTGGTGCATTGGGGAGTAAATAGTAAGTAAAACTAAGTCCTGGTCTTTGTGGAGCTTCAGGTCTAGTTAGGGGAGACAAAAAAAAATAACCAAGTAAATATATGTCAGGTTATGTGTGTTGCTGTGAGAGATAAGGCAAGGTAAGAAGCTTAAGAAGTACAAGAATGGGGAGGGGGTTACTGTTTATATAGGATGGTCAGAAAAGACCTCAAGGAAGTGAGGGAGTGAATGAGCCAAGTGAAAATCAAGGGGAAGAATGTTCCAGACAGAAGGAACAGCAGGTGTCAAGGCCCTGGGTCAGAAGGATGTCTAAACTCTTCAGGGAACAAGGAAGAAACCAGTGTGGTTGGAGTTGGATATCTGGGCAAGGGTGAATGTCTTAGAAAATAAATCAGCATGGTAGGGGGCAGGGTAGAGCAGATCATTTATGGCTTTGAAGGACTCTGGCTTTTCCTCTGAGCAAGAAGGGAAGCCATGGAAGGTTTTAGGCAAAGAGCTTGATTTGACTTGACTGAACATTCTAAAAGGAATACTTGGACTGTTATGGGAAAAATCAACTATGGGGGATGAGAACCGGAAACTAGGTAACCAATTAGGAGACTGTTGAAATAACCCAGGTAAGAGACAATGTGACTTGGGCCATTACCTCTTGAAGGTGGTGAGCAATGGTCAGCTTCTGGAAATCTTGGTAATGCCAACAAAATGTGTTCACCTACTGGATGGGGGGTGAGCGAGTGAAAGGAGTCAAAGAACCCAAGCAACTGGAAGAATAAAGACCACTCTAGAGAGGAAGGGGCGGACGGGGAGGGTAACGTCACTGGAGGTAGGATCGAGAGTTTGGTTTTGGACATACGTTTGAGATGCTTAGGAGGCATCCGAGTGGAGCTGTTGAGGGGGAGGTCTGGTGTTCAGGAGGAAGAACCTACTTGGAGACACACAGTCAGGAGACCGGGCAATTTCACCCAGACAGTGCTCATAAATGCAGAAAGAAGAGATCCCAGAGATTCCAGAACAGAGCTCCAGGCCTGTCCGCCTTTCGGAGGCTGGAGAGATGAGGAGGGGCTGCACGAAGACTCAGCGAGAACAACCCGGGAAGTCAGAGAACCCAAGGGAGCACTGCAGCATCAGAAGATGAAGAAGGCATTTTAAGAGGCTGGACGTGATCCCGTGTGAGAAATTCTGCTGATCGATGAGCTCGAACGATGACTCCGATCGACCGTTGGACACAGCAAGGCACAGGAGATGGGTGACCATGGCAGGGACAAATCTGGCAGCGTAGGGTCGGGGACAAAGCCCAGGGGCCGTGAGGTTGAGGGAGAATGGAGGAGGGGCATCGAGGCAGGCAGTGGAGACAACCTCTTTGAGAACCTTTACTGAGGAGCAGATGGTTTAGTGCAGAAGCTGGAGGAGAGCATGGAGTCGTTTGTTTTCTTAAACGGTGCATGTTCTGTCTTAAAGAGAACGACCCGGCAGAGGGAGGAGGGCTGACGATGCAGGGGAGCGTGGGACGGGCCCACCGCAGGAGGCCCCTGCCTACATAGGAGGCAAAGAGGAGAGAGAAGAGGCTGGTGTCACTCAGGTCCCAAAGGGTCTTCGAGGTCAAGGGAAATGCTCGGATTTTATTCCGAGAGTAATGGAAGTCTCCGAAGGGAGAAAGCAGGAGGGTGGTGACAAATACTGGGTTTGTTTACCAAGCCGTGTCGGGCTGCTGACGGGGAGGAGATGGGGGAGACTGGAGGCTGAGGGGCGAGCAAGGAAGCCGGGCCGCCGAGTGAGGAGCTGCCGGGATCGTGCCTTCGGGAGGCTGATGCTCTAGGAGTAGGGAGCTGTGCTAAGGGAACACACGCATCAGTTTGTTCAGTCTCCACCATGACCCTTCCGTTACCGCCATTGCACAGATGAGGAAATGGAGCCACCGACTCCAGGAGGTCCCCCGGCCAGTAAGTGACAGAGCCGGGATGGGACCCTAGATCATCGGCCTCAGAGCCCAGGCTTTAACCAGCACCCTGTAGGGCCCTGGACCAGAGCCGTAACAAGGGAGAATGGAGACGCGGGTGAGTTTGGGAGGCAGCAGGGGCAGGGGGTGACACTGGTGGAAGGGGAAGAAAGGAGTTAAGAATGATGCCTGTATTATTGCCTGGTGCAATTCGATGGTGCTTTTGCTGACATGGTGTCACATCCCTGCTCTCATTCCCCCCCAGTGAGTGGAGAATCAGTCCACACTCTTCCTCCGCTGCTAGTCAGTCTCTGAAAAGGTGACCAATGTTCGGTGTGCCCAGGACCTTCTTCAAGGACATTTGAAACCGGGGAAGTCCCTGGCAGACTGGTCGGAGTTGGTCACCCTCCTGCCATCGGCCCGTCCTCACTCTGCCCAGCCGCGCTGGCCTTGCCTTTAGGTGGGCAGGCCCGTCCGCCCTCGGCCTTCGCAGGTACGGTTCCTGCCTATGGACGTCTCTCTGCCCAGCACTTGACGTGGCTGCGTCCCCTGGTCCCCTGCTCTCAGCTTCAGTGTCACTCCTCAGAGTGGCCTTGGTGACCCTTCCCCCCATCTGAGGTAGCCCACCACCAGCCTTCCTCGCACCCCTCACACTTATCACGGGTTCAATGACTATCGGATCATCTGATTACTCCTTTGCTTGGTCATCGGTTCCTTGAGGGCAGGGCTCGCATCTGTCTGGTTCACCTGCGTACATGTTGAAAGAAGGTCTCCGAGGACCAAAGGAGAGATATCGTCCACGAGGGCAGCAAGAGACACGTTACTGCTGTATTAGCAAAGACTGCCTAACCAGAAGCCCCCGGAAAAGGTTACCAGGACAGCTTGCAGCAAAAACACATTTAGAAATTAAGGCTTGTGACTATATTTCCAGCATCTCTCCCCTCTCCCCTCGCCCTCTAGTCTGCTTTGGTCCATTAAGGACAGAGCCGAGAGCCCCGCATGGATCTCGGGCTTGGTTGCTGGACAGACTATGAGTTCTGCAAGCTGTTTTCCACCTGACGTCTTCCTTCTGCTTGTCCCTGCTGCCGACGGTGCAACTGAGGTTCGGGAAAGCTGCTGCTTGGAGTCACTCAGATGACTGCTCTGTTTTATTTGTATCACAGATAAAAGTGGGCCGGATTCGGATGCAGTTTAACTTTCCTTTGACACGTGCGTGTCCTGTGCACTCTTGTTTTGGTATTCTTTTGAAAGTTAACTCTTGCTCATAACAGTGAAAAATTGGAAACCAAATACAAATCTAATAACATTTGATTGGGTAAATGAGTTTTGGCACATCCCTAGAGGGGAATACTGTAGAACCATTAAACACAATTAGGTAGATCTATGTTCACTGACATGGAAACATGGCTGTGATAAATTGGTAAATAAATTAAAAAAAAGGCCCAGAAGGAAATGCACAGAAATGATCACAGATGCAATCTCTGAACAGTGAGATAATAGACTTTTAATTTTCTTCTTTATTTCATTTAGTTTTTCTGACTTTCTGCAGTGAGTTGTATTTTTTTCATAACCGGGAGGGGAAAGCTCTTCCCCTGTATAGAAATAGCAAAAACCAGTTTGAGAGAAAAAAAAAAAAAATGTCTCATTAATATTTATTTTTCTGCAGAACTACCGTTAGTCTCCTAAAGATTCAGAATGAGCAAGGAATACATACATTATATATATGTTCTTGGTAATATATTTCAGACTGTGTATGTGAAATACAGAAAACATACCATTGAGGTATGTAAAATGGGACATGCTTCATATACATGTGTCTACATCATGTATCGTTTATATGCATATATCTTATCCTTTATTCGATATATTGTTTTTGCTAAATTTATTTTTCCAAGCGAAATAATCCTATTCAGATAATCAATTTACAACATAATCCTTTGTCACACCTGTGCTGGAAGTGAACACCCACCAATTTACTTGGATTGGTTTCCCCTTCCTTCCTTCCTTCCTTTGTCTTCTTTCTCTTCTTAATAGGACTTTTTTTGGAAGATAAAGCACCCAGCTGGCCGACTACTGAGGACCATGGAGCTCCTGGCAGCATCATTAGTATTTGTTACTCAAACGCAGGCTTTCCTCGAGAGTGCTCCCCGCACACCTGTGCCTCTTCATCTGATTGGTGGGCGGCCTGTCCCAGCCCGGTCTACCTCGGGGGAAGGGCTGGGAGTCAGATGAGGTCATGAATGAGGAGCCAAGATGGCCTTTGGGGATCTGGGTTGGCATCTTAACTAATAACACATTCTCAGCTCCCAAATGCCTATAATTGGCATTGCTCTTGAGCCATTTTGTATTTATTTATTTATTTTTTTAGGTAAAGTTCTGGTCTTTTTTTCCTTCCTTCTTCCTTCCTTCCTCCTCCTCCCTCTCTCCGAGTCGCTCTCAGAGGAGTAGGTGGGCTGTTATCCGTTCGTTTTCATGGTCGAGACTCTGCAGGAGCTGTCGACGGCTCCTGGGGGCCTCGACGGTCCCGGCAGCTCAGACAAGACGGCTGGTTGGCGTCGGGCCCTGGTTTCCCCGGAGCTGCTGGCAGAGCCTGGCCGTTGTCTTGCAGGTCAGGCCGACCTCCCCTACAACATCCTCACCCGGGCTGGCCTGGCTGCTTCTGAAAGGGGCCTTTGTGTACGGGCCGTAAGGACAAAACCCCAGCAGACATTCATCCCAGAGTCCGTTCCCTTTAACACCAGCTCGCTTGATCCAAGGAAGCCGAGTAAGATTCCCTGCCCCTAGGCATTGTTCCTCTCTTATTTTATTGAATTATTTTGTTTTTGCAAATACGAAGTGCTTCCTGCATGCCAGGTATGTTAGAGGCGTTTTTATTTGTCTAATCCTTAGCAACCTGATGAGGTACGTATTAAATTATTCCTGTGTTATGATAGGACGGTAGGGCAAGAGGGCTATTAGCGCCCTGCCCAAGAAGCAGCCTATAGTCAGTGCTGGAGGCAGGATCAGAACCAAGACGCTTGATTCAGGATCTCCTGGATTTAACCCCCTAGGTCCTCTTTAGCTGGTTCCAAGCCTCAGGAGACATGGGTGCTGTCTGCTACTGCTGGGGCTGCTTTAGAATAATCATCAGTTTCCATCAGTTCTTCCCCTGAAGTTTGCAGGGAAGGCATTCTCGGTGTGTGACTTGCCGACCCGATCTTGCCTGATGCAGGTCATTATGGGTGAGCAAACTTGTTTGGGGGGCAGGGGTGCTTCTCCTTTATTGTTCGAGAGCCCCCCGGACACCCCCAGCACTTGGGGCCAGTGCAGGGATGGGGTATGGAGAACAAGCTCCAGGTCCAATCCAAGTACTAACTTGCTAGGTGACTTTCTGAAAGGTCCTTTAATCTCCAGGGCTGGTGTTCGTGTCTGCAAAAATGGGACAGTACAATTTTAGCTAGCAGCCTCGAGAGTGTAACGAAGGAGGCGGCTGTTATTAGGAAGGGCGTATGTTGGTGCAAGTCACTGTGCCGGGTGTTTTCACATTTCCCCATCTGAAGTTTGCAATAAGCACGCGAAGGGAAGATGCAGGGGGAGCAAAGTCTTTTGCTAGAGCACGTGCTCTGCAAACATCAGGAATTACTCAAATAGAAACATATCGCGTTATCCTGCATGATGCATCAAGCAGCTCTTCCTGGGAGAATGGAGGGCAGGAGGAGGTGTCCTGTGTCTTCGCATGGTGGGAGGTCAGTAAATAACCAGCGGTGGGTAACGGAGACGGAGAATAGCTCCCGTGCACACAGCCGCCGATGATAAGTCGTAAGACCCTTCCTGTCCGCATGTGTACCCGTTACCCCTCCTTGAGCTTGTTCTTTGGATTTGATCTGTATTAATTGTTTGCTTCTTCCCTCGTTGATCCTGTTCTCTGGATTTGATCTGTATTAATTGCTCGCTTCTGGGCTCTGTAACCCCCTTCCGTCTGAGTTTTAGCTATAAGAACCTGTTTGGGGGTTTAAGAAGTGAACGTATCTCAAGCAGAGGAAAGAGCGATTCTGAGGTGAAACAGAGATGCACATCCCTGGATTTGACAAAGGAATAAATTGACTGGGAGTCCAGGGCCTTCTGGAAGGATAGCCTTCGCTGAAACCAAAATGTTGTCCCATAACCCAATAAACCTGGGTCCAATTCAATATGTGCCGGAGTAATTTTAGAAGCCATCATTCTGTTTCAGCAGTAAACGCAGCTCAAAGTGGTATGAATTCCCCATTAAGATGATGTGGTGGGGAGAGTGGAAGAATCTTCTGGTGCAATCAATTTATGTTAGTGTCCCCAACGTTCACAGCAACAGAGCACACGCGGTTATGGCTGCCGTTGGGGCCGGCTTCCTGTCACGGGCAGAGACGAACGGCTCTCCCCTTAACCACCAGCCGGCACTCCTTCCCCCACATGCAGCATCCGCTTTCCCCAGATAGTGGAATAGAACCCGCGTTTGGGTGTGTTGCAAATTAAACCTTTAGTGGAAAACCAAAGGAAGACGCTTCGCCCCTTTATTTTACAGGTTGTTGCTTTTGAAGAAGGAGAAGGTGGACTAACACAGGTGAGAGGAGTTGAGCCACTTTGGGGAAATTTTCCTATTGAAACATTTGCGTGTTTTATGAAACCGGAGGTTTCTTTGCCATTTTGTTCTGGTTTCCTCATTATTTTCCAAACAATCCCCAGAAACGATTTCTTTGCTCTTTTTCTTTCCCGTCACAAACAAGCAGAACACTCTTGATCTATAACCTTGCACGGGATGTGCCAGAATTCATTTGTCATCCCTGTCCTCTGAAGAAAAAGTCACAGAGTAGGGAAAGGATTACTGTAGGCGACTTTATCTTCAAAGGACGATGGTCCAATTATACGGCTTTTAAATTGCTCAAACCTACCTTCAAATAGTAAATAAAACTGAGGTTAAGTTATGGCATGTTAAAAATGGGACAAGAGTTTTTACATTTTTTTTCTTGTTCCACAAGGAAGTTTGATTTTATCTCTTCCCTTTTCTCTGATGTACTGTCGTCTAGTGCTGTAAGTGAAAAATGAGCAAGTGACATATTTAGTCACATGGCCTTCGAATTATTGAAAAGTGACAAACATACAAAAGGGCTCAACTTCTGGAACAGAAAAGAGTTTTGTTTATACACCTGTAATTCCACAAATGCAGAATTGACAAGGCATGGACTCATTTTTGCCAAGGCACATAAAGTAGCAAGTTCATGGCATTTTTCTGAAAGATTTTATTTTTATTTATTTATTTAGAGAGAGTGTGGGGGGGAGGGGCCGAGGGAGAGGGAGAATCTCAAGCAGACTCCCTGCTGAGTGCCAACCCCTGAGATCGTGACGTGAGCCGAAATCAAGAGTCGGACACTTAACCGACCGAGCCCACCCGGGCGCCCCAGATCGGTGACATTTTTTTTAACTGGTGCTGTCTCCATGAGCTCACAGGATAGATGAGACCTAGTGGGAAAACGAAATATTGGAACTAAGTTCTTTTAGCCTTTTGAAGACCTCAGGGATGGAGAAGAGGAAAGTATATTGGAGAATGCCAGCTGCTTTAAAAGGTAAACCTGAGGTCTCAGAGACATAACCAACCAAAGCTGATTTCTTGCCAGTACGAAGTTCAAAACAGGTGTTCCTGATTTCTTGGAAATTCGAAGCAGTGCATGGCCTTCCTCATGGTCATTCAGGGACCCAGGCACCTCTCACCTCATGGCTGCCTCCTCTGCCTTCAGGAGAAGGTGGGAAGGAGGCTGGAGAGATTGCATGTGGGAGGCTTGGATGGACCATGCCTGGGCATCCATCACTTACGTCTACATATAACTGGTCAGGACTTGGCCGTCATGACTATGATAATTTTCTAGAGAGACTGGAAAACGTAGTTTAGCTGGCTCTCTGGACTTAGGGGAGGAAGCTTTGGTAGTCACCTCGTCTCATCTCTGCCACAGGGAACAAAGTACTTGAGGTTTAGGAAGGAGAAATTGGGAGTTTGAAAGAAGATCCAAGAGCTGGGTCAAGCTACAATGGTGGAGGGACGTTGTCAAGAGAAAATGAAAATATGCAGCATTGTTGTGCACCTAAAATATGGCAGCGCCCATTGTACCACGGCCCCAGACACATCTTTACTCTTTCTGGACACACATTTCCAATTTAATTTATCGTGAAGATTTTTTTTTTTTTAAATGGGAACAATACACTGTAGCGGTGAAAACAGGATTTTCTGTATAGCCACTATTGCTCGAACACATTAATCTACTGGTGAACGCATATATCTAATTACAGCTCCATCCAAAGAAAGGTAAGCAGTACCGCACAGGCAATATGCACGCATATGTGAAATTACTGAGAAAGCAGTGGAATGAATACAGACTCAAATTCCCATCCACCTCTGTTTTCAATTTTGCAGGAATGTAACTTTGTAAAAGAGCATTTGCGAAATGCAAGAGGTTAATATTTTATCCTGTTTTCTAGCCCATCTAGTTCAGTTTTGTTTGACTTTGCTTTTATTTTTTTTGAGGGACCAGAAGTGCCTACAGGAAGGAGACAGTGTAGCTGTGTTTATGTTTTACCTGCTGTTTTGTTTTTCAGTCAATCATAGAAAAAGTGGTTCTTCGCCTTGCTCAGTATACATTGCAGTAACCTCGCTACAGCCGTAGATGAGGAAGGGCATCTTGGGGCAAAACTTGGGGCGGCGTGGCGATACGTACATCATGGTAATTTCTGCAGAGCCTGCACTGATTAGACCTCATCACCTCCGTCTTAGTTAAATATCCTTTTTTTTTTTTTAAGAGTTTATTTATTTATTTGACAGAGAGAGAGACAGCGAGAGAGGGAACACAAGCAGGGGGAGTGGCAGAGGGAGAAGCAGGCTTCCCGCCGAGCAGGGAGCCTGATGCGGGGCTCGATCCCAGGACCCTGGGATCACGACCTGAGCCGAAGGCAGACAGTTAACTGACTGAGCTACTCAGGCGCCCCTTAGTTAAATATCCTTTGTCTTCGTACTGCATTGTCCTTTTCCAGTGTAACGTGACTGACTATGCGAGCATTTTCCTGTGCCATTATGCGTGCTTCAGAATGAAAGTGTTAGTGGCTGCTTGGTCATAGAAAGTATTTGGCCCCGAAACCCTCGAACTTCCCTAAGTGATAAGAACCCTGGGAGCATCTTTTGTTCTCATACTTGGTCTTTGGTCTGGTCCCTGCCACAGAGCTCCAGAAGCCCTGGGTAGTTCCCTGGGTGCTAGGAGTGTCTTCTTCTAATGCAGCAACTCGGGGTGAGCTCCCGGATGGCGGCTGGTCACTGGGAACAGGAGCCATGATTAGAAGCTTGGAATTTTCAGCCCCGCCTTCCATTCTCTTGAAAAGGGAGAAGGGCTAAAAATAGAGTTAATGATTGATCCTACTTATGTGATAAAACCTCCATAAAAATCTCAATGGTATGTGTTTTAAAGAGCTTCCAGACTGGTGGACACTCACATCCACACAGGGAGGGTCACGTAACCCGACTCCATCGGGACAGAAGCTCCTCTGCTGGGGACCCTCTCAGACTTCGCCCTGCGTATCTCTTCATCTGGCTTTATCATATTTATCATATTCTTCAACAAAGTGGTAAATGTTACGTGTCTCCCTGAGTTCTGCGAGCCACTCTAGCAAATTAACCAAGCCCAAGGAGGGGGTCATGGGAACCTTCCATTTGTGGCCAAATGGGACAGAAGTTATGGGTAACCTGGGGCCCCAAGTGCTTGCAATTGACATTGGAAGTGGGGACAGTCTTGTGGGACCAAGCCCTTCGCCTGTGGAATCTGGTGCTATCTCCAGGTAGGTGGTGTCCGAATTGCATTAAATGGTGGGACATCTGGATGATAGTGTGGAGAATTGCTTGGTGTGGGGAAAAACCCGACACCTCTGGTGGCCAGAAGTGAAGTGTTCTGTGTGGGTAGTATAGAGGGCTCCCAGGACAGAAACACACAGTAGGGAAGAACTGGGGTTTCCTTACTCAGGAGGAAAACTGTAGATGTTTCCTCATATTCCAGCAGCATAATATCCTTGTGCTGGTATTGAGTCGGCCGATCGTCTGTGGCTGGACATTATGGTTGTTTCCAGGTTTGTGCTGCAAATAACACTGTGATAAATGTTGCCGTAAATGAATCTTTGTGTGCGTTTCTAGATCTTTGCCCTACAATAAATTGCTAGAGGTGCTGCTAAGAGGTCAAAGGGAATGAACACTTTTAAAGGATTTTATGGCTTATTGCCAAGTTCCTGACCCTTAGACAGTCCAGCCCACTTGGCGCTGGCGGTTGTGAATGTCCTCTCTCAACCTGAGCGCCATGTTTTTCAAAGGTTTGCCGTCATGACCAAAATACCAAACATTGAAATAAAAACAGGATCCAGCCCTGTAGGTGACCTCACTCACCTGACCATGTCAGAGCCTGCTTTTATTTTGAATCTTGATATTTTGTACCTCATAGGTTATTTTGCGTTAACCTTGATTTTAAAAAAAATTTTGTATTGAAATATCATTTGTCTCGATCACCGAGGGTTTTTTTTTTTTTGTTGTTGTTGCTGTTGTTGTTGTTTTTTGGCACACCTTACATTTTGCATCTGAGCTGAGGTGAACTTACCCTAGTCCCAGCCTTGGAAATTTGAACCCAGTATCTATACTAGGCCTTTTGTTGTGCCTGGGGACATTATAATCCCTGAGAAGAAACACCTTGTGCCAAGATCAAGGACAGTAAATGCCAGAGAATGATACAAGACCTTCTGTGGGGTGGTGTGCACACTTAGCATTTCCAAACGGAGGGAAAGGGACAGGTCAAGGAGGGGCTCACAGTGGCCGATGGTAGATAACGGGGGTATCAGAAGATGCTTTAAAGCTCTAGCAACAAGCGGTTCTATTCTCCCGATGCAAACAGTTCACAAAGATTTCCCCTGAGACACCCATTCCCCTCCCATCAGTTAAAAATATCGCTTACTGGAGCCATGTGCCCTATTAGTTTCAGCTTTGATCTTTTCCAATCTAATCGCAGACTTAAACAGTGTCCATGCTGTTTGTGCTGATTTAACACCAAAGCAAACGAGGATTATCTCCTGTACCCATAATGATACTTCTCCGTTCCCTGGTGTGCAGGAGACAAAGGCTAATGGTTAGCGGAGAGGTGGTAACTGGCCATATCGTGCCAGCTATCTGTATTTAAAAATCAGGTCCTCATTTTAATCCTGAAGTGTTTTTCATATAAACACATACATGGTTGCCAGTGCTCAAGGCGGTATAAAATATAGCTCTTACAAAATTATCCATTAAAGTAATTCAGGGGACAGTAAATAATAACTCCCATTCATTAGCTCATTCATTCAAAATTCACAGAGCATTTATTACGTGCCAGGTACCGTGGCTGGTCTCTAGTAGGACTGAGATAAACAACTGCTAGGCTCTGCCCTCATGGAGTTGATAGTACGGGTGGACTGGAGACAGAAAACAAATATAATAATCAGTTCGTGATTACAAACTGGAGAGCGTAAGGAAGGAGCGCAGTGATCCAAGTGCCTTCTAAAGGCCCACACTCCGGGCCGGGCTGTGTGCTGTCTTTCCAGCCTCAGAATCACACTGCTTTGGGGGTATCATTTTCTGCACTTCCACTGGTATGGAAATAAGGCTGAGAAAGGCCTGCGACCTGCCCCGGGGCTCCCAGAGCTAGGTGGAGGTCGAGGTGGGTTTATAGCCCAGAGCTGAGTCCAGGTCTGTGGTCTTACCTCTGCTCAGGCTGCCTTTCCGGCCATTTGCTAGCTGACTCCTACTCCGTCCTCCTCCTGAGGTCCCAAGAGGTTCATAAGTCACACTCCTGCCCCCCCACGTTTCAGTTTGGAGCCATCATGGAACTGAGCGTAGGGGCCCACTGGATGGGCATCACAGCGTTCCTCTTGGATGAAACTGTTTGGAGAATATGGCTTTGCTGTGCACCTGAAAGGCTTTTGAGCCCTCTCTGTTCCATTTGCCTGTATGCCCACTCTAGACGGGAGGCAGCCCACCGAGGAAAATCGGGATTTTCAGAGTCCGTATATATGTAGTTACAAAACGTCCCCACCTCTCACTGACCCAACACAGGGAAGAAAAGAGAACCTGTATATAGTACTTGCAGAGTTTCTAGATGAGCTTCACCCCAGTGAGAAACAGGAGCCAGGAGCTGGCTGTCCTCCCCAGGCTAGGTGACTTGCTCCTTGCTCCTTGGTGCAGTGGATGAGGGGCCGGCCCGAAAGTTAAGACTTGAGGTGTTTTTCCCAGCACACGCCCATCTCCATCTATGCCCCTCTTGCTTACAGGAACCCAAACCCTACGCCTCCTGGGCAATGGTCACTTTTGAAAAAATCTGCTTGCCATTCAGAAATACTTTTGAAATTTATATACGTTTCCTTTTATAGTGGTAAGGGCAATAGTAAATTAAGGCACAAACATCACTTTAAATAAGCAGGTGATGATCGTAGATTACTATAATGCAAGTAGGACCCTAATAAATTTCCTACTGACAATTTATAGATCTAGATGCAAGTTCCAATTTCATAAGCAAGGGAATATCTAGAGCATGTATCTAGAGATGATAATGGTGGTTGTTTGTATAGCAGTCCAGCTGGCTGTTAACATGCATCTGGCTATGTCTCCCCATGCAGGGTGGTCTGCATGGAGATGTGTCCTGAGTGATGGCAATCTGCCTACAAAGTTGAGGCCGTGGACACTAGTATGAGGCCAGTCCTCCTCTTGGTACATGCTAAGGGCTGTCCTTGCAGATGAGTACCTACTCTTTGGGGCATCTGGGATCATGGGTGACTGATTCTTAGGTTTGATGTCTCCCTCTGATGTGACTTTATCCTGTCCCTGCTCCTGTTCACACTTTTACCAAGCAGATGCTTACCTGCTCTGGGCCAGCGGTGGTGCTGGCTCCCATAGCCTGATGAGAAAGGAGGACGCTTCCATGTATAATCATCCTCCAGGGGGATGCCAGCCCTGGGGAGGTGAAACACCTGTGGGCAGGAGAGTCTAGATCTTTTTCTGTGATGAATGCATTCAGTGGACATGCATCACGGTATAGCAGTGCCTTTCAAACTTGTTGGTCTTAGAAACCGACCCCTTTATACTCTTAACTATCCCTGGGGACCTCTAAGAGTTTTTGTTTGTGTGCATTAAATCTATCCATATTCACCACAATAGCCATCGAAATTGAGGCGTTTGCAATTGTTTATTAATTCATTTTAGAACAATACACCCATTTTATAGTAACATAAATAACGTAAGCCATAAATTACTATATCCTACTAAACAAAAAGTATTGGGAAGAGTGGCATTATGTTGCATTTCTGCAATCTCCTTAATGTGGGTCTTAATAGAAGACATTTGGATTCTTACATCTGCTCCTACAATTTATTTGTTGCAGTATTGCACGTCATATAAATACGGGAAGCTCCATTGCATACTCATGAGAGAATAAGGGTGGGAAGACAAATGACATCTTAGAATTATCACAAAAATAATTTTGACCTCACAGGTGCCCTGAAAGGATTTGGGGAGAGGACCTGCAAAGTTTCCCAGGTGACACTTAGAGAACCCCTGTTGTGTGGAATTTTTTTTTTTTTTTTTTTTTTGGGAGTTGTGTGGAGTTCTATCACAAGTCCACATTTACTGAAGGCACTCACGTACCCAAATCTTATAGGATTCTTTGGAATTAAGTCCCAGTGTCCAAGTATTCAAACCTATTTTTTGTTTTTAATCTTCATTATGAAGATAGGGAACATGGTATCAAACAAGAAATTGATGACAGAGAACTAGGGCTGGTGGTGTTTCTGGACCTTTTATGGACTTGACAGAGGTTATTATTGAAGATTCAGGAATTTTGCCAGTTGTTAAGCCACGACTAGCCTGCAGTTGGCCATGGTGGGAGTTTTTCTACCGTGGAAATAGGCAAATGCTACAAAGAAGGCCTTTTTCTTTCCAGAGATCTGGTTTAACAGACCACTACTGAATACATCTTACACTAGAGATCCAAAATGGCAGCCCAAGGCCTCACCCATCCCACATGCTTTTCCTCATGGCTAGTATAGTAGATTTTTTGTTTGTTTGCTTTGTTTTTGTTTTGTTCATAGTGGCTCAATCTAAGTGCATTTGTGTAGGCAGGCAAGTTCCATATTTCCACCTTCTCATCACCCAGTTCCTTTTGTCCTAACCTCCCAGTCTGATTCATACATTTTGTAGACTCCTATAGGCCTCATAGGCATTTATGTTTGTGTCTGTGGTTCCATGTTGTCCTCTTTTGCGTGGGGACTGGAATGCCTCATCTGAGAAGCCCGTGTCTTTTACTCCTGCCCTGGATGATACAGGGATGGTGTTTGCCAGGAATGTTTTGGTGAAATGGTTTAGAAACAGCAGCCAATTCTCTTCTTGGAGACAAAGTAGCACCAGGGCCTGGCACGGGTTACGTGACACAGACGGTTGGCATTATTCCTTGTGAGGATTTACTATTATTTGGAAATTAATGACGGCTCCATGTTTTGGGGAGGGGGGTGGGAGCTGTGATTTACGAACCTCTCTCTTACCATCTGTTCCTTTGCTTCAAGGCACTGCTTTTCACAGCCTTAGAAGTTGAGGGAAGTTATGTTAAATCGACACACATTTTCTTTAAAGTTTCATTTTAAAGAAAAACAAAAGAAAGCTTTTAAGTAACTAGCTCTTTTTCTGTAGGTCAATATACCATAGATAGCAAAGCAGGAAAAAAGGACATTTTGCTTGGATTTGTTTTTAATTAAGATCTAAATCATGATTCTCTTTGAATGGAATGGAAAGAGACACCAGCTCTGAGACCTATTTGATAAATTTTGCAATATCCCCACTGCCAGCAGGGAAATAAGAGCAGGTAGGTGCTTCCAAAGGAATTCCATTATATCTGGTTGTCAGATGCCAACACAGCCCAAGTCAGGAAATCTTACTATTTCTGTCTTCCTGCCTCCAGGAACAAAACTGATTATACTTGTCTATCCCGGCTATCCCGGTAGAAAAATTTTATGAATCCTGTCCTTAAAAGTTCTCTGAAAACTCACCTCTCCACCTAGCTAATTACTTGGGCCCATATGCCCTGATTTTATGCATTTCAGATATACGAAAGCCCACTTTTATACATGAAGTTAAAGAAGATACTGATGATTCACTCTACATTAGGATTCTTATAGGATTCCTTCAAGTAATAGACTCCTATAATAAATCTGAAATGACATCTGGTATTTAGAAATGAAATGTACACTCCACTTCTCAGGAACATGTTTATTTTATAAAGCAAGGTACACACCTGTCTTTAACGGTCTTTACTTGGGAAGATTTTCTTATATGTAAATTCTCTCTATTTATTTAAAGGTTCCTTTAGCAGATTATTTCTTAAGTAATTATTAAAAAACCATTTATGTTTTTACAGCAATCGTAACTTCTTTTTATGAGTATCAGGTATGCAGAGTTGGATTTCTCACACTCCTTCGTGGCTGGTTCAGTGTCATTACTGGTGCCCGCAGTAACCCTCTCTTGTGCTACTAATATATTTATTTTCTTCCCCACCTCACCTCCCATTCCTTCTGGTCTAGACAGGGAAATAGAGCCAGGAAGCATGACAGAGTAGGCCACAGAGGTACGAACTGTGGTTTTGCATGGGGCCATCAGGTCAGGCTTCTTTTGGACAAAGAGCGGAAGGATATATGGGGGAGGAATAGTCGGGACCGAGGAGAGCAAGGACAAAGATCCTGAGGCTGGGGCACACCTGCTGTGTTTGAGGGGCAGCGTGGAGGCCCGTGTGGTTGAAGCCGTGAGCTGGGGGGATGCAGAAATTAGAGAGGCAACTTAGAGGCCCTTTTGAGAACTTTGGAGGACTTCGATCCTGGGAAACTAGTGGAGGGTTTTGAGACAAAGAGTGATGTGACTCGGCTGACTTTCAGAAGGAACGTTCCGACTTCCGTGTAGCCCTTATGGGAGCGAAGAAGGGTTAGAAGCAGAGTGACGAGTTAAGAGGCTGCTGTGCTGATCCAGAAGAGGGAGGGTGGTTTGGATCAGCACGGTAGCAGTGGAAGTGTTGGGAGATGAGGCATATTTTTTAAAGAAGCAGTAAGCTTTACTGATGGCTTGTGTGTGGGGTGTGAAAGAGAGTGGAGAACAAATGCAAGAATGGAGGCGGCCCCTTACTGAGCGAGTGAACACCTTAGTGTGAGCAGGCTTGGTGTGGTATTCAGGAGTGCAGGTTTGGAAGTGCCAAAGTTGAGATGCCTACTAACTGTCCAAGGGGAGATGTTGGAGTACGCAATTGGATGTATAAGTTTGAATTTCAATTTGGGGATCATCAATGTATAATTAGTGTTTGGAACCATGAGTTTGGATAAGATCATCAAAGCTGTGAATGTAAGTGAATACAGAAATGATCCAAGGGCCTTGCTCTGGCTCACATTCCTACCTCAGGGCCTTTGCACTTACTGTTCTTTCTGCTTGGAACGCTGTTTCTCCAAATAGTTGTGTGGTTGACTTCCTTGTTTCATTCAGATTTGTGATTAATTTTTGCTCCTTTAGAGAGTCAATCGTGTGGTTCAGAAAGTACATCAGAAAATTATTCCAACAATCCCAATACCAGTTCATGAGGTCAGTATGAGGTAGAGAGAATCAGAGCTATGGGATTGTCACTGTATGTTTTTCATTTCATTTTTTTTTTTTTTTTTTAGGCCATGTCAGCAGATTCCCCAGAGCACAGTACTGTAGGACTTATTTAGACAAAATGTTTATATCATTGATCACCAAATCTCTCCCTGATAGACCTGGTCCTCTGTGCTTTACGCTGCCGTTCCTTAAATATTCTCATCTGTCTTAACAGCTGAGTATTCTAATATCTAGTGATGTTCCAAAGCCACATCTCAGTAGTATCCTATCAGAGTGAATTTTACTATTTCATTTTAAGTTCCATTTGAGCGACTTCAGCTTGTTGCATTGATCCTTCTAAGGTTGCTTTCTTCAAGGCCACACAAATAGTAAGTGGTAGAGCTGAATTCAAACCCAGGTCTGATGGGCTCTTTCCTATGTCTGCCTCTCCATCCTCGCTCCTTCAGGCCTTGTGCTATAGAATCCCAGAACTAGAGAAGAACTTCAAGAGGTCAGATAATCTAAGCTTCCTCTCATTAAGGAAATGTTCATCCAGTGTCTACGTGAACCATATCTATAATCATATTTCTTCTATTTCCAACTAAAACAGACCACATATTTCTATTTTTTTCTTACTATGGCAGTAATATACAAGTGTATAAATATTCTGGAATATTGTAGCAGTGAGTGCAAAGTTTTTAAATCTTCTCAATCCCCCCCAAAAAAAATAGAGCAAAGAGATAGCAAAACTAAAATTCATGAGTATCATCAGCAAATGAAGCTGACATAGTATCCCCCAAAATCATAAAATAGGATTTTGGGAGGGACAAACCATTAACAGCAACAAGGAAATGCATGATATTAGCAATAATTTAGGAGCGGGAAGTGGAGGGTGGAAAAAAGACAGCTGACATACTTGAGAATCCTAAAATAAGTCCTCATTGGAAAGTAGCCAAAACCAGGAGAGGTTTCATATACCATACTGGAGGATCTATGGTAAGGTCTAGAACACAGGATTCCCTTGAATTCTTAAAACTTCCTTCCAGGATAGTCCCTTAGTAGAAAAAACTGCTGAGAGCAGAACCTAAACCAAGCAATGTAAAGACAAAGGAAAGAGAAGTTATACATGACATGGAGAATGAGTGTAGGGGTAAGAGATCACAAGGAACAAGCTGCCTTATGTTTTGAAAACTACATGAAAAAACAGGGTGTTGTTAGAAAAGTTAGGTCATATTTAAGTTCAGAAAAACTAATTTTACATAAAAACGAGCAACAGGAAACGATTAAGGTGTAATTCCATACAAAGTTACTAGAAGAAAGTAGAATTGCCCCACTGACAATGGAAGAGTGCTAGAAAGACAGGCCATCTACCCTTCAAATAAAATTCTAATCCCACTATTTCTAAAAAGCTGAAATATACAAAGAAAATGATATAGTATGAGAAAGAAAATAGATACCGAAACATTAAAGACTCCAAAATGAGATTGTATTACTCAGGAAATGATAAGGAAAAAAGAGGAGAAAAAAGATTCAGGAAGAGGATTTGACAGCAAATGATTACTTTCAAAGATAGACAAAAAAGATCCAGCATATGTATTATAAGAAATATACAAGGTTCCAAAGAAGAAAATCAAAACAAGGGAACAAAAGAAATAGTAAAACTACAATTTAAACAATTTCTAAGATGATTTTTTGAAATTACACATTGAAAGTGCACATTACCTACTTGAGAAAATTGACCCAGAATGAGCAATAATGAGGCCAAAATTAGTAAAATTATTAGACTTTCAAGGAAATCAAAAACTTTAGGCATCAAGGCAAAAAGACCAAATCACCTATAAGAGAAAGCAGCAAGCTGTCTTCAGACTTTCCCACAATGGTGCTTCTTAACAGAAGGAAATGATGTAACTTCTTTTTTTTTTCCCCCCAAATACTTTTATTTTATTTTTTCAGTGTTACAAGATTCATTGTTCTTGTACCACACCCAGTGCTCCATGCAATACATGCCCTCCTCAATACCCACCACCAAACTCGCCCAACCCCCCACCCCCACCCCTCCAAAACCCTCAATCTGTTGCTTAGAGTTCACAGTCTCTCATGGTTCATCACCCCTCCAATTTCCTGGTGTAACTTCTTTAAGATACTTATGGAAAGAAGTGTGTGGTGAGGGTTTTATATCCAGCTAAAATGACTTTCAAATGAAAGGTGCAAACTGCATGAGCAAACTCAGTGGCCTGGGGAATTTTTTTTTCTATGAGTTTTTTTGTGAGGAATCTGCTAGAGAGCAAATTCCAATCAACTGAAGTAAGTGAAGAGCCATTGCCATATGGTTTGACAGTAAGTGCTAAATATATATTTTCTTGTGGAACTAAGATCAAATGGGAGTCAGAAAGGAGAAAGTATAGTATGTAATCTCCATATGCTCTCACAATGTAGATACAGTACAACTGTAAAAATGTAAGAAAGTATAAAAATACGACCTATAAAGAGGATATTAAACAGTCATCAAGAACCATATTTTTGGTAGAAGAATTGCTATTTTTACCTGAGATTGTTTCATATACCATGTGAGATAAAGCACATGCGCCATTACGTGGTATTCTGATTCTGTAATCTCTGTGTCCTCAAGAATCGGGATTCTAGGGGTGAAAGAAAGTCAGCATGGATGCTGGGTAGAAGAGGTTTAGTAAAAATGCTGTAATGCTGCATTTGAATTGGAAGTATCAGACCCATGTGCACAGAAAAGGCTTAAGAATGATAAACAATCCAGTAGCAATGACATCCATAGGATCCAGATTGTGATCTTGAAATGCCATTTTTCATGAAAGGGAAACAAAGAATTCCTGGGAAAATAGATGATTTCAGGTCTGGGCAGAATAAGTATGAGATGAGCCTAGGACACTATGTCATACCAGTTAGCAAGTAAGCTAAAAGTCTTATTAAGTTTATTTCTGAAGGGTGTAGCAACTAACTTAAAGGTGTTCCCACTGGACCAAGATTAGATAATATATGTTCAATAAAAATAATAATGTCAGTGGATTGAAGCTCAACAAATTTACTTAAATCCATGAGTTCATAAGGATATTAAATAACAAATTTGCCATCTTCGGAGAATAATAAAAACCACTCATTATTTTAAAAAACTGGTAAATAGTGGGAAAGAAAGTCATTTTAGCCTGCCTTCCTGTATAAATTATACCCTGAGTAAACAAACGAGAGATGAATAGAAGTTTCTATTTCTAGAAATAGTCCAACTAATAACTAAAGAGGGAATGATTGAATTTGAATATTATTATTTTTCAACCCTAATGAACGAATGAGTTTAAGTTTTATACATGGTTGGCTGCTAACATCACAAGAAGAGATGACCATACATCACACGGCTCTGATGGAAGGGCAACAACCATCTATGTATTGCCTTGCCAAAAATTAAACCTGATGGTCAACCGTGTAGATCCATGGAGATGCAATCAGCAAATCCAGGTAGCGGGAAACTCAGTGGGACAAAAGGCTTGTTTTCTTCAACAAATAAATTATGTGACAAAAATGCAGAGGGACAGAGCGGCTGGCCATAGATTAATATATAAAGAGGCATATAAAAATAACAGGCAAAACTGCAGTGTTTAGGGATGGCGCCATCAGGTTTATGAGACCATAAAGGAAAGCTCTGAGGTGGTTACCGTAAAAGTGAGGACAGTGGTTACTTTTGAGGGGTGGGGAGAAAATTGTGATTAAGATGGACACATAGAGGGCTTATGAGTATCTGGCAAACTTCTGTTTCTTGACCTGGGTCATGGCTACAAAACAGTCACCTTATAATAGTTTATTAAACTAAGCATTTATTTTATTCTATTTTCTGTATCTATTATATTTTATAATTGAGAAGGGTTTTTGTTTGTTTGTTTTTTGTTTTTTTTGTTTTTAATTAGTATATCCGGGGGCACCTGTTAAGTCTGCCTTTGGTTCAGGTCATGATCTCAGGGTCCTGGGATCGAGCCCCGCGTCGGGCTCCTTGCTCAGTGAGGTGTCTGCTTCTCCCTCTCCCTTTTTCCCTCCCCACCACTTGTGCTCTCTCTCTCTCTGTCAAATAAATAAATAAAATCTTTAAAAAAAAAACTAGTTTAACCAAACTTTTTATTTATCTCCATAGTGTTCATGCAATCTTCTAAAAAGCCACACCACATTGGGCAGGCCGACCTGTAAGCACGTAGGCCTTTATTAGTTCATTCCAAATATTTCTCGAACAACAGACTCTTGCATAGGCATCAGAGAAACACTGTACTGAAGATGAGGCAATTATAGTACAAAGTATGATGTGGGAGATACCATATAGACGAAGTGCTGTAAGAGCTCAGAGGAGTGGGGATTTATTTCTGGTTGGGATTAGCAAAAGCATAACAGGGCAATAGCACTCCAGCTGAATCCTAGAACATGAATAATGCATATTCTTTTTTAAAACCATCAATCCATATTGAAGTAGTATTTATAACTCACTGCCTCAATAACGACTCCTCCTTAACCCTTATATTCTGGTTGCATTCAACACAACCCACTGAAACCCAGTGAAACCCATTCAATACAACCCACTGAAACCCAGTGCTTGAGGGTCTTTGGTCATTTCTTAATGACTTTTCCTTAGGCCTTCCCCTCCATAAACTGCCAAATTCATCATTGTTGAGTGTTGCCATCTTCTAGAAACCCTTTTCTTCCTTTTCTTCTGAACCTTTGGGATACCCTGATCTTCCTCCTACCTTCTAACTATCCCTTTAGTGTCCTTTGGCTACTTTTTTCCATCCCCGTTGGTATGCCCTCTGCCTCTTTCTCTCTATTTCCTTGTTGTGGCTTCACCTGCCCACGCTATATGGCATTAAAATTGAAGTATCCATCCGATTCCCACCCTGTGGGAGCCCCAGACGTGTACTTCTGACTCACTGCTCATTATTTCTTTCTGGATGTCCTTCTGTCACCTCAAAACTGACATGCCCAAAATTGGACCCATTTTTTTCCCCAAACCAAATCCTCCTCCTAACCTTGCCGATTCGGGTAACAGCCCCTCCACCTGGTCTTAACTTAGAATCTTTTACTTATCTCTGGCTGCCCTGTGGATATGTTGTGTCCCAAACTTGGAAAGCTTCGGTTTCTCTCTATCAGGAGTACTTCTGTACTCTTTAGAACTGCTTTGTGTGCAAGGCTGTAAATGGACTTCCTCCAAACCTGGTGAGAAGGTTTCCTCTGGTGACTTCATCGGCATAAGTCTACCCTCCTTCTCTGCTGAGTCATTCTGTGTCTGCATCTCTTTTGGTGATGGCATTCCCAGGGTCTGTGCTAGGCACTTCATACCGCCAGCTTAGGTGAGGAGTACCAGAGTTGGCATGGCCATCAACACTAACCCGCTGAACATGAACAAAGTTGCAAAGGTTTCTTTGGTGAAGGCGGGGGCTGTCAAACATGGACAGTCCCACAGTTAACCTCTAGGGCTTCTGTTCCCTTGCCACACTGATACTTGTCAGGTTAGTTTTTTTATTCTGCTAAGGAAATGGCCTAAGTTCACCTTGATTAAAAAAAAAAAGAGGGGCACCTGGGGGGCTCAGTCAGTTAAGCACCTGCCTTTTCGTCAGGTCATGATCCCAAGGTCCTGGGATCGAGTCCCCCAATGGGCTCCCTGCTCAGTGCAGAGTCTGCTTCTCCCTCTGCCCCTCCCTGCTCCTCCCTACTCATGTGCTTATGCTCTCTCTCTCTCAAATCTTTAAAAAAAAAATTTTTTTCTTTTAATTAATTTTATTTTATTTTTTCAATGTTCCAAGATTCATTGTTCATGTACCACACCCAGTGCTCCATGCGATACGTGCCTTCCTCAATACCCACCACCAGGCTCAGCCAACCCCCCACCCCCGCCAACCCCCCACTCTCCTCCCCTCCAAAACCCTCAGTTTGTTGCTCAGAGTCCACAGTCTCTCTTGGTTCATCTCCCCCTCTGATTTCCCCCAATTCACCCTTCCTTTCCTTCTCC
>CM052900.1:157441327-157471951 GCA_028534135.1 Potos flavus | reverse complement strand
ATGATAACTGACTCTCTCTGCTTGATTTATTTCACTCAGCATAATCTCTTCCAGTCCCGTCCATGTTGATACAAAAGTTGTGTATTCATCCTTTCTGATGGAGACATAATATTCCATTGTATATATGGACCATATCTTCTTGATCCATTCGTCTGTTGAAGGGCATCTTGGCTCTTTCCACAGTTTGGCGATTGTGGCCATTGCTGCTATGAACATTGGGGTACATGTGGCCCTTCTTTGTACTACATCTGCATCTTTGGGGTAAATACCCAGTAGTGCAATTGCAGGGTCATAGGGTAGCTCTATTTTTAACTTCTTAAGGAATCTCCACACTGTTTTCCAAAGTGGCTGCACCAACTTGCATTCCCACCAACAGTGTAAGAGAGTGCCCCTTTCTCCACATCCTCTCCAACATTTGTTGTTTACTGTCTTGTTGATTTGGCCATTCTGACTGGTGTAAGGTGGTATCTCAATGCGGTTTTGATTTGAGTCTCCCTGATGGCTAATGATGATGAACATTTTTTCATGTATCTGTTAGCCATTTGTATGTCTTTTCATTTAAAAAACATGTATTACAAGCATATGCACTGTAAAGATTTAGGTTGAAGCACTTCATCTATTTTTCTGTTTGTTCATTCGACAAGCGTTACTGAAAGCTGACTCTGGTGCTAGATGCTGGTCAATCGGGGGAATAGTGTGGTTCCTGCCCCCAAGGAGTTCACTTTCTAGGCCATGGTCGTACTGTCTGTCTGCTTGCTTAATGTTTATGAGCCCTGAGGAGGTAGTTACTCCCTCATTCATCTGTCCATGCACTGCCTTTCCAGTCGGCTCCTGTCCCATATCCATTTGCTGATGAGTTTCAATGTCTTTTAGATTCCTTGCTTGACCTTCACAACTACAGCCAATAGATAATTACAGAGGTCCAGACATAGTACTGGCACTGGACTAGCACTTGAGAAAGCTGCCGTAATCCGATAGCTGGATCCCTGCCCTCTGGGTCTCCTGTTAACATCACCCGGGTGTCCGTACTATCCTCGCCCTCTAGGAATTTATGGTCAAAAAGCGCGACGGCTGTAATCATGATCAATCTAAATTGGTTTAGTTTTCTTTTGCTTCCTGCCTAGACAAGTTGCTTCCAAGCAGGGAAATAATAAGTTGTATAAAAATGCTTCTTAATAGGGGTGCCCGGGTGGCTCAGTGGGTTAAAGCCTCTGCCTTTGGCTCAGGTCATGATCTCAGGGTCCTGGGATCGAGCCCCGCATCGGGCTCTCTGCTCAGCGGGGAGCCTGCTTCCCCCTCTCTCTCTGCCTGCCTCTCTGCCTACTTGTGATCTCTCTCTCACTCTCTCTCTGTCAAATAAATAAATAAAATCTTTTAAAAAATGCTTCTTAATAAAAAGGAGTTTGGGGTACTGGTTCCATAGGAAAATGCTGCAGAGCTTGTCAGCTAGGCTCCTTCTCTGGCTAATCACAATCCTGATACCGGTCAACCTTATGACAACAGTGTTGTAAATAATGCAGCTACACCAACAAGGCAGTAATCAGCCTCTGCTGAATGCCATGTAATTTCTCTACCTTTAAAAATTCTGTAGGAAAGGGGGTGGGTGGGAAGAAGATAACAGGGATTTTTTTTTTTAAGTGCCATCGATAATCAAGAGTGTTTTTTAAAAAGTGCCTCTAAATATATGCCCGTGTCCCCTTAAATCTGTCACGATAAAACATCTCATTTTAGTTGATGTATGACAAGGAAGCAATCACCGTTAATCAGAATGACACATTTCCATTTGCTTTATGGAAGAGAAGGTAGATGAAGGTCATGAATAAGAAAACAAAGCAGCTTGTGATTCGTGATGTTTGGGGTTTCTTTTGAAATTCATCTCCTTAGGAAGTTCATAATCCATCGTTGTCTTCTCTCGAGGCTTCATCCATCCAAATTTGCCAGAAGTCCTTGTCAGTGAAGACGGACATATTTTGTCTTCTCTCCTGAGTGGAGAAATAGGTTAATTTGCTCTGGGTTCTTTGACAAAATCAGGCCTTAAGGGTGTAAAATCTCAGAATCTCTGGCTCTAGGTATCCCTTTAGGGGGAACCAACTCCGTCCCCTCTGTAATAAAATTATACCTGCAAGATTAACGTTCCAGCTGGTCACAGCCATGCCCATGGGAAACTGGGAGGGCAAAGGACCAGAGGCTTAGTGCTTTATTAGAAGCAGACATCAGGAGGCTCTTTCCACTCTCCGCTCTCTGTATTTTAACACATGTAACTGTTTAAGTGCCTAGCAATAACTAGGTGCCTGGTTAAAGCTTTACCTTCCTTGGATATCACCTTTCATTAAAGGAGCACATTTTCTGGCTTTTGGTCTGTGGTTGGAGTAGGGGAGCGTGGTGGTGTAGGCTTAGCGTTGGAGCCATTAGATCTGGCTTCCTGCCCAAACATTTGTAGAACCTTCCACAAATCAGTGTGATACTCCATGGTGCTGTGGGCTGTTATCAGCTGGCTGGTATGGTCTCTATTCCAAAAGTCAAAACATAATTTGTGAAATAGAGAAAATCTTGGCACTGGGGATCCAGTACATCTCTCAAGAGGCACGTAGATTATTTGTTTTAAAATCCAAAGGTGGCACTGTCTGAATCCACCAAGGTCATGATGCCCCCAGGATGTCGAATTCATAAATACCATGATGCCTAGGCATCTTGGGATAATTTTATGACCTAGCATTTAGCTCATCCACAGCCTTTTATGATCATTAGCATTACTATTATTATTATTTTATTATTTAATTTGGGGAAGTTAAAGAAATGTTAAGCTATAGGAGGAGACAAAGCCATAAAGATATAGAGAACTCTAAAGGGCTCCCAAAGGGCTGAGGGAGAGTGCCCAGGGAAGAACAAATATGGGAGGTGAGCTCCTACCCCAGGCTGGGGTTCAGCCCTCCTTGGAGACGGTGTAGTTGCAGCCACTGGTGGAGAAGTTCTGTGGGTAGCTCAGGACAGAGCTGGTCCACAGTCATCAGAAAAGCAAGAAACAACCCATTAGGGCATGAAAAGCTAGTTATCTTGTTATCTCACAGAAACAAAGATGGCAGCCTGGAATGGTTGCTTAGCAGAAGGCTCTTTTGAGTATGCTTCCTTCCTGGAGCTTTGCAAAAATCCAGCTAGAGCAGGCTTTTTCCTGGAACAAGCTGTGAACCCAGTGCCAATGCCTGAGGAGCTTGGTGGTGGCTATTTGGGGTCTGCATGAACCAAGCTTTACAAATCCTATCATCAGCAAGCCACTTGAGAGAGACCCCACTTGGCGCCACTTAATATGGCTCACCCACGATGTGAGTTCCCTGCCCACACTCCCTCTGGTGTGGCAGAACTTTGTAATCTACAATTATACTTTTCTTTTTGTGTATTCCCCTCTTTTGCATTCTTTGGTCAGTCTTTTTTTTTTTTTCCCCAAGAAAAAACCCCCAAATTTGAATATTCTCCCGAATTGCTCTTCTTTTTCCAAATATTAGGCCAAATTTGACAGGAAATCATGCTTAAATGACTGTTAAACTTCTTGAACTGATTTTTCAGATAAAACAAGAATCTCGACCATGAAACTGATCCATAGGAAAAATCTCTGGGTTAGTTAAGACTGTTTGCCTATGAGGGAAACATCGTTGATTTGGCCGGAGAAAACAAAAGGTGGGGGAGATTTATAAAGTGTCTAAGGGGACCTGTGGGAAAAGGCCCTGGGCCTTGCCAGGTACTGAAACCAGGCACTCAAAACCCCCAGGACCCTCTACCTGTCTTTTATTTATGATGCTTGCAAAATGTCTGAGTTTTTCCCCTTTTTGTGGAGAAAGAATGTCTCTGTCTCACGGTCTTAGCATTTGTGTCTTTGTTTGTTTACTTACTTCTTCACTTAATTACTTAATTTATTTCTCAAGCGCCCAGCCCAAACCACACTAAAATCTTGCTGACTTCTTAGAACCAATGTGAAGTTCACCAAAGAAAGACTCTCATTGGGCTAGCTTGATTATTTGTCCTCTCTGGGTCTAATCTGCTGTGTCAGAGGGGCAGAGTCATAGCTGGTACAGACAAGGCAGTTGGGAGCCCACATTGGTGAACAAGGGAGGTGATCACTGTGAGGTAGGAAAACACCCCAAAAAGGATCTTCAACAAATACTGAGGGAGTGCCTGTGCCATTTAAAATTTCTGATAGTCGGGGCATGGGTGCTGATCCCCGGGAGTAAGATCTACAGCCCTCTTTTATTTTAGCAAGGCAGGCTTTAAAAATATCCTTCCATGAGCAGAGATTTTTAAGGACCCCAGGGGTAAATGACTGTTAAAAATGAATTTCTGATACCCAAACTGCTAATCCTTTTGATGTAAAAGTCAAAAGGTGTCTTAATGTAACACCCAGGATGCCTATGACAAGCTCAGACTTACTAAGGATGAAAGATACAGGACATATTCATGGGGAAGTGCAAGCCTGGAAGACATGGGGGAAAAGGCAGACCAAAGGAAGAGAAGAACATGCAGAGAGCCACCCCAAGAAATAATATTTGGGTTTTAAAGCTTATACCGGATCAAACAATGAAGTATAGAAGATTCTAAGAGAAACCAAAAGAAATATCACATGATTTTCAATAGCTCTGTCAAGAACAAGAAGATAGAGAAGGCAGAGGACAACTGTCTCTTGGATCTAAATAAGTAATGCCGACACATGTCAGAGAAAACTCAACTTGGCTTAATCTCTTTGGGTTTTCATTTTCTCTGTCAAGGAAAAAGAAGAGCCTGGTTGGAACTAAACTGGATGTCCCAGGCAAGTCTCCTTGAGTTGAAAGAACCTACCCGAGCTGGCTAAGAACAGGTGGTTACAGGAATACTACGAAAAATGTCACAGAATTGAAGGAGTGGAAACAAAACACAGCCAGATCTTAGGAAACTAGGGACATAGCTAACCAAAAAGAGCGCCCTCTCTAGGTATCAGGGAAAAGTGCCTTATTCAGTGGTTTCAACCTGTTGAACCCAACTCTCTCTTTTTATAGACAATATTTCTACAACATCTATTTTCTTTTTCTTTTTCTTTTTAAAGATTCTTATTCATTTGACAGAGAGAGACAGAGCGAGGGAGGGAACACAAGCAGGGGGAGTGGAAGAGGGAAAAGCAGGCTCTCCGCTGACAGGGAGCCTGACTGCAGGGCTCGATCCCAGGACCCTGGGATCATGACCTGAGCTGAAGGCAGATGCTTAATAACTGAGCCACCCAGGCGCCCCTGCAACATCTGTTTTCTTATCTTAAAATGAACTTCACAGATAACATAAGCTATCTAAACACTAATTCAGAATGAAATTAATATAATGCCCTAACAGAAATACAAAAAAAGATGGTAAGGGATGTAATTTATCTAAAACAAAAAGTAAGATAGAGCATAATCTCTAAATGTTAAGCCAGGGAAAGAAAAATGAAGTGGCCACGCATTTGTAGAATCACCATGAAAGTGACAATTTCAAATCTAAACTGATATGGTCAGACTGTACCACCACCGTGATTTTCCAAAAGGGTGAGTCTTCTACTTATCAATGGCAAGATAACAAATCAACACTCAGTGACCCCCAAGCAATCCTTCATGATGTTTCTAGATCCTGTGAGTCAGGAATTCAGGAGGTGCGCAGAAAGAATAGTTCTTTGCTATTCCATGATATCTGGGCCCTCAACGGGGAGGACTCCCAGTGGCCGGCCCCCAGAACAGCCGAAGCTGGAAGAATCCCTCTCAAGATGGCTATACTTCACTCACTTGCCTGAACCTGGGTCAAGAGATCGAGGACTGGACTGCCTACAGGGGGTGATCCAGCTTGGTGATCTCGGGGTATTCAGACTTTGTACATGGCAATCAGGGCTTGAAGGACCAGTGTCCCAGAAGATGCCACGTGGGCCTTTACAACTTAGCCTTGAAAGTCACACAGCATCATTTCTGCCATACTCTTGATCAAAGCAGTCATACACGGTAGGGGTAGAAAGTGGGGACAGTATGAGTATGGAGATCCCACTTGTGGATGGGAAGAGCATATAAGAGTTTGCAGCTATGTTTGAAACCACCATGGTGACTGACTCTTAGCAAATTTCCAACAGAACAAACTGTGGCCCTTCTTTGGCTTACATAGTAGAAAGTTTCCTGGAAAATTCAGTGTGCGTTAAAACCTTGTAAATGACATGTTCGTGTGTATGTAACGTGTAGTTAGATTCTGAGCTTTATGTAGTTAGGCCTGAGCTTTATACACTTTGTCTAGCAGGAGTTTTGAAAGTCCTGTGGGACACAGGATGCTTCTTGGTTATATATAATACTCCTGTACATTAAAGGATGCTCAGTATGCTTGGCCTTTGCCCACTAAATGCCAGTATTGCCTGTCATTGTCTCTCCCCTACAGACCGGTTCCCTCTGCTTATGCAGTGCATGGCCTAGAGATCAAAATGGCAGTCTCAACCGTGCATCTATGAGCCTTTTAGCTTCTCTCTTCTACTCAGCTGGGTGATGATGATGGTGATGATATTGATATTGGTGATAATGGTGATGGTGATGATGATCTCGATATTGATGACAGTGGTGATGGTGATGATGGTGATGATGACAATCTTGATATTGGCTATGATGGTGATGGTGATGATGGTGATGATGACAATCTTGATATTGGCTATGATGGTGATGGTGATGATGGTGATGATGACAATCTTGATATTGGCTATGATAGTGATGGTGATGATGATGACGGTGATGATGATGACAATGGAACGAGTGGCTCACATTACCAAGTACTCATGTTTTGCCAGGGATTATGTTATGCACCCTCTCCCTGTCCACTGACTGCAACCAAAAAACCAAGTATCACCGTCTTCATTTTTCACTTGCGGAAACTGAGGCTGATAAAGTTTAAGTAATTTGCACAAGATCACAAAGCAAGAAATTGGAGAACCAAGGAGTTCAATTTTTCTCCCAGGCCTTTGGACAGCTTCAGATGACATTGTGGCTCCATCTGATTAGCTTTGGCTGAGGGGCGAAAAGTAGTGTTGTGTATGTAATTGGGAACATTTCCCTCTGAAGAGGGCTGTGGTCGGGCAGGCACCATGATCAGTATCTCCAGTACAATGAAAAATAGGAAATTAAAGCTCAAAATAGGTGTGGAAATTATAAAAGAACATTATTAGCCTGCTCTTCTGGCCCGGATGAATTACCTCCCAAACTCTGAGAGAAGATGGCAGAATCGTTGCCAATAATCTTTGGGAATCCTGGGGAGCAAAGTGAACATAGTTCTAATATTGAACAAAAGGAAGAGTATGGAGCCTTTAAACTTTAGCTGGATGCAATATTCTATATCATATAATGAGAAGGGAGACATCCAAACACCCGATGGTCTGTTCATTGTTACCTGGAGAGGTATCTGCACTCTTTCTCCACACCATTAGGGAGACCAGTTGTCCCTGCCTTGACCACCCTCCTTGTCTCTACTGGTCCACATTCCCGGAACTGTACTCAGGATATTATCCATGTGACTCACAGAACCACTCAGTTACATCCAATGGGAGCACTTTGAAGATCTGTGATTTAACTGAAGAAAACCCTAAGCCTTAGAAATGTTTTATGTACCTGCACATCTGCTAATCAGTTGCCTTCATTTAGCAAGAAAATAGTTTATAAATTCTATCTGTATGATCTTTAAAAATGGGAAAAATAAAATTGCACCATGAACTGTAAAAGACAAGGAAGAAAAATAGCTTGCCATTCTGTAATTTAATTGCAACCAACTGAATTTCTCTCTTCTTAGCTTTAAAAAAAACAAAAAAACAAATTTATAATATAAATGTTTTTTTGGCACATAACATATCTTGTTTTAACATTGCATATATATTTTATAAAAGTGTGTTTATAAAAGCCTTTGAGTGCTTCTTGGAACTATAACAGCATTTTTAGAAAGAAGTGTTATTGAGGTGGTGTTCTCCAAATAAAAAAACAACAGCCTGAATATAACATATTTTATGCCCATGTAACATATTTTATGTAAAAATATGGTCATATTGGTGGGGGGAAATGCAAAAGATGAACAGATGTAAAGAAATTCCATACTCTTGTTTGCTTTCGGACCATCGATTCTATGGCAAACAATGTCTCTGATGTTTTATGTTTTCCTTGAATAGTATTTTCACAACATATATGATATCTTATTCACACAAGTGCCCTTGTATGGTGTCCTTCATCATATCTCAGTAGTCGTTTGGACCCTTTCAGGACCCAAGCCCTGGACAGGAATCAAGCACTCAAGGCACACCAACCTTAGTTTCTGGGATTTCCTGCCCAGGGAAAGCTAGTGTCATTATTTAAGAAATGTCCATTCAGGAAGGTGTTCTGAAAAAATGGAGTATCTCTCCAAGGAGCATCGGGTTCCCATGGATTCAGAAGGACCCCTTTGGTCCATCTGGTCCATCAACCTGCCTCCAGCAGAGCCGGATGCAAACTGCCCCATGCAAGTGAGTGGGTTTCCTAAATTCTTTCCCTCTCTGTTCTTCTAGACCAATAATGTCCATCACACAATGATGGAACTGTTCTGTCTGTTCTAATTTGGTAGCCACTAACTTCATGGGGATTTTGAATACTTGAGGTGTGACTATTATGACCAAAGAATTGACTTTTCAATTTTAATTGATTTAAATGTAAATAGGCTCATGTGGCTAGTGGCTACTTATATTGACCTATTAGCCATGCAGTTCTAGAAATTTTGCAAAAAAATGCAAACAAAACCAACCACTCCCCCCCCCCAAAAAAACCCCCCACAAAAACACACACAAAAAAACCAGAGGTGAATATAATCAGAGTTCAGTCTGAGTTGAATAAAACTTCTAGGATTACTTGGAAAGTTTTCCTTTACAAGAAACTAGTAACACTTGAAATAAACTCTACCATTTATTAGGCACCGTCTACGGGCCAGGCAAGGTGTGAGCTAAAAGCTTTGGCAGTGTTATTTTGTTATTTTATTTAACCCTCATAACATCCTTATGAGTAAGTATTATTGTCTGCACCCACCTTTTTATATGCAGATAAAAAAAACCCAAAAACCCGTGGCTTAGAAAGATTAAGACCACAGCTTGTTCTTGGCAGAGGGAGGCTTTGACCTCAAGCCTGAGCCTGGTGCCTGTGTATCGTGTTTCATATTCTTCTTAAATTCCTTGTCAGAATTCACACTTCCTTCTAACCAGAAATTCAAAAGGCCCCACTGATCAGATAAAACAAAATATTTTTCTGGAAAGTGCCATTTCCATATGAGACTCTCTATTAAAATTCTAGGCTCTGTCTTAGGTGACCCTAAGACACTGAGTTTGTAACTGCCTGAAATGTCTACTAGCCCCTTGGTTGTCCACTTTTCCCAGTCCAAAAGTTATAAAAATAATTCATGGCTTTCTGAGGTGCTAGAAAATACTGCCTTTGCATTTTGTCTCATCGCATGATAGTCCAATTTAGTGGTACACCACCAGCTATGGTCTCAAAGCTGTTTCATGCATAAAGAACTTATACTAGTAACTAGCAGACTAGTTACTTTATCTTTGGAACCTCTGTTTTGTCATCAGTAAAATGGGCATAATAGTAATTCCCACATCAGGAGTGCCTTTCTGTGGATCACTGAAAGAGTGTATTTGAAGTGTTTAGCATGGTGCCCGTATAAAGCAAGGGCTTGGTGATTGTTAAGGCTAGTGTTATCATTATTACTCTGTACCCACTTCAGTTCATGCTGGGTTAATTGTTAATTTCTTACCTGATTTTTACTATGAGGGAAAAGAAATAATGGCAGTAAACAGCATATGGATCGAAACCAACAAGATGACTTATCAAATGACTTTTTCTCCCTCCTGAGAGGCGGATACAATCAACCTAGCACCTGAATTGCTAGTTGGTCTATAATGGGGGAAAACCCTGAGAAAATGCTATTTTCCCTTGGAATTAACAAAATGCACACAGAAGAGGAGACTCTTTCTGAGATTTTTTTTCTCCCCAGCATGGCTTAGATTCTTGACTATTTAATACTTACCTTTGGCTTGTAACTGTCTATGATGCTCTGATATGGAAGATATAAAGAAAGGTCACATGGTAGGTTAGAAACAGCCTATGGCAGAAGCAAAAAGCCTGAGTCTGACTCCCAACTCTGTGGTCTCATACAAATTTCTTGAATTCTCATTCGATCCCCTTGTGAGATGAATTTAAACTCCAAGAATTCTCGCACGTTACCTGGTTATAATGCTGGTTCTCAGTGTCCAGTGCCCTAACCATGACTCAGAAACTACTTTATCAACAGTTACATCCGGGTGAGTTTAAGGTAATGCTAGTTACTATAATAGATGATGTTCCAAATCTGACTGGCTTAGCATGGCAAGAGTATATTTCTCATGCATGTAAATTCTGAGCAGGTGCCCCTGATGAGCAGAGAGCTCCCCCCCAAGTGGTGACTCAGGCAGGGATCCAGGCTCCCCTTGTCTTGTGATCTTGCAGTCATCAGTACACACTACAAGGTTGCCAGCTTAGGGGGTCTGGAGGCTGGCTTGTGGAGGTTCTGCGGACTGGGCCTGGGAGTGGCATAGGCCACTTCCACTCACATTCCTTTTGTAGAAGTCAGGCTCACCGGCACATCTAACTGCAAGGGAGGCTGGGAAGATAGTCTGGCTGGGTGCTCAGGAGGAGGAGGTCGTGAGTGTGGTAAACATCTTCTCATCCGTGTTAGAGGATTGGTACTGATGCACAAAGTGTCTCCCATTACAGTCAAAAGCAGTGAAACTTGAAGTTTTAGATAGCTGGGTGGCTGGGTGTATGTGTATCCATGGGGGGCTTGGGGATATGACATTTCTGTTAACTTTTTGAAATATTGAAAATAGTTCGTGAATTATTTCCTCATTCCTCTAGATTCTGAGGTCTCAGCTTCTTGCCAAAGCGTGGGGAAGCTCCATTCCCCTGTTGCTAGTGCCTGGTACCAAGGCCACAAAGACCCTACCCCACTTTCTGGGTTCTTAGGGATCTGGAGGGGAAGACTTGAGCTCCCCCTAGAGGCCAGCAAGTTCCCTTCCATTTCTGGTACTCAGGCTGGCATTCTCTTTGGGCTGGTTGCTGTGCAGTGCCTTATTCTAGTTGATGTAAGGCTTAGATGCAAGGGTCCCTTAGCTATTGCAAGATGTAAAGCATTTCTCTCCGGCCGAGAGGAGCGTTGCATATCATCCCAATTTTCTTGTGTCTTCCTGCCAGATTTTCTTCACTGCTGTTTGAATTTTTTCTCTTATAATTACTGTTTTTATTAATTTACTTTCTTAGTACATCTAGTTTCAAGAAAATGAGTATTTTAAAATAAAAAATAATATATGAATTTCTCAAGATTCATATCAATTGCAAGGAAAAGCTGGGTAACAAGACAATGATATCACATGCAAATGTGTTCACCATTGTTAGGGTAAAGAATTTTTATTAAAAAAAATAAAGGAAAAAGGGAAAAGAATGAGGTTTCTTTCATATTTGGAATATTTTCTTTTTTTCTTATAATTTTAACAGCATTACCCAAATTTTCTTCTTTTTTTTTTTTTTTAAAGATTTTATTTATTTGAGAGGGCGAGAGGGAGAGAGCACGAGCAGGGGGAAGAGCAGAGGGAGAGGGAGAAGCAGGTTCCCCACAGAGCAGGGAGCCTGATGTGGGCTCAATCCTAGAATGCTGGGACTATGACCTGAGCTGAAGGCAGACGTTCAACCGACTGAGCCATCCAGGCTCCCCAGCATTGCCCGAGTTTTGAGGGCACTAGTAAGCAGCAGACGGTAGTGACCTTTGTGGTGACACCTGCATTCCGCAAGACCACTTCCCTAGGTCTCAGGGTCTCCTGTGTAAGATGACAACGGTCACATTTGGTTACTAAATTCTACATTGGCTGCATTGAAGATGAGATGAAGTCAGTTATGAAGCATATGGCAGAAGTTCCTGGCACGTGGTGGTGGCTTCCTCGCCCTTCTCACGTGACCAGTAGAACTGCAAAACCCCAGTAGGCTGATTCTCTGCCTTCGAAGTTTTTCCAGTCCAAGAGAGGACCCAGAGGCAGGAACCTCAGTCCTGTTGGGCAGGTTCTTAATAATACAGATGCATAACCATTTGCCCAACTTCCGTGCTTCTGAAATTACTGGTCAGAAAGCCCTCATGGGGTGTCTTTTGTATGTAGATTCCTTCTCCACTTGCTCTGCCAAAATAGAAAATAAATTGAAGACATGGTTCCTGACCTTCAGGAACCTCAAAGGCACTCATAGGTGAAGAGTGTTTGAGAAAATGCCTAAGTAATTTACTAATTGAACTTGAAGAGCTGAGTGGGGGGTAGGGGAGGAGATGTAGGCGGCGCATGGAGAGCAAGTAAGGCACGCGTCGGGATAAACCTTCTTGGACCAAACAAAGTTCATGCCGGACTCGGAAGGTGATAGATGTGAATCCATGTCCTTAAAAGAAAGTTGTTAGAAAGAGTGTTCATGTTCCCTTTCAGCAAGCCAGTTTGGCGGTGTGTATCTAGAGGCTTTAAAGTGGAAATCTATTCTGTGGAAGGAATCCTCACGATGGACAAACTCCGTTGCTGGTGGGATTATGAAATGGGCCAGCCGCTTTAGAAAATAGCTGGGCAGTTCCTCAAAATGTTGAACACCTAGTTACACCTAAGCGAAGCTCAACATACCCACACTGAATTTGTGTACAAATGTTCGTAGCAGCATTATTCCTAGTGGCCCCAAAGTGGAAGCTTTGTGTTTCTGTCAGTTGACGAGTGGATAAATCATGCGTGTTATTTGTACAGTGGAATATTGTTTGAGCAGAAAAAGGAACAGGGTACTAGAACACGGATGAGCCTTGAAAACACCATATTAAGTAAAAGAAGGCAGTCAGAAAAGGCCACGTAGTATATGATTCCCTTTCTATCAGATGTCCAGGGTAGGCAAGTCCATAGAGACAGAAAGTAGATCAGTGTCTGCTAGGGGGTGGGAAATGGGGGGCATGGGGAGTTTCTGCTAATGGTAAGGGGTCTCTTTGGGGGATGATAAAAATGTTCTAAAATCGGATGGTGGGGATTGGCGGACAACTCTGTGACTATACTGAAAACTTCTGAAGTGTATACTTTGCAAGGGTGAATTTTGTGGTATGTGAATTATATACCAATAAAGCTGTTATAAAAAATAGGAAGTTTTATGCACAAAGTCATGCCTTTTTTTCCTAAGGGTGAAAAATTGGAAACAATCTAAATGTCAATCACAAATGAAATAAGAAAATGATATGGCCACTGGAGGGACTCTTAGGCATCCATTTAAAGGATTTTTTAACTCAATGCAAGAGTCCCTTCTGGCTTTAATCCTGAAGATAGCCCACTTCACAGTGACCGCATCTCTTTCTGAGCACCTCTCCGCTCACTCACAGGGACAGCTTTTAGGGTTTTACTTTGTTTTGGTTTGTTTTGGTTCTGGTTTCCTTCCCATGCTACCTGGGACTATCTCTTCAGTGAGCAAAACTCTACTGCCATTGCTGTTCTACCTGTGGGAGAAAAGAGATCTATGTAATATTATCCTAAAAAGTAACACAAACCTTCCCCCTTGATTTTCCAGTATACTGTGGTGTATTCGTTTGCTGGGGCTACTGGAACAATTGGGGGGCTTAACCAACTGGAATTTATTGTCTCATAGTCTGGAGGCCAGAAGTCCAAGATCAAGGTGTCAGCAGGGTTGGTTTCTTGAGGCCTATGTCCTTGGGTTGTGGGTGGCTGTCTTCTCCCTGTGTCCTTGTCCTCACATGGTCCTACCTCTGTGTCTCCGTGTCCCTCTTCTTACAAAGACACTACTCATGTTAGAGCAGGGCCTCCCCCAATGACCTCATTGTACCTTAATCACCTCTTTAAAGACTCTGACTCCAAATACAGCCACATTCTCTGGTCCTAGGGGTGACGTCTTCCACGTGTGAATTTTGGGAGAACACAGTTCAGCCCATAACAAGCGGAGACAGAAAGCCCACTTTAGAAAGATAATTTGAGGGTTACTTAGGCGCCTCGGTTGGTTAAATGTCTGACTCTTGATTGCAGCTCAGGTCATGCATGATCTCAAGATTGTGAGATCAAGCTCTGTGCTGGGCGTGGAGCCTACTTGAGATTCTCTCCCTCTCCCTTTGCCTCTCCCCGGCTCCCTCTCTTAAAAAAAAGATCATTTATTAAGATGTAGGGGAAATGGGAAGAAAGTACTACAAAGGTGATCATTTGCTCCTCCCACCCTGGGTCACGCCAGTCCGAGGACTTTTAGGCTCTAGCTCCTTCCCCACTTCCATTTTGCTTTCATGAGGGTTTATTTGGGGGAGGGAGGTGCGGCGAGCCTGCAGTATCACTGAAGAGTTCAGGTCTTTCCATGCCTAAGAACAAAGGCCCCACTGACTCCCAGAACCCAAGGGAGAAGGGAAGGTTTCCCCCTTCTTCCTAGTCCAGAATCTGTCACCTCAGTCTTTCTTGTCTGCATGAGGACTGACGTCTAGTGAAAATAACTAGGAGGAGATTATCTGTCCCCTCCCTCCCACAAGGGTGCAGCTGCCCTCAATTCATTTCCCCAGATATAGGTTGCTTGATGCATTGGGTGAAAACCATGGCAGCTTCATCTAGCCCCCTTCAGGCACTTTTCATCAAGGACACAACAGTTTGGGGCTAGCCCCACCCACTGTCATATCTGATAATGAGTAGGTATTGACACAAGGCAGTGTTATTGAAATAATTGTGAAAGAAACAAAATAAGCAATCACGTATAAACAGCAAAAATAAACTAATCTATGGGGGGGAATGTCTGAATTAAAAACACCGACGGTTGTCAGAAAATACTTTCTTTTATCTCACACTGTTTTTCTCATAAATAAATACTGGGTGGGTTCCTCTTTAAGGTTCATTCTTAGGGAGAGCAGGTGGGGATGAAATACATTTGAAGAGAGCGGGAGACCTTTAACGTCTCACTCGCTGATACTCAGGAGTTGTTCCTTCTCCTAAAGTGAAAAGTGCGTTCAGGAGATAAGAAACGCAGAGGAGGAAAACGATAATGAATCTCTGGACTGTTCTGGACCAAAGGGCCAGCGTATTTTCCCATTAACATGATCATTACTGGCCAAGGAGCCAGCGAGGCCCAGAGAGCCCCCGAGTACCAATTGTTTGGGAAACTAATTGCAAGGAGCTCTGACCTTTTGCTTTAAATCATCTGCAAGTCCCAGGAAATCATTCCAGGCATCCACCGGTCCTTGGCGCCTTTCATTTCCAAATCCACGTCGAGAGCTCGGTTTGCAGAAACTTGTCTCTGAATATCTTTAATTTAGTGATGCCCTTTTCCTGGCAGTGAGCGAGAATACTCTGTTATCATGCAGTATAAATCACCCCGCAACGTGCTGGAGCAAATGGCTACAGAATGGATTGGTGTAATCAGTAGAATAATTCAAGCAGGTAATCCAGTCCACAAACACTTATTAAGTACCTACTGAGTGTGAGGCCATGGGGACGTGAAGAAGAATGGCACGCCCCGGGCTTCCCACTACGCTCCTGGTAGCTCACGCATCGTGGGAGACCACGAGCTGTATGGGGCCCGTGAGAAGCTCAGCGATGAGGTCGGGAAAGCCGGACAGGGACCCAGCCGTACTCATACAAGCTATGCACGCCCCGGGCTGTGGGAATGGATTCTGCCCCAAAGAGTGATGTTATTGTTGTTGTTTTTCTTCCACCTTCTAAAGTTGGATACTGAACTCATTAATTTTTGGCCTTTCTTCTTTTCTAAACATGCAAAATTAAGGCTCAGTAGCTCTCTCTTTAGCTACCTCCATATTTTTTTAAAATACTATTTTTAGCAGCTTTATTGAGATGGAATTCACATACCATGCAGGGGACCCATTTAAAGCATTCAGTTCCGTGTCCAGTGTGTCCCTAGACTTAGGCAGGTGTCACCACCCTTGAGAGAGTACCTGCCTGCGAAGGTCCTTTTGAGGATGAAATGAGATGATGTGTCCAAAGCATTAGACTCGGGACAGGACACCTTGCAGACATTTTTCTGCTGGTGGTTTTTCTTGCTGCTGTGGGTGGGGCTGGGGTCAGTGTCACGGGAGGCAGAAAGGACAGGGTGACCGAGCCAAACTCGAGGGGAAAGGAGCATGGGGGCCCCGCTGCCTGGGTATCCTTACCAGATGGAAGAGACAGACTGCCCTTCTTCACAGCTAGCGGATGATTTTCCAGCTCCAATATCAAGCCAATGAACATGACTTGACAGGAGCCATTTGGGACTGATTTGCGTGGGTTAAGTTCAAAACTGCCGGTTATTAGGCCTGGCCGTCACACACCGACATGTTAATAAACAAACAAACAATAACACACTTCTGAGACCAATGAGATCGGGAAGCTAAATTTAGCTCATCTTAGCCCTTCCGGCTGGAGCCCACGAGGGGCCAGCGGCCAGACATCCCTCTGGATGCCTCTAGTTTGCAAAAGCACTCCAGCTGGCCCTCGAGGGGGGCAGCCAAGTGCAGCAGGGGCCTCTCATACCACACGGAGGAGGCTCCGAAGTATTGCATTCCTGGGGTGGGGGGGAAGGAAAGGATAGGGGATCTGGACTCTTCCAACTTCAGTGTTATTTTTCGAGTGTTTGCATGCATCTGCATCCCCAGTACAAACAGCACTCTTGCATTTGTTACCCTGGGCAGAGGACCAGTGTGCAATCCAGGCTGACCGTTTGCTTTCGAATGGCCAACAGGCTCCCGAAGCAGTCACCTCTCCCTGTGCCCAGGTAGGTGAGGGCTCTGGGATTCTGACTGCTTTCATGTTGGATGAACACTTTGGCTGTGATTTCATAGATTCTCTTGGAATTTCAAATTAATGGTTCTCTCTCTCTCTCTGGTGCCGAATTGCTGAACTGTGTGTTCTCCAATACAAAAAAAAAATTGTTTAACAAAGCCAAAAACTCCCTATTTTCAGTAAATCATGCTTTTGTTTCCCACTTCAATCAATACAGCAATCAGTCATATGCTTTAATGGACAAGGACAAGCAGAGATAATACCTTGACTCTAGTTTTCAGCAAATTAGGGGGCACCTGGGGGGCTCAGTCGGCGGAGCATCTGCCTTCAGCTCAGGTCATGAACGCAGGGTCCTGGGATGGAGCCCCGCATTGGGCTCCCTGCTCAGTGGGGAGTTTTCTCCATGTCCATGCCAGCTCTCTGAACACTCAGAGCTCAGGAACCTGAAATCTAAAAAGGAAACTAAGCAGTTCAAATTGACTGTTTTTTCTTGGCGGTGAATTAGAAACGTAAGTCAGGGCTCTTGAGACCGCCCAAGGGTGGTTTGCCCCCTCCAGGATATTTGCCTGGAGGTGGGGTGGGTGTTCCTGGCACCGGGTGGGCAGAGGACCGGGGCCCTGCCAAGCATGGTACGTGCTCAGCATGCCCACAATGCCCCTTGCCCTCCACCAGAAAATTCTCGGGTCCCAGATGTCACAGGTGCTTAGGCCGAGGCTGGATTGTATGTGTGCTGGAGGTGACAGCAGTGGAGATCTGGGCCGGGGCTGTGATTGGCGGCTTGCCCTCCTGTGCGTCAGAGCCTCGCCTGATGAGAGCCAGGCTCGCGGACGGGCAGCATGGCCCTGATCAGAGCATGTGCTACGAGTAGGAGAGGCGTGGGCCCGAGAGCAAGGCGAAAGGCATGGATCCTCATTATTTCAGAGGCAGGGTACCAGCCCCACCCTCTGCTTTCACCCGGCAGCCGACACAAGGGGGCCCTGCTTGCCTCCTCTTTCTGTTCCTCCTGGGGATGAAGGGAGGGATGATGATATATGCCAGGCCCAGGGAGCCCCTAGCAAAGGAGTAACTAGGCTTCTGAAGCCCCCCAAGACCCCCACCTCTTGCTGCATCAACACCCATGAACATGGCCACCATGGAAGGCTGTCATTCTACTACTTGGAGATCCATCTCTCTTGATCCTACCGTCCCTATCTCTGGGGTCTCAGAATCCTTCCTGGACACACATGTTGTGTGTCATCCCTTTCTGTCTCTGTCTATATCAGGTTATGGAATCTCCTTTTGCTGGAGCCAGCTTTGTGGGATTCAGAAGTAATGCTCCATGTTTGTTGACTGAGGCACAGTCCGTGGGCAGATCTCCTGTGGATTCCCACTTGATGAGTTCGCATCCCTGCTCCACCACGACTGAGGGTATGACCAGCAGCAAAAATTTGTTTAAACTTCTCTGAGCCCTCACTGTCTCATCTATAAAGTGGGGATCACAGTGGTACCCCCTTTATAACGTGGGTATGGAAGTTAAGTGAAATCATAAACATCAGATGTTTAGCCAGAGTCCTGGCTATGTGGAGGAGGATACAGAGGACGTTGTATTACGGTCCTGTCACACTCTTCATCTTGTTGACTGCCCCAGCACCTCAGGCTGGGGGGTCTTTTGTCCCCCTCATTTGGCAGATGCAGAAAGCAACACCCAGAGAGGTCGCTTGTCTAGGAAGTGAAGAACCGGGACTAGAACCCAAGACTCTGGTCTCTGTCTCTTCGACGGCATAAGTGCCATATGATCCAGCAATCCTGCCTCCGGGCATCTGTCCAAAAGAATTGAAATCAGGATCTCAAAGAGAAATCTGCACTCCCATGTTTATTACGGTATTATTCACAATAGCCACGATATAGTAATGAGCTGTGTCTATCAGCAGATGAATGGATAAAGAAAATGTGGTGCACACGATGGAATATTATTCAGCCTTGAAAAGAAGAAGATCCTGCCATTCGAGACAACGTGGGTGGATCTGAAGGTCATTACACTAAGTGAAATAAGGGGATTACAGAAGGGCAAATCCTGCATAATTTCACCTGTATGAAGTATCTAGAATAGTCAAACTTATAGAAGCAGAGAATCCAACAGTAGTTGGCAAGGGCTGGGAAAGGAGGATATGGGGAGTTTTGTTCAATGAGTATGAAGTCTCGGTTATGCAAGGTGAGTAAGTTCTAGAGCTCTGCCTTGCAACGCAGTGCCTAGAGTTGACAGTATGTATTGTACACTTCAAAATTTAAGAGGATAGATCTTGTGTTACATGTTGGGGCCACAGAAAAACAAAAGCAAAACAAAGCAAAAAAAAAAAAAAAAAAAGGCACACAAGGAAACTCTGGGAGGTTTTGGATGGGTCTCTTACCCTGACTGTGGGGACAGCATCATGGGTGCCTGCAGATGTCCAAACTCATCAAATTGTGCACATGTTACAATTCTGTATATATCAGCCATGCCTCAAGAAAGCTGCTAAGAAAAAGAGCGACAAGGCGGCCCTCCCCTCTCTTGGCTTCAAGGGCACTGGGAGTCCTGGCTGCCTTCCCTGGGCTCCCTCAGCAGTGACAGTCTCTCTCCTACTGTCCTGAAAAGCCCATGTTGTCTCTTCTGGGTTATAGCACAGAAGGCAGCTCTTAAACGTACAATGTATTTGGAAGACAGAAGCAGATATAATATAGTACTAATAAATGTTGTTAATAAAAGTAGTTAGCACTCATTTCTTCACCAAGTCATTCTTGCACGTCTACTGTGAGCCAGCGATTGGGCTGCCCCTTCCTGTGCTCTGTCTCACCGAATCCTTCCCACGTGTGTGCTTGGGAGGATGGGTCTTGCCATTCTTCCCATGTTACAGATGAGGAAAGAGAGGCTCAGAGACAGACTTGATCAAGACCATAATGGATGGGCGGGGGAGGGGGTGCTTTAGAAGCAGGAAAGGAGGAAAGTGGACTGTGAAAGAGACTTTGGGTTCCTGGCAAATGTCAGAAAATAGAACTTGCTTTTCTTAACACCAGTCTTTTAAAGGTAATCCAACTTTTTGAAAGCATTGTGTGATATTTGCTTTTAGTTTCCATCCCCTCCCAACCCCCTGCCTCCGAAGTGTGCCAGACTCTCCTTACTTGTGGACAACGGTTGGAAATCTTACACAAAGCAGCTGCAAGGAGGCCCCACAATTGCTTGCACAAATCATTTGTCTAATTCAACTCTGCCCTATTTTCTGACCTGCTGCATGAAGTATTGTCTTAACGATGCTTTCCAGAAACTGTGGCCTGAGCCCACATTTTCCTTTGGCCAAAATGCTCCAATTTTCCCTGAAGGTACGTCATATTCCTGCACTTAAAATTAATCTTCAATAGTGGAGAAGGAAATGAACCCAGAGATTGTAGACTTTCCAACCAAGAAGAGAATTACACAGATAAACAGAAAATGCCTCAGTTTATAGCTGCCAGTTGTGAAAAATGGTTGACAGACAGAAGAAACATGGAAACCAGCATATGAAGCAAGAGGGCGAACTCAGGTTGTCTGAAGTTCTCTCGAGGGGAAGCCCAGCCAGTGGAATGAAGAACTTCCGTGAGAATTGCCTTCCAGCGTATGTGATCACCATTCAAGGAGAAAAGAAAAAGAACCCTGAAAAAAAAGAACCCCAAGGGGAAAAAAACACTGAAAACATTTTTGTATTTATTCAAACAAAATGTATTTACGGAGTGCCCACTTTGTGCCAGCTGGGACTATATATAACATTGAACAAAAGAGACTAAATTCCCGCTCTTGTGGGGCTTGTATTTGGGTGGGGAGATGAGGGAACAGAAGGTTAGAAATTAAAGCATACTATTTCAAGGGTGACTAGCGCTAATGTGTGTCTGATGCCAATCTGGTGCAGCTGAGGCACGAGGCTGGCTTGAACTTTGACCTGATGCCAGTTCACTTTATCCCCAGTCCCTGCCATCTCCGATGTCTGGAACCTGCCTCCTCTGGCCATCTCATCATCACACATCCTTTCTGTACCAGACCTGCCCAGTGTAGAACACAAGTCTTTTCTCTCTGCCTCCCAAAACAAATACACAAAAAAAGCAACCACACAAAGGAGCAAAAGAAAGCAAAAGAATCCCTCATGGAGCGTGTTTATGTATGTCAGACTTTTCCGATGAATCGAGGTCACACTGGAGGCCCCTTGACAGCAGCATGTGGCCGACAGCCCCAAACTGGACATCAGCCCCAAGTCCTCCAGGCACACCCCCCACCACGGGCCTCCTGCCTCATTGATCAAGAAACATCCCTCGTCCTTTCTCCTGCCAATGGGCAGCATACACACACCCTGCGTTTGGTTTCCATCTAGTTCTCCTTTGTTTGAAATCATGTCCTTCTTGAGCTCTCTCCAGAGATTCAGCCTCATTCCCATTTTGTGGACAGCAAATTTGCCTTATCTCCTCCCACCGCACCTGCGCACACCTGCCAAGTCAGTGAGATGCTCAGCAGACCTGCGGATTCCTGAGCAGGCCCTGCCCTTTCCCTTAGGCAGACGATAAACTCTCCTTCATTTATCTTTTCCTCCACGCTCTGGGAGGAGGAGGAGAAGAAGAGAACGGAGGGACTTATAGTAACATAGACAAAAAACGAAATCTGCTCCTTCATCGAGAACATCACCGCAGTTAGGCTGGGTTCTGGCCGTAAGGGGTTCGTCCGCCTCACCCTCGATGCTCTCGGGGTATAGGCGGGAGAGAAGGAAGCCTCAGACTCGGTGCTAGGAGTTTGCAGGTAGTCAGAATACTGTATTAGCCACTTAGGAATTTGCTAGGAGGGTAGCTCTCATGTTAAGTATTCTTGCAACAATAAAAATAAACAAATACGTGAAAGAATCTGCCAGCTCTCTGGGCCAGTGTGTAAAGGAGCGTCCGCGGTTGTTGCTAGGGGCAACCCTCTTTATCTCTGTGTAAATTTAAGATAGGGTCTGTACTCCAAGAGAAGGGAAAGGACTCCCTCATCTCACTCTGGGAAGCATGGGAAAAATGTGTAATCATGCATGTTCCAAACCACGTGGGATACGGAGCCCTAACGTCCGGTTGTGACAGAGGGTGGAGGTCATTTGCCCTCAATCGCAAATTACATGGCCACATGTGGCCCAGGAGTCAGTCTGAGATGCACACACTCCCGAAGTTTGCAGTCAATCCATGTTTGTTGTTAAAATAATGGAAAGAGCCATTACACGGAGAAAAAGAAGTGCAAAAAATCACCTGTGCTGTGACCATTATGGGAAACGAGAGAACCCCTGGGGGTACATCCTCCTTCCATTCCTTAGGCACTTCCTCTGGGCTTGAGACACTTGCGCATTCTGTTCCCTCCACCGGGAGCACCTTTCCTCTGGGTCTTTGATTGCCTGGCTGCTGCTCCTCATTCAGGTCATGCTCAAATGGCACTTCACCAGAAAAGCCACCTCTGGCCAACTTTACTTAAAGAAGCAACCTGCCTCCCCAGCCCCACAGGGACTCTAATCCATTATTTGGTTTCCCTACTGCATTATACATCTCACTGTCTGAAATTACCTTCCTCATTTGTCCATTATCCAGTGACTTATTCGTGCGATAACGATTTGTGAAGACTTATTATGTGCCAAGCACTGTTCTAGGTTCTGGAGACACAGCAGGGAACAAAAGAGACCAAATCCCTGCCTTTCTGGAACTGACATTCTAATGGGAGGTGACGGACAGCCAACGAAGTAACTGTGTTCTGTGGGATATAGAGAGGGTGGGAAGTGCATGAGGGAAATGGAAGCCAGGAAGGGAGTAGGGAATGTTGGTGTGAGGTGGTTTCAGCTTTAAGCAGGGAGGTCAGGGAAGGTCTCATTGAAAAGGTGGTTCGGCAATAGGAATAGCATTCTGGGCAGAGAGAAGAGCAAGTTCAAAGGCCCTGAGGCAGGAGTATGTGTCAGGAGATTGATAGACAATCAAGAAGCCAGAGTGCCTGGAGCAGGGTGAGCAAGAGGAGGTGATGTCAGATAAACAGGGAAGAAGAGGGCGAGCACAGAAGATGTAAGGCCTTGTAAGGAAGGCGATGGAGATACTGACTTTCATTTGAGTACGATGGGGTCAACTGGAGCATTAGAACAGAGGTGTGACATGATCTGGCTTCTTTTAAAAGGTGCATTCTGGCTGCTGTGTTGAGAATGGGCTGCAGGAAGGCAAGGGCTGGAGACTGTTTAGGAGGCTCTGGCCTCTACTCAGGCAAGAGAGGGTGGAGGCGGGGCATGTTGGTGGTACCTGTGCGTACACACACACACACACGCAAATGCACACACACGCATGCACCTTTGCAATAGAATGAACTTGCATTCATGTCATCTGTTCTCTTCCTGTGCCCCTTACTTAATATGCCATCCACATCTTTCCATATCAATAAATATGGAATGAGATCAAATTTTAATGTGTTCGTATTAGTCCCTTGCATGGATGTACCATAATTTATCTAGCCAGTCTTGAATTAAACATCTTGGCAGTTCCGCATTTTATACTGTGATAAACAATCCTGCAGTGAGCATTCTTGAACATACATCTCCGAGTACTCACTTACCTAAGTATTTCTTAGAGATGGAGTCCTAGAAATAGAATCGTTGGGTTAAAGTCTATAAATGGCTGAAGGCTTTGGATGCATGTTGCTGAATTGCCTGGAAGGAAAGGTATACTAGACACAGTACCTTCCCACTGTGCCTGCCTCCTTACCTACCCCAATCCAATTTTAGTATTACCACCACTTTTTTTCTTTGCTAATCTGATAGATTAAAATATGGTATTTTGAGGGGCATGTGGGTGGCTCAGTCAGCTAAGCATCTGCCTTTGGCTCAGGTTATGATATTGGGGTCCTGGGGTTGGAGCCCTGCCTGTTGGGGAGTCTGCCTCTCCCTTTCCCCCTCGGCCCTGCTCATGCTCTCTCTCTCTCTCTCAAATAAATAAAATCTAAAAAATTGGTGTTTTTGTTGTTATTTACTGCCATTTCATGGCTTTGCCCCTATATTATTTGGGCTATTGGCCACTTTTTTTAATTAATTTTTTTAAATTAATTTTTAAGAGCATTTGTTTATCAAAGATGTATTGTCCAAAAGTGTTGCAGATTTTTAAGGATTTTTTTCATATAATCTTTTTTATTTTTTAGAAATTACGAAATCTTGTGTACTTGTAAAATACAGACACCTTATAAAAGATATAAAGAATAAGATAAAGCAAACTTCTGTGTACCTATCACCCAGGGTAAGGAATGAAGCATTTCCAATACCTCCTTGGCGTGTCCCTCCTTCCCCAGCCCAGCTAATCACTCTCCCGAATTTGAGGGTAATGATTCCCTGGCTGTTCTTCCTAGTTTTAGCTAATGCATGTGACTTCCTAAACAACGTGTTTTTATTTTTGCAAGGTTTTGTGCTTGGTGTAGATAAAATACGGTGTGTATCATTGTGATCTGCTATTTTCAAACAGTGTGATGTGTGTGTTTCCTCCATATTGAAGCCACACTACTCTCCTAGTGTGAGAATGATCGATCATGCCTTTGACTTATATGTTCTCTTACTGCTGTACATGGGGGCTCTTCCTGCTGCTGAGAGTATTGTTGTTCGTCATTCCCAGTGCGACTGCGCAGAAATTTCTCTAGAAGTGGGATTTCTGAGTCCCAAGGAATGCATATTTTAAAACTTACTAGCTCATGCTAAATTATTTTCCAAAGTGGTTTTTACCAATTTATATTTCGGGAAGCAATATATGAGACTTCTGATTTGTTCACACCCTTGCCAAGATAGTCAGACTTCTTATTTTTCCCTAATCTAGTATACATGAAATGGGAACAGACAAGGAACATTTTTGATTAAAAAAAAAGACAAACTCTTAGAAGAGGTAGCTAGATAAGGAAAAAAATTGTGGATTTAAAAAAATATTAGTTTGTTAGTTTGCTTTGGTGTTCCCAGAATACTAAGAAGGCAGGCAATGCTTTCCTTTCATTAAACTGGAAATGATCAGAACTTTCGTTAGAAATTGAGGTAATTGTAAGGCCAGGAAAACAAGCTATCTAGGACACAATTTGCCAGGAGAGATGGTTACATTTTAAAAGGCTGAATACTCCCCTCTTTGGAGTTGTGGATAAGATCAGCATTAGAATGCACTACCAGAAAGATAAAGGAAATCCCCGAACTAATTTCTTCTGGACCTCCATTTAAAAACATTCAATTTGCTTTGGTACAAAGAGGGAATGAGTGGATCAATAGGTAAGAGAATGTGTTCTCTCGTGTTCTAGGAAGTGCTTGCTGATCAGTAATACCTATGAAATGGAGCCATGTGAGTCGTGGGCACCGTCTTGACTTAGTTTAGGTTCTTTGTATGTAGATTTCTTTGTAATACAGTTTTACTTTGCACGTGTGACGGGTTCATGGAAAGTGAAAATTGTTCAGAATGTTCTAAAGCATTTCAGAACAACTGCTCACCTTCCTGGTTTTGTTTTGTTTTGTTTTGTTTTCCTGGCGACAATCCTTCCGTACATCGGCATGCCAAACATCTGGCCCACATGTGCGGGGAACCAGCCGTGCTTGTAGCACACATTTCAGCTGGGAAGTACAGAGCCTGCTGGCAAAATGCATAAGCTAATTAGGCATGAACTCCAACGCAATCGCTTCTTGTTTCTGCAAATGTAAAATGCCACTCTCAATCTATTGTGTTTTCTTCCCAGGTCGAAAAGCATCACAAATTAGCGGGGTTTGAACGCCTGTGACTTCACTGGCAGAGGTTGACTGCACAGATGCTCCTGGGTTCATGGCTGCCATATGCAACCCTTTATGAGTGTCCTTGGGGATTTATGTTTGGAACAACATAGTGCCGTAGGGAGAGTAACATGGGGATTGTAGACAGGAGGCATGGGTTCTAGGCTCTTATAAATGAGTCGTGTGACTTTGAGCAACGTACTTTTCTTTCTGGGCTGGTGCTTTCTTGTCTACAAAGTGAAGGAGGTGGACATTTTGAGTAAATGTGTGTTTTTTAGCATTTCCTGTGTGCTAGGAGCCAAAGAAATAGTAATAATAATAATAATAATAATAATAAAAAGCATGCTCTGTGCTCATTAGGATGTCCATGATTTGGAGACAAGCGACAAAGACGAGTGAGACCATTACAACATGGCACGATGAGTGGAGGCTGTGAATGCAGCAAAATGGGCCCTAGTCCAGTTCAGAAGAAGTCAGGGAATACTTCTTCAGGGGCTAACATGTTACAGAGCCTGGGAGGATAAAGAAAAATTCAACTGGGAGGACTGGGATTGGGGGAGCATATTACCTGACAGAAGTATCTGCAAAGGCTGGACTTGTAAGGAAAACAAGGCCACGCGCACGGTACTCTTAAAACATGGCTCCCAGTTCTTTGACGTGACTCTGGAAAGGCATGTAAGCATAGTGGAAATGGTGCTCTGTGAAGCTAGGTCGTGATCATTCTGTCTTGTTCTCTGGGACATTTGCTCTCGGAGCCTTGAGCTGACTTGTAAGAAAGCCAGCTATCCCAAGGCCTTCACGCCGTGAAGAAGCCCCAGTTGGCCTCATGGAGAGGCCGTGGGTAGGCTTTCTGTTTGGAAGTCTCAGCTGAGCCCAGCTTTGTGTCCTCCCGGCCTGGGCACCAGATGTGTACGAGCAAAGCAAGTTCTACAGGACTCTAACCTCGAATGAGTCACGTCTTGCCTATGGGAGCCTCCAACCTCAAGAAGCACGGACGAGCCACCCCACCGTGCTCTCTCCGAGCTCCTGAGCATCCAACAGTTGTCGCTTTACACCATTATGTTTTAGGGTGGTAATAAGAGCAGGAACAGGACCCTCTCAGCTCTAAAATTTAGTTTTTCTGTAAAAGCCAAATATATCCTCCTATTCTTCAAAAAGAAAGCTCTGAATACAGGAACTTTTGGTCTGAGGAGAAATGGTTGCAGCAACATCGAGAAAGATGCTAAATTTTCCAGAGAAACTATAGTAAACAAACCTAAATTGGTTTAATCACAGAAGTAATTTATGGATTCATACAACTGGGAAGGTCAAGATGTGACTCCAGCACATCTGGACCCAGGTGTTCAGGTGATGATTGGACTTTGATTCTGATTCTGCATTCCGCGTTCTTCTGTATTGTCTTCATTTCCAGGCAGACACGCCCCAGGCAGGGGTGGGATGGCCATGACGGGACCCGCAGAAAGAGACGGTCTCTTCCCCAGGCATTTCGGCACATCTCCCGGGGTTGACTGAAGTTCACTGGCCTTGACTGGACCTCAGCTCAGATCGCATACCTGCTTTTCACCCATGACTATGGCCGTGAGAAAGTGGCCCCCTGATTGGCCCGGCCTAGGCCACATTCCTACCTTTTGAGCCAGAAGATGTTTATGAATTCCTAACAGTGGAAGAAATAACTTCTTGTATCCTCAGAAGGAGAAATAGATGCTCACTAAGTAAAGAGAACAGATATCCCCTTAGGCAGAACTTTCTTGTCCCCATTTGCCCTGACCCAGTACTGCTCAGGCTTCCTAGAACGATCTCTTCCACAGGTTTCGTGAACAGAACAGTTAAGCCACCTGTACAGGTGTGGAAAAATAATTCCTAGATTTCCAGAGTGTCAGGGATTCCTCACCCCCATTCCTTTTGTCATTCTCTTTTTTCTTATTGTCAATTAATAAACATTCCTGAACTTTAATGATGGGTTTTCTTAGGCATGCTTTCATTCAGCACTAAAAATTGAAATACCACGTCCAAATTTCCTTCCAGATAATAGTCTATTATGAAAAAGAAAATACTTAGTTTTGTGGGTCTCTTCTAATCATGATGTTTTCCTCAAATAATGCAGCCTAAAGCCCCAAGCTCTCGAGCCGTGTGCTTTTTTCTCACATGTTCTTTTGCTTCAGCCTCTTCACGTTGGAGCTTATCATCAACCTCAGGATGCCAGAACACGTGCGCGGAAGATCTAGGACTTTTCCTTGGGGCCAATCAATAGAGTGGAACAAAAAGAAACCTGGTATCAGCAAGACATTCAAAAGATACCTTATGCATTATGGATAAAAAGTGGAGAAGAAACACAGAGATCTAAGGAGAGAACAAGACAGCTCACATCATGGAAACCGTAGCATGAGAGTTCGAAGGAAAAAAGAGCATGTCTTCCCTCCTAGCATGTTCCATGCCCTGCCACGAACTTTACTAGCAAGCAAGAAAGATCCTGGCCGTGGACTTAAATCTCATCTGTGTGAGCTATGCTTATGCAATTCGTCAGCACGTAATTCCGGGATCTTCCTCACTGCAGGGATCCCAGGATTCCACCAGTAGAAGTGACGACACTGACATTCCCGCTGGAATGGGCCATTTGTTGGTCTGTCATGGCCGCCATCGTTTCTGTCCCATGAGGCAGAGGTCTGGTTGTCTTTTAAGATAATAAGGCTGACTGAGCTAAAAGCACCTTGATCTTAGAAAGTGCTCAAGCATTCTCTTCCCTCCGGGATCACCATGTTCTTTCTATCACCCCCAGGCGGGCAGTGTACCTTCTCTCGTCGGGTGGTCTCTTCTCTGTCGTGTTGGATCTTCCCTCACTCAGGTAGAAGAGGGAGAGGGTCACGGTTGCCGTCAGAGCGGCTCAGACTCCATACTGGACATTCTGGGAGAGAAAGGAGAGAGCCTGCTCTCCCTTTCTAGGTTTTTCTTCAGCTGGGTCTGGGAAGACTCAGAAGCCCAAGCTGATCTCGGCGTGCATCCAGGAACATCCGGGCACGGCCTGAAACGATCTCCAGGGCTGTCATGAAGTGAAGTTCAAGTTTCTTCAACTGCCGAATGGTGTCTAGGAGAGAAGGACGGCCCGGCCTGGGCAGAGGAGCCCTGACCCCAGCACAGGAGCAGCTGTAGGAGGGAGTAAAGCGGCCCCTTCCTTGTGTTTATATTGTATATTTGGGCCTGTAGTGCCCAGTGAGATTTTATCTGAAAATGTGTTTTTCAAGCTAGAAACTATTTTCTGAGGCACCAGATGTTTCTAACGGGTGACCGCTGCATCTAGTTTCCATTGAGTCACAGGGATGGACATGGGACCCTTCATTTTATTTTCAGGTCTGTTACTTCAGTAGTAACAAGCTGATGGGTAAGTCTGGAGTTCATGCTACCAGCATGATCTGTCTACAACCGAAGATCATCACCACGGCTTTAACGACAGGCCAGACTGTGCGTGAAGGTGAATTTTTCCTGGATCCTTTTTCCAGAAAAACAAACAACAAGGCACCTTAACTTAGACCACGCACCTCTTAATTACACTGACCTCCTCTCTGTTTCTCCAATATGCCAAAGCCTGGCCTACCCCAGGGCCTTTGCTCATGCTGTTCCCTCTACCTGAACCACTCCTTTCCTAGCTTCTTCAGGGACTCATGCTCATCCTTCAGACATCAGTTCCAGGGTCTCCTACTCTGGTCTCTGTCAGTAGAAGCCCCAGCCCATCCTACTCCTTCTCTCTTACATCCTCCATTTGTTTTCTTCATCACACACACAGTAAGCGTCACTATCTCATGCGTTTGGTTACTCGATGTCTGCTCATTCCACAGCCGCTGTGGGAAGGTCGGGTCTGTGAGAGCAGGTGCGTTGCCTCTCCGGTTCACCTCTGTGTCTGGCCCCCATGCCCAGTGCTCGGTGCACAGTGTGTGCTCAGGAAATCTGCATTCAGCGCATGAACACCTGAGCAGGGGGCCGAGGCAAGATCCCTGGAGGAACGCGTCTGGACAGTGGCGCCGGTGCCCAAGTCCCCTGGCGTTGCGAAGGGCCGAGTGAGCTACTGGCTGCTCTGCACGGGTTCGGTTCAGGCCACGTGTGTGCAAACTAGGATCTGTGAGCACAGGGGATGGTGCGTCTCTCTGCAGCTTTTTATGCCCCTCTTCCATCAAAAATGCTTCCAGCCAGGCAAGGAGGGAGCAGCCATTCATTCAGTGCCCGCCGTGTGCCCAGTCCTGCGCCGGTGGCTACGGAAGGAGCTCTCACCCTGTTCACCCTCACAGCCGGCCGGTGGGGGACAGTCCCTCTCCCCACTTTCCAGGGGATGGTGCAGACGCTCGCAGAAGCTAGGTGTCTGGGCAGGGGCACACAGGGGAGGTATCAGTGGCGCCAGCTGATTCAGGATGGCATTCCTTCCATCTGTTGCTAAAGCCTCTGCCCCCTCCACGACAACACCGCGTCTCTCCACGGGGCCCGAGGCTTCCCTCTTGAAATTTGTGAAGCTTGTAAACTTTGTCATCTGTGGCCCACCTGTTTTCACTGCTATGCTTTCTCGTCCCCTTTGTTTGTAGCCAGAGCTTTCATTATCCTCTAGCTGGGCGGTCTTGGGCAGGTTACTTAACCTCTCTGAGCTGGTAACGGTACCGATTGCATATGGCTATTGCAAGGATTAATACACTTAGATAGGGGCGCCTGAGTGGTTCAGTTGGTTAAGCGTCTGCCTTTGGCTCAGGTCATGATCTTAGGGTCCTGAGTTCGAGCCCTGCATCGGGCCCCCCGCTCACTGGGAAGTCTGCTTCTCCCTCTCCCTGCTTGTGCTCTCTTGCTTGTGCTCTCTCGCAAATAAATAAATAAAAATATTTAAAAAAATAAAAATAAATACTTAGACAAATCCTTGGTGGATATTAGCCACAATAATAATTATTATATTATTAGTTAGAATAAGTAATGTTAATTGCTTCAACAAGTATACCCTCAAAATCTCAAGGGCTTAACAGATAGAAGTTTATTTCTTGCTTGTCTTGCAATCCGGGGTCGGTCCCTGGAAGGGAGGGCTCGGTTCCTCACAGATCGCCGGAGCTC
>CM052900.1:157335794-157440827 GCA_028534135.1 Potos flavus | reverse complement strand
TATTTTTGGTTTAAGCTATTTGGTTTTTGGAGTTTATGAAATGTCTTAACTGGCAAGTCACCCAGAAAAAAATTCTCTACCTAAAAGACATAAAATCTCTTCTTCTATCTGATCTGCCTTTATGCATTTTTTGAAGCCTCTGGTTTTCTAATTAGGGGGAACGAAGAGGAAGTTTTATTCCTGTGCCCATTATAGCACGTGACCGTGTTTCAATTATATTTTTCTTTTGGCTAGATAAGGGTAATGAATAGATCTTTATCAAATAATTTGATAGACTTTGTTATATCCAGCAACTCGTGCTAATAAGATGTGCTCAGAATCTCGGCCGTGTTTGAAGTTTGCAGCCACAGCACGTCAGGGAGGCTTCTGGAGATTAACCCCCGTGTTCATGATCTGCATCTCCGTGTCCTTCTCCACATGGTTGTGCAGAAGTCAAGCTGCACAAAACCTTCCTTTTGTTGGCGACTCAAGCCAATGGCCCCGAATGGTCTACTCGGTGAGAGAGCAGTAACAGCCTCAAGCAGCGGGGTGAGGTTCAGAAATCAGTGAATAAGGTAAAAGAAATTTGTGAATGGCCAAAATGTAGTTCCTTCAGTCGTCCCCACGGTGTGTTGTCTTTCCCTCCAACAAATGGAACAGATCATTCTCTTACGACTAAGCATTGAGGGAAATAGTAGGGGACTCGTTTCACAAACTTTTATATCTTGTTTTTATATGGGTACCTGCATGTAGTGAAAGGTAGTCAGCCTAGCGAGATGGAGACTTAGAAATTGAGATCAATGAAGGGGTGGCATATATAGGTCCGCCATCTTGTGCTGGGCTTGTGCACGTCAGTGGAACATCCGGTGGAATAATGGGCAGACTGACTTGCACCAGTCAGAACAGTCTGTCCATCTGTGTCATATTTATACCATCGAAGTCACCCAAGCAAACGTTGTACAGTTTGACTTCTACACCAATCGTTTTTTGAGTCCTTACCATGTGCCTGATGGGGCCCACGGGGCTAAACCCTTTACAAGTGGGATACCATTTTATCTTTTCAAGAACCCAGCAGATTAGTTTTATAGATGAGGATGTTGAATCACTGCAAAGTTCAATCATTCGCTCAAATAAATAGTGCGCAAACTAATTGGACCCAACGCCTGATGGCCTCCAAAGTGTGTGCCACTCAGGCGCCGCCTTGTGCGTCATGACCCATAACCTCACTTGGGAAGGGAAATAATTGGAATCAGGGAAGCCTAGAAAGGAAGCTTGATTTTTCTTTTCTTGTGTAAATTAGAGTCTCCCCGTGCCAGCCTCTCTCATCCCTTAGTGTCTGCACTCGGCAAGTTGAAATAAAATGCTTGTTACTCCTTAGATTCAGGTCTCAGACTTTCTCTTTCTCTAATATCAAAACGTCTTACCTAGTTCTCTTCAGCCTCCCTGTCTGCCTGCCCCCTGGGAAGGACGAGGCCTCCAACTCTGTATCCAGACCAGTAGCTGCGAGTAAATGAGACTTTCGCCACACGTGTCAACACGACTCACTCTGGTGTTCCTTGTACCCCCACAGGGGAGCCAAGTGGCTTTGGCCACGGTTAGTATTTATATGCACACGGATATCAGAAAGGAGATACTCCATCTCACCCGCCATCCCAGCTTCTGCATGATGACGTAATGGTCTATTTTCTGAAGTTAAAAAAAAAGGAAGGGAGGGAGGGAGAAAGGAGGGGAGAAGGAGAGAAGGGAGGAAGGGAGGGGAACAGGAGAGCTCCATGTTGCCCACCTGCTCCCTGCAATTTTCGTTCAGGTCACGCTCGAACAAAATGGCAGAGGAAGCTGCATCATTGGTTTTCAAGTTGGATCTTCCTGGAGTAGATCCCTTCTGAGCCATGGGGTGACTCATTCAACTTTCCTGAGTCTTGGCTTTGTCTTCCATAAAGTGACAAGAATAATGACATGCACCTCAGAGCCCTGTTGGGAGAATCCAGTGGGATAGCATATTTAATGGACATGGCGCCGAGTAGGTACTCCCCAAATTTAGTTTCTTTCCTCAGTGAGGGTTTGAGTCCTTCCTCCTTGCGAGTTCTCCATTGAATTGCAAGGTCTAAATGGCACAAACATGCCTTCTGTTTCTTTAGTGACTCTTCCTCTCCGCACCTGCTACCCTGAATGGTATAATTGGAGTCGTTGCTACATTCCCCCAACATGATAAATCAGTGTATTTGACCAAAGGTTTTGTTCAGCGGCCATGTCAATGCTTAATTACTCTTTTGCTCAGAAAAGTTATCCTTATCTCTTTGGGCTCTTCTGCTATAACTTATTCTTGTTTTTTCTTGTTCAGCCCTGAATATAGTATATTATCTTTATTTTTTCAAGGCAGCATTGATAAGAAGGGGGAAGGGTAAGAAAGAAGAAAAAAATAGGCCATTTGATGGAAGTCTAGCTGTTTCTATGAAGTGTCAGATATTAAGAAGATGACAAGAGAAGAGAGGAAAGAGAAACTGAGAGCCTCGCTGCAGTGTCCCACGGTGAGCCAGGCACAGTCCCCAAATGATGCTTTGAGGAAATTTTCAAGATTATTCCTTTTTTTTTTTTTTTTTTTTTTTAAGACAGAGGTCATCTGTCCTTCTGGGAGAGAGATCTCTTTTGCCATTTGTTTAATCGAGAATCTCTGCCAGCAAGAGCCAAATGCGTTGGCTGATTGAGTTGCTGTGATTCAGCATTTTCATTCATTTCTCAAGTGTTTGATTTCCTGGCAGCCGGTGGGTGTGTCATGAGAGCAGGCCGGGTCTCGGTCCCGGCTCCGCCGCGTCCTGGCCATGAAGCCTCGTGCGAGTTGCTTTCGTTCTTAGCGTCTCACAGGGAACATGCAGGACTATGTGAAGATTAAGTGCCTTAATAGAAGGAAGAGAATCTGGCCTTTGTGTCTTCATGGTCAATGTTCAACCTGTGCCTTTTGCATTGGAGCTTAGATTCTGATAATGAGTTGGCGTAGCTTCCCATTTGGGGGTGGGGGAGAGGGAGTAATGGGGTTGGTGAGAAGTGGGGAGACCCAAAGGTCTCTGGGGTTATTGGCATATCAGATGAACCACAGGATGGGTGAATGGCAGGCATGCTTAGAGCCGATGTCACAAAAACAAGTGGTCTCTGCTCGGAGGGTCACGGGAGTGCTTGCCGGCTCTGGGAGGGACAGTTTGTTCCAGATGTGCACAGCGGCGAGCCTCTGAGGGCCAGGGACCCGGGCTTTCTGTATTGTGCTCTCGCCGTTCCTGACTGGAGCTGGCGTCGCCCAGCACAGGCTCTCACTGTGCAGGGCTGGGACAGCGGCCACCGCACAGAGGAAGGCGCTTGATGTCCCCAGGCGCCCCCGACATCGGCACCAAGACCTCCTTTTTAACCGTCCAGCCCTCTGTGGGATGCCTCTCCCTTTCAGCCTTAGGAACATTCCAGCTCCTCTCCCTGAGTGTCCTGGCAAGACCTCCATCCATCACGTTGACCTGGCACTGGCTCCGGAACCATCTGGAAGAAGCCCATTAATTGTGTTAGTCTGGGGTTTATCAGCCTTCTCTAAGGAGATGATAGAAACCCCGGACACGTGACAGACACTAGTCCCTTTAATGCTCCCTCCTCTCGGATTAAGAAACTACAGAGGTGGGAAAGGGATCTTTACTACAAAGCTCGGCAGTGGCTTTCAGGCCTCAAGAAGGCTTTGGAAGAACCAGAAGGTCCTCTCTGAGCTCTGGAAACTCTCAGTGACTTAATCCCTCTCTTTGTAACAGGGATTTTGGGTGACCTTGAGCCTTTTGCCTGGGTCTGGGAAATACAAGAGCTGCGGAGTTGTACCCTCTCCCCTTGAACACATAAATGTGCTTTTACCAAATTGTGAGACTTTACAGAGGCACAAAGCAGGTGGATTTTTCTTTTGAAAATGGAATGATACTGCTAACTCTTTTTTATTTCTTTCCGTGTTCTGAGTCAGTTGCTACCACTGTTTCTGGTTTCTGTACTCCCGAAGTCTGTCTTTCCTGCGTCTCGACAAACATTTCAGGACACCACCTCCTTTCTTTGCTTCCTCCGTTTCTTTATTCATTCAACAAATGTATATGAAGGTCCTTTGATGTGCCAGGCACTTTTCTAGACGCTGAGGATACAGCAGTGAGCAAAGAAGACAAATACCTCTGCTCTTGGGGAGCTGAGGTTCTAGTGTTGGAGGCAGACCATAAACCAGAGAAACAAGTGGACATACAGAGTGGCAGATGGGATAAGTGTACAGAGAGCATGAAGAATTACAAGGGAGAGAGGGCAGTCTGGCCATCTGTGTGAAGTTTGAGGAGGCGAGTGCTCCATGGATGGCAGCCAGAACAGCAAGTGCAAAGGTCCTGAGGCAGGAGCATTCAGATGTGTTTAAGTGTCAGGCAGAGAGCCAGTCTGGCTGGAGCAGAGGAAGCCATGCGAGCAAGGAGAGAGATCAGAGCATTTGTGGGGAGACAGATCATGTGGGGTCGTGACAAGGGATGTGGAATGACTTCATGTGACATGGGCGCCAGAGGAGAGTTTTAAGCAAAGAAGGGACATGATATGACTTGTGAAAACGCTCCCTCTGGCTGCTGTTTTGAGAATACGCTATAGAATAGTATGGGTGGCGGCAAAAGTACTGTCAGGAGGCACCTGCAATATGGGGGAGGGGCGGGGGTGAGAAAAGATGGGGCTGGAACCAGAGGGGCAGCCATGGAGGTGCTGAGAAATAGCGGAACACCAGAATGATATTATGGAGGTAAAATGGACAGGGTTTGAGGGATGAGGGAGGGGTGCGGAATCATGTCCAAGTTTCCAGCTGGATGGAGGTGTCATTTACCACCACCCTTCGCCCCCCGAAGAGGGCTCCGCCCTGGGGATAGCTCTGATCTTTGCAGCTGGTGGGTATGGGGCTGCTTGTCTGTGCTCGCTCACCGGGCATCTTATCCAGCGCCCCCGACTGGCCAGGCACTGTGTATGCACCCTGCAGACTCGTCCCATGGCGACTGGCCCATTTTACAGATGAGGACGCTAAGGCTGAAAGAGGTTAATCACTGGTCCCAGGTCCCACGGCTGGTAAGCGAGGCACTGGGATTCCAAGCAGGCGGACCCCCTGCAGGGTGCACACACCTGCCTAGCGAGCGATACCGCCTCTGCGTTGGCCTCACCATGATACCCACTACCGTGTGCTCCCTCCATGGGAACACACTGCGTCACGTGCTGGGACATGTGTTCTGTTATTTGACGGTGAAGACACACCCTGGGGAGGAGGAGAGTGGGGCAGTAACCAATTCAAGATGCTGTGGAACTTAGCTGAGACCAGCCATTGGATGAGCTCTAAAGCTGTCTGTCTTAGTCCATGTGGGCGGTTTTAACAAAATCACCATAGACTGGTGGCTTAGACACAAACATTGATCTCTAAAGTTCTGGAGGCTGGGAAGCCCACGATCAACACACGGGCAGATTCGATGTCTGGCGAGGGCCCAGCTCCTAAGTTCGTAGATGGCTGTTTCTTGCTGTGTCATCACAGGCTGAGAAGGAGCAAAGGAGCTCTCTGGGGTCCCTTACAATGATAAGGCCACCAGTCCCATGAGCTCAGCACCTCCCAAAGGCCTTACGTCCTGAGGCCTTTGTGTCGGGAATTAGGTTTCAGCATACGGATGTCGGGGGAACAGACATTCAGGCTGTAGCAGTTTCAGGAGGTAGAGTCGAGCCTTACGCTGCCTGGTTTCTGATCCTGGGTCTGCCGCCTACGCTTGCATCACCTCAGACGAGGGACCTCGCCGTCCCGGGACTCACATCCCACAGCCATAAGGTCGGGGTAGGGGTTGAATCGTGTGCCCCTCACATTTATATCTTGAAGCCCCAAATCCCGGGACCTCAGAATGTGATCTTATTTGGAAAAAGGTTGTTGCAGCTGTAATTAAAGTTGACACGGGGGCATCCTAGAGCAGGGTGAGGTCCTAATCCCGTATAATAACTGGCGTCCTTAGTAAAGGGGGAAGTTTGGACATAGGTGCCTGCCTGCACAGAATGCCAGGGAAGATGGAAGCCGAGATCGGGTGATGTGTCTCCAACCAAGGAACACCAAGGATTGCCAGCAAACCCCAGAGAGAGAGAGAGAACAAGAGAAAGAGAGAGAGAGAGAGAGAGAGAGAACTCGCACAAGCAGAGGGAGGAGCAGAAAGAGAAGAAGCAGGCTCCCCGCTGAGCAGGGAGCCTGATGTGGGACTCGATTCCAGGACTCTGGGATCATGACCTGAGTTGAAGGCAGATGCTTAACCGACTGAGCCACCCAGGCACCCCAAGGACGTCTTCCAGTGAAATAGGATAATGTATTTCCACGCCCTGGTACCCAGGAATAAATCAGTATGCTTCAGTTCTGAGCGTCACCCTCAACTTTTTGTTCTCATCTAAAGTTCCCGTTTCCTGGCCTGCTGCGCTCTCCACCTGGGTCAAGGTGAACCGGGTCCTCAGGACAGAATCCAGGTGGTTTCCACAGGCCCCATCAGATGCTTTCGTGACTATCGATTTGCCTCGTGGCCTTCTGTCAAGTTGCTGCACCTCCCTTAGTGCTCGTTCTCCACTTGTGAGGCACTTGACCCTTCCGGGAGGATGTGAGGAGGCAGAATAATCCTCCGTGAAGTCTCGGATGTTTCAGAGAAAGGCTCTGTGTCACCATGAGGCAGGACTTCCTCCCAGTCACTTTCTAGGTCCGATGGGTACCCCTCTTCCAAAGATCACTCTCTGGGCTTAAGAGTTTCCATGATTCTGGAGCTGCAGCTTAGGCAGGTGGTTCCAGAAGTTCTGTCTTGCTCTGTGCAGGCATCTCCCTCTCCCTCTCTGCCCAAGACGCTCTGGAACGCAGTCAGAGAAACTACACGGGCTCCCGCTCCGGCAGCTTGGGGGCAGGTCTCACTTTACCCAAATGCCATGGTCCCCAAGTGGTGAGAGGCAGGGAAACACTGGAGAGGTGAGTTTCTAGGGCATGCATGGAGGAACATAAGGTTTTAATAGTCGCGTAGGTAGCTAAGGGAGATTAGGAAAAATGGAACCGGCACATCAAACCTGCCGTGCAAATTTTTAAAATTAAATTCGTAGAAGAAAAAGAGAGTTGCTTCTTGTTTTTTATCTTTTAAATTTTATCTCATTGAAATTCAATCAATTAACGTATAGCATATTATTAGTTCCTGAGGTAGAGTTCAGTGATTCGTCAGTTGCATGTAACACGCAGCGCTCATTCCGTCACGTGCCCTCCTGAATGCCCGTCACCCAGCTACCCCGTCAGTGAGCTGCTTTTTAAAAAAATATCAAGCAAATCATGCAAATGGCACATAGTTAGGGCAGAAGCCATAATTATGGCTCTTGAATGGCTGAAATTCGGAAAAACATAGGAGGCACTGGATGGCTCGTGTGGGCTCCATTCACTACATAGACGTACGGCGTTGATAATCGCCGCTTTTTAAAGGTTAGACTTTCTACACATTGCTGGTCATTCCAGCCCCTTCCCCTCGCCGGTCCTGCTCAGACTGATTTCTGCACCAGAGCCTTGTTCCAACACTCGAGTTTTATACTGTGGCGTCCAGCAACACGAGATGGGCTGCCAGCCTTGGACACTGTCCAATGTCATGTAAAGGACCCCCGTGATGAAACCGCTTTCAGTCTCTGCTCAAAAACCTTGTTAAGCCTTCTGTTCAAATTTACTGTTTGAAACTGTTCTGTACTACGAAATACAGGCCTTTCTGAGAGCCGATTGTCACGCTGTCTCCTGTCAGGTGTTTGTGTGAGTTGTAAATCGCTCAGTCGCTGCTGGGAGAAGTCATGGTGAAATCCCCGGCAATAGCAAGTCTGTAGCGTTCGAGAACTGCACTGGAGAGGCGGCTGCTTGATTCTTCTCTAAAATCAGAAGGCAAGTGTATCACCTTCTGCCCAACCTCCGTGTAACGCGTGCCATCCCTGAGTTTCGCTCCTGAGCCCGACCACATCATGGGTTTCAACCCTGTGAGCTGATTCCGACACCACCGGTGTCCATTCACAACTCTGCTCCGAGCTTTTAGGGGAAACCCAAATTAAGTGTCCCTGTGCATTTTACAAAGTTCTTTGAAGATCCTGGGAGCTCGACTTTACTGCCCAGAGTCTCTTACTATGGCTCTTTACCCCTCCAGGCGTCTTTTGTGTCAGGCAGAGAAGACTCAGCGATGTAAGTAATACCACCGACAGCTAATTACAAAAATCAGGTCCCGTAACCACTCGGAAGAGGATCTGGGTCTCGACGAGGAATGAGAGCCGGGTTGTGTGCGCCTCATTGTGAGATGGCAAACTGAAATGTCACAGGGTGTGCTCTCAACTGTCATCTTCTAATCTAATTAGACAGGATAATTGGGGAGGCTGAGCTTGCTGATGGCTGAGAAACATATTGGTCTGATTGCATTCCCTCTCACAGGACACTGGCAACGCCGAGCCTCTCTCGGAACCCGTCAGCCCTGGCTGGCCCCGCCGCAGAGAGAAGGCTTCCAAACTCAAAGACAGAACTCTAGTTTGATTCACAGATAGTTTCCGGGAGTAGAGATCATCGCCGAAGGGGGCTGGGGAAACGGGCGTATTGTGGGCTCAATCCAAACTGTAAAAGCGAACCAACAGGAAGGACAGTTTCTGATCGGATGAGGTAGAAAGCTGAACCAGATTGCTCAACAGCGACTGAGGAATATCCCTTCTGTGACTTTTGAGGACATGCCACGACCAGAGCCTAAGCCTAGAGAGTGCTGCCAGGGGACCCTTGGAGAGAGCCCTGCTGTCGCGAAGAGCTAGGAGGCATGCCTCACCACCCTCCCAGGCTTTCTCTGCAAGGCTGGTTACTCAAGCAGGACGCACCGGATCGGCCATCTGGCCATGTAACCGGTGGGTCATCGGTTCCTGGCCATATTGGCCACCACTAGAAATACGTGCCCCAGTTGTATTAATTTTCTGTGGCTGCTGTTACAAGCTACCCCAAATCTAGTGGCTTCAAACAGCATGCATTGCTGATGTCACAGTTCTGTGGGTCAGAAGTGTGGGTGCAGCATGGCTCAGGGGGTCCTCAGCTTTGAGGAGGTCAGAGCTCGGGCACCAGTAGGACCGTGTTCTTTTCTGCAAGTTCCAGATGCGGACCTGGCTCCATGAGCCTGCGTCCAAGCTCACGCAGGTTGTTGGTCAAATTCAGCTCCTTGGGGTTGGACGGATGTCCCCATATCCTTGCTGGCTGTCGGCCAGGGATCGGGCCCTGCTCCTAGAGGCTGTCTGCGTCCTTCTCGTGCTTCCCTGGCGTCCTCCTCCTCGCATGAGATGCTCAAGTCTCTTTCATGCTCGACGTCTCTCCAACTTCCTCTTCTGCCTCATCTCTCTGACTCCAGCTGAAGCAAGTTCTCTGTTTTTAAGAATTCTTGTCACGAGACTGGGACAATCCAGATAATGCAGGATTGGCAAAGTCCTTTTGCCACGTAACATGACATCATCACAGGATCCAGGGATTGGGGGCATGGATGTCTTGGCGGGTGGGGGATAAATGAGTGATGGCCATGCAGTTGTACATACATGAAAATGTTTTCTCTTCATATAGTTTAAGTGTTGTCCCCTAGATCTTATCCACCTTCATCATTTTAATATATCAAATACTTCCTTTTCCACCGAGAGCACAAACTCAGATTTCTGGCCCGGGCAATATCCCATATACCATTTATTATTCCAAATTAGTGGGTTCAAAATAATGAAAGTTCACAAAGTCAAAGAGAAGGTGTAATATTATTGTGGATCAAGGATTTGCCTGGCCACCTTGTGAACTCACAGTCTATAGGCCCAGAGATGCCAACACTTTGGTTTAATTAATTTAATTAATTAAATTTGATCAGTTGGTTGTATGGAAAATGGCTATTTCATGACAACCACAGTGGGTATGGAAAGGGACCTTTCAAGCTTCACGTTATGGGGACATCCCAGGCTGCTGGCCGTGTGGTGAGACACACAACAGTAATGGAAGTGGAAAAAGCCCTTGCCTCGAGCGGGCACCTCTGGGTGCACTCAGGAGATCATGAGGATGGTATGGCACACTGAGCAAGAGGCTTCCTTACAGCTCTGCTCACCCCAAGCTTGATCCCAGCAGTTTGGAGAGCGGCCGTCTCTCCCCTCTTCTCTGCTAGAAAACCAGAGCTCTCATCCTCAGTGTGGAAGTTTTCTGCCTTGTTCCAAAATAATCCAATTTTGTTTTTACAAAACAAAATTGGCTGCTCCCACAGCCTCCTCGTGATTCAGAAAGGAACAGATGCAGATAGTGATTAAGTAATTTATCAAAGATGACACCACGGTGAAAGGCAATCAGGACTCAAGACTCCTGATTGTGGCCAGTGGGGTATGCGCTCCAGTGAGACTTACCAAGCAGGTGGTGAGCTGCCCTTTTCCTTAATTTCCACTTCTATCTCTTAGTGAATTATTTAGAAATGAACCGTGCATGACTCTGCAAAGCGAAGAACCAGATGTTTCAGAGTGGGATTTACCTGGACTGGCCACTCCTTGGGGTGTTGCTTCTTTTAAACCAAAGATGACAAATTTGAATCCTGCCTCCACTTGATGTGTACAGCTTCCTTTTTCTTGTGGCCAATGTCTGACGCTGTAGATGGGTGGATAGATGGTAGGTGGGTGGATGTATGATGGATGGATGGATGGATGGATGGGTGAATGGGTGACGGACAGATGGATGGATAAGTGCATGGATAAGTGGGTGGATGATGGATGGACAGACAGATGGATCTAATGCATAATTATGATTGGTGTGCCTTTACCTATATCTGGTTGGGGTGTTAAACTTAATCATGCAGCCAAGATGTAACCACATCAAAATTACTGGCATTGCTATTGCAGCGTAAAGACACGGATTAAGGGGTGCCTGGGTAGCTCAGTCAGTTAAGCGTCTGCCTTGGGCTCAGGTCATGATCCCAGGGTCCTGGGATTGAGCCCCATGTTGGGCTCCCTGCTCAGTGGGAAGCCTGCTTCTCCCTCTCCATCTGCCCCTCTCCCTGCTTGTGCACTCGAGTGCTCTCTCTTTCTATCTCTATCTCTGTCTCTGTCTCTCTCAAATAAATAAGTCTTTAAAAAAAAGACATGGATTAAAATAACAGCATTTTTGCCTTAGGAGGAAATGTAACCAAAGAATACAAAATATATATAATCATTAAAAGAACAAAAGAAACTATACCTCCCCAAAAAGCTACCGTGTGTGCACTGCCTCAATTGTTCCTGGCAGATAAATCATGTTTGTGTTCATGGAACTACTTATCTCTTCCCATGGAATAAGAATCCTGAATATATCACGCTGTTAGACATTACTCATCAGATTAGTGCCAGAGGGTAACTAATAATTATTGCTTTTCTCTGCCTTCTTTGCCAACACTCACAAACATACACATACAGCAGTGCACCTGGGACAGTGCCATTAGATGTCTTTTCCTGAGTGCCATGGGTCTGGGCCTTGGCAAAGATGTTGCAGTCATTATTTCTGATCATCACAACAAGTGGAAGTTACCATCCCCATTTTGTAGATGGAGAAATCAGGCCCAACATCACAAGTGAGTTAGAAGCCAGCTCAGATGCCACAGCCTTAGGTGATCCCTGGGCTTGCTGGGTCGCTTGCTCATTTCTCAGTGATGTCTCATCAACCTGTGCCTCTCTCCGTGGACGTGCTGGAATGATTGCATGAAATGTCACCACGTCTGAATCATCCTTTTTATCTGCATATACAGAGAGACAGTGCTTTGCCCAGACTAGCCCAGTGGTACCTTTTTGCTGGGTGAATGGATGGGACGCATAAAGAGCATGTTCTTGTACTTCAAGGGGGAGAAAAAGGAGAAAACGTCCTCCCAAGCAAGGAAACACCTACATCGTTTTCCTTCTGCTCCCTGTCATCCACCACACATTTGTCGTCAGTTCTCTTAAAAATAATATTTCCATTTTATTATATATTTGGATGCATTTTATTACCCACCAATACCCCTCAGAAATGGTAGCACATTTTAAAAATAGCTTATATTAATTTTGTGAAAATGACCGAAATGAAAGTAAAAATAGCACTTGTGTGTTTCCTGCCACATTAGTGTTGGCTTAATTAACAAAGACCGAAGTTGCTAGAAAATGTGAGGGCTCTTGGTCAAAAATCGGTAAAGAATTAGTAAGAATTTCAAGATGGAAACCACACATGAGACTCTACTCAGCATGGGATCTTCTAAATGACACAGGTCGCATGCCCATGAAGCCAGCCCTGGGTGAAGGAGACTGATGGTAACACGTCCACAAATCTATAACCACAGTTGTGGTTGGTCCAGGTGTTAGGAGAGAGCAATTGTAAGCCCTTGAGTCCCCCACCATGACTACATTGTGTCCTTCATAGAGTAGATGCTCAAAAAATGTTTAGTTAATTGACAGCTTGAAGTGTCCTGATATTACAGGACGGAGTTCCGTGGACTGCCACGGAGAACACGATGGATTATTATACTAATAATAGCTAAACTTACCGAATTTGGTTGATGGTGTTATCCATGCCAAGCACTGCATTAAGCCCTTCTTATGTTTGCGTCGTTGACCTACTACATGTTAGGTGTGATATGATCCCCATTTTTCAGATGAAGAAATAAGTTTTAAGGGATTGGAGGGTACCTGGGCAGCTCAGCTGGTTAAGCATCTGACTCTTGGTTTCGGCTCAGGTCATGATCTCATGGGTCGTGAGCTTGAGCCCCAGGTCGGGCTCTGCGCTGAGCACAGAGTTTGCTTGGGATCATTTTCATCTTCCTCTCCCTCCCTGCTGCCCTTCCCCCTGTTCACACAGGCAGGCACACTCTCTCTCGCTAAAATAAATAAATACTTCCTTTAAAAAAGAGAGAGATTGGAGAACTTGCCCAAGGGTGATGATGGGTGGCGGAGCCTAGAAGTTAAGCCAGCTACTGTGCCTGACGTATATTGCTGTGCTTTTAAATACCTTGCGACATGTCTCTTCAAGGCGAAGAGCCACTATTTGATGCCTCTTCGTTGTGTCCCATCCTGCCCCACTTTTTGAAAAGTTCTTAATCTAATTTTGCTTCCAATTAAATTGGATTGGCCAACATTTATTTATTTATTGAACCCTCCAAGCACCTGCAATCAGGCAAGGCCAGCACAACCAGCTCTAGTGCGTGATTAACATCCAGAGGTTGACGGCTGGGTCTGCTTTGTCCTAGGAGGTTGCAGAGTCTAAAGGAGTGAATATATGTAACAGGATCTGCATGGTGCCTGGTCCATGGTGCTCTCAAGAGCTAGCTGTGTATTGTCATCATTCTCAGGATATCCCAAGGTCTACTGTGGCTCCTTGCACATTTTCTCCACTCATATTCTCAAAAGAATGGATGGAAGTTAGAAAGGTGGGAGAGAGCCCCAGGAGTTATTGTAAACTACGGTTTGAAAACCAGAGGACTTTTCTTGAGGGATGAGAAGGATTACAGTATTGGAGCTGTAGAAAGGACAAAGAAATTAAGTAACACTTGGAGAGGAAAGAGTTAATCAAGGAGAGCAGACTGGGGAAGAGAAGGAGAAAAGCTTACAGTCTGCTCTCACCTCTGTGTTCAAAGGTGACGCATTACCTGTGGGTGATTATTTTCCTCTCCCGTTGGCTTTCAACTCGAAGTTTAATAGGATGATGATATATATGTATATATAAGGCCATGAAACCAGAATTTGACCTGCTAGGTTAATAAACACTAGCAGTTACTGTAACTCACAAATTACAGGTCCCAATTTTCACAGCCGGGTTGCAGGCAGCATTAATTAAAACTGGTGTTGCAAATCACAGCATTTTGGAATGCCTGCAATGTTTAAATTATCAATGGTGTTGCTACCTTAATTTAAAAAAGCAACTTCCATCATTTTTCAAAGAAGAGTATTCTAAGCTAGAATAAGTCCATCTCTCACGCTCACAGAGTCATTAATGCGTTAGAAGCAAATGAAAGTTTTTAATGCCTTTCAATATGTTTGAGTACAAATTACCAGACTTGCGGTTGTGGCCAGCTCTGCATATTATAAATGGTACAGGATAATTAAGGAGATGTTACTATGAGTAAGTTTTTGGTTTGGCTGGTTTATCTCCATCTCTCTCTCTCTCTCTCTCTCTCTCTCTTGAATTTTCAGGAGAGGCATTATTGCCCCCCCAAAGGGGTAAAATTTAATTCTTTTTTTTTTTTATTAATTTTATTTTATTTTTTCAGTGTGCCAAGTTTCTTGATGGGGGAGTTCATATATTACAATTTCATGGCCCTCCAAAGGCCATAGAACATAAACAGATATACAATATATCTGTTGTACTAAAACTTTATAGAGTGGGATAGTGAGTAGGAGAAATGTCTAAAAAGTCTCCTTAGGGAGATGATGATTTAAAAAAAAAAGTTCGAGGAACACAGCTCAAGGCTTCTATTCATATGATTTCAATCCATCTATCCACTTTGTGATAGAGAACATATCTTTAATGTTTTGTAAATGGCAGTGTAATGGACTGAATGTCTTTGTCCCTCTCCCTGCAAACTCCTACCTTGAAATCCTAAACTCCACTCTGATGGCATTAAGGGGAGGGGACTTTGGAAGGTGATTCGGTCTTGAGGGTGGAGCCTCACTAATGGGACTAGTGCCCTTATAAAAGGGAACCCCCCCCCCCCAGAGCTCTCTTGCCATCTTTCAATCATGTGAGGACACAGGGTCTCCTAAAAGAGGGCCCCACGAGAATATGACCACGCTGGCACCTGATCTGCGATTTCCAGCTCCCAGAACCATAAAGAGTAAGTTACTGTGTTATAGCAGCCCCAACTAAGACAGGCATTATACAGAGAAACTAGAGAAGTCGACTCAATGACAGAAATCAAGTGTCCCTTGTCGATATGACCCGGGAGAAAGTTAATCTGGGAGAAAGGGATAAATGGCAGCCAGACCCTAGAGTCAGATGAAGACGGTGGAACCATGTGGGCCGGCTCAGAGAAAGTGATAGGACGAGTAGATAGTAGAGTAGAGAGCCATGCCGTGGGGGGGCAGTGCATGGTGACAAGGGGACAACACTACGTCAAGGTGGGCGGTAGCAAGTAGAAGTTAAGGAACGAAGGGATGAGATCATGGAGCTGACTTGAGGCAACCCTGGAACTGGGCATTTCCATATGTGTACATTAGGGAAGGGGGCACAGGTGGTGGAAAAGGCACCAGTTCTGAAATCTCTGGGTTCCCCAAAGTGTGGGTAATCTCTGTAATCGGATCAGCGGCAATCACGTGCTTATGCCTGACTAGTCGCCTTGGAATACCCAGCCCTCGGTCAATGTCAGTGGGGCCGACCCTACTCAAACTGGGTAGGTGAGCAGTGGAGGAAGGGGATATCTCAAGGACAGTTAGGACATGTTATTGCCAGAAAGAACTGACACTGGATGTCGGGGGAAGGGGGATAACTCATGCTGACTCTGGTATCACGCAGAGCTGCCTTCCAGCCTGGCTCGATCGTGTCCGTGAGTCTCAGCCTCCCTCGGCCCAGGGAGTGTGGGCAAGGACAGATCCTGCTCCACGGGGTTATTATGGTGTCTGAATGTGAAAGGAAGGTAACGTGCCTGGCACCTTGTCAGTCCTTGGTAAATGTGGCTCTTTTTCCCTCTTACTGAGGACTTCTTTCCTACTGAAGAAAGGTAGTTTTTGATTAATGTGTCCACAATAAGTAATTGAGTGAGGAGAATCAGTGCTGAAATTCATAATTCATTAACTGTGTGCTTTCAATGAGCTTATTAACTCACTAACTCTCCACAGGGTTACTTTTCTTCTCCTCTTTCAATATCCCTCTTTTTCTAGACCTTATAAGGCACTAATAGACTCCCATCGTCCTTTCAGTGCCTTGCCTTGCTCTGATTTTGATATTTCCCCTGCCATCCTCACTTGAATAGTGCCTGGTAATGACACAGTTTGCCGATAAATGGGGTGCGTCCCCTGAGAAGGAAAAGGATTCTCGTGGTGCCGTGAGAAACAGTCTGCCACTCCATTGGTTTGTGTGGGCGTCCATAATAAGGCCCCACAGATTGGGAGCTGAAACAACAGACATGTATTGTCGTACAATTCTGGAAGCTGGAAGTCTGAGATCAAGGTATTAGCAGGGTTGGTTTCTTCTGAGGCCTCTCTCCTTGGCTTGTAAATGCCTGTCTTATTCCTGTGTCTTCACGTGGTCTTCCCTCTGTGCATCTCCTCTTAGGAGGACACCAGCCATGTTGGGACAGGGCCCACTCTAATGACCTCCTGAGTTCTTAAAGACCCCCTCTCCAATACAGTCACATCCTGTGGTGCTGGGGGTTAGGACGTCAACGTATGAATTTGGGGGTGCACAATTCAGCCCATAACCACCACTTTTAAGCTGTGAGCCTGTGAACCAGTCTCCCAATCAAGCATTTGTGAAAAAACTCTTCTAGAGATAAGGAACTGAAACCCACTCAAGGCAGTACACATAAAAGTAGAGTTTGCCAAAGAGTTGCAAGGTGTTAATTTCCTGAGACAACTGAAATACAACCATCCTCTCTCCATCTCTCAGGGCAAGCAACATGGCGGTCATCTCTGCTTTATTATATCCTCTCTCTCTCTTTCTTGCCGTCTGTTGCTGTCCTTCTCCCCCTCTCTCACCTTCTTATCTTTTTCTCTACTTACACATGGTCCAACAAAGGAACTGATGCCAACCTAATATGATCTTTTACCACCAAACAGCTTTAGTCTCTAAATATTAAAGTCTCAAGAGAGAAAATGTCATTGGTCATTGGCCAGCCTCACTGGTTGATCTCGAGTCAGGGGCCCATGGCTGGTCCAATCAGCTGTGTCCAAGCCACAGGCGAGCAGAGCTATGTAATACAGAGGTTTCTCAGACCAGTCCATTGAGCAAGTACTAAGGCTGGGGAGTTCCTGTGTATGGAGGCTGAGGCATGGACACCCATCCCATACTATGTCCACAACCTAAAATAAACCTCCGCATTCCCATTCGTAAAGTAGACATGACAAAATACACATCACAGACTCATTGCAAAGAAGAAATGAGATAATGAGTTGCGGACTTCTTTGCTTTGAGGCATGTGAAGTTTTTGTAGAGTTGAGCAAGAGCTTGCTAATTATACCGCCAAGTCCCTGTACCAGTTAGCTCTCAACCCAAAATTGCTGTGTAACAAAACTCAGTGACTTAAAACAACCATCCATTGTTCTCGTGAATCTGTGGGTTATCTGATGTTGCCTCGTCGAGGGTGGGCTCAGATTGGGGTGGCCGTGCCCCAGATGTCCCTCACCTTCTCCTGGGATCAACAGACTAGCCGGGATGTATCCTTCTCATAGTGATAAGGGAGGTTTAAGAATGCAAGCAGAAGAACACCGGCTTCTTCATGCCTAGGAATCTGTCTTTGGTGTTTTCTCTTTAAATGTGATACATCCTAGGCTGAGGCCACCTGGGTCACAGCTTAATAAGTGTTACATGTGTGGCAAATCAATCATTTTCACTTTCATGGCCCAAATCTAAAATAGATTCAGGACTCATGCTTTGAGTTCATGTTAGTGCACGATTTGTACAAGCACTCCTTACTCCAGGAAGCAAGACACATAAAGCTCAAGCATTCTTGGTTTTTGATTGCCTTGATGATTCTTGATTCATTTCCATCAAATTTTATTTATTTAATGATGTTTCCATTGGATTCTTCATTTAAACCAAAGAATCTGGAAACATTAGAACTCTGAGACTGGGAGACATTTCTCTTTTGTTTCACAAGTAGAGATACTACAGCTTACAGAGGTAAAATGACTTGGCCAGGACCTCAAAACAAATCCCAAATATATCTTGCATTGGGCTAACAGAAACCTTGATCGAATTAAATCGGGAAATTCTGGTGCTGCTAGGGAATTGCAGATTAACTTCAATGTATCTGGGATTTTTGGTTTTGTTTTGGATCAAACCTAACTTGATTTAGCCAAAAGGTGTTATTCATTGTTTCTCATACTCTATCTGGAAATCAGGAAATTAAACAGAAAGGTATGAGTCAGAATGAGAGAGAATTTGCAGTTGACTTGCCCAGTTGAGAAGATAAGTTTCTACCTGCTCTCCAGATTTTCACCAGCCTCTTGGCTCTAAAACACCTTATAAAATAAGTCTTACTGGTGTATATAAATACAAACCTCTACTTTTTGAATTGCTTATTTGTATTTCTCTACTGTGGGGATTTGATTATTAACAATGACAAAATTACTGGTAGGGGAACTAGAGATTTTTTAAACTAGACAATCATCTAGTTTAAAAAAATTGTACAGCTTCTATTCAAAGCTCAGCACTGAATTAAGGGCAAGAAAAATGCTAATAAATACACAGAAAAGCAAAAATAAAGTCTAACATTCTCTGGCTCATGGAGCCTCCTTTTTTTAAAAAAGATTTTATTTATTTATTTGAGAGAGAGAATGAATTGAGGGGGAGGGACAGAGGGAGAAGCAGATTCCCCACTGACGGGGGAGCCCGACACAGGGCTCGATCATAGGACCGCAAGATCATGACCTGAGCTGAAGTCAGATGCTTAATGGACTGAGCCACCCAGGAGACCATTGTAGAGCCTTCTTGAACTGTGTGAAGGAGACTAGACTGTCTTCTTTTCTTCGAGTCATTATGATGGTTATGTCCTATCCCCCATCTTCTCTTGATCTTAACCCTTCTGTTCTGAAAGCGTTATCTTTCTCAAATTCTGAAAGCTGCAGAAAGCATTTTTATTATTCTCTCAGGCCTTGGTGAAAAAGATCTTCTAAGTAAAAGCATTTGGGTGAAGAGTAACAGATTCAAAATATGCAAATGATGAAACACTCATTCTGCAGTCATACAGAAGCCAAACTCCTACTACTGTCAAATGAAGTTCTCCCATCTGGGTGGGCTGGAGGTTTGCTTTTCCTATTTATGTATTCCTTTCCAGGGTACCCTGTGCTAGGGCACACAAAGGCTGCAGCACCCAGGACGATTCTGATGCCTTTATTGTCTGCTTTTGAATGTTAAAAAAGATGTGACTGTCGAGCTACAAACATTGCCTTGGGGTTAATATTTTTGTAAATGAAAAGTGTGATGAAATGGACATTTGCACATCTGTAATTATTATAACGCTTTTAAACAGAAACACTTTGTTGTATGAAATGGGAAAGATAGCTCCCTCACTGATGTCACCCCTGTCTTGAAACTTTACATCTCTAGTCTACTGGCTTCTCTCACTGAGTATATCCCACCCCACCTCCTTTCCATCCTGACTCCACCCACTTCACGTGTGCATGTTTGGTTTTAATGCACTTGTCCTCATTTCAAAGGCACCTAGAATGAAGCTGTCCAAGGATCTGATAAGTTCTGTTGTCCACCATCATCTGGAAGACTGTTGGTCCTGATTATGACTTTATTTACACATCAGCAGCATCCAAGCAGTATAATAAAATCAGATGGCAAGGCCCACCTGCAGAGGGTATTGGTTTCACTGACTTGAAGCTTGGGAATCTGATTTATTAAATGCTTTGTGCAGCTTGGATACAAGTAATCAGTGGATAAGACCTTGTGAGACACTGGTGTGGCCTTGGGAGAGTGGGCTCTCAGCCACCCAACTTGGGTTTGAATTCTAGCTCCATCCTGGAATAACTGTGATTTTGTGAGCATGTTACTTATTACTCACTTTGTTCTCCAATTTCCTCATCTGTAAAATAGGGAGATCTTATATACATTGCAACACCATGGCAAGTGATGAGTTCCTGGTATCTAGATAGAGCTCAACTTTTTAAATTTAAATTCAATTAGCCAACATATAGAACATCATTAGTTTCAGATGTAGAGTTCAGTAATTCATCAGTTGCATGTTACACTCAGTGTTCATCATGTCATATGCCCTCCTGAACACCCGTCATGCAGTTACCCCATCCCCCACCCAACTCCCTTCCAGCAACCCTCAGTTTTTTTCCCATAGCTAAGTGTCTCTCATTGTTTGTCTCCCTCTGATTTCTTACCATTCTGTTTTTCCCTCCCTTACCCTATGATCCTCTGCCCTGTGTCTTACATTCCTCATATGAGTGAAACCGTATGATAGTTGTCTTTCTCTGATTGACTTACTTCACTCAGCATAATACCCTCCAGTTCCATCCATGTCAATGGAAAAGGTAAGTATTCATCCTTTCTGATGGCTGAGTAATATTCCATTGTGTGTATGTGTATGTGTATGTATGTGTATATATATATATATATACCACATCTTATTTATCCATTCATCCATCGATGGCCATCTTGGCTTTTTCCATAGTTTGGCTATTGTGGACATTGCTGCTATAAACGTTGGGGTGCAGGTGCCCCTTTCCATCACTACATTTGTATCTTTGGGGTAAATAACCTAGTAGTACAGTTGCTGGGTCCCAGGGTTGCTCTATTTTTAACTTCTTGAGGAACCTCCATACTGTTTTCCAGAGTAGCTTCTCCAGCTTGCATTCCATCTACAGTGTAAGAGGGTTCCCCTTTCTCCACATCCTTGCCAAAATTTGTTGTTTCCTGACTTGTTAATTTTAGCCATTTTAACTGGAGTGAGGTGGTATCGCATTGTGGTTTTGATTTGTATCTCCCTGACGCCGAGTGATGTGGAGCATTTTTTCATGTGTCTATTGGCCATTTGGATGTCTTCTTTGGACAAATGTCTGTTCATGTCTTCTGCCCATTTCTCGACTAGATTATTTGTTTTTGGATGTTGAGTTTGATAGGTTCTTTATAGATGTTGGATACTAGCCGTTTATCTGATATGTCATTTGCAAATATCTTCTCATAGGTTGCTAGTCATAGGTTGCTTTTAGTTTTATTGACTGTTTCCTTTGCTGTGCAAAAGCTTTTTATCTTGATGAAGTCCCAATAGTTCATTTTTGCTTTCTTTTCCCTTGTCTTTGGAGACATGTCTAGCAAGAAGTTGCTGTGGCCAAGGTCAAAGAGGTTGCTGCCTGTGTTCTCCTCTAGCATCTTGATGGATTCCTGCCTCATATTTAGGTCTTTCATCCATTTTGAGTTTATCTTTGCGTATGGTGTAAGAAAATGGTCCAGTTTCATTCTTCTACATGTCACTGTCCAGTTGTCCCAACACCATATATTTGTTGAAGAGACTGTCTTTTCTCCATTGGATATTCTTTCCTGCTATTGTTGAAGATTAGTTGACCATAGAGTTGAGGGTCCATTTCTGGCTTCTCTATTCTGTTTCATTGATCTGTGTGTCTGTTCTTGTGCCAGTACCATAGTGTCTTGATGATTATGACTTTGTAATATAGCTTTAAGTCTGACGTTGTGTTGCCACCAGCTTTGGTTTTCTTTTTCAACATTCCTCTGGCTACTTGGGGTCTGTTCTGGTTCCATACAAATTTTAGGATTATTTGTTCCAGCTCTGTGAAAATGTTAATGGTATTTTGATAGGGATTGCACTGAATGTATAGATTGCTCTGGGTAGCATAGCCATTTTAACAATATTTATTCTTCCAATCCATGAGCATGAAACGTTTTTCCACTTCTTTGTGTTTTCTTCAACTTCTTTCATTAAGTGTTCTGTAGCTTTTAGAGTACAGATTCTTTACCTCTTTGATTAGGTGTATTCCTAGGTATCTTATGGTTTTTCGTGCAATTGTAAATGGGATCGATTCCTTAATTTCTCTTTCTTCTGTCTCATTGTTAGTGTATAGAAATGCAACTGATTTCTGTGCGTTGATTTTTATATCCTGCCACATTGCTGAATTCCTGCATGGGTTCTAGCAATTTTGGGGTGGATTTTTTTGGGTTTTTCACATAAAGTATCATGCCGTCTGTGAAGAATGAGAGTTTGACTTCTTTGTCAATTTGAATGCCTTTTATTTCTTTTTGTTGTCTGATTGCTGAGGCTAGGACTTCTACTACTACATTTAACAACAGTGGTGAGAGTGGTCATCCCTGTTGTGTTCCTGACCTTAGGGGAAAAACTCTCAGTTTTTCCCCATTGAGAATGATATTCACTGTGGGCTTTTCATAAATGGCTTTTATGATATTGAGGTATGTTCCCTGTATGCCTGCACTGTGGAGCATTTTAATCAAGAAAGGATGCTGTATTTTGTCAAATGCTTTTTCTGCATCAATTGAGAGGATCATATGGTTCTTGTCCTTTCTTTTGTTAACGTCATGTATTATGTGGATTGCTTTGCAGATGTTGAACCACCCTTGCAGCCCAAGAATAAATCCCACTTGATCGTGGTGAATAATCCTTTTAATGTACTGTTGGATCTTATTGGCTAGTGTCTTGCTGAAAATTTTGGCATCTGTGTTCATCAGGGATATTGGTCTGTAATTCTAAATGGAGCTCAATTAATGTTCCCTTTTCCAAGAAGGTTTCTGTCTTTCTTTTTTTTTTTTTTTTTTAAGAGATAGAAAGTGTGTGTGAGTGGGTGGGGTGGGCAGAAAGAAAGAGAGAGAATCTTAAGCAGGTTCCACACCCAGCGCAGAACCCAATGCAGGGCTTGACCTCATGACCCTGAGATCATGACCTGAGCTGAAATCAAGAGTCAGGTGCTCAACCAGCTGAGCCACCCGGGTGTCCCAAGAGGAGTTCTATCTTTAACATTTCTGAAGACTAGCTCAGTTGTCCATGACTCATTTCTTATTCAAGAACATGACTCAACAGAGGGGAAAAAAAAATTAGCATGAAATGGAAGAGTCGTATGGGACCAATTTATTTTTTATGTGTTATTTTGCTTACATTTTAAACTTATGAAATAGATTGTATTTACAAGAGTGTGATGTAATGCATATGTATATTTAAGGAATAATTTTTAAAACACCACCTTGCAAAACAGTCAAGCACCCACCATCTAGTTTAATAAGTTGGACACAACTAATATCATTGAAATCTCCTGTATGTGCTTTCCTAATCACATCTCTGTCCCCACCAGGGTAACTACTATTCAGTATTTGGTATTTATAATCCCCATGTGTTTCTTAGAGTATAATCACTGGCCCCAAAACGGAAACATCGCTGGGAAATTTGCTACAAATACAAATTCTCAGGTCCCACTCCCAGACCTACTGAGTTAAAAACTCTGAGGGAAAGATCCAAGAATGTGGGCTCTAAGAAGAGCTCCGTGATTCTGATGCTCAGTGAAAACCACAGCTTTGTAGTAGGTAGATGCTGCGTGTGTATGTCTCCACATGTGTGTGTGTTAGTGTGTCCCTAAGCAATGTGTTCTTCACCTTTATCTGATTTTGACCTTCATATCAGTGAAATCATACTTTACGTATTCTTTTGCTTTTTGATATTTTTCTCTATCTTCCGTTTTTAAGGTTCATACATATTCATCTGTGTATCATAAGGTCATGTATTTTACAATCATATAGTATCCATTGTTGAATACAACAATTTATTCAAACATTTTAGAGCCAGTAGACATGTAGACTTTTCCTAATGTTTTGCTCCTCGGAGCAATGCTAGCATGAACATTCTCGAATATTTAATTGGTGCACCTGTGCAAAAGGGTATCTCTAGGGAAGTGCTTCCTAGTTTTTTCATGTCATAGTGAGCAGAGTAGAAAGTGATAATATTTGTAAACAGAGGTAAACAGGAATCTCAGGGCCTAGGGTATGTTTCTTGTCTTGGTTTTCAAAACTTCCATCCAACTGTCCTTTCATATAGAGAGGTTGGAAACCTTAAAAAAAACAAAAGCAAAAACAAAAACAAAAAAAATTCAGACTGGCTTATAGCTGGGTTTCTAGAGCCAAATGAGATTTTCCCAATTGAATGTACTCACACAAGATGGAGAAGGCGTTTTAGGGGCCAAAGCCATCTTCCCTGATGCTTCTGGCCACTGTCGCTAGCTAGTTCCCTGGAATAGCCTCCCTGTGTCCTCCTTCAGACATTTGAGTGACAAGGAACAATGGAAGGGGAAATACAAATCAATAAAATGTCACAATAAAATGTCACATCATGGGGCAGATGGGTGGCTCAGTCAGTTAAACATCTGACTTTCGATTTCTGCCCAGGTCATGATCTTAGGGTTGTAAGATCGAACCCCTTGTTGGGCTCGGCGCTAGCTCGAGGAGCTTGCTCGAAAGAGAGAGATTCTTTCTCTCCCTCTCACTCTGCTCCTCTCCCACTCTCCCTCTCTCTAAAAAGAATGTCACTTCACACCCTCTAGGATGACTATAATCAAATAGATGGTGGCAAGTGTTGGCAAGGATGTAGATCAATTGGAACACTCATCGCTGTCGGTGGGAATGGAAAATGGTGCAGCAGCTTTGGAAAAGTCTTGTCAGTTTCTCAAAAGGTTAAGCATAGTTACCAGGTAACCTGGAAGTTTCACTCCTAGGTATACACCCAAGAGAATTAAAAGCATGTGTCCATGCAAAAACATGTACATGAATGTTCATAGCAGCGGTGTTCACTTGTAGCCACAAAGTGGAAATAGCCCACATGTTCACCAACTAATGGCTATAAAACCCAAATGTGGCATATCCATATGATGGATTATTATTCTGCCAAAAAAAGGAGTGAAGTACGGATACATGGAAGAAAGAACAAAGTACTACATACAACATGGATGAACCTTGGAAACATTATGCTAAGTGAGGGAAGCCAGCCTAATTCTGATAGTAAGTCACTCTCCATTTTCAATACGTAGAATAGTTTTTGTTTTGGGCATTAAACCCTGACTAATTTATGGCCACAGACAACTACCCAGGAATTCCATCCATCCCTAAGTATACTTGCCTCCCTCAAGGATAACAGAATTGTCATCCTAAAGGCACCTGTAATTGGTATGGTGAGGCTTTTTGATTTTGGCCAAGATACGAAATGGTATGAAAGGTATGAAATGATATCTTCTTGTATTTTGATGGGCATTTCATTGATTGCTAATGAAGATGACATATTTTAATACATTTATTATCCTTTTTCTTTGTATGAAATGCCTGTTTGTGTGTTCTGCCCGTTCTTTAACTGTAATTTTCATATTGATTCTCGGGAGTTCTTTGCTCATCCTGGATAATACTCCTTTGTTCATTGTTATAAATGGCAAATATCTTCACCTTTTCTGTGACTTGTCTTTTTATTCTTTAAATTTCAGTGTAATTGAGTTTTATGTCTTATTTAAGAAATCCTTCCTTAGCCTGAGATAATGAAGGTATTCTCCTATATTGTTTTCTAGAAGTTTAAAATTTTGGCTTTTTGTTCTTAATTGCTGGGCCATTTGAAACTGGTGTTTCTCTCTGGTGTGATAGAATCTAATTTCATATCTTTCTCTTATGGATAATCAATCTTGCAAGCATCCCACAAATTTATAATGTCACATCTATCATGTTCCAGGTTCCCATGTATGCACTGGTCTGTCTCTGGGCTTCTGTTCCACCATCCTGTTGTATATCCCTTGATGGAGACTATATTTTATTTCCTGCTGTAGGTTTATAATCTTGGTAGTGAGTTGGGCACATTTTCCTACTTGGCTTTTTTTTTTTTTTTTTTTTAATGCCTTGGCTGTTTGGGGAGTATTTTGTTCTTCCATATTGATTTTTGGACCAGCTTATCGAATCTCATGAAAATTTTTTTGCTATTTTTTTGGAATTGCATTGGATTTAAGATAATTCATGTCTTTATAATATTGGGTATTCATATCCATGGTCATGGTATGTCTCTTCATGAAGACATCTTTAATGTCTTTAAATAAAGTTTTATAATTTTCTACACATAAGTCTTATACATCTTTAGTTAGTTTTATTCTTAGATACTTAATAAATTTATGCTAAAGTAAATGGTATTTTTAAGTTGCATGCTTTACTGCTGGTATATAGAATCCATTGCCTTTTACATATCAGGAAACTTGCTGAATTCTTTTATTCATTCTAATAATTTGTCTATAAATTATTTTGGATTTTCTGATGAAAATTGTATGTGGAAGAAGTGGCAGTTTTATTTTTATAAATCGTTAACTTTTTTCTTGCTGTCTTTTAAAAAATATATATATCTTATTGTGCTGACTAGGCCCCCCCAAGTACAGTCTTGCACAGAAGTTGTAGTAGTGGGTGTGTTCTTGTGCTGTTCCTGATTTTAAAGAGAAACTTAAGTTTCACCATTTAGCATAGTATTTACTATAAGTTTTTTGTAGATGTCCTTTTAAGTTAGTGAAATTGATTCTATTCCTTGTTTGCTAAGAATTCAGCTGCCTCTTCCTCCTCCTCCCCTTCCTTCCTCCTCCTCCCTCATCTTGTGCTTTATGAATAGCAGCTGAATTTTATGGATTGCTCTTTCAATATTTATTGAGAAATATTATTGAGAAATAATGTTATTATTTCTCAAATATATTAAGAAATATATTTATTTATTAATACAGTGAATTACATTATACTAGTTTCCTGGGGCTACCAGAATGAAGTACCATAAACTGGGTGGTTTAAACAACAGAAATGTGTTATCTCGTAGTTCTGGAGGCTGGAAGTCTAACATCAAGGTGTCAGTGGGATCGGTTCCTTCTGAGGTCTTTGAGGCATTTTTCCTAACTTCTGATAGGTTCTAGCATTCTTTAGCTTATAGATGGCATTCTCCCTATTTCTTCACATCATCTTCTCTATATATGTCTTTTTGTCCAAATTTTCTTTTTTCGTAAGGGCAAAGTCATACTGATTAGGGTCTACCTTAATTACCCCATCTTGATCATTGGCAAAGACTCTATTTTCAAAGAAGCTCACATTCCCAGGTACTGGGGTTAGGATTTCAACAGCTTTTAGAGGGATACAAGTCAACCCATAACATACATGAATAATTTCCCAGTGTCGAACCAACCTTGTATTCCTTTATCATGCTATTTTATTTTATACTTACATCGTTAGGTTTAGTTTCTTAATCTTTCATTTAAATTTAACTTTGGGGGCACCTGCGTGGTGCAGTTGGTTGGGCATCTGACTCTTGGTTTCAGCTCAGGTCGTGATCTCAGACTCATGAGATCGAGCCTCATGTAAGGCTCCAAGTTCAGTGCAGAGTCTGCTTCTATTCTCTCTCCCTCTCTCGCTGCCTCTCCCCCTCTCAAATAAATAAATAAATAAATAAATCTTTAAAAATAAATATAGAAATAAATTTAACTTTGAACTTCTACCTCTATATTCATCCATGAGATTGGCCTATAATTTTCACTACTGAACTTTGTTTGGCTTGGATATCAAAATTACAGAAGCCTCATAAAATAGGTTTTAGGAAGTAGTTCCTCTTTTTTCTGTTTTAAAAATTTTTTTATTGAAAAATTTCAAACCTATAAAGGTAGAGAAAAATAATGAAAAGAGGACTCATGTGCTCATTACTCAGCTTTGAAAATTAACAATATACAGCCAATTGTATTTATCCATCACACACTGTGTCAGTCAGCCTGGGCTGCCATAATAAATTACCATAGACTGGTAACTTAAACAACAAACATTTATTTCTCACAGTTCTGGAGACGGAGAAGTTCAAGATGTAGGTGCTAGCCAATTTGGTTCCTGAGGAGAACTCTTTTTCTGGCTTGTGGAAGGTCGCCATGGTAGAGAGAGAGATCATATCTCTTGTTTTAAAAGGGCCCTAATGCCATTGATGAAGTCCCCATCCTCATGACCTCATCGACCCCTACAGGCCCCACCTACAAATATCATCACACTGGGGATTACAGCATCAACATGTGAACTTGGGTTGGTGTGGGGGACACAAACATTCAATCCATAGCACATACTCAACCCTGAATTATTTTATTTATTTTTCTTATAGAAATTTAATTTATTTTTTATTTCAATTATTTATTATTTTTAAAATTTTTTTATTTAAACGCAATTTAGTTAACATAGAGTGTATTATAAGTTTCAGGAGTAGAATTTAGTGATTCATCAGTTGCATGTAACACCCAGTGCTCATTACATCACGTGCCCTTCTTCATGCCCATCCCCCAGTTACCCCATCCCCCCCACCTCCCCTCCAGCAACCCTCAGTTGTTTTCAATTTTAAAGCAAATTCCATACCTCATATCTTTCATCCAAAATTGTATCAGTATGTATCTGTAAAAGGTAAGGCATCTTTTAAAAAACATAGCCACAATGCCATTTATCATGCCTAAATTCCTTTTTAAAAATATACAAAGTTAGAACAGTGTAATGGACTCTCTCCTGTGTCCATTTCTCTGCTTTGATAATGATCAACTCATCTCATATCCCACCCTTGGCCCCTCCAGATTACTTCGAAGCAACTTTCAGGCATAATAACTTTTTAATTCATATGCCTAACTGATAAGGACTCTTTTGTTTAACAACACTGCACTAATTTGTTACCTAAAAAGTGCAACAGTTACTTAATCTGATCAGATATCTCGTGCCTGTTCACATTTCCATTACAGCCTCATACTTTCTTTAACTGCTGATCTGTGTGAATCTAATGCAGAGTCTACACGTCGCATTTAGCCGATCAATTTCTTAAGCCTTTTGGCATCTCTGGTTTTCTCCTCTTTTTATTGATCTGATTTGTGGCCATTTATTTGTTGAAGAAATGAGATCATTTACCCTATAAACTTCCCACATTCTGGATATTTTGTGATCCAGGCATGATGTCAGTTAACATTTTCTTCTCTCTGCTTTATTTTCTGAAAACTGGTGCTAGTTGGACCCAGAAGCCTGATCAGAATCGGTTTTTTGTTTTATTTTTTGTTTTCTGTTTCTGGCAAGACTCCTCAGCACTCATGGTGCTGCATATTTTGTCCATCAGGAGGCCTGTAAGGTCTGTTTTGGGAAACTGTGAACCTTCTCACAGCTTTTTTTAAAGTGGTCATCTGATTTGTGTTTGTCATAGGTTTAAGGAGTTTCAGAGGATGTAACTTTGGACATATTCTAAATATCGACCTAAAAATTGTCTTATTGCCTGTTTGCATGTTTCCAATGTAATCTAAATACCAAAGCAATTTGATACGTTGTCCCCCACCTTCCCTCCAAGACCCCCATTGCCTGGCAGAGAACAGACCAGACCAGATGTGTGCACTGAGCCAGCTGAACAAGAAGGGAAGACATGAAATCAGGCATGCCCAGTTCCTTGTCCCAAACTAAGCAAAGGAGACGCTGAATTAGCAGTCAAGAGAGGTTGGGGGTGTTTCCAGACTACTGTTCCTTCAGAGGAAAATGCAAAATCAAAAGAGGGGGAGATTCCTGCTCCCTCCGCCCTCATATTTTCATCCTCAGGCAGTTAGTCCCGAATGGAACTGATTATAGAATCACACACAGGCACTTGTTAAAAAAACAGAGATGCCAGGAGATTCTCACTAGGAGATTCGTGGAGAGGCCTTCGGATCTGTTAGGCAGACTTATCTTGTGAGTTTAGTACTGTCAGGGGTTTAGAACGTTCTAGAAAACCAGCAGTTAGACAGATGGCACCTTCGTCCAAAGACAATAGCTTCAAATATGAACACATCGTTTTTCTTTATCATAAAACAGGATAGTGATGTGTATCTCCTAGAAGTATTGGAGGATTAAACGAAATGGCACATTCATTCACTTAATAAATATTTATGGAGTGTCTGCTAGGATGCACAGCAGTGTCCCGGATGCTGGGATGGGCAGGGACAGAGAAGGGGAACGCTGCCTCAGTGAGGGACAGGCCTTAAAGCCGCAGGACCAAGGATGTGGGATAAAGGCAGCGGAACTGAGCAGGAGCGTCTTTGCTGGTTGGTATGGGGGAACGCTGACCACCTTCTCTACCTTCTTGCTGCAGGAGAAACCTCACAAGTCTAGAAGGTGAATAGCTGTTACAGATTGAACTGTGGCTTTCCAAAATTCATATGCAGAAATCATAACCACCAGTAGCTCAGAACGTGACCTTATCGGGAAACAGGGTTGTTGGAGATGTAATTAGTTAAGATAAGATCATACAGGCATTGGGGGGGAGGGCCTGATCCAATATGATCAGCATCCTTATAGAAAGGGGAAATTTGGGAGGCGCCTGGGTGGCTCAGTCTTTTAAGGAGCTGCCTTCGGCTCAGGTCATGGGATGAAGGGTCTTGGAATCGAGCCCCACATTGGACTCCGTGCTCAGCAAGGAACCTGCTTCTCCCTCTGCCTGCTGCTGAGGGTGCTCCCCCTACTTTTGCGCTCTCTCTCTCTCTCTCTCTCTGTCAAATAAATAAATAAAATCTTTAAAAGGGGAGGGGAATTAGGAGCACCTGGGTGGTGCAGTTGGTTAGGTGTCCAGCTCTTGGTTTCAATTCAGGTCATGGTCTCAGGGTCATGAGATTGAGGTTAAGCAGCCTGCCCATCACACAGGCAGTAAGTAGCCAGGATCCAAACCCAGCACATCTAAAATCTGCCAACTCTAATTTGGAGTCAACACTTAAACTTGGAGCGTTGAATGTCCAGAGGCACTTGAAATAAATTCACTGGAATGATTCTGGAATGATTGAAATGAAACAGATTCTGGAATGATTCCTGACTGTTCTCATGGCACAGTGCCATGTCAGGGGGCCCCCAGTGTCTCCTGGCTTCCTTTGATCCAATTTGTCAAAACAAAAATCCAGGAGTCACCTCAGTAGGGGTCCCTGAAAGAGCTGTGTTTGCTTCCGAGTCTACAAATACCCCAACCCCGTTTTTCCAGCAAATGTGAAGGGCAAAGGCCACTGAGATGCACACATATATTTTGTGAGCAGTAGCAGGTTTGGGGATTGCTTCTGCACACAGAAAGCCAATCAGCTGGAAGGCACATGGCAGCATCTGACTTTGAAGGAACTTCGGTGCCCCTGAGCCAGATGGGAATCCTAGGACTGCCATCACCTGACATGACCCAGGACCCAAGGGACTGTCCCTGCAACACTGAGTGCAGCCCCATGGGCAGCTTGAGCCTCCCCCTGGGACCTCCCCTCCTTGGGTCTCGTCAGGCTGTTTTCTCCCTCCAGAACTGCATGCTTTGGTGGAGGGCTGTGTGGAGCCTGGCCTGGCCCCCCCTTCAGGATTTTGCAGCTGCCTTCATCTAGGATTTTATTCTGATGCAGCCCTCCTTCCAAAGCCATAGAAGTGGCAGAGTGTCTCCAAGCCCTGGGTGGAGGGCTGGGTGGGCAGGAAGGCCACATGTTGCTAAACAGCCTCCTGGCCAAGAGCCCTGGCAGGCGGTGGGGGGTTGGAGCCAAGTCAGCTTGCTGGAAGAATGGTGATCCGAGGCATATGGGGAAGGTGGTGATGAAAGGTGGGGCCCTGCTGGGGTCCCTTTGAGAAATACAAAAGTACAATATGATGGCAAGGTCAAGGGTGCTAGAAGCAGACACACCTGCATTAATTATCCAGTCAGCTTCCATGCCAGCCTCACTGTCTCCAAATCATACCTCTTGGGTTTTCTAAGATAATGCATATGAAGCATCTGGGCCAAGGTCCAGAGCATTCTAGAAGCCTGCTAGATGTCCCTCTCCCGCTCCCTTTTCTTCCTGGCATTTCCTCAGTGACCGTGATATTTTAAGTATGTCCTAAGGGTCCTTTGCCATTTCTTTCTGAGCAACATTTCTTAAGAACTTCCTTAAGCAAAGCACAGAGCTTGGCACAGGAGATTGAGAAATAAACACAGAGCCCCTGGTCCTTGTTGTCATATCACTTACTGCAGCCCTGGAGGTTCCCCTGGGAGGCCACAGGGGACTGGTCCAGTGAGCCGTTTCCACCAGGGTGATCAAGTGTCTCAGTTTGCCCAGGACTGAGGGATTCCAGGGACATGTGGCTGAAATCAAGAAAGTCCTCTAATTGCTGGTTGCCCTCATTCCAACACCCTAGCTCCCCGATCCCCCACACATACAATTTAAGTAATCCACTTGGATCAACTGAGTTCTGCTTTTATCACATATGTAGTGAATTTTCTTTTTTTTTTTTTAAGATTTTATTTATTTGATAGAGAGAGATCACAAGTAGGCAGAGAGGCAGGCAGAGGGAGAGGGGAAAGCAGGCTCCCTGCTGAGCAGAGAGCCCGATGCGGGGCTTGATCCCAGGACCCTGAGATCATGACCTGAGCCGAAGGCAGAGGCTTAACCCACTGAGCCACCTAGGTGCTCCATGTAGTGAATTTTCAAGAAAGATTTTGTCTGAAAAAAATTTTTGTTACCTTAAAAAAAAAGCCTTTCTTGACACCTTCACTCCATGCTCTGCCCTATGGACTGGAAGAATGGTGATCCAGGGCATATGGGGAAGGCATTCAGCGGCTGGATGGAACACGCTGCAGAACTCCTCACAGTCTATAAGATGGGGTGATCAGTGCCTGCCCAGAATTTCCATGGAGGGGACTTACATTTAGAACTTGAAAAGCACCCCTGTGAAAACAACTTCCCCCGAAAACACGTGTCCTTAGGCAGGAAGTCTGACCCTCAACTTACCTATGTGTTTGGATGATTCCTTATTCCTTATAACTGAACCGGACCTTATTCCTGAGAACAAAGAAGCGACAGTCTACCTTCGAGATCCCCCGTGCCTGACTATATTCAAGCAGCTTGCTCTGCAAGGGTATGCGTGACTGAGCATCCCTGCCGTCCTGGGGATTCTGGCCTGTGATCCTCATTAAAGGATGCTCTAATTCCTTGCAAGACACCGACGCCCCTCTCAGCAAAGACATAGAGGCCCTGGCGTCCTGAGCATTCTTGCCTGCGTGAAGACGGTCTTACCTAGGAAACAGAAGCTCTGCGTGGTGCGCATCTCCAGCTCCTGGGACTTCTTTCACCCCCAGAAGACAGGACAGCTTTGCACTGACCCTGGAATCTTCCCGCCGGTTTCTCTTCTGCCCTCACTCAGGAGCTCATGCTTCCTTCACAGCTGGTGAGGTTGCCTTGACACTGGCATCGCCCGGAGATGCTGAGTGCCCTGTAGGGAAGAATTCAGCCAGGAAGATAATAGACGCTAATGTCAGAAGGGGAGCCCTGGGAAGGGGAAGATTCGGGAGAGAATCACCTTGCAAGAAGTGGAGTGCCGTTTCTGTAATTTCTCCATGGAATTTCAATCTGCCCTTGCTAGAGAATGAGGTCAGACAGATGAGTTTATTTATTCTCTAGGGTGACTCACAGAATGGAAGGGTCACAGAGCACAGGAAGATTTGGGGGAGCAAACCACAATGAACGATACTACCCAGTATCACTTCCAGGATTTTTTTTGGCACTTCCAAGATTTTTTAAAATTTTTTATTTATGTTTTTTTTTTTTTTTAACTTTCACAGAATATTAATTGGGCTGCCGTTTCTCAGACAAAACAATTCCCTGAAGTCTGAGTCTTCCCTTCTGGATTTACAGACTCTATAAAGGCATTTTGTCAAGTCCCCAGATTTTAAATTATTTTTTGAGGCTGAACGCCTGCTTGTCACAGCAGAAACGTGCTCTTCATTCCAAGAGGAAGAAAAAAAAGTTTTCTAGGGTTATTCTTAAAGAGGTTGTTGACCGTGGAGACCGCTGATTTCAAGAGGAAATAATTCCACCCAATTAGAAAATGGGCAAAGGATCTGAAGAGACATTTCTCCAAAGAGAATATACAAAGGGTCAATAAACATAGGAAAAGATTCTGACCATCATTAGGCATCAGGGAAATGCAAACCCACAGTGAGAAACCCTTCACATCTACTGGGGTGGCTGGAATCGAAAAGCAGTTCATAACCAGCGTCAATGGAAGATATGGAGACATCGGAATGCACATGTGCACACACGTTGCTGATGGGAATGAAGGCTGGTGCAGCCACTTTGGGAAACAATCTGGCAATTCCTCAAAAGGTTAAACAGAGTTACCGTGTGGCCCAGAAATTCCACTCCTGGGTGTTTATCCAAGAGAATCGAAAATGGATGTCCACATAAGCACTTGTATCTAAATGTTCACAGCACCGTGATTCTCAATAGCCAACAAGTGGAAGTAACTCCAATGTCCATCAGCTGATGACTAGAGAAACAAAATGTAGCCTATCCATAGAGTCGAATATTATTGACAATAGAAAGCAATGAGTTCAGGGCACCTGGGTGGCTCAGTTGGTTAAGGGTCTGCCTTTGGCACGAGTCCTGGGATTGAGCCTCACGCTGGGCTCCCTGCCCAGCGGGGAGTCTGCTTGTCTCTCTCCCTCTCTTTCTGTCCCCTCCCCTCTGCTTGTCCTCTCTCTTTCTCCCTCGCAATCTCACAAATAAATAAATAAAATAAAAAGGAATAAGTTCTGGCACAAGGGACAGCCTGGGCAAACCTTGAAAATAAGATGCTAAAATGAGAAGTCATTCACAAAAGACTACATATTGTATGATTCCACTTACATGAAATGTCTAGAATAGGCAAATCCATAGAGACAGAAAATAAATTAGTGGTTGCCTAGGGCAGGGTATAAGGAAAGAAGAGGTAGGGGGAAATGAAGAGTGACTTTTGATGGGCAAGGGATTTCTTTCAGGATGATAAGAACATTCTGAAATTATTGATTGTGATGATGGTTGTACAGTTTTGTGACTGTACCAAAAACCATTGAATTGTACACTTAAGTAGGTAAGTTGTATGCCATTTGAATTATAGCTCTGTAAAGTTATTATTTTAAAGGGAAGGAATCGACTCTTGAACTGATTGCTGAGGACCAAGTGATAGTCACCAAGGTGAAAGAAGAAAAGGAGAGCCTCCCAGCAGCAGGAACAGTCGGTGCAAAGGCCCTGTGGCAGGAGAGAACATGGTGATTTCAGGGTTCTGAAAGGAGGCCAGTGGGGCTGAGCCCCAGAAAGTGATGGAGAGCAGGGAAGGGGAGGAAGATGGGCGGCAGGTAGGGGTAAGATTCTAGAGGACTTTGCCAGCCAGGGAAGGGAGTTTTGTCTTTGTCCTCAGAGCATGGTAAACTGTTACAGGAAATGACTATCAGATTCACTTTATGAAGAAATGGACTGAGATGCAGTGTGGAGAATGGATTGGAGAGACGGTAGAGAGAAAGCTAAGAGCCAGTGGCTGATCCTGGATTAGTTCAATGACGAACAGCATCCGCAAGTCTCTGATCATCACGGGTACCTTGAGAAGTAAATGCCTCTGCAATCAGCATCTCCATTTGACATGTTAAGATTTGACACGTTAAGAAGTTAAGACGTTACATGTTTTTGTGTGAGGTCATTCAGCAGATTCCAGCAGAGATGGTGTCTCCATTTTCCCCTCGATGGAAATAGGAAACCCTGCTCCCCCGCTCCCCCCAGAAGAGATCTTCTCTCTTGGCTCTGGGCTAGTGCCAAGTTGGCATTTGCTCTGGTCCCTCCTCCTCGGAGCACTCGGATTTACTCTTCTCCTGCCGGGTTTGCTGAAAGGAAATGTAACAATGCCAAATACTCAGGCCTGCACCCGGGAGACCCAATCCCCAGAGGAATCCCAGCTCTTCCCCTGATGAACTGTGGCCTTGGCCTTAACTTCTCTGTGCCCAGGTTCCTGGGTAATAAGACGTGTCGTTCAGGGGACCCTTGAGAGGATGAAGCAAAACAGTTCCCATAAAAGGCTTGCAGCAGAGCCTGGTATATGTCAAGTACCCAATAAAAGTTGGCCATTATCATCATTTTCCTAATCGTTATGGCTTTGAACAAAAAGCATGCCCTTCACATACCAGAGTCTGGTGGCTTTAGCATTTTACCGGCGTCTCGCTTAAGCAAAACTCTCTTCCTCCATCTCCTCTGCAGCAACCAGCCATCCAGCCTCTGGTCCTGACATCCGACCAGGACAGAGGCCCATGGGATGGGTGCTGTGGCGGAGAGGTGGCGTGTGAATCCAGAGTCCCAGCCCCAGCTGCACTTGTCCCCTTTGTGCCTGGTACACTGTCCCTGTCCCATCCTGCAGAAGCAGAAGGCTCCCTGCCCTCTGCCCACTTCATCCAATCCCGTGCGTGAGACCAGCGCAAGCTTCCTGGGCCTGCGGCCTGTGTAGCTGCCCGGGGCCCCGTGCTGAGAAGGGCCCCATCCCTTCAGTTCTCTGCTCTGGCTGTCTTGGAATTCTTAAGAATTGTTGAACAAGGGGGCCCTCTCTGACTGTTCCTTCTGCACCGGGCCCCGCAAATGATACCGTGGGTCGTACAGTGTGGCCCTGCTGCCCCTCCCGCTGCTGGTAAGCACAGGGGGGGTGGTACATGGCAACACGGCTGTTAGCCGACTTAGAATCAGGAAGGAAAGCCTAGCACCGGCTGTGGCTGCGGGCATACGCTTGGCTTCTAAGCAAGTGTGGCAGGGAGAGGTTAAGATTAGAGGATCCAGAGCAAGAGCTGAAAGGCCCAGGAACCTCCCCCCACCACACACACACACACACACACACACACACACACACACACACTGTTCAGTACCCCAGTATCTCTTCAGGCTAAGAACTAGGGCTGTGTCTCTGTTAGTGTCCTGTGGCTGCCGTAGCCAAGTAGCAAACTGGGAGCTCACGCAACGGAAATTTCCTCGCAGTTCTAGAGGCTGGAAGTCCACGATCAAGGTGCTGGCAGGGTTGGTTTCCTCTGAGGCCTCTCACCGTGGCCTGGAGATGGTGGTCTTCTCCTTGTGTCTACATTCTTCCTCTGTGTATCTCTGTCGCCGTCTCCTCTTCTTCTAAGGACACCAGCCATAGTGCATTAGGACCACCCTAATGACCTCGTTTTAACTTATTTAAAGACCACGTTTCCAAATAAGGTCACATTCTGGGGGTACTGAGGGTTAAGACCAACATAGGAATGTGGGGGTGTAATGGTTAATTTTACGTCCCAACTTGACATGGATCGTGGGATGCCCAGATAGCTGGCTAAGCATCCTTTCTGGTCACGTCCATGAGGGTATTTCTGGATGAAATTAGCATTTGAATCAGTGGACTCAGTACATTGGTTTGCCCTCCTGAATGCGGGCAGGCATCATCCAATCTGGTGAGGGCCAAAGTAGAGTAAAAGGGCAGAGGAAGGAAGAATTTGGCCATTCCTGCCTAACTGATGGGACACCCATCTGCTGCTGTCCTCAGCACTCTGGTTCTCAGGCCTCTAGACCCAGACTGAGCTGCACCCCCAGCTCTCCCCCAGCTCCAGCTTGCAGGACTTCCAGCCTCCATGCTGGCAAGAGCCAATTCCTTGTAACAAACCTCTTCCTGCGTACGTATCTAGGAAGAACCTGTTGGTTCTAGAGACCCCTGACCGGTACAGAGGAGGACACAATTCAGCTCATATCAGTGTCCTTGGAGATCGTGGCCCCTTGGAAAGGCAGCGTGAACGCACCACCCCAGAACCTTGGGATGATAAATGCCTTGTCTACGTGTGTGTGTGTTGACACAAGTATCCACCGAAGGCTTTGCTTTCAGCCTTTGAAACAGCGCTCACAGGCCTAGTGAAATCCAGGCACTCTGCTCTGCTCACCCTCTGCCAGGCCTATACTGCATCCAGCAAAGCATTAATAACGCAGTGGCATTAAGAACACAGACAAAGGACAGCTTCTGTGGGCCTAGTTCTAACTTTCCGCATCTGTAAAATGGAGATCTTTGCTAGGACTGCTGCAAAGCTGACATCAGATAACCCTTGAAAAGCACTTAGCCCAGCAACACATAATAAACAATTCATTATTAAATGCTACGTGTGGCTCTCACGTAGTGCTGGTCGACCTAGTCACTCAGTCTAGGAAATAGGGCAAAAAAATCCCTCAAAAGCTAGGCAGCTTCTGGGGACAAGTCTTAGGTCTGCTTTGTGGATCAACCAGGACCCCTAGATTAACATGTCTGGAGAGCCCAAATCCTTAGTTTAACACAGAATTTCCCTTTCTCAACAAGGGTCTTGGGCCTCTAACACTCATCACCTGGATTCTCCTGAGGCTAGTCTTGATCTTCAGTCTTCACATCTGTGGGCCCGTGGTTATTTTCACCATCTTGGCAGCACACAGTTATGTGAACTGTGCTAATGGATCCAGTTTGTGGATGTGTGTTGGGGGGGGGGGTAGGAAACGACTCTTCCTAAGGAACCATATATGGATTGAGGGAAAATTTAATCTGACAAGGGGGAGACTAATTGGAATATGGTTGAGCTCTATAGATGCTAATATTTTTATCAGTGTTTACAAATCCAGTTAATGACTTAGGCGAAGACGAGTTTCGTGCTCTCCAGGTAAGCCTCTGAGGCGAGGAGCTGTGGGGGAAGGGGGAGTCACTGACTCCTTGAACTTTTACGGACCTTTGGTTCCCTCGACACAGGCTTACTCGCAGTTTATGACAGACATTTTAGGCTTGTACGCTCCACATCCATTGCCATTTCTGACTCCCTTCCCGCCTGGCTTTTTCCATGTTCATTTCTCCATCCCCAGCTGGAGGAAGTCATGTGGCACCATTCTGTCCAGTGAGGCCCAAGGGCGGCCCTGTGGGGCGATGACACTAGAAAACATTTCCATTTGTTAATAAAAAGAAGCACGCGCTGCTGGCACCCGCAGTTCCCCTCACTTCGCCCTCACCTGTAATCCACAAACACATATCCTGTCTGGGGCCACAGCAGTCATTTTGGGGCCATGAGGTAGCAGGCTGAAGCATTACAGGTGGCAGTGTGGAAAGTGAGTAGAGCATCCTAAAGCATCCTAGAGCAGTTGAGCCAACTCAACTCCTCGTGGCACAAGAAACATAAACCCTGAGCTTTGTAAGCCACACGTGTTTCTAGGGGAGAGCAGTGGACATTCTCGGTGCCTTAAGGAGTACTGTGGGGGAGATGAATGTTATTAAAAAATAGAATCCAGAGAAACCCCTGGACTGAGGGCCTGCATCCCCTCAAGGGGACGAGCGTGGGCAGATGACAAATCGGAAGCATTTGCCAGTGAGAAGGCAAAAGGCAGAAGGAAAAACTAGGGCTAGGGATGGGATAAGGGTGGATTAGGAAGTACAAAACTGACTGCAAAAATAATGCCCTTTCTAGATGGGAGCCTGAGCCATGCCGGGGCACAGATCGGGGCGCGTCGATTCCACTTTTGTGTACCGTTTCATCAGGGGCATTCCTCCGAGCTGTCGCGTCACAGGAGCAATAAAAATAAGCAATGTGTGCACATCACTCTGCAGATCGCACAGCATTTTAGCCCTTCTTTTGTCCTCCGATCAGTCCAGCTGTTTTGCATTCTGGCAACGTTAGGGGGCAGAGCACACAGGGAGGAGATGGATGGGCTGAGGTGCTGGGTGGCCCCCCAAGGAGGGTCCTCTGGAAAAGGTGCCCAAATGGCCAAGGACTTCTCTGCCCAGCGGCCCCTCTGGGCCTTTGGTCCAGTAACTGCGAAGGTTTCGAGGAGGAGGAGCTGAGAGACGAGGGGGTAGGCAGACTCCTCCGAGGGTCTGTCTTGGCATGGAATGATCAATGTGCAGTGAGTAAAGGCAGGTGCAGAGCTGATGTGTGGGCTCCCTGTGGGCATGTGACTTTCCAGAAGCTGTCTGCCAGGCCCACCCGCCTCACCTCCCCTGCAGAGGTTCAGTGGTGAGGCTGGCAGCCTCTGGGTAATAAATGGGCTCCTGCTTCCCCAACTTTCCTTCTCTCTTTGTGTGTCCGTGCACGGGGAGGGGTGTCATTCCTCATGTCAGCCTCGGGCTTGCCATGATGGATGAGCCAGAACGTTGCCTCCTCCGTGCACCTGCTTTCCCCAGCCACCCCCTCCCTTGCCATAGGGGATACTGCGGCCTGAGCGTTCACTCCGGGAAATGTGAAGATTCTGGGCAGGACTGAGGGCAGCCTAACCAGGTCAGGAGAACACCATGGGGGTGTGCAGTTAAATACCATTAGGCAGACTTAGCAGGTCCCGGTGGCCACTCAGTGATGCAGGGGCAGGGGGCAGCGGGGGTAGGAGGGTGAAGGCCGGGCTAATATACGTGAGAGCCAACTGAGTGCCAGACCCCGTGTAACCTGGTTATCGGTAAGGCTCTCACGACCCTGGAAGCTCCCTCCTCCTCCTCTTCCTCCTCCTCCTCATCTCCTTCTTCTTTCTTTAAGGGAAGTCAGTGTTTCAACCAGTTAAGTTGGAATCCCTTCCCGACAATGGTGGCTGGGGTCTCTGCAGGCTCATGAAACCATTTGGAAGATGGAGACATTGTCCCTTTCCCTTGTCTCGTCCAGATTAACCTCGGTCTTGCTCCACTGTTCTTCACACCAGGCTCTCCCGACCCCCCGACTTGATTTTCACGAGCACGTTGCATGGGCCTGGGTTAAACCCCTGACTAACCGCGTTGAGGTTACCAAGCTCATAGTTTAACATCTTCTTGTGGCCCCCAGACAGCTGGTGTCAGGATGCCCCCATCTGAAGGTGGCACCTTGCTTCACCATACACAGCCTCAGTTTCCCTAAGGTGCCGAGCCTTTGGGAAGCGTGCGTATGAGTAGGTATGTGCATGTGTCTCTGTGCGTGTGGCATGCTGGGCTCTGTTGGAATTGTCCAGAGGCAAGGGCCCTGTGACTTCATCATCTATCAGTTAACAATGATTTCAGCTGCGGGAAACAGATATCTGACTCCTGGGCTCAAGTGGGAAGGCTCACTGTTCTCCCCCTAATAAGCAGTCAAAAGGTGGGCAGTTAGCAGCAGGGTTCCGTGTCTCTTCCGTGTCAGCGTGACAGGCTCTAGTCCTCTAGATCTTCCCTGGGATTGTTGCTTCTGTGAAGAGGCAAGTGTTTGCTAAGGTGGCTGGCATCATGTTTGCACCAGGCTAGGAAGATGGAGAAGGGATGGCAGGAGCGGTCTGCCACTCTGGTCAGAAAAGCAAATGCAGATTTCCACTGGTGTCTCATTGGCCAGAACTGTGTCACTTGGGAGAACAGTTCAAGAGTGCCCCAGTGGTGACACTGGTGACAGATGCTTTTCTCTTGTATCATCAGCCTCGGGGGATCACTGTCCAGGTACTGTTCACATTTCCCCATCATTCCTGTAACTCTGTCTCCTTTTTTCACTCTTAACTCATCACAGAAAAACAAGCACAAGGAGAATGGCCTTGAATTTGCCCAAATTTGCATTAAAAACTCAAGTCTTTTACAGACTAAGACTTCACTATGCTTAACAAATGATCAGAAAGACCTCAGTGGGTTGTGACATCAAGCTTGGGAATCGCGGCCATATATAGCAGGTTGAAATGGCCAATCCACAGGAGAAACCAATTTAAAATAGGTTAAATGGGTTCTGTCTTAAAGGGGGCCATTCTAAATGGACTTCCCTGTAGATTGTCCAAAAATCAGCCCCAAATCTGTCCATACCATAGTACATACGTCCCTCCTCTCTCTCTTCTCCCCGGTGAAACTCAGGATGTCTGTATATAAAAACTCATTAGATCATGTTGAAGATGGAAGCTATTCCTTTGATTTATGTTCAAGGGAATGCAGTTCTTTTTCTTTATGAGTTTAGATTTATGAACTATCTCTCCTCCCTCCCCCAACACATGCACATTATTTTAATGTTCTTTTGATATATATCTCTGTGTGTTCTTCATTTCTCTTATTTTCATTTAATTACTCCATGGATTATTTTTAGCATGCAGACTAAAATTTTGGAAGGGAATAAAAGCACACCTGGCACACAAGGTCTGTGGTATCCGCTTGCTGCCATTTCTCTGTACGTATCTACGAATCTTTGGAAATGGGTTGAGACGGAGGTCAGGCTCACCCCTGCTTCGTTAAACTTGAGTGGTGGTTCTCGACCACCATAGGAGGTGTAGTGCATGTCACTGGTTACTAATAATAGAGTTTACAAATGATTTACTCTTTTCCCGTTTAATAGGCTAGAGCAAAGTCAAGATTTTCCCTGCCATTCTCGGTCATGGCCACTCCAGCCTGCTTTCTGGAGAGAGAGGGCAGGGGTGGCTCTCTGGCTGTGAGCAGAATGCTGAGCACAAGCAAAAACATGCTTTACCAGCTCCAAAAGGAGTGTGAGAGCTATTGTGGGTACAACCAGAGTGGTTGGGGGTGATTACAAAGTATCCATCTATTCAACTACTATGTATTGAGCTGTTTATTAGGAAATACAGCAGGGGAAGTAGAAACATGATCCCTGCTCTCAAGGATCTTACAACCTGGTGGGGAAATTGATAAGAAATGAGACAAATAGAGAAAATTAGTAGCCTTCAATAAAGAACTGCGTTTAACCAATCTTTGCAGAAATAACCGTGTGTAATAAGCCACTCCAACAGCCTAAGGGCTTACAACAGCAGGTGTTTATTCCTGAGTCATGGTTCGCTGGACTCAGCCGGGCTTGGGCTCAGGCTGCAGGTCACGTTCAGCTCTGCACCATAAGCCTCTTACCCTCCTTGGTCTGGTGGCACCTTGGATAGGTTTTCCTCATGGCCAATAATGGGAGATCAGGAGGGTAGCCCCGGTCATCTGAACACATTTAAAGCTTCAGCTCGGATCACATTTGTGAAAGTCCATTTGCCAATACAAGTCACTCGGACAATCCCAGTATCAGCAGGGAGAGGAGAGCAAATGCTTACCAAATAATACTCAAGTCTATCACAAGCATTGATTAAGAAGGAAGTAACAGGGGCACCTGGGTGGCTTAGTGGGTTAAAGCCTCTGTCTTCGGCTCAGGTCATGATCTCAAGGTCCTGGGATCAAGCCCCGCATCAGGCTCTCTGCTCAGTGGGAAGCCTGCTTCCCCCTCTCTCTCTGCCTGCGTCTCTGCCTACTTGTGATCTCTCTCTCTGTCAAATAAATAAATAAAATCTTAAAAAAAAATAAAAAAATAAAAAGAAGGAAGTAACAGTGCCGAAGATGGGGAGGCTGTTTTATGTAACATGGTTTCCAAAGGCCTCCCTGGAGGGAACTGAGGGACATTGGAGCTTAGAAGAAATTCATCCTGTGAAGAGGGGAGAATGGTGACTTGGCAGAGAAACCCACAATTGCAAAGTTCCTGAGGCAGCAAAGTACTTGGTGTTCTGATGTAACAGCACAACCAGTAGGCTTGGAGTATGGTGGGCAAGGAGGGAGAGTGGGATGCTGGAGAAGCAGAAAAGTTGTATGGGACAGGATCCTACAGGGATTAAGGATTTGGGTTTTATTCCAAGTTCAAAGGGCAGCCACTGAAGAATTTTAGGCCGTGGAGTGATACCATCTGATTGATATTTTCAAAAGATCCCTATAGCAACACCGAGGAACATGAATTAGAGATGATGGCTTTGACCAAGATGGTGGCTCCATCAATGGAGAAGAGCAGCTAAGTTGGCCATATGTGCAGGAAGTTTCATTGCCAGATATTGCAACACCTTTTCTAGAGAAACCAAGAAGGATTTCTCTTCCACAAATTTGTTTAGCATTTCATAAAATCTGAGTGCACCCCTGGAGTGTGCCCCACCTATGAGCACCATCTGTCGCAAGAATCAGGGGGAGAGGCAGGTGGAGAGTCCTTGTGCATCCTGGATGTGAAGGTATATACCCCACTGGAGACTTGCCTTACATTCTGCAAGCTTATGGCTTTCAGAGTCTTGGGAAAGAAACCGCCTTTACACCAATGTCAGACTCAGCCTTGGGGAGGGTTGATAAAACCCACATGTTGGAACAATGAAGACTTCATCAAAAGAATCTATGGAAACATCTTGGACGAAAAGCTCAGCCTTACAGCTCAGTGAGCCCAGGACATTATACGCCCAGACCATAGGTCATCCCCACAGCTGGGCTGTGTTCCATCCAGGAGGTCAACAAAGGCCAAGTGCACACTCCTCATAATCCCCGTGTCCCTGTTGCATTTGCTGCACCCGCTGAATGAGAAGTGATGAAAGTGGAACCTCCAGGCCAGAATCAGAGCGGGAGGGTTTGATCCTGAGTGTTCTCGGGCCCATGGCTCACTCTTCTTCAGACCCACCGACCCCCTGCTCTTGATTCGAGACCCGTCGGCTTGGGACAGACATCTGTAGGCGTTCCTCATGGGGTTGATGTTGGCCGCGCTCTAAGGCAGGCCACGGGGGTAGTAGAGACACATGTCTCCGGAGTGTACCTGAGCCTGAGCCTGAGCCTGCGGGGATCTAACCACTCCCGTGATTCTTATGAGGCCGTGAGCGCCCGCTTCGCTCCTGGACAAGGTGCTCTTCCCGTCGGAAACCTGGTTTGATGTTTCACAGGCCTGTCAGCAGATTAAGGAAGACATATGGCAGCTGCAGGACGCATGCATTAAACACAGAAAACACAGAAACCTCTTCAGATCGCGACTATAGGGGCCTTCCCTCTGGAGAAGACACTTGGCAGGCATTCACAGGAGCTGAGTCCCAGACACAGAGAATTCACCCAGTGTGAGGCAGTCCTGGCTTTCCCAGGCTGGCCCCTGATCTGCTGGGTCTCAGCCCAGATGTCACCTCTGCCAGGAGGCCTTCCTTGATCACTCTACCCAAGCCAGGACCCTATGTCTCTTTTTTCCTATTACACCACCTTGTTTTTCCCTTTGTGGCACTTACAATAATCTTACTTGTTCACTCGTTTATTACCTGACTCTCCCAGTTAGACCATATGCTTCTTGAGGACCGAGCCCTCCACCTTCACTGTCCTGCTACCTAGCACAGGATCTGGCACTTGGACATTTGGTGGATGGATGAAAAAAAGTGGGACATGCACAGGGGAAAACAAGGACTGTTTGTTGATAATATCTTTGCCTATTTCAGAACTGACAGGCTTCCCTGAAGCCGTTCCAACTCAATGCTATGGTTGGAATGAATGACAAATTTGGGAGCTGAAGTCCCTTGAGTCACAGCAAAGTGTTGGACAGTGTAGACAGGCCTATGATGAACTTGTCTCTTATTCTCAGATCAGTGCATTTGATAATGTAGAAGCAGGTATGGCATCTCCCATCTTGTACCGGGAAGGACTGGAGAAAGTGAGCCAAGATCAATAGCAAGTAGGAATCTCAAATGGAGTTTGGTGAGCATTTTCTCAGAATCCCGAAGAAGAGTCATCATATGTGGCAATGACACTAACGCAGGCATATCCACCCAGAGGCTGAGTGGATGAAACTGTTAATACTGAGGGAACCGTTTGAATAGAGGCTGGGCTTCTGGGTCTAGCAAGAATGTCTTAGTTGATTATTCCTGCTGGACTCCATGAAATTATGTGCCAAATGGTGTGTACAAGTGTCCATATCCAATTACCTGAGAATGGGGATCATAGTTTTTTCATAAGAGTCTGTGATCTCCAAAGAGGGTTAAAGATTGCTACTTGTATTTCCCTTATGGGGAAGATCATATAGATCATAAATCTATGGAAACTAAAAGCAGGAACATATCTTACTTCTTGGTCCCCTCACCTCTCCCTTTGTCTTGCCAATCATGGCAAGCAGCATGGAAGGAGGGTAGTTTGATGGGGTTTAGTATCAGCTATGAACTAGTTGGGGTTATGTGAGTGCTATGTCTTTACCTGAGTACCGTGTCCCTCCATCTTGGTTTAGCTCTTGGAGGTACATTTCATTAAGTTATATAGACTTATGATTCTTAGGACCGTATCCCTGGTTGATGTTTTCAGTGATTAAATAAAGAAGCCCAAAGAAAGTAGATGTCAATGTGGCCCAGGACTACCCACATCAGAATCATCTGGGGAACTTGCTAGAAATGCAGATCCCCAGGCTCAAGCCCTGACTGACTAAATCAGTCTGAGTCGGGGCAAGAATCTACATTTTTAAAGAGGCTTCCTGTGTCATTCTGATGCATAACAAAATTTGAACCTTGACCCTAGTAGGAGCTCTCAGATGTTCTCCGAGTTGACCCCAGAGTGAACAAAGACTGCCTTTGCTTGTATTCCTCTCCTTTAAGCTTACCTCATCTCCCATTGCATCCAAGAAGCCTTTTTCAGACTTCTCCAGTCTTCATTGATTTTTTTCCCCATGAATCTGGTACCCAGAAGTCTTGCCTTATTCTCCTTTCCATTTATGTCTCCTTGGTCTCCTTAATTCAGTTAGAAGCAATGAACTCCTCAAAGGCTACTTTGCACTCAATCCAATGCCTCATTTATCTCCAGGGGGAAAGAGAATGTCCAGTAAACAACATTTATTCTGGGGCACACCTGCCTCTCAAAATGTTAGCAAGCCTGTTTTAAACTTGACCACGTAGAAACCAAGTAGTCTCAGCTTACCAACCTCAAGTGTTGATGGTGGGCATGTCTTTCCATCTGGAAATCACAGTCTCCTCCTGTTATTTCTTTTGGTTTTCCAAGGCTGCCCTTCCTGTTGGTATTTCCTTTGGAAGGAGTAGGAAACAGGCCCTAAAGAATCTGGATTACATTCAAAGATGCAATGAGCCGGTACAAAAAACTCATGGGTGCAACAAAATGGTGTAAAAAAAACACGTGGGTCACAGTAGTTTGCAAAATGCTCAAAGAATTTCATCTACCGATGTTTGACTTTCATCCAGTTGCCCAACAGGACACTTTCTTTGAGGTTCAGGACTTCAAGGGAAGGGTGTTAATCTTCGTGTTTCCCTGAGGATGTGGTCAGGACCTTGAGAATAGGATCGATTGGAGCTCAGGCCAAAATGTGCACGAGAGGGCTGCACATCTGTGTGCTTTTCACCCCTGATTTCCATCCCACTAGGCCTGGATATCTTTGATAAGCTTCAGTGAGCATCTGGAATTTTGGAAGGTTGCGAAAATCACATTCCACTCTGAGAAAGCTTGGTTCATTCCCCAGCCTCATGTCAAACATTGCTATTTTTTTTTCTTTTGGGAGTCATCCCTAAGAAACCAGACAAGGAGCTCATTTCAGGGCATTTGCAATGATCCAGTAGGCTTCTGAAACCAGTGGACTTCAAGTATATTCCCGGGGATATATCTGAGTTTCATAAAACCAGTCAAAATCTGTTTTCGAGTGCACGTGGCATTACGACACCACAGTCTTAATGCATGACGTTATGTGCTCTTGCATTGTCCCTTTCTTCTCAAACCGTTGGCCCAGTAGCTGCTCCTGGAACCCATAACAGAGATGTCATGAAGTTGATGAAGCCCAAGGACTGTATTGTCTTTCATCAGAACATACTTTTTGGAAGCCTCAAGAAGCACGATGGCTTAGCAGCCCAAGCTCATTCTTTTTAAATAAGAAGAGAGATCCATGAGCCCTTGCAAAAAAAAAGGATTCACATTTTGAGTTAATCATACATGCAACTTGGCTCTACTTTTTTTTTTCTTTAGAGTCACATGCCCCTGCATTTTAGAAAGGATCTAAGTCCACTGCATTATCATCGGCCTGTGCCAGCTAAGGTTTTATAAGTCGGACTGAATTGAGTGCCTCCTCGCTAGAAAACAGCCAGCTCAGGAAAAGGCCACAACATTCTCTACCATAATGTACAAGCCAGTAAAATCCAGGGTGGGAACAGAATCTGCCGCCGTGGTTTGGGAAAGTAAATACCAGCCACGATAGTAACATTATAGGAGCAATTTATTTCTCGGCTTTTAGGGGTATTTTCGAGGGTCTAACAGCTCCCTAAAATTGACCGCAGAATCCTGAATGTCTATGCAGACTTGAGTTTTAGTGGCGGAAGAGTCTAACTCTCATCAGATTTTCAAAGGGGTCTCTGATCCCGGAAAAGGTTGAAGATCCGCAAGCGTAATGCTGCACTCAAGATCACAGATGTGCCTGATGCTAAACCTGACAGCAGGCTGCATCGTATATCAAAATGATATTAATTCTGAAGACAGTGGAGCCAAAGATCTGAAATCAAGATTACCCCAGATCATGTGGAGCATATGGCTGTCCGATGGACAATGATCTAAGGGACAGAAATGGACTCTTCTATTTTTTTTTTTTTTATTCATAAACCTTTCACTGCACATTTGGGTGACAAGGTCTCTGCTAGGAACGAGAATTCCAAAGATGAATCGGCCTCAGCTCTGACTTTAGAGGGCTTACAGTCTATAGTGAGAGGCAAAGCATTCCCTTTTGCGTCTAAAATTATGGCTCACGTATCTTTGCTCTGCTGGAAGAAAAATCCCGCAGAAACACCATGGGTTCAAGAGTTCCAGTGTTAATGGGATGGAGTGGAGAAGTTCTTGCTGCTTTTGGAAGCCCTGTGAGAGTTCGGAAAACATGAGACCTCTCCCTCCGTCTGGAAAACACACTCGTCTTGCCTGTCTGTTCATTGCACCTTCTCCCCATTGGGGGAGGAAACATAACAATTTTTGTTTCGAAAGATTAAATTGCTTGGCTCGCTGTTGTGGCCCTGGGTGGGACAAAACTAGACATCGTGAATGGAATGTGTAGCTGCCTTTTTTTTTTTTTTTTTTTTGGTGGATCGTTTTGAAAAGTATTTAGCTGGAGAACATTAGCACAGCTTGGGCAAAAGTGCTTTGTGGGAAAATTAAATACCCATATTTCTCCATCTCTATGACTGCTCCCTGAGTGCAGCCTCTTAAAGGGGGGCTCCGGCAAAAGCCTGTGTGTGGAGGGCTGGCTCAGAAAGCCTGTGGACCACACCCGACCTCAGACCCAACTGGTCCTTGTTTTGTGGTTCTCACTGCTCACGGCCAATTTGTGAGGCTCCCAGCCTGTCCGAAAGGCCCCCTAGATAGGATTGAGAGGCATGATTCAGTAGGAAGGAAGTGAACCTGGGGTGGAATGGACTTTGGTCTCTCCTTTACACCTTCCTGATTCTATCCTGTTTGGATCCAAAACTCTGCTCTTGAAAACTGCCCAGCCCACCCTCGCTGGGAAAGTCAGCTGTCCTAGGCGGCTTCTGGAAAAGGAATGCTTTGTTCCGTGCCACCATGAAGACCAGGTGAGCTGCTGGAATTCACTCTCTCAGATAGGGCCTAGATGTTGCCAAATTTATCTCCAAACCAGCAGCATCTAAAAGGTACTAGGCTCTACCTATAAGGGCACTTCCACAACCAAAGTTCATTCTTTGAAGGACAGGTAAAAATTTGCTTTTTGGCCATTTGGCCCCATTGGAGGCTTAGAGGTGAAGTTAGCAAAATGTGACCCCCATGTCCCCAGTTCTGTGTATTTCTCTCAATTTTGTGAACAAAGGGGCCAGTACTGCCACTCATTCCAGTTAATTTGTTTCTCCAGGATCTGCTTGTCTCATTTACATAGAGTGGAACCTTAAAGCACGGAGCAGAAAGCAGAGAACACAGGGGGATTTAATAAAGAGATGTTGACCCCGAGCGGTCCCAAGTTCATATGTTACTGCCTTCCCCACAAGGTCCTCTCTGGTCCTCCCACTGAAATAAATCGCTTCTCTCCCACACCTGCCACTCTCTGTGCCTGTCGGACAAAACACTCCAAACTGCCTTGACCATGACTTAGTCACTCACGCAGGACCCCATTTCTATATTCTCCCACTGCCGTGCTAGATACTCAATAACTAGCACAAACATTTTGGTTAATTAGAAAGTCTACTCAGTCCTGACATTTTGGGCTGCTTCTTCCTTCTGTGATAATCGCACAGCTATGGCTGACACTTCTGTGGTCCAGACACTCCATCTATGTTATGCCATATATATACCACTTGCCTATTATCATTATCCTCCTTCACCGGTGAGAAAGCTGAGATTCAAAGAGATTATGGAGCTTCCCCCCCCAAGACCATTAGCTACGCTAGTGTCAGAACTTGAACTCGAGTCTGTTTCCCTTAAAAGACTGTGCTGTGGCTTCACGATGGGACACTGCCCATCCTCAGATGCCCACGACAGAGCCTCTAACTGGGCAGTGGTTTCTACCCTTGAGATGGAAACCAAACCCTATGTACAAAGAAGCAGTAATGTATAGTGGTTAGCCACCAAGGCATGCTAAAGTAGTGGGTGAAAGTTTTATGGGAAAGAGGATATGTACAAAGTCCCAGAGTACCTCCCCCCAAATTATTTATGACATGGGAGAAATAGTAACTTTTACATTGGAGAAAGCTGGCAGATAGGACCTTAACCAAGCCAATAAAAGCCAACATCATTGATACGGGGACAAGAGGATATCTTATGTCTCCTGTCCAGTGAAGGACACAACATCACTCTGGTCTTCTGCCAAAGATGCATAATTTGAATCTAATCATGAGAAAATATTAGGAATGTGCCACAAAATTTTGAAGTTTCAAGGTCAGGAAGCAAAGAAGGGCTAAGGAGCTATTCCAGATTAAAGGACATTAAGGGTTCCAGACTAGAAGCAGCTAAACCCAATGATAATCTTGGGCTGTACCTGAACCAAGGCAAAAATAGCTGTATCGAGCATCTGAGAGACAATTGATGGGATTTGAATATGGACTATAATTAGAAAACACTATTGATGTTAAGTTGTATCCATGTTAAATTTTCTGATTTTGATAACAGCACTGTGATTATATGGGAGAATATTCTTAGGAAACGCACACCATAGTATTTAAGGTTGTATGGATGCAATATCTCCAATCAACTTAGTAGTCGGGAAAACATAATAAATATGTAAAATGTATGGAAAGAATAATAAAGCAAGTGAGACAAAATATAAATAATATGTGGATCTGGGTAAAAGGCATACAGAGGTTTCATGTACAGTTCTTTTCTGTAATTTTCAAAATACATCAAAATTAAAAGATGCAAAAATTTTTAGAGTAGTTGTTGAAAATAAAGGTTCTGGAGTTGGACCAAATGGTCTTAAATCCCGGATCTGCCAAGTACTGGCTGTGTGACCTTGAGCAAGATACCCAACTTTTCTGTGTCTCAGTTTCCTTGACAAAAAATGGAGCTAATGGAGTGCTTACTCTTAAGATTTTCTGATGATTAAATGAACTAATACGTGCAGAGTTGAACCTGGGGCCCTCATCAGCACTCGCTTAGTGTTAGCTAAGATCAGCAGTAAGTGTGAAGGTCAACTGTACCAATTTCTTTGGTATTGTCCTGATATGTATGGATTCCTGTTTTATCAGATGCTCTCCAGGGGAGAGTTCTAAAGATGAGCAAATTGTTAGGAGACTTGGAGGCCATTTCATCAAACACATGCTGTCCTTGAAGGGCTCGAATGCAAGGCAGTTAACAAGAATTAATGAGAAATTGGCAGCCTGATTTTTTTGGCCCAGTCAAAACGTGCGGATTCTCGCTGCTAATTAAGTCTCTACATTTTTCCCAGGACAAGGCCACCTGTAGGCGCGCCCGATTTATGTATTTATTTTTCCACATGGCAGCTACGCAAAAGAAAAACAACTAGCATTGTGAAAAAAGAAATGGGGTTTCCCCAAAATGCAAGCCCTTAAGAAACGATGGCTAGATTTTTGCAATACACCGTCGGAGAAGTACTCTTGAACTAATAAAGATTGATTGCTCCCTACCGGGTACAAGGCACTGTGCCGGACACTGTTGGGAGCTTGAGGGTGAATAAGATACGGGATAGTTCTCAGGTTACACTGCATGGAACCTCAGTTCTGGACCAGAATGACCAGAATGAGAGAGTTGTGGGACAAAGTAAAAGTGGTGACCAAGGCCGGATTTCGAGTCCCTTGGGAGCCATGCGAAGGCATTTGGGCTTGATGCTAAGTATTACAGGAATCCACCGAAGGGTGTTAAGCATAAGAGTGGATTAATTGACTTATATTAAAAAAAAAAAAGGGGTGCCTGGGTGGCTCAGTGGGTTAAAGCCTCTGCCTTCGGCTCAGGTCATGATCTCAGAGTCCTGGGATCAAGTCCCGCATCGGGCTCTCTGCTCAGCGGGGAGCCTGTTTCCCTCTCTCTCTGCCTGCCTCTCTGCCTTCTTGTGATCTCTCTCCTCTCTGTCAGATAAATAAATAAAATCTTTAAAAAAAAAAAAAAAAAAGAAGTCTGGCTATTGTGCCGGCCAAGTCCAAAGCAAGGAGATTAGAGAGGAAGCCGCTGTTATCCATCAGGCGAGATGATAGTACTGGGCGAGGATGAGAACCGTGGAGAGAAACCAGTTCCCAGTTAAGAGTTGTTTTGGAGGTAGAGCCACCAAAACCTGCCAGTAGGATGAGTTGGGTTGCAGTGAGGGGTGGTGAGGGAAAGGCAGGAGCCAAGGAAGATCCTAGTTTCAGAAGAAGGGTAGGATTTGAACATGCGGTGGTGACAAGGAGGATATTATAGGCAGGAAGGCGTGAGCGGAAACTTGAGGTGAGAAAATGGAGCCCATGTCCAGGAAGGTAGGAGTAACTGGAATCATTCTGGAGAATGAGGTGCCAAAAGGAAAAGCACGGTGGATGCGGTGGGAGCTGGAGTGGAAAATGCCAGGCCAAAGGAAATGGATTTCTTTCTGCAGGCCATATGGAACCACCACAGGATTTTGAATAGACTGGAAAAGTCCCAGCAGGCCTCCACTGCTTAGAGCAAGTCCACCACCTTCCTAATGACCCATTCTTGTACTCAGTGACTTAAAGAGTAGTTTGCATCTAGCATAAATCTCTCTATTGGTTCCATGCAAAACACACACACCCACGCATTGCCTACCTCACTGATTTTTAAAACGGTTTCAATTCCCTTTTAAGGCTGCTGGTGGGCCGTCGTATTTACCAGACTATTGGCAATTTCACACATTCAAATTACAACCTCCAACTTCTGCAAATAAAAGATCTTTATGTTCCCCAGTTGTGAAGTTTACTCGCAATTTCTATGCAGAGCGTTCCGTCTGTGCTTGCATTCAGAGGCTCTGTGAGCACATCTGCTCACTGCCACATTTGAGAATTCCCAAGAAAAAGAGGGTTTTGTTGTAAAAGGCCTGGCAGCCCAAGCTCTTTCCAAAGGATGCCTCGTGGACGCTGTGCTGGAGGGAAGTTGTCACAACAGAGGCACCAAGCCCGACAGTGTGGCCAACTCTTTGGAGACATCGAACACCAAAGGAAGCCCACAGTAATGAGCTTGATAAGAGATCCATCAGGCTTCTTGTCCTACTGATGAGATGACCTCTTTGGGGCTTCTAGAGATCATTCTGTCACTCAGCAAATATTTGAATTAGTAAGGGAAAGGCCTTTGTAACCGTCGTGGCTGTCGAATGCTGTTCTCATCCCATATTGAACTGCAGAGCCAACACCCTGTGCTGCCCCACAAGGGGAAGACAAGAGGAGTGTCGTGAGAGGTTCAGAGCAGGCAAGGACATCAGTCACCTAGACCTGGGTTTGAGTCCAGGCTCTAGCACCTCTTTGCTTTGAAACATTGAACTTCACCTCTCTACATCTTTAGTTTCCTTAGCTAGCCAATGACATGATAAGCATTACTTGGAGGAGTTGTTCGTAATATTCAATGAGACAATTTGTATGCTGCTTGTATCGCATAATAAGTTCCTGATAAGGCTTTAACGGTCCCTTTCTCATATAACCATCTTAAAGGCAGTTTTCTACATGAAGCCATCGGATGGACAGTGGAGCTCCTGGAGCTGTAGAAATTTAGAGAAGAAACATCAGTGTAATAGAATAATCAGGAAGGCATCACGGAGACTGTAAATTATAGCTGAGCAAGGGCCACAAGAAGGATGTCAGCAGGGTTTTATCCTTCTCTCCTATAGCGTTTCATACAGTGTATTCTATTGAGATATGACTGATTCTAAAGAGCAGGGGTCATGCCTGATTCTTTCTTGTACTGGTTCCTGTGCTTAGCACCGTGCAACATGCCCAGAAATGGACTAATAAATAGTGGATGGGTGGGTGGATAGGTGAATGGATGGATAGATGGATGGATGGATGGGTAGATGGATATAGATGGATGGATGGATGGATGGATTAAAGCGAGAAATTTTAAGGGAATAACATTTAGAGAAGAAGAAAAGCAGTGCAAATGTATGGAGGTGGGGATCAGATGGATTATGACATGGTTTAGGCTCCTAATTAGCTCATGATGCTTGAGGCAGAGGATATATGCTAGAGAACTGCAGGAAAGTAAGTCCCCAGATATTAGAACCAAGTTCAGGGCCCCTTGTAGACTGAGGAGAGAATGCTCACTTGATATCAAAGTCAATTGGGGCATCTTTAGCTGGAGGATTTCAGATGGAGAAAGATGTTAATACAGTTAGTCTGACAGCAAAGTGAACAAAGACCTAGAATAAAAATAAGAGGGGGAAAGCCAGTCAGAGCCTACCACTGGGTATAAAAAATAGAAATAACTCTGGGATTAATGGATCCAGGTTCAAATCCTGGCTCAGACAAGTTGCCTAACATCTCAGAGTCTGTTTTCTCAAAATGTCTTACTTGTAGTCCTCTTCTTTTGTCCTTGCAGCAAAATTACTTTCAGAATATCTTTTAAATAACCATAATCTCACTTAGTGCTCAGTACTTAATCTGTGGCAGAGCCTGCAAAAGGCTTTGCAGGCATCACCCGCTTTCCCTAAATTAACAGTTGAAACAATTCTAGGAAATGTGTAGTTATTACCCCATTTAGTAGAGGGAGAAACAGATATATGGCACTTCAGTGAGTTGTGTAATCTCTTCCAGCTGATGGGAGAGGTGGGATTCACACCCAAGTCAGCCTGATGCCTCAGCTTGCCATCATTATTTTTTTAATAAGCTTGTATTGAAGTAGAATGTGTATAGTGGAAACCCTTTTCAAATGACTCCCAGTGATTCCTCCCTCCTGGTATTCATCCCTTTGTATAATCCTCCCCCCTTGAGTTTGGGCTGGTCCTAGTGACTTGCCTGTAATGAATAGAATATGACACAAGGGGGCCCCTGGGTGGCTCCACTAGTTAAGTGTCCGACTCTTGATTTCGGCTCAGGTCATGATCTCCGGCCCGTGGGATCGAGCCCTGCATCTGGCTCCACGCTCATCGGGGAGTCTGCTTGAATTCTCTCTCCTGCTCCCTCTGCCCCTCCACCACTGCGCGTGCTTGCTCTATGAAAAAAGACAATATGACACGTGATGCGATGTCACTTCGTGATTAGGTTACAAATGCCTGTGACTTCCACCTTGGTAGCACTCTTCTCCCTCTTGGCTTGCATGCTTTGGTGAAGGAAGCTGGCGTGTCGGAGAGGCCCATGTGGTCAGGAACTGAGGGTGGCCTCTGGCCGACAGCCGGCGTGCAGCTAAGGCCCCAAGTCCAGCAGCCCACAAGGAACTGAATCCCACCCACGACCACGGAAGTGAGTTGGAAGCAGAGCCACCCCAGGCGAGCCTTGAGGTGAGACCACAGCCCCAGCTGACGTGTTGCTTCAGAGACCCTGAAGCAGAGACCTCAGTTACGCCGTGCCCTCTTCCTGAACTACAGAACCTGTGAAATGATAAATATTTTGAGCCTCTGGGTTTTGAGGTGGTTTGTTGGTTGGCAATAGACAACTAATATACCACACAAAAAGAAAAGTCTGTAAGTCACGATGGTACAACTTGATGAATTTTCACTAAGGAAGCACATTTGGTGACCATCGCTAATGGATGTAATCAAGAGATAGGCCATCCCCAGGACCCCAGAAGCCACATTGCTACACCTCATACTGCCCACGTCCTGCCGCCCCAAGGAAAATGTCTCTCTGATGTCTAATACCGTAGATTAGTTTTGTCTGATTTTGAACTTTATGTAAAGGGAATTGGCGCATAAATATTCTTTTGTGTCTGACCTCTCTCTTGGAGCCTCCCTTCTTCTTCTTCTTCTTTTTTTTTTAAGATTTATTTATTTATTAGAGAGAGTGGGAAAGGAACAGAGGGAAAGAATCTCAAGCAGACTCCCCACTGAATGCAGAGCCCGACAGAGGGCTCAATCTCAAAAACCTGAGATCATGACCTGAGCTGAAACCAAGAGTTGGATGCTCAAAAAACTGAGCCACCTAGGCACCCCTTGGAGCCTGCTTACTTAAACACTCCCTAAACTTCCTCATCGATCGAACCAGTGAACGTCATTATTCATCTTGCTATGATTTTCATCCATCCCATATAACTAATTCTGTGTATTTTATCCATCCCATATAACTAATTCTGTGTATGTATTCTGCATAACAAATTACCCCAAAACATAGCTTAAAAAAAAAAAAAAAAAGGTCAGCTTCTCCTGTTTGTGGTGCTTATACTTTTTACAAACCGTTTAAAGAAATTGAACTACCTGAAGGGGTTCTTCTCTTCTTGTCCCTTGCTCCCCTAAATTCACTAGGAGACACCTTGGGCAAGTCACTTCACTTTTCTGGGCCAGGGTTCCCACTTGTGTAAAATTAGGTAGTTTGGCCTGATTCTAAGTTCCATCTGTGGAATCCTAAACTTGTTGGAGGAACTTCTAGCCTACATTGTGACATACTCCATGATGTCACCCCTTTGCTCAGGCATGTTGACAAATTTAAGTAATTTTCAAAATCTAGTTTAATTTTAATCCATCCCAAAGACACATAAAACCTACCACTTGGGATTGAGAGATATTATGAAATAAATAATACATAAGATGTGAATTGCAAAAGGGTTGGGAATCATAGGACTGGAAAAAAAAATGGTGGTTTGGCTTTTTCAAGTGGAAAATGAGGCCAATAAAGACAAATTACAATGATAATTGCCTACTTCTAATCAGTGGCAAATTATGGGTAAGTGGGTAACTGGGCAGTTAATCCTAGAAAAAGCCGTTTGCTCTGTGATATTTGATACAGATTTGAAAATTTAGCCTTGAATAAAAACAATTTAACTCCCATTTGGTGATTACTTTCCACATCTGTACATGTAAATACTTTCGGTTTGGTTATTCTGAGTTTGTACAGCCCTGTGTACGTATCAGGAAGACATTGTATCCCTCGGAGAAAAGAGAAGTGAGTTCTCAGGAGCCTATTTTGTCCTAAACCTGTGACACCCACTGTGGTCACCTTACAGCTAGACTTGTCTAATATTTCTAGGATCGCTTTCTACTTAAAGCTGATCACATTTAGAACCATACAATTTCCACACGTTATTGACCAAATCACTTTTTTATTGAAGCAAATGGAAAGAAGCGTCCTCCAAAGTCATTGCTCTGATGTGTACCATCTGGCCTTGCTCATCTTCATGGACTTCGTTGCAAATTATCCCGGCCTCCGCACCCCATGGCCTGGTCCCAGGGGGTTCCTATCAGTTCTTAGGTTTAGACAAGACGCTCGTACTTCCAAGCCTTTGTTGGTAGAGGCCTGGCCCCTTCCGAAAGCTCCTTTCAGGAGGCTCCCCTGCCCACTCCAGCCAGTGGCTTCTCCCCAGCTCCTCTCTCTTACAGGTTTCCATCATCCTTCCATTCAGTTTGTTTAAGAGTAAATTTGTTATGAAGGTGTAATTCACATATCATAAAATCCACTTTTTTAAAGTATACAAATCAGTGCTTCTAGTATATGCACAAGGTTGTACAATTGCACCATTTCCTAATTCTGGAACGTTTTCATCACCCCAGAAAGAAACCACGGGCAGCCATTCCCCATTCTCCCTTTTTTCACAAGCCCCTAGAGACAACAAATCTACTTTCTGTAGCTACAGATTTGCCAATTCTGGGCACTTCAGACAAGCGGAATCCTGCAATACGGAGCCTTTGATACCTGGCTTCGTTCACTCGGCACAGCGTTTTCCGCGCCCATCCACATTGTATCACATATGCGAACTTCATTCCTTTTTACAGCAAAATCAATTCCATTGTCTGGATATACCGCATTCTGTTGATCCATCCATCAGTTGATGGACAGTGGGCTTGTTTCCACTTTTTTGCTGTTACCGGTAATGCTGCTATGAACATTCATGTGCAGGTGTTTGTGTGACATTCATTTCCTTCAATGTATTTATTTATCTAGATTTGTTTATTTCTTATTTGAGAGAGAGTACATATGAGTGGGGGGGAGCTGGGGGGGGAGAGAGAGAGAGAGAGAGAATCTCCAGTAGACTCCCCACTGAGCATGGAGCCTGACACAGGGCTCGATCTCAGGACCCTGAGATCATGATCTGAGCTGAAATCAAGTCAGACATTTAACTGACTGAGCCACCCAGGTGCCCCTCATTTCCTTCTCCATCCATCTTCACAACCACCATGAAATGTCCATGAGGGCAAATTCCTTGTCTGTCTCATTCACTGTGATTTCCCTAAAGCCCTAGCACAGTGTCCAGCAGCTAGACCTTTGTTAAATAAATACGTAAATAACAAAACAGTGAAATAGATAGTATTATAGTATTCTATTTTAAAAATTAATTGTATTGTTACCACGAATTTCATACAGTACATGCAACCCTTGGGCCCAGTAAAACATAGATACCTGAAGTGTACAATTTGATACATTCTGACAAATGTATAATATAACCACCACCACTAGCACATCAAGATAGGAGACACCTCAGCCAAGATGTCAGACAATTACAGAACCTGAAAATGTACCTTCATGCTCTTCCCAGCCCATATCCAGCCCCCAGTCCCAGCCCCAGCCAAACTCTGAGCTACTTTCTAACATTACAGACTAGATATGCCTTTGCCAGAATTTCATATAAATGGAATCCTACAGTATGTACTATTTTGTGTTTCAAGCCTTTTGCTTAGCATGTTTTTAAGATTCATCCCTATTGTTGCATGGATCAGTCGCATGTTCCTTTTTATTGCTGAGTAGTGTTCCATCGTAAGCATATGCCACAATTTGGTTATCCACTCATTGGGTAAGGGATATTGGAATTATTTCCAGTTTTGGGCTTTTATGAATAAGGCTACTATGGACATGCATGCACAAGTTTTCATGTGGACGTATGTTTTCATTTGTCTTGGATATATACCCGGAAGTAGAATTGCTGGGTCTAATGGAAAATGGAACTTAACTTTATAGAAGCTGCCCAACTCTGGGCAAAGTAATTATGCTGTTTTACACCAGCAATGTATGAACTTTCCAGGAGCTCCACTTCATCACCATACTTTATATTATCAGTCTTTAAATTTCATTCCTCTGGGTGGATATGTATTAGTATCTCTTTGTGGTTTTCATTTGAGTATCTTTGATGCTTAATAATATTGATCATCTTTTCATGTGTTTTTTTGGACTTTGGTGAAGTGTATGTTCACACTTTCACCTATGTTTTTTTGAGTTACCCTATTATTGAGTTGTAAGTTCTTTATGTATCCTGGATGTAAGTCTTCTCTCAGATAAATATATAGCAAATATTCTCTTGTAGTCTTTGGCTTGCTTTTTCCATGTTCTTAATGGTCTTTCAAAAGGTAAAAACTGGTAAAATCTTTACTATTTCTTTTTTCCTTTCTGGATTATGCTTTTAGTGTCCTAATTGAGAAGTTTTTCTTACACCAAGATCACAGAGATTTTTTTTTCCTGTTTTATTAAATTTTTTTTAGATATTTTGTTTTAGCTTTTACGAGTAGGTCTAGAAGTCATTTTGAGTTGATGTTTGTGTATGATATAAAGTAAGGGTTAAAGCTCATTCATCTATGCCCATCTATACACAACCAGCATCATATGTTTAAAAGACTATCCTTTTCCCATTTAATTCCTTGGCTGCTTGTTGATAATCAATTGACTGTACATATGTGGATCTGTTTTTGAAGTTTCAATTCTTTTCTATTGATCTATATGTCAAAACCATATTGTTTTGATTACTATAGATTTGTCGTGAATCTTCAGGTCTGGTAGTGTAAGTCTTCCCCTTTTGTTCTTTTTAAAACTTGTTTTTTTATATTTTACATCCTTTGCATTTCTATGTAAATGTTTGAAAATCATATTGATTTCTATAGGAAATCCTGATAGGATTTTGATTGGTATTGCTTTTGATTGGTATTGCATTGAATGAGCAGATCAATTTGGAGAGAATTGACCCATTAGAAATAGTGACACTTTCCATCCATGAACATGATAAGTCTCTCAAGGTTTTTTAAAGGTCTTACTTTAAAAAAAAAATTTTTTTAAGGTCTTACTTAAATTGTTCTGGCAATATTTTATAGTTTTCAGTATTCAGATATATAGAGAGATATACTTATTTGTAAGTATTTCATGTTTTTGTGCTATTGTAAATATTACTTCTAAATTTTAATTTCTAATTATTCATCATTAGCATATAGAAATAGAATTAATTTTGTATACTGACCTCGTATTCTATTCTTGTTAGACTCATTTACTATTTATAGATGCTTTTTTAAAAGATTCCTTTGAGTTTCCTATACAGGTGATCATGTCATCTGAAAAAAAGTTTTACTTCTTTTCCAGTTTATGTGCTTTTTATTCCATTTTCTTGACAAACTGCACTGCCCAGGGTCTCATATGTCAAATATGAGTGACAAGAGTGGGCATCCCTTTCTTATTTGTGATCTATGGGAAAAACATTCAGGCTCACACTCTTACATAGGATGTTGGCTGTAGGTTTTTTTGTAGATGTCCTTTATCATTTTAGAGAAATTTTCCTTCTCTTCCTTTTTTGCTGAGAATTTTTATCATGAAAGTATATTGAAAATGTCAAATGCATTTTCAGCATCTGTTGAGGTGACCTTATGGTTTTCTTTATTCTGTTAATAAGGTGAATTACACTGATTAGTTTTCAAATTTAAAACCATCTTGGCTTTCCTGGAATAAATCTCACTTGGTCATGGTATATCACTACTTTTATGTATTACTTATATATATATATTGCTTTTACTTGCAGCAATTATGTTAAGATTTTTTGCATCTGGATTCCTATAGTTTTTATATAACATCTTTGTCTAGTTTTGATGTCAAAGTGACTCCAACCTTATAAAATGAGTTGGGAAATGTACCCTTTATTTTCTGAAAGAGTTTGTATAGAATTGGTTAATTTCTTCCTTAAATGGCTGATAGTATTCATGAGTAAAGCCATCTTGGCATAAAGGTATTTTTTTTTCTGGTCAGGTTTTTAATATGAATTTAATTTCTTTAATAAATACAGGATTGTTTATGTTTTCTACTTTTTGGTATCAGCTTTGCTTATTTGTGTCTTTCAAGGAATTTGTCTATTTCAGTTAAATTTTTAACTTAACTCGTAAAAAGTTGTTCAAATGTTTCTTGTCTTTCTAATATCTGTAGGCTCTCTACTGAAGTGAGATCCAGTGATGTCCCTATTGCATTCCTCATATTGGTTATTTGTGCTTTCTCCTTGTTTCTTGATTAATCTAGTTGAAAGTTTATTAATTTTGTTGACTTCTTTTGTTCTGCTTCATTAATTTTTCTTAATGTTTATCCATTTTCTATTTCAGTGATGTCTGTTCTTATTTTTACTCATTTGAATTTATTTTTTTCTTCTTTATCTAGATTCTTACTGGAACACTCGGATCATTGATTTTGAGCCTTTTTTTCCCCCTCTTTATAGCATTTAAAACTATAAACCCTTAAATTTTATATGTTGTGCTTTAATTTTAATTTAGTTCAAAATGTTTTCTAATTTTCCATATGATTTGTTTTTTTGACCCATGGATTATTTAGAAGTATGTTTCCTAATTTTCAATTACCTGGGACTTTTTCAGCCATTTGTCTGCTCTTGGTTTCTAATTTAATTCTATTGTGCTGAAAGAACATAGTCCGCATGATTTTAAATCTTTTTACGTTTACTGAAAGCCTCTCTTGGGGGCCCAGCATATGATTTATCTTGGTGAATATTATCTGTGTACTTGAAATGGATGTATACACTGCTGTTCTTTGTTGGAGCAGTCTATAAATGTCACTTAGGTCAGATGGGTTTTAAGTGTCATTCACGTTTTCTATATATGTACTGATTTTCTGTCTACATCTCCCATTGATCATTGCTGGAGTTTCCAGCAATATCCGTGGATATGTGGCTTTCCCTCTCAGTTCTGGCAGTTTTCATACATTCTTTTTTTTTTTTTTAAGATTTTATTTATTTATTTATTTATTTGACAGAGGGAGAGATCACAAGTAGGCAGAGAGGCAGGCAGAGAGAGCCTGATGCGGGGCTCGATCCCAGGACCCTGAGATCATGACCTGAGCCGAAGGCAGAGGCTTTAACCCACTGAGCCACCCAGGCGCCCCAGTTTTCATACATTCTAAAGCTCTGTTATTTAGGATTGTTATGGCATTTTGATGAATTGAGCCCTGTATCATTTCATAATATTCCTCTTTATCCCTATTAATAGTCCTTGTGCAGAAGTCTGTCTTTCTGATGCCACTAGAGCTACTGCAGGGATGCCTGGGTGGCTCAGTCAGTTAAGTGTCTGCCTTCAGCTCAGGTCATGATCCCAGAGTCCTGGGATTGAGTCCCACATCAGGCTTCTTGCTCAGCAAGGAGTCTGTTTCTCTCTCTGCAGCTCCCCCTGCTCGTGCACTCTCTCTCTCTCTCTCTCTCTCTCTCTCACACACACACACACACACAAATAAATATTTGTCTTGTCCCTTTTCCAAATTCCCATAATGCATGTTAGAGCACTAGATACTGTCCTATAATTCAGTGAGATTCTGTTTTTTCTTTCTATAATGTTTATTTCTTTGGACAGTTCCTATACCAACATCTTCTAGTTCACTAACATTTTATTCTTCAGTATCTAACTTGTTGCTAATCCCATCCAGTGAATTTTAAATTTCAGATATTGTAACTTTCATTTCTAGAAGTTCCATTGGTTCTCCTTACATTGTCAATTTCTCATTATATTCAGGTTTTTCCTTCAAAAATTTGAAAATAGTTAAGATAACATTTTCCATCTCCTCTGCAAATTCCCTCACCTCTATCACTTCTGGACCTGTTTCTTTGATCATTTATTTATTTTTCTTATTTGTTGGTTTTGCTTTCCCACTTCTTGGCCTGTCAGGTAATTTTTTATTGAGTCCTAGACATTGCAAATTTTACATTTTGGGGATTAGATTCGGTTGTCTTCCTTTAGTCAGTGTTGGGGTCTGTTCCGAGGGGCAGTTCACTTACTTGCAAGTCAGTTTCATCCTTTCACAGCTTACTTTTAAGCTTTGGTAGGGTGAGTCTAACATCATCTTTATGCTTCTAAACTACTGCTCATGTGGTCTTTCTTAAGGTCCCTACCAAATGACCCAAGTGATTACTGAGTCACCCATGATAACTCTGGCTGGAATCAAATGATTCCCAAGCCTGTGTGAGCTCTCAGAACTATTCAGCTCACTGCTCACAGGCTGGTCTTTGTGGGCTTCAAGGAGATTTATTCTCTACCTGCACATCTCTGTTTAAAGCCAAGACCCCAGGGGACCTACGCATGCAGATTTCTGGAGCTCTCTCCTTAAAAAGCTCCGTCCTCTTCAGAACTCAGCCCTCAGATTCTCTGAACTCACAGTTCTGTCTCCTCAACTCAAGTCCTCTGCTTGGGATCCCTGTCTCTTCTCCACAGTCGCAGTATGCCTCCGGGCAGAATGTCAGGGCAACCATAAGGCTTGCCGTATTTGCCTCCCTTCTCTCTGATCTAATCTGTCTGTTGTCTAATGTCTGAAGACTGTTGTTTCATCTACTGTGTCCAATTTTCCATTTATTGATGGCAGGAGGGTAAATCTGCTTCCTGTTTTCCCATTATGACTGGAAGCAGAAGTTCTTTATAGAACATATTTTTAAACAGAGTCAAATGTGAGGATTTTATCCCTAACCCTGATCCATTAACAACTTATTCCACCATAATCTTTTGTATAGATTTGGCTAGAATATTATTGCTCTTACTGTTTCTGTTGTTTTTAAAATCATAAAAGAATACTATCAGTTTTTAAATGTCTATTATTTGTCCATTATGGTGCTAAGCATTTTACAACTATTCTTTTTATTATCTCTAAAAGTCAAGGAAGCTCAGGCTATGGGACAGTAAGTGCAATCAGGATTCAAACTCAAATACTGTTCTTTGGAAACCTACCTTTACGTGTCTTACCTTTACCACACCTTTGGTGGAATAAGGAAGAGGGGGAGATCCACATGATTATGGTAGACAGAAGCTTTCTACCACTGTTTTCCGAGCTGATATGAGGCGAGAGGCTATAGCTTCCTGGATTCCATCTTGGAATGTCTGAGTCATAATTTCGGGGCAATTACATTCACTTGGGCTCTCAAGGGGTTCTTATATACAAATGTTTACCTGGGTGTTTCCCAATTCCAGCATCAAATATTTGAACTCTAGGACCTCTAGCATCCTCCATCCCACCAAATCAAAACATAAAGAGGAATTTCAGCCATAAAATCAGTTCCATGCTGAAAAACTAAATGTTTCCTGGCAGTTATCTATACCTGTTCTTTGTCATTTGCATTTAAATATAGTGACTTTTTAGTTAGAAAAACCCCAACAGTCAACAGACTTTCAATTAGCCTCTGATACCACCTGCCTTAAATTATAAAGCTTCGAACTACAAAGTCATGTTTATATCTAAACACAGTGTTTTAAACTTTGGAGTGAAGCATTCTATACACTTCAGTTTCCATGTTTTTCAGATTAATGGGTTAGATATTTGAAGTCTTGTTCAGCTCTAAAATTTTGTTATTTAAAATATCGGTTTTTTTTTTTTTTAAATATCGGTTTTTTAAATAAAAAAAGTTATTGGTAGTTCTGCTTTGTTTTTAAGCTGTTGTAAGGGGATTTTGTTTTTAAAATTATATTCTCTGGAATTAACAAAGTCACAGGAATGTACAGTAGCCTTTCCTGCAGCCTCGAATGCCAAGAAGGCACCATGAAGCACCCTCCCCATTTCTGAAATGCTCATTCAGGCTCTTTGAAGTGTACAGCATAGCTTACAAAATTTGGTTTGTCAAGGTGAATAAGATTTATTGATCGAGGTGTAGGCAAACAATCAAAGGAAATGCTGAGTGTTTGTCTTTTAAAAAAAAAAAAAAAAATCCATTTGAAAGTCAAAACCAGCCAGAATGTTTTGTATTGAGGAGGGCCAAGCAAAGAAAAAAAATCAAGATTTTTATCTGTGCTAAGAAGTGGTTTTGCCCAGTTTCCTTTTTATTCAAATGGGAGTGTTGGGTTATAAGACACTATTAATTGTTGAGTACTCTTACTTAAAGTGTAGCATAGAGGGTATTTAATTACAGAGGGACATACAAATTTTTAAACCTAAACCTGACTTTTATTACCAAGAATGTAAAAGACAGTAACAGAACCTAGTGTTTATAATTTTGTCCCTGGCTCACTAAGGCAGCCCTAGCCAGCTGTGCAGTCAAAGTCATTTGCATTTATTTGATCAGAAAATGATTATTGTGTACTATAAAAGCATCATTCATATCCTATTAACATTGATCTCCAGGGAGTTTCACTCAGATCTTGCCAGGAATTTCAAATGGCAGGTGGTGGAGCTATATTTTTCTATGATTAATCATATAGTCCAAATTCAGTGATTACAACTCATTAAAGAGAGCAGATTTCCTATTAATGAATACTTAGTGCCAGAATTCAAGACTTAGAAGTTGCAGGCCTAGAATAAGGTGGACTCTGGATTCTGAAAGAGGAGTTCTTTGCTCAAGGGCATCCCTGGAGAAACTAACTCTCACGGGGCTCCCTTTAGATTAGAACACAACTCATCAAGGGCTCGTTCACCTCAATATGATACATTCCACATTTTATTCACTGGAAGGGCTTTGGAGCCAAATAGAATTGTGAAGACTCAGGACCTAATTTTTGAAGCTCAGATATCCATTGTGTGCTCAGTCCTAAAGTTAGATGCTGTCTGAGGTATGGATGATGACCTGACATTATCTAACCAGCTGCATTTCAACCACAGATGATCTTCTATCAGAAGCAAACTCCTTTTTGTGTTTGAAGGCTTAATTAGGTCTCCTCCCCATACCCATAACTTCAGCCTCTTTGCCCTTCCTTGCTGCTCAGCCTCCAAATAGCTCCTGGAGTCAATCCCATCTGCCTCTAATCCACTCTATACACAGCCTCTTGATTGCAAGGGTTATAGAGAAGTGACATCTGAAATCGGTTGTTTCCACTCTTCTAGCTGGAGGAAAGGTCTCTGATAATAGAAAGACTAGGTTAGTTCCCAAATTTTGTGACTTATAACAACAAAGCCTTATTTCTCATTCAGACCATTTGCAGTTTTGAGTCATAGTAGTGATGGTGGTTGGGGGGTGGGGGAGTAGTTCTAATGCCTTCTCACTCAAGAACTAAGACGGATGGAGTCTTCACCATCTGAAATGGCACCCAGTCACCATGTCTGGGGAAAGGAACATAGCAAATCACACATTCACTCTTAAAGACTTTCTCTAAGAAGTACTTTTTTAAAAAGATTTTGTTCATTTATTTATTTTAGAGCGCGCAAACACATGCATGCAAGCACATGCCCACAAGCAGAGGGAGGGACAGAGGGGGAGGGAGAGAGACAAGCAGCCTCTGTGTTGAGCTGAGCACAGAGCCCGCTGCAGGGCTCTATCTCAGGACCCTGAGATCATGACCTGAGCCAAAACCAAGAGTCGGGTGTTTAACCTTAACTGACTGAGCCAGCCAGGCACTCCTAAGAAGTATTTATAATTACGTTGCATATGGGCCAAATCAAGTTAACCTGGACACCCGTGATGGATGAGCAGAGTGGTGCGATCCAGCCATAGGCCCAGCAGGAGACCCGAAAATATTGACTGGCTAATAACTACACTGATAGCACTGCCACTAGTAACTGCAGAGTCTATGATTCTGGTCACCAAATAGTTCACCTTTTTTCTTATACTCAAAATACTCTGCCCCTTATGAAAGCCCCATTCAGGTAGGCCATTAAGCTCAAGGTTCAGGATCTCTGGGTGATATGGGATAGTCTCTACATCAGATTTGGATCCAGAACTAAAAAGACGAGGAAGCTGTCTCTCACATCCACTATATAGTGGTAGCACAGGGATAGGGTATGCATGGTAAATGCTCGCATTCAGGGAGGGTGAAAAACACTGGCCTGTTGTAATTCTGTAATCCTGCCAGGCAGACATTGTGAGATTTCCCTCCTCAAAAATAAGGGACAGTCCCTAAGAAGGCCATGATCCAATTCCCTGGAAGGTCCTCCCCTGTCCATTGTCCTTTGGGAACCCTCTCAGAGATTCTTCCTTTGCAAAAGATTTCCCAAGCTGGTGACTAAGTCCTCCCTGAGAGATGAGCACTGTCCTCAGCTCATATTCTGCACATACAGAGGTGGGATCCAAAAGGTCTTCGAAGTCTAGAACCATCACATTCTTTTTGAGTGCCTGTGATGTATCTTTTATTATTACGATTTCCCTCCCAAAGGGATGGCTTCTTAACTCTCTGATTCCAGCCAACGACTTGGTTCCAGTAGCCACACCTACCATTTATTTCAAAACGCAGTCCTCATATTTGCTGTGTTTCTCTGCTATGTCACCTCCCTCCCTCCTTTCTCAACCTAATGCACTACACCTGGAACCTATCAGGTGTGGATTGGAGGAGCACATCCTTATTCTCTTTCCCCTGAGATAGTTGGCCCACCTGATGGAATTCAATAGATCTTTACTTGAGATACCTTAATCCATTCAAAGGTTTGAGCAAGGGGTATCATGGCTATACCTTTTACTGACCCTTGTCACAGATCGAGTTTTAACCTCTTTACTGCTCTGAGACTTGATCAGTTTTAACTCAGTACATATAGTTGAGGAGTTGTTCTTCCAATCATACAAGTCCTTGAATTTATGGACCTTTTCCTTTCCTTTCCTCTTTCCAAAATGACCAACTCCTTTCTGAGTTTGTCTCATTCTTGTAGAACCTTTCCAAATGCAGCCAATAGTAACCTACGCACCATAATTACATGATGTTATCCAACCAGTTTACTTAAATATGCAGATTATTTAGGAATGTGACATGCCTTCCAGTGCAACCACAGATGACAATTTGCCAAATGTTTTTCTACTCCATAACATGGATCAGTATCTTCCCAATCTTGACTACAGCTTCATTGTTAGACCAATGTCATGTATTTTAGGTTTGGGTTATGGCAGCAACTCACTTCAAGGTACTAATTTCTATATTAGTGAGTATGGGTTATATGTGCTGCAGTAATGAGCATCCCTAAAATTTCAGTGTCTAGAACAACAACAGCAACAAAGATTTATTTCCTGTTCACATCACATGCCCATTTTCAGTTAGTGGAAGTCTCTGCCCCATGAACTTCTCATGTAGGGATGGACCCATGCTTATAAAGACCACAATCTGAAATGTCTCCAGTAACCATGGCATGGAAGAGAGGGTTGCAGATGTTACATTGACTCTTAAAGGCTTCTTCCTAGGAATGGCCAGGCATCACTTCCACGCATATTTTCTTGCCCACGACAAGACACAGGCCATATTAGACTTCAAGGGTAAATGGAAGTGCTAGCCTACTAAGTTTCCAGAAGAGAGGAAGATACTAAAAAAAAAAATAAAAATAAATTAAAAAAAAAAAAGAGAGGAAGATACTCACAATATTGATTTCTACCACACCACTTTTATTCCCTAGCCCCTTCCCATGGGCTCCATGTTTTAAAAGATTTTTACCAGTCAAACCACATTAATTATGTAATAGTTTCTCCACTTGTAATAGTCTGAGACTTACAGCTACAAATACAGATATTTCTCATTAAACAGTAAATATGAAACTATCTCTGTAACCTTATTGAAAACTAATATACAGTTTCCATAAGGCTGTGTAAAATTATGAAAATCACCCACTATTACCCACTATTACTACTTTTGTGACCCTAGAAATACAGGTACCTCGAGAAGGTGGCCATTATTAGGTCTTTATCAAGGAGCTTCCATGCACAGAATTTTCTAGGAAGATGAAAAAGAATTGAAAGCGGGAGGAAAGGGGATGTAGAGACAAAGTCATCTGCTTTAATGATTTTGTCTGAGCCACTACCCCGAGTAGCTCACATGGACCTGTTCCTTTGTGTGCATTCCCTCCCCTCACCACTCCAACCTCAGATAGTCTGGCACCATCTATCTGAGCATGAAAACCAAACAGATCCCTTTAGACAGAGTAGAGTTGTAATCACCCACAGTATTACATATTTGTAAAGAAAACCTCGCTTCTCCTGCTATGTGTTTCTCATACCCTACCACACTTAAAACACTCTGACAACAAGCAATTCTTTATGACACCAGCTGGCTGTCCTACAATTTAACTCAATTCTGACCCTATCTGCCTGGAAATCTCTCAGGCTAAAGGAAGACTGCCTTCCTCACTTCAGACAATTGCCTTCCTCACTTCAGATGACCTCAAATCCAGGTGGTCACCTGTGCTTCTGAAGATTGGCTGTAACTCACAGATTCCCATGATCCCCTACTCAGGCTTGGTTAATTTGCTAGAGTAGCTCACAAAACTTAGGAAACCAGTTTACTTCCTGTTTACCAGTTTCTTTCCTTTAAGATTTTATTTATTTATTTGAGAGAGAGAGAGCCCACAAGCGGGGCGAGGGGCAGAGGAGAAGCAGACCCCCACTGAGAAGGAAGCCCGATGCAGGGCTCGATCCTGGGACTCCAGGATCATGACCTTAGTCAAAGGCAGATGCTTAACTGACTGAACCACCCAGGCATCCCTCTGTTTACCACTTTATTATAAAAAGATATGATAAAGGATACAGAGGAGCATTCAGATGGAAAAGATGCATAGGGCAAGGTGTGTGGGGAGGTGCATGGAGCTTTCCTGCCATTCCCGGACATGCCACTCTCCCAGCACATGTTGACCAATCCAGAAACTCTACAAATCCCCTCCTTTGGGGATTTTTATGGAGGCTTCATCCATAGGCATGATAGATCACTAATTCCATTTCCATCCCCTCTCCCCTCTCTGGAGAATGGAGGGTGAGGCTGAAAATGTAAGCTTCTCATCATAGCTTTGTCTTTGCCATCTAGGGGCCCACCATGTCATCTCATTAGAACCAAAGACACCATTATCACCCAGGAACTTCCAAGGGATTTAGGAATTCTGTATAGGGAACCAGGTCAAAGAGCAAATATCAGAACAAAAGGTGCTCCTGGTGCTCTTACAGGAGTTTTGGGAGCTCTGTGCCAGGAATCAGGGGAAGAGACCAATATTTATCTTTTCTATCATCTCACAATATTCAGTGCTAACTTGAAAATGCTGCCATATGACCACAGAGTGTCTGCTTCCCTACATTTCCAAATTAGCTTTATTTCATGTTTAGAATATTTCTGAGGAATTACGAAAGATCTATCATCCAAACCAGCATTCACTGTGCACTACCTTTTAGCATCATTTGACACAGTTGATAATTCCCTTGCTTCTTAAAATACTTTCATTGTGCAGCCTCTGGGACAAACTTCTCTTGATCCTTCTCTGACCACACTAGTCACTTCCATCTCCTTTGCTGATTTCTCCATATCCCCTCCCCTTTTAGTGGTGGAATCCCCAGGGTTCTAGTCCAGGGAACTCTTGTCAATCTCTACCTATTCCACAGGTGAACTTGCCTGGTCTTCTAGCTTTGAAAACCATCTCTATGTTGAAGCCTCTCCCTTTCTGTCTCAAGCCCAGACTTCTGCTGGGAACTCCACATTCTTATATCCAACTGCTGACTTGACGTCTCCACTTGGATGTTTCATGGTCACCTCAAACTTGGCAAAGCCAAAACTCAAGTTCTGTTTTCATCTCTCACATTGTCTCTCAAGTGTCCATCATCAGGACACCTTAGTAAAAGAGAACTCTGTCCTCGTTGCTCTGGCTACAAAGTTCAAAGGCATCCTCTGTGGGTCTCTTTCTTATACATATCATATACAACCCATCTGGAAATGGGCTGTACCTTCTTCAGACTGTCGGAAGTGTATCTTCAGAGGGAATCTGGATGTACTCTGCCCTCTACACTCTATTCTCCACCAAACAGAAGCCAGAAAGACTCTTTTAAAATGAATTCATGTCAAATGCTACCTCCACTCAAACCTTCCAATCTTTTCTCATCTCACGATAAAATTTTAAGTCCTTACCAACAAGACCCTTCATGACCTGGCTCCCCAGCTACTTCTTACCTTCCTCCTTTCCACTCTCCACCTACCTTCCCTCGGCTTGAGCCACCCTGGACCCCTGAGGGATCCTCAGTCATGCTACGTACTCCCTCACCTCTTTCAGGTCTGTGCTCCCCTGTAAGCTTCTAATATTCTCAGGGCGATTTTCTCTAATTATCCCACAGATGATAGTAGCCCCCTCCCCTCACTATCTATCCCCTTGAGTTGGCTTTATTTTCTCTAGGGCTTTCTTACTGTGTATTTATTTGTTGGCTTGTCCTGAGTCCCCTCCTATCAGACTTCAGTTCCACGAGGGCGGCTCTCTGCCTTTGCGTTCGTATGTCCCCAGTGTCTGGAACAGTGTCTGGAACGCGGTGCTCAGCCAATGCTCACTCATGACTGTAGAAATGTGTTAGCATACGAGGTGTGTCCCGAGGAATTGTTTATTTAAAAAGATAAAGTGTCCATGCTTCCCAGTGATTTTTTTCATGAACTGGAGTAGCTTCAAAATTATCCATAATACAATGTCTCTGTAACTGGCTTGTATTTCAGTTTATCCTCTTAAGTAGTGGAGAAAGGGTTGGAAATACAGCCAACAGGGCAGGAAACCCTAACCACACACATCTGGAGACCTAACCACCTCAGACCTTGTTTACTGTTCCCTGCCATGCCCTGCCCCTTCCACCCTTTCGGACACCCCTGCCTGGACCGTCCAAGCCACCTCATTTGCCACAGCTCCTTCCATTCTCCCCTCTGGTGCCACCTCCCCAGGAGGTCCTCCCACGCCTGCAGGTGGCCTCAACCTCTCCCTTCGTGTTCTACCTCAGAGCTAAATGCCTATCTCTAGTCTGTTCCTATGGTCTGATAACATATGAGCTTGCTTTTCTCCATTTCTGAGAGCTCTGTCCTATCCGTGCCTGATTCCACCACAGCTCCTTGAACATGGGTGGCCATCCGTAAAGATTTGGTGAATTAAAAACCTAGAAAGTTGTAGTAGCCTCACTCCCCACCCTCCCTATTTAAAACCCTTTCCTGGGACCGCTGATGTGACCCCTCTCCTTGGTCAAAGGACAGTGGGCTCTCATCAGCCCCACCCTGTCCTCCATGCAAACACTGATTGGACATCCCAAATACTAAATTCACAGGTGGCCATAGAAAATGGTCTCTTTTCACGGACCATGGAAAAACAATTGTGCCCACATGAGATTGCTCAGAAAAGGGAGAAATTAAAGAAGATGGTCTTGCTAAGCGATCTGGAAGTGAATTTTTCAGAATAAAATTACACTAGCATCAGAGATTCTATTTAAGCCTTAAATCACTTATATTTTCCTTCTGAATATTTTTGTATGTTTAATGAACAGAAATGTCTCTGGCTCACATAGTGGGAATAACTTTTGATATTTATCTTCCACTGTAGATCAGACAAAAAATTTACCCATTTCTTCTTTTATTCCCCCCCAAATACTTTTATTTTATTTTTTCAGTGTTACAAGATTACTCATTTCTTCTGCTGTGGAGTAGCAACTTAAGCTTCCAGCAGTGTCCATACTGCCCTTCATCTCCTAACTCCAGTTCTTCTCTGTCCTTGATCTGTTCCTCCTTCCATGAATCTTGCTGCTTTAGTTGTAGTAGATACACATGTGTGAATTTCAGAGGAGACACATTGCTATTTGTTATGCTTTTCTATTTTTCTCTGCTCTCAATTTCTCCCTTCCAAAACTTCCATTACTTTACGAAGTCGTGTGTGCATGTGTGTGTGTGTGTGTGTGTGTGTGTGTGTGTGTGTGTGTGTTTGTGTATAGACATGTAGAGAGTTTAAGAAGCTGTAGATTCTACGTGCATGCAGTGGCTCAAATAATTGTGCCTTTTTCAAGATAGCCCTATCGAACTGTACTTTCCTAGGCACTACATTTTGGTCAAATTTATTGGGGGACTGCCATGTTTAAGAGAAACGTTAGCAAAATGATTAGAGGAAGATAAGTGATCAGGATGTAGAAGGATATAGAACACATATTCAAGACTCTTTGGACGAAAGTAAAGAAATGTAACTCAAACTACGTTCACCAAAAGAAGAATTTTAATGATTCATATGACCAAGTGGTCTAAACATATACCAGCTTCAGGCATAGTTAGATCCAGGTGCTGAAACATTGTCAGATGTCTCTCTCCTCTCAGTTCCCCTTTCTAGGGATCTATTTTAGGGATGTTTTCCAATAGGACAATAAGATGGCCATTAACTGTGCTGAGTCTACAACCTGCTAGGTGAGCAGATCCAACAGAAAGAAGTCACCTGTTTTCAATGATTCTAGAACAAATCCCACGGAAATCTTCCATTGGGCTAGCCTGAGAATGTTCTTGCCCTTGAGCTGATCCCTGTGGTCAGAGGAGGCTGAGGTCAGCCCCACCTGAACCACAGAAACCCAGAGTGTGAGAGGGAATGACCCCCCAGAGAAACTCAGAGTGCTCTTACCAGGAGAGGAAATGGGTATCATCAGACAAAGATGGTAGATATCCGCTCTTCTATGCCATAGGAAGAAAGATTGAATACATCGGAGAAGACTTGGTGGGGACGTGACCCGCAGGTCTGGGATGTGGGGGAGCAATCAGATGTCATCTCTGAGGGGTGCAGTGGAGCATGGACCGGTGGGGGAAGCCAGGTCGGCCCACTTCCGAAGCTTGTATTGTTGTCTTCACACCCTTCCGAGCTGTAGGACTGCGCGGCACAAACGAGAAGGGGGTGCCAAACCGGGCAGACCCAGCCTTGAAACCCTGCCTCGCGGTAACTCAGCCTAGTTGTTTGACTTCCCGGGTGTCCCTTTCCCCAAATGGACTTAGATGAGCCACGTTTGGGTCCCAGCCAGCCTGTGCTCCGCGCTGGGTGTCATCGCTCCGTCGGGGCTGGCCTCCCGCCTCACCCCCTGGCTTTCCCGTGCGTCTTACAGTTTTCTTTCAGGACTGCCTTCTGGGATGGAAGAGTCTAATTTCCTAAAACTTGCAATTAAAGAATTCCTAACACTTCCTAAAGCTTGCTAATCACATACGTTAACAAGGACAGGGTGTTGCCAATTCCTGAACACCTGGAAGCCGCTTGGGGCGCCCTCAGCCGTGCAGCTGTGACAGCTGTGCGGCTTCCCTCTGAATTCATTGCAAGGGCACCTCTGCGGCGTGGAAGCAGAGGACGCTCCGTGGCACACGGAAAGGGGGGTACTGGGGGGCACAAGGAACACTATGAACCTGGGAAGCAGGAACGCACTTGCCTCTCTTTGACTATTTTTAGGAAGCAAGGACAAACTCAGTGTCATTTTACTGTGGCCAGTGACTTCCTGCTGGGCGGTGGGAGGACAGAGGCCAGGGCCCACTGGTCCTCCTGCTGTCTTCCCTCCCTCTCCTCATCTCAGAATGCCCAGAGCTGGCGTTGGCTGACTCAGGGCAGCAAGGCTGTCCCTGCCCCTGCCGGCTGCTGCCGTGATGGGGTGATGGGTACTGGTGTGTGTGTGCGGGGCGCGGATACAGCTGAGGTCCTCCCTGCAGGACCCCAGCACCAGCTGATTCCACCACCACCCCACCCCCCCGCCCACTGCCACCACCCCGGGATTTCCACCGCAACCTTCAGAAGCAAGCTGAGGGCTGTGTGCATGTTCGACTTGATGCTGGTGAGCAGCAGTCAGAAGAGTCTAGGACTGTCACTTGGAAAGCTGGACTTCTCATTAGGATCCGTGTCTCCCTGCTTTGCAGTGGCGTACGTGCATGTGTGTGTATGTGTGTACATGTGTGTGCTGTGTGGTCATCGAGGCCTTCAGAAGATCCCAGGAAATTGGAAAAAAAAAAAAAAACTTCAGTGTTGATGACTAGGGAGCTGGGTTGTAGAGATCATGCTACGTACGTCCAGTGGAACCGTGTGGAACCGTGCCAAGTACAAGGATAGCACCGGGTGCTAATCCGGAAGGAGTTCTAGGTCATACGGCTGTCGGAACAAATTCAACCCGCAGGACAGCAGTAGCTTGTGGGGCGTATGCAGCTTCATCAATAATGAGGCTCGCACATACGTTTATATGTCAATGTATATACCGGAGGGAAGACCAGAAGCCCCAAATTTTACCTTGGCCGCGGCCTCCTAGAATAAAGTCTGCACCCGCCAGACCGGCTTGTGGCTGAGATTCGCCCAGCGGTGCGAGCATCCTTGGTACGTGTGGTTCCTGGTGTTGCCTTTAAAGGCAGTGGGAAGGTTCTCGTGGCCCTTTCCCCCTGCTGTGGAAGGGGTGGTGGGCTCTCTCCCATCCCGCAGACAAGGGAGACGGTGAGCCAGCCAGCCGGAGGGGGCTTGGATCCCCAAGCCAGCAGTAATTACGACAGCCAGGATGGCCCGCTGTGACCAGGGGAGACAGCGGCTCCCGCCTCATCGATGTTCCTGTGTGTTCGGGTCTCTTTGTTTAGTAGTGGTGCCTGCGCTCCTACGAGCAGACTGTCCCCCACGCAGCTGGCAGCAGTTACCTCAGACGCATTACAAGTGGATGAGGAGGGGAGAGGGATTCTTACTATCCTACTCTTGTACCTTACATGATGTTCTTTAAGTGTCGTAGTTAATAGGTTTTGCTTGTTAATTTCCTTGAAACTCAGTGCCAGAATTGAGTTAATTATTAGCCATGGCTCACGAAAGGAGTCTCATCATTGGTCTACGCAGGGCCTGCCTTTATCTAGTTCATTAGTTATTTCTTTAAAAAAGCATCAAGCACTGCCTACCGGCACCCTTCCCCCCCCCCCCCCCCCCGCCACCACTCCCCGCCCCAACAAAGGCAGGACCTTGACCATTCCCTTCATCTCACCCATGTAATCCCCTGGGGTACCTAATCCTTCTCCGAATTCCTTCATCCCTTTGCTTTTCTTCAGATACATCTTCGTGGCATCTGTCTGTACTCCCTTAAAGCCCATTTTCGTGTTACTTGATTTTGTCTTTATAAGAAGAATGTCACACTGGGACGCCTGGGTGGCTCAGTTGGTTAAGGGACTGCCTTCAGCTCAGGTCATGATCCCAGGGTCCTGGGATGGAGTCCTGCATCGGGCTCCTTGCTGGGCGGGGAGCCTGCTTCTCCCTCTGCCTCTGCCTGCCTCTCTGCCTGCTTGTGATCTCTCTCTGTGACAAATAAATAAATAAAATCTTGAAAAAAAAATAAGAATGTCACGCTATATATAAAAACTTGAGACTTTTTTCACTTAATATTGTCCACGTCCACATTTTTGCACGTTGCTCTGGGTCCGAGCTCTGCAAACTGTGAAGGGCCATGTAGGAAACATTTTAGGCTCTGGAAGCCACAGAGAGCCTATCATATAGTCTTCATTATTTACTTTATAACTCTTGAAAAATGCAAATGCCTTTCTTAGCCTGCAGACCTTATAAGAACGTAGCTTGCTGAGCTCTGCTCTGGGTGCCTCCGTGGTGACTGCTCTATGATGTTAATTGTACCATGGTTTATTAGTCGGTTCTTCTGTTAATGACCCTTGGATTACCTCTGGGCTTTTGCTATCGGACAGAGTGTGTTCTGAATCATCTCCCGTTACGCATGTGTGAAAGATTCTTTGGGGAGCTTCCCCAAGAGTGGAATTGCTGGGTCAGGATGTGACCGTCCATCTTCAGGGGGTGTGCCGAGGGCGGCATTTCAAAGATGAGGCTGCCCCGCTCGCTGTCATTGAAATTTGCTGCCTCTGAGACAGTTTCCCCTACTGCCTGGGCTTATTCGTTACTCTCTGTTCTCTCCTAGCTTTTTGGTGCGGTTGTTTTATTTCCTGCCTTCACCATTCCGCTCGAAGGTCTTCCTTCCCAGGCATGTCCTGTGGCAGCATCTCGAGTGGACTTGCCTGTGAAGCAGTCACTGTAAATGTGAGCTTTGGCGTCAGACTTGGCGTTAGTCCAGGCTCTGCTGCCTTCTAGCTGCTTGACCAGGTCAAGTCACTCAGCGGCTTTACCTCCAGAAAGCGGTGAGAATACCGGTGCCTCAGTTTACCGCGTGGTGGCAATGAGCAGGAAATCCCTCTAAGTACCAAAAACATGGAAGCAGAAGTAAGAGCTGGAGAAGCAACGGCCTCTCTGGGGTCTGGTGGAAGGATCCCATGGATACCTTTCGGGCCCTGCTGTCGGGAAGAACAGTGTCTGTCTGTGGCCCTCCACTTTCCATTCACTCATCCCATATTTACTGAGCATCTACTTCCGGCCAGGTTGGTCTGGGTGCTTGGAAAACAGCAGGTTGGGCAGGGGGGGTGGCCATTCATGTTAAATAAGGTGGACTGAGTGGACTTCAGCCTTGAGGGTGACACAGAAGCCAAGACTTGAAACCCGTGAGAGAAGGAGGGTGTGCCTACGAGGGGGGGAGGGCGGGGGAGTGCTCCAGGCAAAGGAAAATGGGACAAGGGCCCCGAGCTGAGACTGTGCCTGGTCCTGCAGCACAGCTGGCATGGGAAGGGATGAGCTGAGGTCAGAAAGGCCAGATCCCCCAGGACACTGCGGGCCATCACCAGGACTTTGGCCTTGACCTTGCAGGAAATGAGAGGCCACTGCAGGGGTGTGAGCAGAGGAGCCCTGAGGGTGGGCTGGGGCGGGAGGATCTGTTTCCAAGTTCATTCAGTGACCTTTGGCAGGGAAACTTGAGTTCCTCATCACGTGGGTGCCCCATGGGTTTGCTCCTGACCTGGCACCTGGCTTCCCCCAGAGCGAGTGATCCAAGAGAGAGACACACACACAGAGACTGTCACTCTTTCCTTACTCTGTTCCTCCAGAGCAAGTCACTAAGTGCAGCCCACACTCAACAGGAGGAAATTGATTTCACAAGGGAACAAACACCCCAAAGCCGGGGTATCTCATTGTGGTTTTGATTTGCATTTCCCTAATGACTAATGACACTGAACCTCTTTTGTGTTTATTGGCCATGTGTAGATCTTCTTCGGAGAAATCTTCTTTGTCTATTTTTAAATTTTTATTTTATTTATTATTATTATTTTTTAAGGGGCTCCACGCGGGGCCCACATTCATGACTCTGAGATCAAGACCCGAGATGAGATCAAGAGTTGGATGCTTAACCGACTGAGGCACCCAGGTGCCCCTCCTTTGTCTATTTTTTAATTCACTTGTCTTTTCGTTGAATTGTAAGCTTTTTATGCAATTGGATACATAACCCTTATCAGATATGTGATTTGCAGATACTGTCTCTCATCCTGTGAGTTTTCTTTTCACTCTCTTGATGCTGTCCTTTGATGCACAAAAGTTTTTAATTTTGATAAAGTCCAGTTTTTCTAGTTTTTCTTTTGTGGCTTGTCTGGACAGGGTGTGCATACTTATCCAAGTTAAAAATTTGATGGCATTTGTAGAAGGAAGTAGGAAGAGATGCCAAGTGGGCACAAAACAAGCCTCCACTATAATTAGCAAATTCACAGGTTGTTAGACAACTAGATGAGATGACTTAGCACAGGATGAGTGCCTAATAAATGTTCACTTTTATGGAGTCTAGCGCAAGTGTTTGATATATAATTTTAGAAAGAGTAAATATGGTGGAGGCAGATGCCACAATTTTTTCTCTTGGTCTCTGTCCAGAGTCACTCCAGATTGTCTAGGGGGAACGGGAAAGGGAAAATGGTTTGGGAAGCGTCCGTAATGGAAAAGAATTGTTTTAAATGGGCCTCCTTTCTGTGACATGGCGATAGTATAAAAGTTCAATCTTTAGGAATGAAAATATTGTTAGGATCCTGTTTTTAAAATACTATTAGCCCTTGGTAAGTTTTATACTTTGTCAAGACTTAAAGCGGAGTTTAGATATAGGCAATAGAATTTGAAATCCCTAGAATTCTCCTCCCTTATTCCTATCCCACCTCTCAGGCGAGCAGCTGTGTGTTCATTTGTGAAAGAAGAATGGCCCCTTCTCTCTGAGAAGTTTGTTCCAATGCTACTTATGGCCATCCCTCTTGGTTGTCTATCCAATGCTTATCTCCCCCTCTTCTTTGTTCAGAGCAGGTAATTTTATCCACGTTCCCTAGAGTAATAATCTCAGTCTGCTGAGCTTAGACATCTTCCCACCCTTACAGAGAGGATGTCAGTCTTCCTAAGACCATCAAGGAGGTTTCTCTCTTCTCTGACCCAGTGATTATTTTAGGAATGACACCGACCCTCTTCCAGCTAATAATGTACGAGAGAAAGTCTGCTTTGTGGCTTCCGGGGAAGCTATCCTCGGAAATAAAAAGAGCTAATGGGAGGAAATGTTTCTCTTCTTCACGGTATGCCATTGCGTGTCCAAGCAAAGGCTGGAACCACTTGAGCCCATGTGTGACCACAAGAGGAAACCATTGTGTCCAGTATGGTGACACAGAAAGTACCTGGGTCTTCGGCTGGTATTACTAAGCAAATTAGCCTGCCTGGATTTGTCCCACCTTCAGACTCCTTGATAGTTGGATGATGGCAAGTGTCTTATCCGTGCAGTATACTTTCAGTTAAGTCTTCTGTTGCTAATAGCAGAAAGCACCGAGAAGATGCATTATTTCAGGAGAAACCCACATAGAAGAGCTATGGTAGAAGGGGACACCCACCTAGTCAGGCAGGAAACTGAATCAGTCTTCAGGACTAGTGTGGTGAAGATGTCGCCATTCAACTGCCCAGAGAAAGAAAAAAAATCAACAAAACTATCGTCTTTCTCTGGTGGGAATTCGTAATGAGTAAGATCAAGAGTAAAAAGAGAGAAATTAGATTCTTTATGAAGTAAGAAAAGAAAGAATATGGGAAGACTAAAACGAAAACACATGAAAGCAGGCATTCAGAGCTCCCAAATGCTATCATGCCTCAAGAAATCTTCCTATTCTCATTCTTTGAATGGGGAGGAGAAAAAGGCAGCCAAACAATAAATGCTTGAACCACTTTAGATCCTGAGCAAATTAAGTATTGCACAAACACAAATTAAGTATTTACGTATCAGGCACAGGCAGGGAAGGAAATTAGAATGAGCAGAGCTGTATATTAATCAGGGTGCACCAGAGAAACAGCCAACAGGGTAGAGATATGTATAGAGAGATGTTTTGCGATAAGGGATTGGCTCACGTGATTATAGAGACTAACAAGTCCCAAGATCTTCACCGTGAGTCAGCAAGCTATAGGCCCAGAAACACTGATGTTTCAGTTCAAGTCTGAAGGCAGGAAAAATAGGATGTCCGGCTCCAAGGCAGTCAGGCAGAAAGAATTCACTCTTATTCGGGGACAGTCCACTTTTTGTTCTATTCAGACTAGGCCTTCAACTGATTGGATGAGGCCCACCTGCCTGCATCAGGGAGGGCAATCTGCTTTACTCAGTCTATTGATTTGAATGTTAAATTTGTCCAGAAGCATCTGGTTGGTTCTGTTGGCAGAGCAAGCAACTTTCAGTCATGAGGTAGTGATAGTCTTTGCTCCTTCCCATAAACTCTCCTTGGACCTTTTTTATCTTGGTTAACAAAGCACCTCTCCATTCAGAATGCGAACGTTAAATATGCTCTGCTACCTTGCTTCACTGTGAATTTCCCGAGTTTTCTGTGGAATTTTTCATGACAGTGGACATATTTACATATCCAGACATTTCACACCCTTGTTACTGAATGTGTAGCCAGTAAAACACAGACTAGGGACGTCAGGTGAAATGTCTTCCAACTGTGACCTAGATTAATACACTCAGTGCATTCGGAGTGTCCCCCCTGTCCTTGGGTCACTTTTTGCATCATTAAATTGCCGGCTCATCAGAATCTATTTCTTATTTATCTTTGGGCCCCCCTTGGGTCCCTCCAAGATGCTTTACGCAGAGCAGACCTTCAGGAGATATTTTTTGATTGGAATATTAAACTATGCAGCTCTTTGGAGAAGGTTACTTTATATAACCAAGTTTTACTGCTCTCCAGATCTCTGAAAACATTTTAGCAGGTCCCTAATTTTCCTAAATCACTGGCACATGTAAGAGGTGGCGGGCACCGACTACAGAATCAGAAAAACCTGGGTTCAGACTCCAGCTTTAGCACTTACTCAGTGACCCCAAGCATGTGTCTTCACCCCTGTAAGCCTCCAACTATTTTTCTCCTATGGAAAAAAAATGTGCATTTCAGTCCAAAGTTATGCATTGTCCAAAAGATACCTCCCCGGATTAACCGATTCTGATTTTGTGTATGTTGTAGACAAGGGACAGCAATGCAAAACACTTCTGTCTGTAGACATGCAAATCATATTCCATCCGGACGAGACCCCGTCCGACCCCCCTGGCCCACTGCGGAAGAAGCCAGGTCCCTCCATGTGTCATTCGTTCCACCCTTCCTGAGCTACAAACGTGTCTCGGGCGACTCCTTTGAATGAATTGTAACCCTCCTTGTGAGTAGAATTACCATGTTTATTGTATGCGCATTTTAGATCTGCCTGGGAGTCATGGCTTTACTCAAAGAAAAATTAGCCTTTATGACACTCGTCTGTGAAATGGAGAGGTGATGACGATGATCTCGGGGTCGTTTTAATGATCAAACTCAGTATCCTCCCGCACTTGACCCTCTTGGCTGTGTTCCTCACAACCCAGGCTGTGGCCCCGTGGAATCCGAGGGTGGGTCCCTCTGTGCCTTGACCATCAGGGTGCTGCTGTGGCTCCCAGCTCACAAGGCCTGCCATGTTCCCGCGACCTCCCTCCGTCCTCAGGGCCCCCCACGCTCACTCTTCCTTCACTCCTTTCCAGCAACATAGGCCCCTTCGCTGTTCTGCAAACAAACAGGGATGCCCCTGCCACAGGACTTTGGTAAAGGTGGTTCCTTCGACCTGGATTACTCTGCTCCTTGGTCATTGACGTGGCCGATCGCTCACTTTGGGTCTTGGCCCAGATGTCACTTACCCAGGAGGCCTCTCCTCGAGGCCCATCTAGACTTTCAACCCACCCACCTCCCCCAGCTACCACTTCCTGTCCCTTTGTCCTACTGCGTTCTCCTTGGCACTGACCCCTTCCCAACAGTCTGTATATTGTCCTCCTTTATCGCGCGCATTTCCTGACTAGTGCATCAGCTCCGCGAAGGCAGGGACGTCTGTCTGTTCCGCTCACGGCGATCTCCTCAGTGCCTAGAACAGTGCCCTGCGCGTGGTAGGCCCTCGATGAACAAGCGCTTCAGGAAAATTCACAGTGAGCGCTCAGCCCCGTGCTTGACACAGGAAGCGCCTCAAATAGCATCTGTCCCTGGAACACTAAAAGTCAACGAGGAGTGCTAGGGCGGAGGGGGGTTGGCAGAGGAAGCGGACTCTTGAAGAAATGAGAAAGGAGAGGGCACTCTCAGGAGCCCTCAGGGATGAGGGCTGACCAGCAAGAAATCCAGGGAGCCGTGGTTGTCCTCATCAGAGTGATTTTTAATGAACTCACGTCCTCTAGACCCCCTCGTCCTTGGCTGGCACCTGCCACGTTGTACCCAGCGTTCTCTTCTGAGGGAAGTCAAAACCTGAGATTTGCGACAGCCTCGACAGCAGGGGGTGGGAGAGACGAGAATGTCGAGGAAAAAGATCAGAAAGACTATTTGAGTCCACTTCATACATTTCTCTGCCACACTTGAGCAATTTACGAAAATTGGCACAAATAAATGGAAATTGCTTTGCACTGAAGTGCTTGATTGCAGGAATGAAAGATAATTTTTCCTTGGTTAAGAGCTATTGATATGAAGGTCAGCCAATGCAGATGTGGGTGATGGATCTCTGTGACAGTCTTCTGAGTCTCGCTGACTCCAGGGTTTCCTGTCTCCGTGTGGCACCACACTGTGGATGCGCCATGCTTTGGAAACCTCAGAACCATTAGCGAGCTGCCCTCGAAAGGGATCGTCATTTCAGTCCTAGCAACCCTACTTTTGAGAACCATGTTTGATTTGTATTGATTTACAGTGGAACCACAAACTGAATTTCGTCATAAAATAGTTTGGAAACCAATGGAACTTTTTTTTTTTTTTTAAATCTCCCTTTCAATTAATTCCTCTGCTAATTAGTTTTAGCTTTAATTGATTTTGAGACCCATTTTGAGACACTTAACACTGGCAGGCAGCCACTTCCCTTTCGTCTCCTTCAGAGAGCTCATCCAATTAAAAATACATTACAACATTTTCATGCAAAGAAATTGGGGTGCCATTTTGTTTTTTAAAAGCTCCGTACCTTAACCACGGAGGCTGTGTTACATCAGGACCGGTGCCTGAGTTTGCTCCAATTCAGATGTTCTCTCCCTTGCTAAAGGACGGATCCGAAAGCAGAACCCCACCCTCTGGGGCTCAACCAGAACCTTTGTCCTTCAACTGAAGCCAGTGGGGTCACATTCCAGGATGTCACCCTGCAAATTGTGAGCGTTCTAACCTCCCGAGAAGGAGTATTCGTTCCTTTATTCACTTGTTACTTCCATCTTCCATCAAGTATCTACTGAAGGACACCGGGGACCTAGGTCCTACCCGGGCCTGTGCTAGCTAAGATGACAGCCCTCAGCCACACGGGGCTACTGAGCACTTGCCATATGACTGGTCCTCACTGAGTTGTGCTAGCATTACGTCAGACTTCGGAGTCACAGCATGAAAATAAGAATGTAAAATATCTCCGTGATTTCGCACGTTGGTTACAAGTTGAAATCATATTTTGAGTATGAGTATGCTCTCTCAAATTAAAAATGCTATTAAAATTAACCCCACCGGGGCACCTGGGTGGCTCGGTCAGTTGGGCATCTGACTCTTGGTTTTGGCTCAGGTAGTGATCTCACGGTCCTGGGACGGAGCCCCACGCCGGGCTCTGCACTCAGTGCAGAGTCTGCTTCAGGTTCTCTCTCCCTCTCTCTCTCTCTCAAATAAATATATAAAATCTTAAAAAAATTAATCCCACCTGTTTCTTTTTACTTTTTAATGTGGCTACTAGAAAATTTTTAATTACATATGTGGTTTGCATCACATTTCTAGGGAATAGTGCTGGTCTAGGTATTGGGGGGTCCAGAGGAAAACAAAACAAACAAAAAAATTCATGTCTTCAAGCAACTTTCATTGCAATGAAGAGAATATAGAACTCAAAAAAGAGAGGAAAGAAGGAAGGAAGGAAGGGAGGAACGAAGGAAGGAAGGGAGGAATGAAGGAAGGAAGGAAGGAAGGATTAAAATGTATAGTATGTCAGATTGCAATGAGTGCTATGGGGAAAAGAAAAAGATAAAACAGGATAGGCAGCTGGAGAGTGGAAGGAGAGAGTCATGTTACTCAGGGAGGTCAGGAAAGGTCTCACCAAAAATGGGACACTTCTGGAAGGGAATAGCCAGCGCTAAGGGAATCTGCTCTGCAAGAGGCCAGGGCAGGGAAGAAAATGTTAATAGCATCCCTGTCGCTCAGCACTCGTAAGCTACAAAAACTCTTACCAGGTCAAGGAAAAAAAGGACATTTTGGTTTATATCTGCAGCAGGCAGACGTGAGACCAGAGGTAACCAAACTCCAGGTGTCCCCCAAAGCTTGTAATTCAGCGGGTCTGGGATGGACCCAAGAATCTGCATTTCTGCTAAGTTCCCAGGTGCTGCTGCTGCAGCCCGGAGGCCCAGGGACCACCCTTGGAGCATCACTGTTGGAGGCAATACCTACATTATCAAAACCAACCAGTGGAAGAATAAACATGTGAATTGTAACCATGGCGATGACCACTGGGGAGAAATCCTTCAGAGCTCAGAAAGAGGTTGTCTCAGACAAGGCGGAATCAGGAATGAGGAGTCTTAAAAGATAAACCGAGGCCTATTACAAATTTTAAGCGCTTTGCTCACTTTGGCAGCACATATACGACAATTTTTAAGAGTTTATTTGAGCCAAAGGTGACTCGAACTGGGCAGCATCCAATCCAGTGGACAGAAAGGAGCGCCCGAGGAGCTGTCCAAAATCAGAGGCTTACATGGCAGAGGAGTGGGAACAAGGAAGTTGTACGGGGGCAAAAAAGCAGTGTGGTTGTGACAAGGTTGGTCTCCTTGAGGGGATGCCGGGCCCTACCAGGCAGACACCTAACGCGTGCTGCTCAGGCGATTCCTGATGGACTGGTTTAAGATTCCATTTCGGGGAGAGCAGAAAGTGTAATGAAGTCTCAGTTTGGTGATGAGGGGCTTAGCCTAAGTGGCTCCATTTTGGACCTGCTGTCTTGTTTTCAACAGGGGTGACGGGCAGGAGGCTGCTAATGTCTCTTATAAGCCTGGTGGCACCTTTTGGCTTTTAAAAACTCCATACGTGTGTTATTTTGATAAAAATAGAAGGTGGATTTTCAGAAGGAGCATACATGAAAAAAGTGTGGCACTTGGCATCGGGCACTGGAAGGTTCCTGGCCGTGAAGCTTTGGGAAGTGGGAATACATCACACGGTTTTTCCTCCGTGTGGTGGAGCCTCGCCCCAAGTGACCCTCCCCAGGGCGACTTCCTGCTATGCCATGCGAGGCTCATCACTGCCCCCACAAGGGGTACGCCGACCTTGGTCTATGCCCAAGGCAGAGGAAGAAATGCTTTGGCTCTAAAATGTTCTCCAGTGACACAATTGGGTCACACGGTTACAGAGGGGACCTTCCAGGGGGATTGACTAAGGATGATGCATAACCTCAAACTGGGCCGCCCCTCGCCCTGCCTTTTGCCCTGAGGTTCTTTCTCGTCTCTCCCCTGTGACTGCCCCCCGGGAAGGCACAGCAGAAGAAGAAGTGGGGGGCACAGAGAAGGAGGGATGGAGGGCATGGCTTGGAGTAGATGCTCAGAGCTTTGAGAAGGCTTCTCTTCTCGTGGGGGTGAATTTTCTGTACTTCCCCACACCATCAGCAAGGTAAGACCTCCAGGGCTCAGATCGGAGGAGGCTTACTTAGATTGTAGGGGATGATGTTATGATTTATAACAGGAAATATACATTTGATCTCCAGCCCCCTTTTCTGGCACTGAGCTCCTAAAACCCTTGGAATTTCCCCATACTAGTCTTATTGTGTTAATGAGTGGCTTTTGGAAGGCCCGTAAGGGTGGGGGCTGGTTGCCTGGGGAACCACTCCTGTGATTAGAGGGTTGGAACTTTCAGTCCCATCCCCCCCAGACCCTCTGTGGGGAGGGAGGCTGGAGGTTGACTCAGTAGCCATTGACCAAAGACTTAATCAATGGTGCCTATATGATGAAGCCTCCGTAAAAACTCAAAAAGGCAGGGTTTGCAGAGCTTCGGGGTGGGTGAGCCTGTGGGGTTCCTAGAGGAAGGGAATGGAAGCTCCGTGCCCTCTGCATCTCTTCCATCTCACTGTTCCTGAGCTAGATCCTTTTATAATAAACCGGTCTCGTAGTAAGTGAACCAGTTTCTCCGAGTGCTGAGAGCTGCTCTAGCGAAATAATCAAACCCCAGGCAGGGGGTGTGGGGCCATGTTAGAACCTACAATCTATAACCAGTCTGGCCGGAAACGCAGGTGACAAGCTGAACTTGTGATTGGCATCTGAAGGGTGGCTGGTGGCGGGGCAAGGGACGGTCTTGGGGGACTGAACCCTTCACCCGTGGGGTCCGGTGCTCTCCCCAGGTAGATAGTGTCAGAATGGAATTGAATTGTAAGACACCCAGCTCATGTTGGAGGGTTGCTTAATGGTGCGGGAGAAGAACCCCACATTGGAAGTGAGTGCAGAATCCTTTATAGGGTGACGCGGTTCACCCAGAACTGAGGTGGTGCCGGGGCACAGGACCTTCCGAAAGCACCAGGCAAACCAGGGCAAGTCGGTCACTCCATTAGACATAATCGGGAGTGCGCACTGAGATTTCCCCGTGAGCTCTCTATCGTAGCGCTGTGTAATAGCAAACAATTCGGACACAAATTAATTCAACAGATATTTGTTAGGCAACTACTCTGTGCTAGGGACTATCCTAGGTGGTAGGAATAAGCTGTGATCAAAAGAGACCAAAATGTCTAATTATACTAAATAAAGTATGGTATAGCCATGTTATAGACTATTACCCTCCACCCCCCAAAAAAACTGCTAAGGGAGAATATTGTATTACCTCAAGGGTGCCTTTGAGACAATAAGTTCAGGAAAAAAAGATGTAGTGGATGTCGTTTGTTTTTGTCTGCCCCGCATTTCTTCCTTCTATTGGTGGCTGACCCCAGCTTCCCTTTGCTTTGGGAACTTCCCTTCCCTCAACCCAGGGACTTGGGAAGGGAGCTGTCATTTTGGATGGGCTTACATGTATAAAGCCACCATGTAGGTTCTTCTGGCTGGGCATTGCACAACCCTTAACTATCATGTAAACATGCTCCCAAGGGTTGTGCAGTGTACAACCTGAACAACTATACCAGCAGTTCAAGCATAGGACCCAGTTAGGCCGATTAGACCCCTTCTCCCAGAAATTCAGATCTTGAGTGGAAAGCTGTGATGCCAGTGGGATTACAGCTGGGTTTTCTCAATGGAAGCACTCTGAAGAGTCTGTCCTGCTACCTAGATTCCAAGATTCACTTGACCCCAGCTTCTCCAGACCTGATTGTTCAAATTGGTATTTGAATCTTTGAGCCTTCTTGGTATCTTTCCAATACATTCCTTTTTGTTACATTAGCCAGAGTTGGTTTCTGTTACATAAAACCACAAAATTCTGACCCCTCAGCAGTTGTTGAAAGAGTATGTATGAAATTATTCCATTTGCATAAAAAATTATCTGTGTGAATATATATATCACATATTATATATTGTACATTATACCTATACTACATGTGTGTCTGTCTAAAAAAACCAGTGCTCTGGTAGTCAGATTACAGGTGATTTTTATTTTTCTCTTTGAAAATCTGTATCTTCTAAAGTTTCTGCAATGAGCACATACTACTTCTCAACAAGAAAAGTTAGAAATTAAACTGCACATAGCTCATACCTAGCAGAGACCATAGGGATTTTAAGTCAAAGCCCTATTTATAAGTAAATTTGCATTTGCCTGGAGCGTTCCCCAGCGATGCTAATCTAAATGGCTGTTGACAGTTGGTTGGGGAATATTGGGATGTTGGCCATCTCTCTGCATCCAACACACAATCAGCAAAAAGATCTTCATTTTGTACACCTCTGAAATCTATCGCTTTCGTTCAAAAAGAATGAGAAAAGTGGAATATTCTAGATTTTTCCCTTTTTCAAGTTAGGGAGCGAAAAGGAAGCAAGGAAATGAAATGTGTGTACAGGGATCCAGTTTTTGAACACCACCAAAGCAGAGCAAATCTACGTGCGTGGTCTCATACAGTTTCAAAATATTTGGAGCTTTCAACTAAGAGAGAGAGAAGGCTAAGGAACGACTAGATTATGGATTTTAAGTGCATGGGAGGTTCTATAAGCAGATCCACTACAGAGTGCACAGAGGACTAAGGAGAGGAAGCGGGCTTATGTCCCAACACAAGAGAGAACGGGGTTGGCTCTGAGGAAGGATTGTTATTCAGTCCAACTGAACAGATACTTGTGCGTTTTGTGTGGTGAGCTTTGTGCTGGGCTGTAAGGAATTCAAAAGAAAACATAAGGCACAGCCTTATCCCTTCCTGCAACTTAAGATTATTATGAGGGAGATGAGATGAAAGGGTGTGTGGGATGAAGGGTAAATGAAAGTGCAGACGGGGCCAGGGGGCCAGGGCACGGGGTACAAGTGCCGACGGTTTGCTGGACAGGAGCTGGGAGGGACCCAGGAGGCGTGTGTGGTCACAAGCCCGGGACCCGGCCTGGGAGGATGGGAAGGACTCCGGTAAATGCAGAAAAGTCTTAGAAAGGAAATTTGGGCAGACGTCTCGCAGTGGAAACACAGATTCAACCCACAGGGAGGCCACAGGTGTTTTTTTTGTTGTTTTGTTTGTTTGTTTGTTTGTTTTTTAACCTGAATGACCTACCAAAATTTAAAAATGGATGACCTGCCTATTATTCCAGTTTCTCGCAATCTCAGTGCGCATACATTCCCGCGGGGCCAGACGGAGAGGCGGGGGCCTCTAATTTGCCTCAGTCCCCACCATTCCCACGGTCTCCCCAGATGAGGCTGCGAGATTGGTGGCCCTTGACCCTCTTGCACTGAGCCCACTTTGTGTTTTGATTTTGCCACCCAGAGCCCTGCAGACGTTCGAGTTTGAGACCCCTCCGTGAAAGAAACAGCCCCAGAGAGGAAATGAGCGGGGCACGCTTAGGGTCAGAGAGGAGACTGGTCTAAGGTCAGAACCTAAGAGCCGACCAAGGGATGCAGGAGTAAGGCCAGCCTTAAGCGTACGGCCCTGGTGGAGGGGACACGTCAGAGCCCTTAGGTGCTGTGAAGTCATGACAGACGCATGCGTTGGAAGAGCCTCGAGTCAAGGACAAGGGTTGCCCCCTGGATCAAGCTGACCCCAATATTCACTTTGGTGTTAGATAGAGGTAGATTCATGCTGTGGCCACTAATTGCCCGTGACCCTTGAGAAAAGTGTTTAAATTCTCTGAGTCTGCTCCGAATCTTCTAAAACAGTGATGGAAATCATGCCTGACAGTATTCCCGTGGGGACTGAACAAGCTAGGTGTGCTGAGTGCTTGCCTCAGTGCCTGGTTCCTTCATTATCGTCATCATCCTCTCTAATAACACAGAGCGGTCTAAAATGATGGTTGCCTATGGGGGAAAGGATCCGTCCCGCTGGGGACATGTGGCAGTATCTGTAGGCGTTTCTGGTTGCCGTACAGTGGGGAGGGAGGAGACACAGGATGCTACGGGCCTCTAGTGGGTAGAGGCCAGGGAAGCTGCTAAACAGCCTACCACACGCAGAAGGGCTCCCCACAGCCAAGAATTGGCCCCAGGTGTGCACCGTGTGGAGCTAGAGCAAGTCTAGGACGCTGGTTACCCAGGACCAGCTTCACAGAGCCACCAGCAGAGGGGCTAAGAACACACATTTTTGGCCCATCCTCCCAAGGTTCTGGGTCAGCGCATCCGGAGGCCGGCCCTGCAATTCACATTCTAGTAACGTTGCCCGGAGTTCCGATCCTCTGCCACGTCTGGCAGACACCTGCCTACAGGTGGCAGCTGCTCCTGCACTTCTGATGCCTTCCAGCACCGGGTGTCTTGCAAATACCGAGCCGTAGGGGGGCTGTGCTCGACGGCAAGGAGCAGGTTTGGGCAATCTGGTTCGATTGAGCAGATACTAAGACCAGTTTGTAAAAAAAAGGAGTGTAGGAGCGGACCGGACCCTGGCCCGGTCCCTCAACCAGGCAGCGGCCTCGGTGTTCTGACCTTGACGTTGTGAGGAGCCCCGCACCTTAGCCTCCAGTCTCTCTGGTGTGCAAATGCTCTTAGCATTTCACAGACACTGAAAAGGGCCTGAAGAACGGAAACATTCCTTCCTGTCTTTGGAAATTTGTATTTTACTTCTAAAAGAGTAGAGCCAGCGGCTCCTGGGTGGCACAGTTGGTTGAGAGCCCGACTCTTGGTTTCGGCTCAGGTCATGATCTCAGGGTGGTGACATCGAGCCCCGCGTTGGGCTCCGTGCTGGGCGTGGAGCCTGCTTGAGATTCACTCCCTCCTTCTCCCGTTGCCCCTCTTCTGCCCTCTCTCTCTCAAAAAAAAAAAAAATATATATATATATATATGTATATATAATAGGATAATAATAATAGTAATAATAATAACAATAATAATAATAGAACCAAAGACCTGATTTCAACAAGCAAAAGGAAGTCCTATCATTCCTGAAGAAAATAGATCCAGGAAAACTAAGTATGTCCCATTTCCCCCAAACCAAGAGCCAGCTGACAGGAAGCACTCTTACTTCCTGCGCCCGCCCCACATGACACCACTCTGACCAGTGACCGATCGTATGCATAATAAACGTTGGTCTGCATAAATTTTGTAAGAACTTTCATAACTTCTGAAGCTTTTGAAATTAGTTGGCTACCAGAATCTCGTTTGATTTAAGATGATCTATGTTCTCTTAGGGAATCATATATACACAGGAATTCTTCTTAAGTGGGAAAAAAAAAACAACACCCTAAACAAATTGTTTTCAAATGTACTGAAAACTTTGGAGGCGACATCAAACATTTAGTGAAATTGGGTAGTATGGCAATTCACAGACACGTAGGTATTTGTTTATTTCTCCTTGGCCCTTCTCTCTATACGCTGAAGCCACAACATATTTTCAGATCTTGGACATTTTTATACATCCCTGAAAGTTTTGTTGGTCCTTGGTGTTATGCCTCTAACATCCTTGGCTGCGAAGAGGATTTTTATATGTCTGTAGAGGTCCCTGGTTATGTGCAATTAGGCACGGAATCAGATCAGTAGCATTTTTTCCGCTATAGGAAAGAGATTCTTGAACATTTGTGAGAGTAAATAGTAAGGCCTTGAGTTTTTATTAGCTTCACAGGAGTGACAGAGCATTAAAAGGCCCTTTAGGTAGAAGAAAGACTATAATAGGGTCTTCCCAGAGTCCACCTGGGTATGGCCTCCTGATTCTAAATTCCTTTGTGACAGTGACATTGATTACCTCACACTCTGAGCCCTATAAAAAGCACCAACATAGCTCTAATTCCACTATCACTACTAAACCCATATTTGTCTTATGCTTGAATGCTTATAAAGCACGTTTCACATATTATGACCAGAAATAATTTATGTATTCACTCATCAACCCATTAATTCATTCAGCAACCTATTATTACATTCTCAGCATGTGAGGGGGAAAAAAAAAAGGTGATCCAAAGAGACAGGATTCCAGGCTTCAGGAAGCTGACAAACACATTTTAGGCAAATAGACAAATAAATGAAAAATTACACCAAACAAAGACATTAGAAGATAAGAAGATTACAGATCAATATATTAAAAAGGATAAAGTATCATGACTGGTTGGGGGTTTTCCCAGGAATGCAAAGGTTACTTAACAAATGGAACATCACTTAATGAAATTCATGATATTAACACATTGTATATAATATATAATATAACAAATATAATGGCATTTTGTACTAGCTGGAGGGAAAGCATTGGACAAAATTTAACCCATTCATGATTTAAAAAATATTTTACAAAACTAGGAGTAGAGGAAATTTCATTAATCTGTTACAGAGCATCTATTGGACATTTAGTGGTTGAAAGCATATTTATTGTTGAAACAGTGAGCACTCTCTCCCTGGGGATGGAGACAAATCCAGGACTGTCAGCTTATATCACTACTGGAAGTCCTAGCTGGTACAGGAAGGCAGGAAAACAAAGACAACAATAGGGAAGGTGGAAGCTAAGCTATCCTGGCAGACAACCTCATTTTATGTGTGTAAAATTCTAAGGAATCTACCAAACACTCGACCAGATCTAATAAGTGAATTTATCAACATCACAGGCTACAAGTCAATAGACAGCAACTAATGAATTAAAATAGCATCCCAAGCTACAAAGTACTTAGGGCTAAATGTTGAGAAGATGTCAGGATCTTTGCATTAACAGCTAGATAACATCAATGATGGAAGTCAAAGAACAAAATAAGCATAGAGATAGAGCCTGTTTGGGGTTGGAAAACTCACTATAGTAAAGGTATCATCTTTTTCCTAAGTTAATCTGTAAATAACACCCTTCCTGATCAATATGTTAGCTGGCTTCCTCCCCCCTCCCCCAGGGAATAAGTAAGCTGATCATAAAATGTACTTGGAAATGCAAGTGACGCAGAATTGCTAGAACAAAATTGAACAAAACAAGGTTAGAGAATGTATTCCCTGTGACTTCAGAACTTGCTGTAAAATTACAGTCATCAAGACAGTGTGACATTGTTGGAAGATCAGAGTCCAGAAATAGAAACAGATACAGGGATGTATGGTTGACAAGACTTAAAGCATTTCAAGGAGGTTCAACAACCAGTGCAAGAACTGAATATCGTGGGGGTGTGGGGGCAAGGGCCTTACTCCCTACCTTCTACCACACACAGAAATTAATTTGAGATAGACTACAGGCCAAATATAAAGCTACACACTGCAGAGCTTTTAGAAGAAAACATCAGAAAATATCTCCACCCCTTCACAGTAGGCAAAGATCTCTTGGCGAGGGCACAGAAAACACAAAAGGTAAAAGAAAAAGGTTGGTAAGTTAGCCTGAGAATTAAAATCTTTTTCTTTTCTTTTTTTTTTTTTTTTTAAGATTTTATTTATTTATTTGAGAGAGAGAGAGAGAGAGAGCATGAGAGGGGCCAGGTCAGAGGGAGAAGGAGACTTCCTGCCGAGCAGGGAGCCTGATGTGGGACTCGATCCCGGGACTCCAGGATCATGACCTGAGCCTGTTGCTTAACCAACTGAGCCACCCAGGCGCCCCAAAATCTTTTTCTTATCAAAAGACATCATTAAGAAAATGAGAAGATGATCTGTGAGTTAAGAGGAAATTTTCAAGATATCTGTATCTGACAAAGGACTCATATTCAGAATTTGGAAGGAACTTCTACAGTTCACTAAGAAAGACAAGCAACTCAATTTAAAAAAATGAGCAAAACACTTGAATAGAGATCTAACTGTTCACAAAAGAAGGTATATAAATGATTGAAAAGGACATATTAATGGGCTCAACATCAGTAGTCATCAGGAAAATGGCAAATTTAACTAAAATGAGATACCACTCTATACCTACTAGAATAGCTAAAGTTAAAAGACTGACCATGTCAAATGTTGGCAAAGATATAAATCAGCTGGAACACCCACATGTTGCTGGTGGGAGTATAAAATGATAGCATCAGTTATGAAAATGGGCATTTTCTTAAAATGTCTAATATACATCTACCCTATAATCCAGCAATTCCTAGGTATTTACCAAAAAGAAATGCAAATGTGTGTCTGCGAAATTTAGTGTACAAGACTGTTCAGAGCGGCTTTATTCATAATAGCTCAAAACAGTTAACTCGATGTTTAATAACAGGAGAACAGATAAGTAAACTCTGGTGTATTCACACAATGGAATACTACAGGACAACAATAAAACCCCGAAACAGAAACCAACCAACCAGCCACTGATCTGCAATAAGAACGAATCTCAGACGTATTCTGTGGAGCGTAAAAGAAGCCACACACAAAAGAGCTCCAACTCTGTGGTTCTATTTCTGTGACATTTCGGAACTGACAAAATTAATCAATAGGATTAAAAATCAAATCAGTGATTTCTCTGGGTCAGGGAGGTAGTGACTGAGTGGAAGCAAGAAGGAGCTTTCTGGGGCGATGTGTGTATGCATTTGCCAAAATGGATCGAATACTACATTTAATATCTATGCATCTCACTGTATGCAACTTAGGCCGGAAAAACATGGCTGGATCTGACAGGGATCTTTATGTAGCTGTGGACTGCATGCAGTTTTTCAGTTTCTTGCATGCTCCTGGACCTGTGGCCTCAGTTTCTTGCTGGCTGCGGTTGGGGGGCTTCTCTCAGTCCTTGCCACATGGCCGTCTTCATAGGCAGTGCACACAACACGGCAGCTTACTTCTTCAAAGCTAGCAAGACAGAGACGCTCAGCCAGGCAGACATTGCCCTCTGATGCCACATAATTATGCAATCGACATTTCATCACCTTTGCCGTATTTTGTTAGGGAGAAGCAAGTCATAGGTGCCCCCCTCGCTCAAGGGGAAGAGATCACAGAAAAGGGGGAATACAGCAGTGGATCTGAGTCTGTCTACTGTGGCCAGTGGGGCTCCATTAGTCTAAGATACAACGTATCCACCACCCGCCAGGCATTGTTCAAGCCTCTCTACATAGACTGTGTAGCTTCATTCCCCCATCAGCGCTTTAAGATCGGAATTATTATCCCCATCTCATAGATGGGGAAGCCAAGCCTCTAAAAGGCTAAATCATTTCCCCAAGTTCCCACAGCTAGAAAATGCAAATCCAGATTCACTGTGACTTCACAGCACGAGTTCTTTGTCATTCTGCCATGTATCCCTGCCACACATTTACTACTATGTGTATCTCGTTTGTCCCTCTTTCATCCTTTGAAGAGACTTTACAGAGAGAGAAACTGACACGGAAAGGGGGCTCAGCCTCCACGAGGTCCCCTGACAGAGCGATGGCAGAGCCCACATCAGAATTCCAGGTCTTGCCTCCAGGCCCATGATGCATCCTACATTATTCCTCCTCCTCCTACAAAGAAGCAACTCCCTCTAAATATAGATCTCTAAGAATGGGCGCCCTGGCTCCAGAAGGCCCCCAGCATTTCACTCCAGGGAGCCATGGTTGCATTTTTAAAGGAAATCCAATCCGGAGCCCATAAAAGTCCTCATTATCTTGCTAAGGTTGGCAGTTGGGGACTCTGAAATCTCTACATACTACTCTTGGCAAGCATCCACCTTCGCCTGGTAGACAGAAAATCATCTGCATAACGTTGAGAGGATGCTCGAACACCCACGTCTCCCACCTCATGGGTTGAAGGACGTTGTAAGGGCCTGAGCAGGTGCAACAGTCCAGACGGAGCTCTGTGTCGGCTCGCGTCCACCCACCTTCTGGCTGTGAGTCATCTTCCCTCCAACCAAGGAAACACAACCCAAAACAATTTACTGCGCAGACTTTTCTCTTCCTTCATGTGTTACATGGGAAGAACACTGGGATAATGCACAGAGTTTCAGGCTTCTGTTCCTGGATTTCTGATATGGATTTCTCAGCCCTGTCCTAGTGAAAAATAATAATCCAAGTGAAAAAATAATCCAAAAGTTGCCCTCTACTCATGTGTCTCCACTTTGATCCCTCTAGAGAGGTCAGCAAACTTTGGTCAGCAGGCCAAATTCAGCCAGCAACTGGTGTGTTTATAACCCTCGCGCTAAGGATGGTTTTTACATTTTTAAAGCATTGTAAAAAGAAAAACAAGATAATTAGGAGGACAGAGACCCACCATGTGAGGCCCGAAAAGCCTAAGATACTTACTGGTTCTTTGTAGAAAAATTTTGCTTTTCTCTGCTCCAGATATCAATCGTGTCCTACGGGAAGGTTTCTATGGTCAAGTAATTTGGGAAACCACTGGATTAAACACAACAAATAGGTTTTCAGGGTTTTGTTTGTTTGGTGAGTGCACACCTTATCAGAGCCTTTAGTAATGACTTTCTTTTTTTTGTTGTTTGTTTGAATCTCAAGGAGAAGGCTATAGTATGCATGGATTCTGTTCTTATTTTGTTATTTTGCTCCCAGAACCCTTTTCCAGTGAGATGTGGTTCGGAACTGCTTTATATTAAAGCCCGCTTTGTTAGAGATGTGCTGTTAACGGGGCCGTGGAGTGTGGCTAGACGGGGTTGGCACTGACTGGTCGCAGGAGCTTCTTGGGTCTTTCAGCCTCTGACACTTCAAAGCCTGAGAGCATGTGGTTATGAGTGAGGGCTCCAGAGCCTCTCTGGGTTTGAAATATCCTCCACTTACCACCCGTGGGACCTGGGGAATACACTTCATCTCTCTGTGCCTCAGTCTCCTCCACTGCAAAATGGGAATGACCATCACAGCCATGTCCTGGGGTCACTGAACCATCACACGAGGCAATGTTTGTGAAGCACACATTGGCGGGCACAAGAGAGCTCTGGACAAATGCTGTCGTTTTCGTTCATCTCCAAAATGAGGATAGTGATGCCTGCCTCACGGAGTTATTCAGGATAACACCGTCTGGGGCAGAGATGCAGAATGAGGAAACAGTAGATGTTCCTCAGAAAATATCACAATTATCATTCTAAGGAAAAGAAAGCTTCACTCCTTTAAAGGGAGTGCCTTAGTTTCCTAGGGGCTGCCGTCATCCAGTCCCACAAAGTGGGTGGTTTGAAACAAAGCTAATTCTCTCAGAGTTCTGGAGCCGAAGGTCTGAAACTGGGGCGTCAGCAGGGCCATGCTCCCCCGAAGCCTCTAGGGAAGGATTCCTCCTTGCCTTTTCCAGATCACTAAGGTTGCATCGGAGGTATGGGGTTAAGACTTCCGCCTATCTGTTCGGGACACAATTCAACTCATCAACAGCAAGGTTTTGCAGTCTCAACACTACTGACCTTTGGGGCTGTCCTGTACATTATAGGAGTTGAATAGCATCCCTGGCCTCTACCCACCGGATGCCTGTAACACCACCCCTCAGGCATAACCATCAAGATGGTCTTCAGACATTACCCAGCATCCCTTGAGGAGCAAGCTTGCCCCAGCTGGGTTAAAAATATAAAACTCGATGGACCAACTCAAAACAAAAAGTCGTCCCCCAGTGGGACTGCACACATGGTCAGTACTGCAGAGAGGCTGTAAAGTGTTGATTTCTCCTCTTCCGGCAAGTTGCTAATAATAATAATAACTAAAAATTTTGCATCGCTTAGCAGATCTTTTTGGCCGAGATGAATTTCTGTACCTGGAGGTCACAGTTTTTACGGGGAGTTCATAAGCGAGTCATAGCTGCAAATGTAAATTGCTTGGAAATAAACCAAATTTGGCGACATAATAATAAAAAGGAAAATCGATTTCTCTAGAAATACACATCTGTTCATTAAAGCCGGCTGCTGGTCCATTGCAGCTGTTCCCATTTAAAGACGAAACATCTAAACATCATCCTCTACAGTGGGAAGTTTGTGGAGAACACGTTCATGAGGGCCTGGGGCAAGGGTTTGGCGGTTAAGGGTGGTTTATTTGGTGTATGACTCTCCAGAGCCCTCTGGACATACACATGGAAAATAAAATGTTGTGCCTACGTCTCCACTGAGGCCATCCAGTGTCCCAGGTTCAAATCTTGTGGGGACCGTGCAGGGGATGGCGAGTTTCTGGACAATTACATGATCCGTTCTTATCCAGATATAGGAAACTTGGAAGATTTCCCCCCAAAAAGTGTCGTAGCTACATTGGACGTGATCCAACCTACTAGCCACCTGTGTCACCTCTCTCTGGACAACGGAGCTGGGGAATCTGGGCCGAGTCAGTGACAAGATCAGTGTCACTCCCCACTGATATTCTTGACTCCCCACACAAATGGGTCAGAAGCTGAGCCTCGTCCTGGCTTAGTGCAAAGACAGTGTGTGTGTCCAGCTGTGTAGTGTGATTTGGGAGGGGAGGGTAGTCTTAGGAGGACTCCTGCCCCTTCGCGTGCATGCCCACCTGTGCCTGCCTTCCTCCCATTGCCAATGTATTCCCTAAGTGCTGCCTTTCATGCTGGTGCCGTGGAGGCTCTTCAGTTGGGTTCTACCTGAACTGGAGCCTGTTAGATGGCTCAGAATGAACTGGACCATGGGACAGTGTGAGAGATATAAGAAAGGTAGGGTAACCAGAGCTCAGAGCCTGATCTAAGTGAGGTCTCAGATCCTCACTTGCAAAAGTGGGGTTCCCCATCCGGGCTTACTGTGAAGACCCAAGTGATTAACTCTGCATCTGTACAGATAAATGCCACACAGAGCAATGTCTAGCATGATTCCCGAGCACGACAGGGGTGTGCAGTCTGTGCCTGTTGATCGCTACGAATGCACAGTGCACGGAGGGAAGATGGGGCAAAGACAAACCGCTTTCTTCTTAGCTACCACACTGCACCCCGATGTGGCTCTGGAAAAAATCCCGTCTCTGGGGAGCACCGGTGACCCCAGTATAAATCTGTTTGCTGACAGGATACATCCCCGAGAGCTGATGTTTAGCTTCTTAGCATCAAGAGGCTGTTTACCAAGAAGCAGTATTCATATTTTCCTATCGGAACATTCGCAAACGATTCTCCCTCTAGGCCCTCCCATGATGCAGTCACGGACCTGCTGCTTCTGACTCTTTTATCAACTGCAGAATCGACTCTCGCAATTTATAACGTAAATGGACCTTTGTAAACACCCTTGGGACCTGGAGAAACTGCCTAGGCAATAGCTCCGAGACAGAAATGGTGATCCAGGCACTTTCGCACGGGTGGGTATGTATGACCTGTCTTGCATGCTACCCTGCAGGTCCCCCCCATCCGATCCTGCCTCCAGCTGCTCATCGCCTAGAGCCCTCTGCCTGGACCGTGCAGCCAAACAAAGACAGAGAAGGCACCGCGTTAATTTTCCGCAGCTGGATTCTCATAGCATCGAAAACAAATTGTCAAATTCAAAACTCCTTTACCTGCTAGAGAATTCATTGTTAAAAAAAAAAAAGAGGGATGAAAGAGAAGTTGGAGAAATACTGTGGAGAAATTGTGGAGAAATACTGTTTGTTTTCCTCTGTCCCTCTAAGCTCATTAATGGTGCCTGAGCTAGGCAGGTGCACGTGTGGTCCTGCCGCATCCTAGCTCACCTTCCTCAGTCTGCATTTCAAATAGCGGCTAATTGGAGCTCCAGGCTTCCCAGGAGTTGAATAAATAGTGGTGACTTTCATTAGCTCAGGCAACCACTGGAGGTGGAAGGTGCCTTCTACCAAGTCACCAAGTAGGCAGCATTGCCCCAGGAAAGAGGCTGGAGACACATTTCTAAATGCAAAGTAAGAGATCCTCCCTCTGAACGTTTCCTTTGAGGAGAAAGGTTCTTTATTTTCTGCCAGCGATGGCAAAGCTGCTGCTGCTGTCTAGGTAACAGAAATGTCAGGAATGTATTGTTCCGTCTTTAATTTCCTCACTCAACACCAGGTCATTAACTTGAACCCTCTCCAGGTGCTATCATGACCGTATTTACCCTAAAGGACGTGCCTGTGTTTAAAATGCCGGCCTTGCAATGGGAGACACCTGGGTGGCTAGGTCTTAAAATATACCAGCTTCAACCATCTAGCACCTTGAAATATACCAGCCAAGATGCGCCAAGAGGCTCCTCCAGCTGGGGAGTGGGGAAGAGAGGTGTTCAGAAAGCGACCAGGAAAGAATGAGAAGCTTCCCAAGGCTGCGATGGGTTCTGAACTATGCATTGCTCCTTCCGGACGGCGTTGTTCAACAGACACAGCGTGTCTCCCGGGAAAGGTGTTCCACACAGAAGCAGAGCTGAGCACGAACCCCAAGGGAATAAATATGACCACAGCCCTCATGTCAGTTGCACAAAATAGGTTTGACATCACATACCTGTGGGAGAATTGGAGCCTCTCTGCTTTGAAATACTGATTCAACAGAAAAACATAGAATTCAGAAATGAGCCATTGTTACGGTAATTCATGTTTTCACGATGGTGTATGCTCAAGGTCGCTATCAATGTTACTCACCACATGGTGGGATTATTTCCAAAGTACTAATCTTTGTGTTTTGAGTGCATTCCCATCCTCCCTACCTCCCACACAGGCATGAAAGGGCCTTTTTACCCCTCTGTAGCCCACGCTATCAGGCATGAGAATTTGCATCAGCCCCAAAGACCAACATTGTGTTTCTAAAAGACAGAAACACCAACCAAAATACTAGATGAAATGGCTGGGCAAAGAGTATTTTTCCACTCCCAGAAGTGAGAGAAGATCAGGGCTTGAGGGAGGGTAGTGTCGGGGTGTGGAGCTATGTGGAAGGAGGTAGGGGCAACCTGGGCTAGTGACAAAGAAGAGAAACGGGTGGGGGACATTGGTCCTGGGCAGGAGTGAGGGGTGGGACAAGGACCTTCCTTCTTCTGGGACTCTGGACCCTGCCTCGAAGCAGATGGGGGTTGCTAAGCTGTTGTTCATTGAGTATGGCCAACGCAAGCGCAAGCTGCTCAACTCCTGAGCGCTTGAGGTCCTTGCTCTGGGCTCAGTTCTCCTTTGCTCACTCCCAGAGCCCCCATGCCTTGGAAGACCATGAGTACTACCGTCCAGGAGAGGGCAGGCACTTAGCGATCTTGTGGAGGGCGTGTGGCATGTTGGGAATGCCAAGGTGGATATGGACAACACTACTGTGCCCTCAGAGTGGTGGACCCACTGTGTTACATCTGTGTCCTCTTCTCCATCCATCGGGCTGATAAACCTCAGACTTCCAGGGGCCTTGAGTCCTTGAAGCTTCTTTTGGGAACCATGAGGTGAACACATATCTTTAATAGAACATTACGGACAGCTTTTGACCAGGATATTGGCATAAACTCGGCACTCAAGGAAAAGCCTGAGCCTCTAGCACACCAGCTGTCAAAGTTGAGTGGACCTCAGAATCCCCTGAAGGGCTCAGGAAAACCCCCATGGCTGGCCTCCACCATGAGAGCGTCTGCTGCAGCCCATCTAGGGTGGGGCCAGGTAATTTGCATTTCTGGCAAATTCCCAGGTGATACGGATGCTACTGGTCCTGGGGCCATGCCCTGAGAGCCATTCCTTTATCATGCCTCTAACGGAAGACAAATAAAAACTCTCCTAGTCTGAGTTCTTCACTGTGATAGGGAGACACATATTGCCTGCCTAATACCGTCTTGCAAAAGCATCTCCTATAATAGAGAGTCTGATTTTAGGGGCCAAGGGTAAGACCACCCCCTGCAGCTGAGAGAGAATCTGAAAATGAAGCGTGGGTTAGGGATTACGCCTTTGGAATGTCTGGCAGGAGATAACGAGGACCGACTTGGAGAAGAGTGGTGTCCGGGCTCCAGAGAGCTTCCCAGTCCCTTCTAGAAGCTTTGTGTTTGTAAAGAGTTTCTTGATGCACATTTTGCAGATGCTGATGGAAATGCCCCTAAAGAACGTGACAAAGATATGACAAAATGCCTCTCTGGTTCTGTTTGCCTCATCAGAGTCAATAAATATTTATTGGCCTCTCAAAATGTTTCAGGTGCAAGAAGCAGAACCAACCATGCAAGAGACATGGACCTTGCCCTCCAAAGAGACCACATTCTGAAGAGAAAACCAAGAAACAGGGGAATTATCTTTGGGAAGCAAGGCAGATGTGCTTCCCATGAAAGATGTGGTTAGCTTTTCACAATGGACGTGGGCCTGAAATTGTGCACATAAATTAATGTTTTTGTGAAGCAAGTTGATTTCAGTGCACGAGGAGAGCTAACTGGTTAAAGGAACCTGGCAGAGAATCCTTCTGGAAAAGAGGAATCGCTTACTAATGTGAATCCATGTCCCTCTCATTTATCGACCTTACTAGCTTCGATCTTTCATTTTGGTAGTTCTGAATGGTCTGGAGACAAGTAAGAGGAACTTCTCTGCCCTCTTACTTTGGGAAAAGTGAATGACAAGTTTGTATCAGAGATTCACGGTTGAAGATCTAACGTGTGTTTTCTTGGGTCAACTGCGGCTATCTCTGTGATTCCTTGTAGTCAGAGTGTGTTGAGTCCTGCTTGCTGTATCATCCACCTGAGGTCAATAAAAGAATGAGGGGCGCCTGGGTGGCTCAGTCGGTTAAGGGTCTTGGTTTCAGCTCAGGTCATGATCTTGCGGTCGTGGGGTCGAGCCCGGTGTCGGGCTCCATGCTCTGTGCAGAGTCTGCTTGGGATTCTTCCTCTGTCTCCACACCCTCTCCCTGCTACTCGCACTCTCTCTTTCTCTCTAAAATAAAATCTTAAAAAAAATAATAATTAAAATGTATCTGTAGTCAGCAAAGAATGATCCCTTGTGTTAAGTCTATTTTCCTGGACTTTTAGTTTTTGGAAATTGGTCATCGAGGCAACTCTCAGACTGGCTTTTCTGAGCTCGGTGCTATTGACATTTCGGGGCAGATAATTATTTGAGGCTGGAGGTTGTCCTGCGCACTGCAGCGCGTTCAGCAGCACCCCTGACTTCTGCCCACCGGATGCCAGTAGCGCGCACCCACCTGTGATAACCAAAAATGTCTCTACACATCAGCACGTGCCCCTGGCAGGAGGAGCCAGGTGGCTCCCCGTCAAGGACCGGTGCTCTAAGATAACACAATTATTCACATAATCAGCACGCCCTATTCTGAGACAATTCCATATTGAATTTTCTCAAAGCAAGGCACACATTTGCACGAGCAGAGCCCCACCTTGTAGCTCATTGTCGATTCTGTCACGACTAGCAGCGACACTATGCTGGGCCATTTTCTGTATTCACGAAATATGTGCTGAGCCCTTGCTATGGGCCAGACCCTGGGTGGTGAGCAAGATGAACAAGGTTCCTGCCCTTAAAAAGATTACAGTCTAGCAGGAGGTTCAGGTGGTCAATAAGTAATAAACAAACTAGTAATTAATTATAAAATCATGAGATGGAAACAGGGTGGAATTAGAGACTGACATGGAAACGGCCTATGTAGGCGGAGTAATCTGGGGAGGCCTCCCTGAAGAGGTGACATCTAGGCTGAGGCCTGCAGGATGAGTAGGAAGTAGCCATGTGCATAGCTGGAGGAACCGTAATCCATGCAAAAGAAGGGTGGAGTCAAAGGACGTTAGGACAGCAGACCAGAACTATAGAGGCAGTTTGCTAGGCATCTGCTGCAGCCTCATAGGCCAAGCAGAAGTGTGCCTTCTTTCTCTAGGGAAAATAGTCCTGGAGCACTGGGAGGCAGGCCTGGGGTGGTATGTTCCCTCTCTGATTACAAGGTAGTAGGTGGAAAGATGGCTTCAGACTTCACAGGAAATCCAAGAGTGTTCCAAAGCTTACACTTATGCCTAGGTGCTAAGTAAGGTGACGTTTTCTAGGAGTTTCGTTCTCCGGTTGTTCCTTAAATGGACCTTGTATAGAAGTAGTAAGTAAAGGCCCTCCCGTTTTTGCAACACCAGTTGTGTAAATTGACAGAAGCCAATTTGATGATGCTCTCCTATTAAGTTCTTTCCGGTAGCTACTGACAGCCACCAGTCCTTGGAGGGGGTTGAGAATTAGCTGCTCTCCTACAACCTTGCTCCCAGGTTCTAATGAAAACACATCTAAAACCAAATCCTGCACCCCATGCAGACATTTACTGGCAAGCAGACACCAGACCATACAACTGGTTGTGTAAACACCACAAAATCCACCTGCCTGTCCTTGTCGGTGCTCTGAACACACATCCCAGGGAACCCTCACCCCAGGCAGACCAGACAGTTTTCAAGAGAGAGGATAGAGGTAATCTCAGAGTGGGCAACAAACAGAATCCTCCAAATCATTTGCTGGACAAAGGACTATTTGGGGCGTAAGTCTCAAACCCCATCCCAAAGGAAGACAGGGAAAATGCCTGTAAGGTTCTTATGCCCACTTCAGGCAAGGGTGGGGAGTTCTGGAAAATACTTCAGCCATACCATGCATCTTGAATACCATTAATTCCACCAAAGAGAACCCCCTTCTTATATCCATTATGCTAAATAACAAGCCCCACTTATGCCAGTGAAAACCCATTTGGAATCTACTTTGAGCTCAAAGCCTCTGGTGTTGACCAGAGTTCAGAAGTAAGGGAAGATGGAGAAGCCCTCGTGGGAACTGTCAGGAGTGTGGTCTTCCTGAGTTGGTACTGAGGTCCATACCCCCAGGAGGAAGTAGATTCCAGGTCATGACTGCCCACTGCCCTAGGAGAGTGTTTAATCCAGCTAGCATATACATAACGTCACACCCGCTATGCTACAGGATTTGAGAGTAATTACACACATCAAAACGGACAGGCACAGGCTGAGTCAGTCCCGGGAATGGGCTTGGGAGAAAGGACGATAGTAAATTGAATCATAGGATTAACGAAGAGTGATTCCAAATATCATATTGGAATTGCCGGTTTCCAAAGAATTAAAGCACAATCGGCCATGCTTTACCCAGACCCTCATACACTTCAGCCTTGTGAGGGCAGAGGCGGGGACACTTCCAGCTTGGCTTGGGGACCTCTGTTGCAGCTCCAGGTTACCAGTCTCCAGCCTCTTCCAGCAAGACGACCCCTAATTTCAATGACCTCTCTGAGAAAGCAGAGATACTTTGGTGACTGTTTACTGAACAAAACTGATAATAATGGGAAAGTTGTTAGGAATTCGGCCACACTTTCAGTTTGCCTTTTATTGGTCACCGTAGCATCACACACACTTGGCAAAGAATGCAGGAGGGGTCAGGTTCAGAAATGAGGGGAAATCAGAGAGGAGCCCTCCCAGGTAGACCCCAGGTATGTTGGAGACTCACACACTTTCTCTCTGTCAGTCAGTCCAACACGGATAGCTCTCCCCAGTACCGAAGTAGATGGCCTTTCTTGAGGTCCAGGATGAAGTAGGTGGCTTATATTTGTGGTGGTATTGTAGAGAAACCATGCATCCTGAACTGTGGGATCACAGGCTTCCTGTGATGCGATGCTCACACTGAGACCCACCGAAGGATCAATGGCTCTGCACTTCTCATCTCACACTCAGGGGAAGGCAGAGGGGCGCCTTGAGGAATGTCACGTGGAGCTGAAATGTACATGATCAACTCAATGCAAAGATAGTCCTTGGAGTCTATACCGAGGCAAGGCCCCCCTGCAAATATTCCCTGGGGCAGGTGTGACTCTGGGTCATTACTTAACATGCAGATGAAAGTGAGGCAATCAGCAGATAGAAAAGAAGTCATCATCTTGCACTTTGTAAGTGTATCAAGTCAACCCCTGGACCCATTAAACTTATACAATGTTACATGTCAATCATATCTCCATAAAGCTGGAAACAATTTTTTTTTACAAGATTTTATTTATTTATTTATTTATTTATTTTTAAAGATTTTATTTATTTATTTGTCAG
>CM052900.1:157300047-157335294 GCA_028534135.1 Potos flavus | reverse complement strand
ATGCGAATTGCAATTGTTTTGGCGGTGTATGTTTTCATTTGCAGAGCGGATACTCCTGTGGTGTCCTAGGAGTGTGCCGGTATTGAGTTGCAAATGGCTTTTGTTTAGTATCAGCATCTTCCCTATTAGCCAGACATTTGTATGTATTTGTATGTATTTTTTATGTTGGAAAAGAAAGATCATCTTGCATAATAATTGAAGACAGGTAGCTACTTACCCATTCCCCCTTTCTTGTTATTTCAGAGTGAAAGCTAATGGGAAAGAGGGCATTTTGTTGTGTTCAGATGGGAGACATTCTGAGGTGTCTAGCTGCTCCGTATAATATAGACATTTTAAAAATAGTACGAGGGTGGGAATCAACGGACCATCCAGGTTTTTTGAACCGGTGATGGTTCCCCATCCATCAGTCGGCCATTCGGGAAGCTTCTGTACATTTCGGAGATGACAAATGTGAGGGCGCCTTGTAGGAACTGGAGAGGCTGGTCCAAGGGGCCACCACGTCAGTGGAAAGACCATATGTTAGGAGAGCTAGCCATCCCACTCCCCTCTAGCTCCAGGAAAGTGCTCTCCATGGCAACAGCAACAGAAAATGTGAGAAATAGCAATTCCACAAGCAAAGAAACCAGCCTCTCCCTCCTTCAGTTTTGCAACAATCCTGACTACTGTGTAGACTGCGTAGACTACTACTGTAGACTACTGACTACAACCTGTCCTACTGCGTTTATCCCAATGGCCTGATGGCAGGAGCTGGAGAGGCCGTGCAGCCGATGGGACACGGAGCCTGCTCCTGAGTCATCAGTGGGCTTTAGCGCCTGACTAGCAGAATCAAGGTTTCACGAGTGGTCTGGCTGGGGCAGACAAGGGACTTTCCTCATGGGGAGAGCCGCTGCTAAGTCTGCTGCCAAAGCTGAGGTCTCGTGCACAGGGTGACAGCTGGCCCATTGGGTTTAAGTCAGGGTTTCCCAAAATGTCAGTATTATTCGCATTTGGGGCTGGATCAGCTTTGTCACGGGAACTGTCCTGTGTGTTGTGGAATGTTTAGCAGAGAAGACAAGAAATCACAAGGAGGAAAACAGTGATTTGTCAGAAGTTTGGAGGAAGAAGGTAAGGGTGTATAAGTTAGAAATGTACAAATATAGTATCTCCAGCAATAACTGGCATCTTTGTCAAGTCTCTGTACTGATTATAATAGGGAAGGATTGAAGGGCACCTAACCTTGACCATTAGAAGTGCTTTTGTGTCTCATGCCGCTGGATTCGGTCTATATGTGACTAGTCAGTCTCCAGGCATTTAGTGGATCCTACCCCATGCCAGGCTCTGTGCAAGGTGCTGAACACACAGCATCCCACAGACAGACAGGGTCTCGGACTGTACTGAGCTTCAGTCCAACCTAGTTTCCCACCAGTGACGCCATTAACATTTGGGGCCAGATAACTCTTTGTTGTGGGGGCTGTCCTGTGCGTTAAGGGTGCTTAGTAGCGCCCCTGACCTTTACTCACTAGATGCCAAGAAGAAACCCCCCTCCCAGCTGTGACAACCAAGAATGGCCTCAGACATTGGCAAATGTCGCCTAGAGTGGGGGGACACAGAATCAAGAACTGCTGATCTAGTCCCACTGAAACAGAATCCTGTCTCTTTCTGGAATTCCCCCCGGTGATTCCAGCGTGGGCAGATCTCCAGCCTCTCCGGGCTACAGAATACGGGCATGTGTACTCTAGCTGGAGGCTTAGGGTAGGGGGTGGGGATCATTCTTCCCTGGCTTTCTTACTGCTCCCGGGATGTATTTTCCACGTGTGCAGGGAGCAATACACGCCTGGTCAAGTGCAGGGCGAAGAACATTCTGCAGCCTCTCAGGCGGTCGTTCAATGCTGGATAATTTGTTCGAATTCAAATATTGTTTCCTGAAGGTTCTGTCCCAGCTCCCCTGAGCCCTTCCCTTGCGGGCATTCCTCAATGCCACGCCAAATGGCCAGCCTTCAGGAACAAACCATAGGGCTTATCCGAGGCCCGAATAGGCACTTTCTCAGACTTCTTTGCCAAAAGAAGGGGGCGCTTCTTACTGGTCTCTTCCCCAAGTCTGAGAATCATGCAGTGTGACCCATAAAGCACATGAGCACCCAGCTCCCAGTCGATGCTCACCAAATGGTCGACATCGCAGTGCTATTATTATTATAATAGCTATCATAGACATGTAGTAAGAATAAATGTAAATATATAGAAATATGTAGGGCGCGACGTCTTGCAGACAGCATTCTGCGTTAGAGGCGTGGTGCTAAAGAGCCGCCCTCTGCCTTCAGGGCTGAGAAACTCCACCGTCCTTCAAACAGCGAGAGGGTAAAGGCTTGTAGCGTAAGAGTTCGCAGTAAAACTCGGTCTCACAGAATGCTGGCAGCAGCGGGGAGGGTCTGCCAGCCCCTGCTTGTTCCAGGGGACACACTGGCAGGAGTGACTCACAGCGCCCTCCACGGTCGCTGATGATTAACATCCGTGGTCCCGGAGATCAAGCCTTGACAGATGTCTTCTGAGAAGGTCCCCAGATGCTGTGGCTCGCATTCAGCTCCTGAATCAGGGGAATGGCTTGTAAAACGGAAAGCTGTACTTGCAAACTCCCCATGTGGAGGAAAGGTTAAAAAAAAAATCGAGAAGCCCTTTAAACTAATTTTAATGGTCCCGGGAGAATGAGAGCTTGGCTATAAGGATTTGCTGATCAAAGGCAGGCTGTCCCGAGTGGCATCTATCTGATGCCGTGCAGCTGCTTCAAGCTCGCCGATGTCCTCCTGCCACCCGGTCAGGATGGAAGAGAAGCCTGTTTCCTGTGGTCGGGACCCCCACCCCAGCAGTGCAGGGGTGGGCTTGGTGAGCACCTCTGGGTTCATGCTGCTGATCCCCCTGTTTGCTTCAGTACATTCAGAAGACATGCAAGCTCATAGCAGGGTTAGAAATGGCACATTCTCGCATGTCCAGGGGAATGTCAATGGCCTGGGACCCTGGGAGCCCGGGACCCTCTTGCTATCCCTGCCATTTCAGCAGACGGATTGATTTCCAATGTTCTCCTGGCCAGGCTATTTCAGGGTTCTCAATAAATAATTCATGAGGGGCCCTGGGATGATGTGGGGGCAGGGAGGTCACTTGTCCAATGTATGTACCTTGAAGGAAATAAGGGACAACTTGTCGAAACGTGTGCCAACATTATACAATCGTATGTGCTGGAATTTGGTTGGTATTTACTATTTTTCTAATCTGGAACCTTGTATGTACATACATTGTCTACATACAAGCCTACCTATATAGTATGTATATATAGTTACGTAGCCCCCAGGGAAAAGGGTGGAAGGTAGTTCATATTAACCTCATTTCAACCCAGAGGCTAAGGAGCTTGCTTAAGATCTTAATTGTCTTTGCCTGTAAGTGATATTGTCATTGTTTTCCTCCCCTAAAAAAATGAGAACAATCCCACTGTTTACCCCTACTTGCTGTTCACTGATGTGGCGTGAGGTGCTTTCCGTGTATTATCTCACTGAAAGCTCGGAAGAATCCTGTGAGGCAGGCGGGAAGTGGTCCTATTTACAGATGGGGAACAGCAATGGATATGTTTGACAATTATGCCCAAGGTCACCCAGCCCACCAGTGACAGCCTGTGGTCCCGGGAACCCCTGCTCCGTCTAGTCTGCCTGGTGCTTCTAGGACGGGCTAGGTCCTAGGCGGGAGCTCGTTAAGGTCAAAGACTGCCTAACTCACGGCTGTCTCCCCAGAAGCTGGCACAGGGCCCGGTGCGGAACAGGCCCTACTTAGCGCTGAAGGGCGGAAGAAGGGACGGGAGGAGCGGGAAGGAGATGGAGGCCCAGGGAGAGGGGGTTGGAGGGAGGGAGGGACAAAGAGTCGGGGAGAGAAAAGGGAGGGAAGTTGTTCTGTTTCCAGTGCAGCTACTTATCTCTGCAAATGGAACTGAGAAGCCTGTGTTGATGTTCTTCCTGTTTATCCTTGTTTTGTTACCGTAGTAGATACACCATTGGGTTCTGGGAGAGTCAGGGTCCTGGCAGGAAGCAGATGGCAGCTATCGCTGGGACTGCCGAGGAGAGTTTAATTTGGGGTCCATTTACAAAGGTGTGGGCAGCTTGAAGGGAGACCAGTGAGAGCTGTGGATGCACTCTGGGCCTGGCGGGGGGCCCCTACAGCCTGCAGGTCTGAAGGAGGGGTGGCAGGTGCATCCTGGAACCCAGAGAAGGAGCTGTGCTGGCATTGGTGGGAGCCGTGGACCGGCGGAGGAATTCAGCTGCTGCCCAGCTTGCAAAAGGCGGCGGGGACACTGACTTCCCCAGCTCCCTCCGTCCCACCTTTGGATTCCCTGCCGGTGCCCTCCCCCCAACTATGGCCAAACCCAACAGGAAGCTGGAAGGCAAGGGCATCCTCCATCCAAAGATGCCAGCCTTCCAGAGAAAGACGGAGAGCGGATGTGAGGGGCAACAGGAATTTCCCACAGTTAGAGAGGGAGTAGGTAAGATCTCAGACAGCGTGAATAGCAGGGGCCCCCACAGAACGGCCGCGTGACGTGCCTTTCTGAGTCTCACTCTGGTGTGGGCTGAAGGGGGTCCTTGGAAGAGGTGGGTGCACACCTCCAGGGGGACCCACGCAGACACGCACACAGCGTCTCTGTGCTGGCCACCCCTGTAGGAACTGCAGTGGCATCGGCTGTGGCCCCGTCAGAGCAGAGCCGCGTCCTCACCGGCCACAGACTGTGACCGTGTCAGCCAGACATACAGGCTCGGAAAAAGGACGGTGAAATGTCCTCTCCCCAAGGCCAGCGTCTACCACCTTCTCAAACTTGTGAAAGTTCCAGAGCTTCAGAGAAGCCCTCCCATCAGACTCACTCCCCTAACACGTGATGATTCTCCAAACTATTTTGACAGATGAAATTGCAGATAATTAGCCTGACTCCGCCAACTTGAAATTACTGGGGATGATTTCTGTGGCTGTCCTCGAATTTCTGGAAGATAATCTCAAATGGAGAAACAGGCCAGTGTTATCCTCATCTCACCCCTTCGACACATCGTTATAAGTGTAGAAGAAAACTTTAGGTTGGTCGTAAACCCCTATGATAAATTCAGGGGAACAGGCTACTCACTTAAAGCCCCACAGCCTGGATCCGTTGATAGCAGCAAGACTGAAAAAGCGCTTTCACCTAAATGCCTTTTCACTAATGTCAGCCATCTTTTTAGACAGATTCCATCTTCTCCGCTCTGAGTCTTTTTTATTTAGAACGAAGATTGGCATCTGAAAAATAGAGAAAGCTATCTCTAAAGTTTGTGTCTCCATCCCTAGTCCTACATACTCCTCTGTCAGCAATTTTCAGTGGCATTGGATTTTAAAGGTTTACTTCTGCCCTTTTCTAGAGTCCAGAGTCAGCGTATCTTTGTGAGACATTAGGGGATTGATTTCAGTAACAACCCCACGTCTCTTCCCCTATATCCCCACCCTTTATCGTGTGAGTTTATGGAGCATCCATAAAGGTGGAGCACATTTTCCCTCCCCATGTGTCTTAGCTCAGGTGGCCACAACCAAATACCATAGTCAGGGGGATTTGAACAACTTAATTCTCATAGTTCTGGAGGCTGGAAGTCTGAGATCAGAAAGCCAGCGTGGTTGAGTTCTCTCTTCTTGATTTACAGATGGCTACCTTCTCACTGTGTCCTCAGAGGGTGGGCAGAGCTCTGGTCTCTTCCTCTCCTTATGAAGACACTGATCCCATCATGGGGCCCCACCCCTATGGAGGGGACACAGACATTCACTCCATCATATCATGTGACTCACTTTGACCGATAGAATAAGGCAGAAATAATAGTGTGCCAATTCTGAGACTAGACTTCAAAGGTCCTTGCATGATTCCTCTTGCTCTCTTGCAACACAGGAGGGGGATAAGAGGCATGGGGAGATAAGCGGCTCCAACTAAGGTGGCGCGGCCATTTCCAGCCTAGGACAAAGCTCCCAGCTGACCCATAGCTACTTGAATGAGCCTAACCACGATCAGTGGAGCCCAGATTACATCAGCTGATCCCTAGCCTACCTACAAATGCACGACTTACAGTAACGAATGATTATGTTTTATGCTGCTGAGTTTTGGGGTGGTTTGTTATGCAGCAATAGCTAGCTGATATACCTCGGCTACTGGAGGTGAATAAATAATAATCATTATTATTTACACTGTTCCTAGAAAGGAATTTGAGTGTCGCGTTTCAAAGCATGGAGTAGATTGAGGCTTCTCACATTTTAATCCTGTCTCTGCCACTTACTATTTGCGTGACCTCAGGCAAGGTGTTCCAATTGCCTTGTCTGTAAAATGGGTACAGTAATAGGATTGCATTAGGGCAATGATGAGTATTAAATGAGCTAATGCATAAAAAGTACTTCAAACAGGGCCTGGTACAGAGCAAGCAGCAGGGAAGGGTTTGCTGGTACCCCTTCTAAAGGGCTTGAGACTTGGACAGGGCAGGCCAGAGGTGAGCTTCGTTGATGCCCAGGTAGCATTTGTTCCACTAGGAAGGAAAGGGCTTTGATCTCACGTCTTAGCACGAGACAAGCTCACTTTTCCCAAAATAGGAAATGTAATCAAGACTGCTTTAGAATTCTCGGAGATGACGGTTTCTTGTCTTCTCTGAGAAATAAAACACATTAGCACTTTAATGGCATTATTCCCTCTCTCCATGTAGAAGTGATGGCAGAGAAAGGAGGGCATCAACAAGGCTCCTGCAGTGTGGACAAACACTGCGAAGGGTACAGAGCCCTTCCTCCCTCCCCCCTCCCGCATCCAGGCACTCACCATTCTTATACTGCACAACCAGATTACTTACCAAGGAATCTCATCTCTCCCTAAGTCTTGGGGCTGCCACCACTACTGTGGATACCTGGAATCTCCCTCTGCCCCTCCCCGATCATAGCATTTGCTGCCCCTGGACAAGGATTTTTGTATAGCAGCTAACTTGTTAAAAAGTCACCCCTCTTAAGTAACTATTTGTTGCTTACCACATGTTTCTTAAAAAACATTGTATCATGGAAAGGAGAAAGTCATGGTGGGAAACCCAAACACTTTGATGGTCATTGGCAAAGCTAATTGAAGGGCAAATACGCACTCAGGACTCTCTCAACAACACACGGGTAGCAACCCATTAAGACCAATCCTGGGCATTGAGGTGAGCGCATGAGTCACCAGTGGGAGGCTGTGATCATGTGACCAGCGAGGTCACATGATCGTGGCAAAGCCCTCTGTCCCAGGTAATAGCTGGAGACATTCACTCAAACTCAGACGTTCCCTCAAATCAGTACTAATTTCCCGTCCCCCACCCTCTGCCCTACAGTCATGAACCCTACCTCTCCTTCAAGGCTACACTGTTCCATGTCTCCCAGGAATGCTTCCCTGAGGCTCTGGATGTCAGTTACTCTTCCTCCTCTGGCTTCCTCCTGGCCCTTTACAAATGAGTCTCTCCAACCCCCTCTGGGCTGTGAGCTCCTGGAAGATCGTTGCCACATAGTGTTCATCTCATCACTTCCCACATGACTTAGCGGATTTGTGTATGAAGCTTTCAGTAAATAGTTGTTGAATTAAATAAAAAGTGAGTGCGTTCACAGTTATTTCATCCATCTTGGGGATGATAGCTGTACTTCTTCCTGAATATGTAAATCCCCAAACCCAGGTCTCTGGAAAGCTCTGGTGGCTTCTAGATCTACTGAGCCACTTCTGCTGTCCTCCTTGGGGTACCTGGGACAAGGACAGAGTGTTTAAGAAGCTCCTTTCCCTCACATGTCTTCCTTTGACACCAGCTCAGGTGGTTTCTATTCTAAGAGAATCAAAAAGGAAGAAATATCAGCATCTTTAAGAGCAGGGTGGAAATAACTTGGCCATGAGACATCTCATTGTCAGTGAATTTAAAGCTAGTCAAGCCAGACTGTCAGAGCTGGACTCTTTGCATTTTAAGCTCTCATAAATCATAAAGTCATAGTGCTAGACAGACACTTAGAAATCTTGTCCAGTCCACCCATTAAAATATGCACTCCTTGGGAGGTGCTTTCTCTCCCAGTCCACGCGTTGTACAGATGCATGTAGCCCAAGGACATAGAACTGGTGGGCTGGAACTCTAGCTTCTTAACCAGCATCCACTCACTACCCCATGCTGAGCGGGGATGGCAGGGAAGGAATGGATGATTGTCTCCAAGCTACACCATTGACTGCAATAGGCACTGTGACTCCCAGTACAGAGTAATAAACCTCTGTGATAAGGATATAATGCAGAGGCTTTACTTGGCCCATTAATCCTCAGTAAATGTTGTTGCCGAGCTGTGGTCTCCCAGGCCCAGCCCCTGCTGTCCTGCCTATCACTTTGGAGCCTAAGTAACAGCATTTCTTACATAAGAGCAAGGCCCTACCAGAAGTGGCTAGATCACAAGAATTAGCATGAGAAACTGATTAAAAATTTTAAAAAAATTTTTTTTCATGATATTCTTATTTACCCTGTGTGTGTGTGTGTGTTTAGGATATGATGAGCAAGGGCAATAATGTTATATAGACATTCATTTGACATATGCATAGTGGGACATCTAAGAAAGGCCTTGTGCTCAGCACTTTGAGGACAGTGGGGTCACATCCCCCCCAAAAAAAGAAGCATAAATGATGCAAGCATGGTACAAACAAATCGGTCTGAGGCTGCCAGGGAGAGAGTGAGCGCAAGGGATTTCCAAAGAGGGGAGAGGATGGGGGGATGGGGAAGGATTCAAATAAGGCTTCACAGATGGGATGATATTTGAGCAAGACCTGGGAACTTGGGAATTTTTCAAGTGAGGAAAGGAAGGATTCGAGGTTGAGAGGATAACCTGAGCCTAGAATATGTTAAAAATGAGTTTTACCAGAGCTTGAAAAAGCAGATAATCCCTTCTGTGTGTAATTTTTCAGAAGAAGCACAAAAGAGGGAGGAAGACCAATTTCATGAAGCTTCTAGTACAAGAACATATCGTTATAGGTCAGTCTCATTTATAGAACACAAATGGAAAAATCCTAAATAAGGTATCAGGAAATTGAATCTGGAAGATTATTAAAATAAATACATTGTGACTAATGAGCCTTGCCTTAGGAATACAAGGATGGTAAGAAGTTTTAAAAGCTCTCAGTGTAACTCAACGCAACCAACTAGAGGAAAATCATAATATGATTATTCAGTAGGTAGGGAATAAGTGGTCAACACACTTCATGATTTAAAAAAAAAATAGAAAACCTCTTACTAAACTGAAAATAGATAAAACTGTCCTTAACATGATAAAATAACTGCTATGACTTGAAAGCAAGCGTCATATTTGATGGTGAATTCTAGAAGCATTTCTAGGAAAGTTCAGAACAAGGCGAACTTGCTTTCCCATGTGTTACACAATGCCATATTTAAATTCTTTGCCGATACAATAATAAAAGCCAATACAATAATAAAAGAGAAAAAAACCTAGACACAAGAATTGGAAAAGCAAACATAATGTCTTCATTGTCTTCAGAAGTTCTGACTATCTATGTGGAAAACTAAGAAGATCTACACATAAAATTTTAGAGGTAAAAAGAGAATCCCAAAAGGTTGTTGGATACAAGGTCTGCAGTTAAAAAAAAAACTCAATAGCTTTCCTACAAACCATAAGACGTATTATAAAATATAATAGGAAAAATAGCCTGTTTGCAATAGCAACAGATGTATGAGATAATATTAATAATTGCTACCACTTATTGAGTTCCTACCTGCATTCCAAGCATTTACATCTTCTACCTTGTTTGATTCTCATAGCAAGCTTATAACCTAACTATGAATAAATCTAACAAAAGCCTTATAAGAACTTTATAGACAAAATTATATAATGTTATTGAAGGGCATACAGGACTCAAATAAGTGAAAATATATATGTACCATGTTGTTTGATGAGAAGACTCAACATATAAATGTTATAAATATCAACTGTCCCCCAAATTAATTCATAAACTCAAAAGAGTTCAGTAAAATTCTAACAGGAATTTTTTAGTGGCGTGTGGGGGTGGGGAGGGGATGAAACTAGATAAACTGATTCTAAATTTCACAGAAAAGAGTAAACATCTAAGAATAGCCAAAACATTTCTGAAAAGGAACAAGAAAGAAAGAACTGTTCTACCAGTTACAAGGACTGATGTTATCATAATTAAAACGGTGTGATGGTAATATAGAAATAGACCACTGGATTGACAGAGGAGAACAAAGATCTCAGATGTAGACACAAACATATATAGAAACTTAATACATGATAGACTTGGCATTGTGAACTGATAGGACAAATATGAGCCATTAAACATCTTTCAGAGTGGTGCTGAGCCACTTAACTTTCCATGTAGAAAAAGAAATGAAATTGTATCACTACCTCACACCATACACAAAAATAAATCTCAGGTGGATTACAGACTTAGATGCAAAAAGAAAACTTTAAATCTATTAGAAGAAAACGAAACAAAGTATCTTTAAATCCTCAGACTAGGGCAGAAGTTCTTAGTAAAGACCCTGCATTTCCCCCCTCCAAAAAATCAGTAGGATGAAACATTAATAAATTTAGTTTATTTCAGTTATAAGCCTTTGTGAAAAAGTTACAAGAAACACTACAGACTGGCAATAGATATTTGCAATATATAACTGAATTAGCATCTGGAATACATAAAGAATTTTCGACATGTCAATAAGAAAAATACAAACAACCAACAACAGAAGAAACAGAACAGAACAGAAATGTGTTGGTCTCACCGGTACACATGGGAGGAGAGACTTAACCACACTAGTAGGCTGGGAAATGCAACTAGCCACAATTCTTAGTATTCCACAGCCACCCACTGAGGAAAGCTTACAGTCTAGTAATATCAAACACTGGTAAGGGGGTGGGAAAATGGGACCTTGCATGCACTACCGTTGGAAGGATATACTGGAAAAGCTCCCTTGACAAGCAATTTGGTATCATCTTGTTAATATCAAGTTAAAGTGAAAAAGTGCACATACTGGGTGCCAGAAGTCCCACTGCAGTCATATACCTGAGCCAGCTCCCAGAGGTGCCTAAGGAGACATCTCTGAAGATGTTCATTGCAGCACTGTTTAATCTGGGAAAGAAAGGAAAAACTAGAAACAACTTCAAAGCCTACAAAGGGGAGAAGAACAATGGGCTCTCCTCAAAAGATGATTACTTGACATGATCAAAGGAATAAACTACTGAAAACTCTCAAAAACCGTAGTAGTGACCAGTAACAACAAAAACCAAATTGTGGATTAAACACATGTACACAAAATAAAGCATATTGTCACCGGTGTGTATATATGAAAAAGAATAAGGAAAGTTGACTTGAAGGACACTCAATAAGTTCTTTAGGAATATTACGTTTTGCTGTGCTCTCTGGTGCCTGACATTTTGTCACATTATTGTGAAGACGGGTGCGGAAGAAAGCAAGATTGCTCAACTTCCCTGCTAGGAGATCTTCTCTTATTATACACTTTCGTGCATTCTTTATGTCTCATACAGTGCATTAAGGTAGCTCAGAAACGTTTTCATCTTTGTATGTGGTGGGATGGGGCAGATGGCAGCGTGTGTGAATAGAAGCACCTCTTTCCGAGACCTCCTGAATTACATGTATGAGATGCTTTCAAACTCGGGATGTCGCATACCGCTGCTGAGAGCAGATCCAGGCTGTGTGTTGTCATAACAACAAACACAATGATTTGAAATGCAGATTCTTTCTTTTACGCCGAAGAAAACCAGTGAGGAATATAGAATACTTTGTATTGGACAGGAGCCTGTTGGAGTGCAAATGTGACATTAGAAATTGGTTGTATGCCCAGCAGAGAAGAAAGTGTATGATTCATGAAGGATCTAAACTAAGAATCATACAGGTTTTCAGAAAAGGCTGTCCATTCAGATTATAAAGTCTTGACACATAAAATTATTTTTAGATCTTGGGAGTCCTGTAAGAGTAGTTTTAGGTTGTGTTGGAGAGGCAGCGGGTTGAAGTGGATAGGCATTCAGGCTCTAGGGTCCAACAGGCCTGTCCACCACTTCCTAGCTGGGTAGCATTTGAGCATGTTACTTCCTCTGTTAGGCAGGCTGCTCCAGAGAAACAGAACCAATAAGATATACGTATATACACAAAGAGATTTTTATAAGGAATTGGCTCATGCAATTATGGAGACAGAGAAGTCCCAAGATCTGCAGACTGAGTCGATAAGCTGCAGACCCAGGAAGACCCAGGGTTTCCATCTGAAAGCAGTTAGGCAGCAGGAATTCTTTCTTACTCAGGGGGTATGATCAACCTTTTTGTGCTATTCAAGCCTTCAACTGATTAGACGTGGCCCACCCTCATTAAGGCAAACAATCTACTTTATCCTGTCTACTGACTCAAATATTAGTCCCATTCAAAAACACCCTTGCAGGAACACACAGAATAATGTTTGGCCAAACATATGGGCATACCATGACCTAGTCAAGTTGACACAGAAAGTTATCCACCACACTCACCCTTTCTGCATCTCGGTTTCCTCAGCTATAAAAGGTAGCTAATATTAGTATATAGCTCATAGAGTTGGAGTGAGGGGTAAATAAGTTGCTGTATATGAAGAGCAATCAGAGGAGCTGGGACTTAGTAAGTGCTCAGTAAGTATTTATCAAATGAATTAATACATAGGACTCAGAGTGGAATCCTGTCTGAATTTTGTGTTTTCAGTCTTTTTTTTTTTTAAGTAGTTTTAGGAGTCATGTATGAGTAGCCAAACAATAAGTTCCTTAGATGTGATTGTTTTGGAGATCCATAAAAATGGCAGCTTTAGAGACTTGTTTTTGTTTGTTTGTTTGTTTTTAATTTTTTTTTATTAGAGACTGGTTTTGCTCACGCAGTATTGTGCTAGCCACATTCACCCATGGCACTGCATTTGGCTGTGTGTATTCAGATACCTCTGGAAAGCATCTGTCCTCTTGATGGATATTTGGGTCTCTCCTAGTTTCTCCATTTGAACAATGCTCCATAGCAGCTGGAGCCTGCCTCTAATTTTTTCTTTAGGATATGTCCCTAAGAGACAGAATTTCTAGGAATATTTTCTGGGACATAGGATATGCAAGTGTTCAATTTTATAAGATCAGGCTAAATTATTCGCCAAAGTGCTCAGTTCACCCTTGGTGAAGGAGGGAATAGTGATCAGATATCCTCCTGCTGATCATTAAAAGAAGTGCTTATAGACTACCCACTGGTGGGCAAAATCAGCTTGTGATATTCGGTGGGGAGAAAGAAAAAGAGGAGACACAAAGTTCAATGTGATCACAGCCCCATAGAAAAAGGGGGTGGGTCAAAACAATGTCATGTCAGAGCTGCAGGAAAAGCTTGAACAAGATCTGGAATCAGGCAGACCTGGGGCCAAGCCTTTACTTGCCCATTGCCTGCCTGAGACTGGAACCAGTTACCTGACCTCTCTGTGCCCTTGGGATCTCATTTTTAAATGGGAAAAATTGATCACACGTAGTTCAAAGCAATATATAAACTGAGATCATGCATAAAGTTAAGTACTCGATAAAGGATAGCCAAAAAAAAAAAAAAAAAAAGAGCCAAATATGGTTTTAAAAACCAGACAGATAGATATTCTCTAGAGTGATTACTGAGGCTTACGGTAGGTCTTAAATCAGGAGTGGTTTCTTTTTTCTATTTTTAGAGCTCCTGGAAAGTGATTATATTGTTTTCAAAATGAGAAAATTAGTTTTTTTGTTAATTTTATTTATGTATTTGTTAGACAGAGAGAGCACAAACAGGGGGAGGGGGAAGAACAGAGGGAGAAGGAGAAGCAGACATCCATGCTGAGCAGAGAACCCGACATGGGGCTCGATCCCAGGACCCTGAGATCATGACCTGAGCAGAAGGCAAATGCTTAACTGACTGAGCCACCCAGGCATCCCAAAATTAAATTTTTTAAAGGTTCCGTTATTTGCTACTTTGTGTGGATTCTGTGTGCTACTTTTACTTACTCCCACACCTCTCAGCTCAATGGATCACCTCCCTGGGGAGCTGGAGGATGGGTTTGCTTGACTTTAGCTAAGACGAGCAGGTCCCTGATCCTCAAGGGGCTGCCTCTAGGGTCAGGACTTGCACATGGTAAGAATGACCTCCTCTCAAGGAGAGAAATCTAATGGTTTGGTTTTATTAAACATTCTGTGTAAACTCTTCCTCTTTACTGGGGCCTGGACTTTCTGAGTACTAAAATTTGTACGGTGGGGGAAGAGTTCAGGCCCATGGGCCCTGGGGGTGTATCTTTCCTAGCTCTTTAGAACATCATGGCCTTATTGCAAGTGTGGTCTGGGCGTGGATGGAGTCTCTTGAGAGTCTGCAGCTTTGGGACAGGCCTTTGTGCATGCGGTACACGTTCATGGGAAATGGACCCACTGTGGGTCAAGCACTACTGTAGATGCTAGAGATACAGAGTAGGGTAAGCCAGGTAAGATTCCTACATCATCTCTTCTAGGAAGCATTGTGACCATGAACAAGTACGCAAAGAAATCAACAAGGCAACCTTAGACCATGATCAGTTCCATGAAGGAAGTGAAGACGGTGTGATGGAGGATAATGGCAGTCATTCTGCAGAGATGAGCTCAGGAAGGACCTCACAGAGGAGCCGACATGTAATCTGAGATCAGAAGGATGTGGAAAAGCCAGCCATGGGGAAACATTCCAGGCAGAGGGGACTTTTTTTAAATGCAGAGCCTTTTTTTTTTTTTTTTTTTTTAATGCAGAGACTTTATTCAAAGAACATCATGATGTGTTCTAGGAATTGTCAGAAAGACCAGCTTGGCTAAGGCATAGTAACTGAGGAGGCAACTCTCCCACACAAACACTTAGAAATGTTTGACAAAAAAGCAAACATCATTTTAAAATGCATAGATGAGCTCCCAGGAAACAAAAGTGTCTCAAGGGACCAGAAACAAAAGATGAAGTGAAAAACTATCTGGAGGACATAGGAACTAGAGTTTTTAATGACAAGAAATGTAAGAGATTGAGGGCTTGGACTCAAGGGAAGTAGGTAGTAGGAAATGAGAGTCTCCCCATGAAGGTAGGACCCTGGGAGGACTAATGCTCCCTGCCCCACGAAAGGGTAGATGGAGGGAAACCACCTGTGTGCTCCAGTAGGTGACCACAGAACTGTGTTACTTGGTCTCAGTTCAGTTAGAAATAACCCTCTGAAAATTAACACCAAGAACTTGCTCTCACATCAGTTTGGGGTTCAAATTTGTGCGACCCACATCACCCCAGAATCTCCAAGTTGAGAAGAAACTCAAATGCCAGTGCAAAACGGTGATGGGAAATCTAAATTCCATAGGGAATCCGGAAAAAGCAAACACATGGCTGACTTCCCGAGACATACCCTCAACCCAGGTGGGGCAAAAATCTCATAGAGGGAGCCCTGCTGAGAATGAGCTTCCAATCTCAAATTACAGATGCGCAAGGGAAAGTTCCACCATGTGCAAGAGTCGATTACAGAGGCCAGTAAACTGAAGGCCTAGACACTCCTCCCGAAGAACTCCAGGTAAAATAACTATGTAAAAGGTTACATAATGTATTTAAAATGATTGAAGTCATAAAAGAGGCCATTAAAAAATAGAATATGACAGATACTCTAAGGATAGAAAAAGGGCAGGTTTTAAAAATAGCTTGAAAGAATTTCTAGGTAAAAATAATAAATCCAACTTGTTAGATGATAGATTAAACAAGTGAAGCAGGTATGAAAAGAAATAAACGGGAAGATAGACATGAGGAAATAACTCAGATTGTCTTGCATGGAGCTAAAAGGCAAAACACCATGAGAGAAAGGTTAAATGAAATAGGTTAAATGAAAGGGTCCGGCTTACTTTTAATCAGGGGTTCCAGAATCTGAGAATAGAGAGAATTTGGGTAAACGCAATATTCATTTGTTATGGCTGAGAATTTACAGACTTTCGGTGGTAGACACATACAGTAGGCTGAATGATGGCCCTCCCAAAGATAGCAAGCTCCGGTCTCCGGAACCCTTAAATGTTGCCTTTGGCAGAAGGGTCTTCGCAGGTGTGATTCAGTGAAGGCTCTTGAGATGGATTACCCAGGTGGGCCCTAAACATCGTCCCAAGGGTCCTTTATAAGAAGGAGGCAGAAGGAAAATAAACATAGACGCACACACAGAGGAGAAGGCAATGGGAAGAAGGAACAGAGGATTTGGAGATGCTGCCCCCCAGAAGATTCGAGTGACAGAGCCAATAACCGAGGACCGCCAGCAGCCCCTGGAAGCTGGGAGGGGCGAGTGACAGAGTCACCCCTGAGCCTCTGGACAGAGCGTGGCCTTGTCAGCACCTTGACTTGGGCCTGAGACACTGGTCTTGGACGTCTGGCCTCCAGAAGTACAGGGAATACGTTTAAGCTGTCACAAGTCACCAAGTCTGCGGTAATTTGTTACCACTGCCCCATGAAACAATGCAACAGGTGTTTTATAGACTGAGAATATACAGGAAGTTACAGGAAGGATAAACAACAACAGCAAAAAAAAAAAATCTACAGCTAGACACGCAATAGTGGAACTGGAGAATACCAAAAACAAAGAAAAGACTTTGAAAGCACCCAGAGGAAAAGTGCAGGGGGCAGTGACCAGAGAGACCGTACAGTTGTCGGATGTTAATATAATCCAGAAGACAGTGGGATAGTATCTTTAAATTGCCTACAAAAACAAACTGTCACTCAAAAGTGTAGGGGAAAAAGCATGTTCAGGTGGGTAAGGCTGAGTTTAGCACTAACAGAACCTTCTTGAAGCTGGTCATTGGTGCACTTCAGAAAGAAGGACAAAAAGCCCAGAAAGACATAGCGAGATAGAGAAAGCTACCATAAGCCATGAAACGCGGAAATATGTGATTAAATATAAATAAACATCGAATGAATCAAACGATAATAAAATTATGGCCTAGAGACTATAAAAGAAAGTGGAATTAAAATACACAATAGTAACAAAATGTTAGATTAAAAGAGAATGGCCATAGATAATTGTCTGTCTCTGATTGACTTATTTCACTCAGCATCATACCCTCAAGCTCAATTATCATATGGTTTCACTCACGTGCAGAGTATGAGAAACAGTGCAGAGGATCATAGGGGAAAGGAGGGGAAACTGAATGGGAAGTCATCAGAAAGGGAGATAAACCATGAGACTCTTAATTCTTAGAAACAAACTGAGGGTTGCTGGAGGGGAGAGGGATGGGGAGATGAGGTAATTGGGTGACAGGCATTAAGGAGGGCATGTGATGTGATGAGCGCTGGGTGTTATACGCCATCGATGAATCACTGAACTCTACATCTGAAAACTAATGATGTACATTATGTTGGCTAGTTGAATTTAAATTTAAAAGAAAGAAAAGAAAAGGCAATGGCCAATATAATAGGTACTTGGGAAGAAAGTGGGGGGGGGAGGAGTAATAAACACACACAACATACAGCAAGTACAAAATAAGAGTGGCAAAATAGATCCCAATGTATCAGGAGATAAATCTGACTACATCAAGAATCACAAACAGTATAAACAAACTAATCCCACCACTTAAAAGACAGACTCCTTGATGTATAGACAAAGTCTGCATGCTCTATGCTTTTGTCAGGAAACGGCTAAAATAAAAGTACTCAAATACTTAAGAATGGGAAAAAAAAAAATCCCCAACTATTTAAAGACAAAATTTTCTACACAGGAAACTCAAAGGATGTACATACTAACAAAGAAAACCAAGTTGAGAATTCAGCAATTTTGCTGGGAACAAGTTCAAATATACAAAACTCAATTGTATACAGCAGCCAAAACAATTGGAAAATGTCGTTTTAAAAAGATATCATATGCACTAACAATAAAAATTTAAAGGTATCTAGGAATAAGCCTTTATGGAGTAATTTCTAACTTATTGAAAGCCATAAAAGATGACCCAGAGAAATGGAGATAATAGGCCATATTCACTAGTGGAGAAAATCCATGTTATCAAATGGAAATTCTCCCAAATCAGTCTATAAAGTTAATATAATTCTAACCATGAGCCTAAGAGAATTTTCTATGGAAATTTATATGGAGAAGCAAGGAGGCAACATAACTTTTAGAAAGAACAATACCCTTTCCTTCCTAAATAGACACTATAAAGTTGTAATAATTCAGAGATAGGCAAATCGATCAGCAGAATGAAATAGAGCAGTTGGGCCTAAATCCCATATGTATATGAAAACTTAATCCATAAGAGGTGTGGCATTATAAATCAGTAAGGAAAAGCATAAACCGACAAAAAATAGTACTGAGATTGCCATTTTTATGTGTGAAAAAAAAAATCCATTAAATCTTTTCCTCAGCACATAAAAATCCATCCCAAGTGGATATAGCCACAGTAAAAACGACGAAGTTTTAACACATTGAAGAAAATATAGGAAACTATCCTATGACATTTCTTCAAAATGTACAGATGATTAAGAAAATATCATAAATCTGACCATATTACAACTGAAAATATCTAGGAAACAGAAGTCACTGAAAACAAAGTAAAAAACACAAATCAGAGTGGAAATAGGTACTTACACATAAAACAAAAACAAAAGTTAGCATACAGAATATAGAAAGATTACCTACGATTCAGTAAGAACAAGCCAAATAACGCAATAGAATTGAAGATAAAGCATATAAATAGAAAATTCATGAAAGACAGAAGCTGAATGCCTATAAGCACCTAAGAAAGATGTCGGACCTCACTAGTCATCAGGGAAATGCAAGGTGAAGCCCGGAGATCTTCTCCACCCCCATCAGCCCTGGCAGAGGCCTTCTGTCCAGACACCACAGGAGGGGCAGAAATGCCCAAGAATCATGACACATTTTGGACTAGACTGGCAAAAAATCAATAATAACATTAAGAGTTTGGTGGGGAGGTAGAGAAACAGGACTCTTCATACCCTGTCCATCCGAGAGCAAATTAGTTCAATTTAGAGAGGAATTTGGCAATATTTAGTAACACTGTGGATGTGCATATTCTAGGATTCAGCATTTCCAATTCTAGGAGTATACCCAAAAAAGACTCCCACATGTTTATAAAGAAACGGGTAAAGGCAAAAAGTACTTATTGCAGCACTATTTGTAATAGGGGGAAAAACCTTTTTGTGGTGGTTGGGGAGAGGGGCAGCCTGTCACCCACCCAGAGAAAAAGGTGAAAACCTGCGTATCCTGGCACAAGGCAATACTGTACAGCAGTTAAAATGATTGACCCAGGGATGCGTGCATGAGCAGGCAGGCAACTGCAAAAACAAAACATAACGCCCAGAAAAAAAAAAAAGTTTCAAATGATGTGTTTGGCATGATGCCAATTTCGTAAGTTTAAAAAAAATGTAAAGCAACCTTGTATCTATATACCATATCTATGTGTATAGGATACATAGATATGTAGCAAAAAATAGAGCAAGCATGGCATTGATAAACATCAACCCCTCTGGGAGGTTTGGAGGAGAATGAGATCAAGAAGCAACACAGAGAGAGTTTCAGTTGTATCTACAAAATTTTAATGCCATTAAAGAAGTGAGGCAAGTAAGCAAGCTCTTGAGATGCGGCAGAGCTCACTGGTGGGTTGTGACGTTATTCAGTTTGTTTTTGCCAGTGTGCATGAACTATTTCATTATAAAATATTAGTTTAATTAGTCAAAGTGGGGAAACCAGTCCAGAGGCTGTTGTATTAATCCGGACAAGAAGGAGATAAGACTCACTTGGAGGAGGGCAGCAGTAGAAGATTGAGAAATGGACAGAACCAAGATGTGTTCTGGAGATGCAACTGATGGTCTTGGGTGAATTTCTATCACACATATAGCAGGGAGAAACAGACAGCCACTGCCCAGTCCGTAGTCTGTGGACTTTTCGGGGGGCTCTGGTTGATCTCCAGTGGCTAATGTCTGCATCTCTGTGCTGAGAGCTCTTCCCTTTCCCCTCTCATACCTCCCCCACCCCTACTGCCCAAGGCCGTGCCTGCCTCTAGGGACATCTGATAGACCAGATGTGCTAAGGAATGCAGCCATCAACCAAAAGCCCACAGGAGTTGGTGTGTAAATACCCAGCTCCTCTTGGCTCTTGGCCTGGATACTTCTAAAATGTAGACTTTGCTCAGTTTCCCAAAGCTCCCCCTAGAATTCATCTTCAAGCACCCTCCAAGGTAGCAGGTTTAATAGAAGACACATTTTGGCAGTCTGTCCCTCCTTTATCCCTCCCCCAGATTCCTTATCAGTGTCAGCCCCAATTCCCCAAGGAACCTCTTTCGCTTGCCTCAGATCTGCTGCTGAGAGAACCCATACTAAGGCAACAAGCTTACTTCCAAAGCGTACCCACTTCCAAAGAGCGCCCCATGCCACCAAGCACCTCACTGATGTCACCCCAGTCTGGCAAGAAGAAGGGGGAAGAAAACAAAGACAGCTTCCAAGGGCTGTGGGCAGACAGGTGGGGAGATGCACACAGGAGGAAGCATAGCTGAGGGGCAGAGAAGAAAATGAGCTGCTTGAGGATTTGCAGAGAAGCGGAAAGAAGTATTCGTCGCCGTGCCTCATTCGGGGGTTCCCTTGATAGAATCAGCAGTTGGGTACCCCTGATGATGCGCTGTCCTATGTCTGATCCCACTGTGGTGTCATTTATCTGCATTCACGTTCTGGACACGTCTGCACAACAGGATTGGACACTGACAGATTCTTCTTTGATAGAAAATATTATCGAATGTCACTAGACTCCTGGATACAGCGTCAAGTGACCATCCGGTTTCCCCAAAGTGACATGTCAGCAGTAAATTAGAATGCATTCACCTTGACAGGAATATAAGAAATGATTACCTAAATCTTTAATTGTATAATATGTAATATAATATATATTATTATAATGTATCATAATTATACTATAATAATTTACATATATATTAATTATTATAATATATAGCCCTTAGGAATTCTTATCATGTATTATTCCACTAATAATACATCACCTTTAAGCGGGGCGATTTTTTTTTAAGCCCATGGCATCTGGCTACTGAGTCAATCTGGCTGTTATGAACAGCAAAAGCACTGTAGTAAGGTCCTTGGCATTTCTCTGGCTGCTGATTTGGAAAGGAAGATGCTTAAATTGACTTCCATCTTCTCATAAAGGTGAATAAAGAAGTCCCCAGGAAAACTAGCTTTGACTTCTCGGTACACAATGCATTTAAACTGTGCCATGGAGTCAATGAAACCCATCATTTCAAATGACCGTCAGTGAAGCAAGCTACTCCCTACTGGTTGGAGCAAAAGCAGGGAACTGGGTGGATACTCGAGGTATAGACTATGTGCAGAGTCCCTAAAGAAGAAGAGTCACAATCTTTGGGGACATCAGAAAATGTCATCATTTGAAATGGAGAGTACAGGAAAACTACATATAGAGACTTGGCATCCCTAGACCTGTCCGTCACAGGAGATGGTCCATACAAAGTTCCTCGTGGAACCAGGGTATATCCCGTAGCCATTCAGAGAACCTGTGGCCCCACAGACATGAGCATTCTGGGACCCTGGAAACATCTTACTAAAGGTAGAATGGATAAGAAGTAAGGCGCTCAAAGTCAGGAAGGTCTGAGTTCCAGTTTCAGCTTCACAACTTCATAGCTGTATGATCCCAGAGAATGTTATTTAACCTCCCTGAGTCTTGGTTTCCTCATCAGTAAAGTCTAAGGTCATGAGGGTTTGTGACATGTAAAGAAAGTAGCATGTGTTACAGGATTTTACAGTGTGCCCAGCACGTGATAGATGGTGGCCACTACGATTACTATACTGTCAGCGCACCAGCCGTGGCAAGGAAATTCTACCTGTAGAGAACTCTTTGGAAAATTCTACCTGTAGAAGCACGTTGTAAATTTTCTGGTGCTCCTGTACAAAGAAAAGGAAAATGAAGCTGGAGATTAGGAATTTGTCAGAATGTATCAGCGTCAAGCAAGGAAATTGAGACTCTCTAGGGAGCAAGCCTTGTGTTTTAGACAATGAATCCAACTTTCCTGGCTAGAGGGAGGAATTTTTTAGGAGATCCAACTCCTGTCTTCTGATTGTATCCTCCCCAAGCAACTTCTTGTCCGTGGTTTGCCTTAAGTAAGACAGGCCAAATGGCTGTCTCCAGTGCCATTCCACTGACAGACATGAAATGAGCTTCTGGTTCATCTCTCAACATCTCATGAGTTTGGTGAGCCCATTACCAAGACACTTCTGTGAGTACAAAGAAAAATCAGGCTTCTGCAGAAATGATGGCCAGACAGAGTCTTGTGGTGACCACCTCCCCACCTAGGAACTGCCCCTTGTGAATTCTTATCTGAAACCCCCAGCCTGTAGTTCAAGTGCGATTGTCCATATTGAGTGCTCAGGCAGCAGATGAGAAAGGACAATTGATCCTATATTTTTCATTCTTATGTGAGTTTTATTGAGCATTTTCAAGGGGAAGAAGCTTGACTTCTGATAGCTCTCCATCAGTAGGCATGGCCCACCGTTCCAGCCTATGCCACACACTATATATAATAAATATGCCTTATTTCATCTTCCCCATGACCCTGTGAAGACAATGTTCTTATTCTCCTTTCACAGGGAAGTAAACTGAGGCTCAAAGAAAGTCAGTGGCTTTCTCAAAATCACAGAGGGGGAAAGATAGAATCTGGACCTCAGGCCAACACTCTTGTCACAGGACGTGAGTGTCCAAGGCCTGGACTCTGTCCCAGCTGCTCCATGAAGAATTCACCTTTTTCCTGGATTTGCCAGGGATTAGGGCATATCCTGTGTGTGTAGGGGTCAGTCTTCCACAATGTGCCTTCAAAGGGTGTAAATGGATTGTTGCTTTCTCACATTATTCGGGGAGGAGCTCCCAGGGAGTTTTAAATATTAACTGGAGTAATCAGTGGAATGTTGCTCACGTCGTGGGGGCCCCACTAGCACCCCATTCAACACTTGATTACATATCACTTTATATTCTTCTCTCGTCAAGGGCTTTGTTGGGATGCTAGGTTCTGTCTTCCAACCACGGCTTTGAAATCTCCATCCTAGGAGAAGACAAGGAGAGCCACCCTGAGAGAGGACACATCTCTGTGTCCCTGGCTAGCCCTTGAAATGTTCTCTCCCATGAAGACCCTTCTAAGCACAGCTGATCGTTATATTTATCATTATCAGCTGAGGACAGTGACAGAGCTGTGATCCTGACACATTACATGTCAAATACCCCACGTTTCCCAAATGGCAGTCTTTGGATCATAAGCGGATTCTATTGATAAGTTTGAAAATTCCTGGGCTAAATATTGTCGAATAGGTGTCTTTATTACAGAACTTTTCAGGACCTTTATTGTGCCAAGAGACATTGTGGCTCTCCAAAAAGAGTCTCCCAGACTCTTTTAGCTGCAGAATTCCTGTGTCTATCTCTTTTCAAAATGCTGACGTGGGCCTTGGACCCTCGAACCCCATGGACAGCACGGGGTTTAGGGTCTATTAGACATTTCCAGGGTCTAAATGAATAGCTACAGATGACCTTTTAAACGACAACCTGGTTTTCAGGTGGTTTTCTATCGCGCAGGCGATGACCACGCAATGAGAAGGTATATATAACAAAGTAATGACTGTGTGTGGTACCCGGGCTGCCAGGCTAATTCTCCAAAACCAGTGGCATCACTTTGCAAAGTGAGTTTTAAAACCCGTGGTGACTGGAATTTGGAAAGTCTGTCTTTGATATTCACAATAGGTATTGGCAGAGCAAAGGTTCTGAGAAATTTCACCAGCAAAGGAACCCATCCAACCGAGCCACAGTGAACAAAGGAGAAAATAGGCAAATCAGTATTTTTACCTTTGTTATTTTAAACTTAAATCACAGCCAGTGTTGCGGCTTTCCTGGTGAGTTTCATATTCCGTGTTCTGATGAGATGGGAGTATGCTTCAAGGAACATCCATGAGTGTCTTTGTTTACTCAGCAAACTGCCCTAGGAACACTTGCTCAGTCAGCATGCAGGCATGAATTAAATTACTGTAACAAGCCCAGTGGGGAGGAGCCTTCTGTTTCCTTCAAGAGCACAGGCAGAAGACTTACAGTGGTAGGCTGGCCCAGAACAAAGGCCACAAAGCACAGGAGACACGTAGAGGGTCAGTCTACAGCATCCTGCCCCATGAGAGCTTTATCTGTAGTGACGTACACTCAACGGCTGTTTGTATTTTATTTCTATTAGTATCTCTCCCCTGCACCTTTCCTGCAAGGGAGGGAAACGAAAAGGAGACTCTCACTGTGTGGCTGTATTGGGTCCAGAGGCCCCCTCAAGGGTTAAAAACACATGATGCCTTCCTTTGAAATTCAGTTATACGGTATTGATGTAACATCCTTACACCCAAATGGTGTCATACACAGAAAGCCTCACCACGGATAAACTTCTGTTGTGTGGTCCAGGAGGAGGGCGGGTCTCTACGACATGGCAGCTACTCCTTCTGTGGGCGATGTGAGCATCCTTAGACCATTGCCTGAGGCCCAGATTCTAGTCCGTTCCGTTCTTCTTAGGATTCCAGTAGAAGAAGAATTTTCCATATGGAAGCTCATCTGATAACATTCCCCAACTCTGTTTGACTTCTGACTATGAAACTGATTGGGGCTTCTTTGCCTCAGGGCTGACTTGGTCTGCAGCCATGGTTTTGTAACCTTTAAGAACAGTGAAACCATATATATATATATATATACACACACACATACATACATACGTACATTAATACATTTATGATATTAATGTATATATTAATACATTAATATATAATGTATATATACATATATAATATATATTTATATATATATTAAAAGATATATATAAAATACATATATATATAAAACATGCACAAATTATTATTTTGGTAAGCAAAGAAAAAAAGCAAGGAGCTAGTCGCATGGAAACGGATTTGAAGACCCTAAGGTCCTACCTGCTTAGCACCTGTCCCTCCCCCACCCCCACCCAGTGCACCTCTTTGGAAGCCTGGTGTCTCCTTGGCGTACAATTTGAGAAACATTGTCCGTGGATGAGATTTGGACTGTGAGTCGGGAGGCTTGGGTTTCATCCGTGCTTGGACACCAACCCCAGGTTGAAGTTGGTCAAATGATTGAAACTCTGTTCCACTGTTTCCTCCTCTGTTAGATGGAGGGAAACAGCATGTCCTCTAATTTTTTCCCAGGATCATGAGGAGGTACCAGATATACTGATCCACTACAAGAGTTGGCATCATTTATACTTGTCTAGGTGTTTTCACATCTGTTCATTTGCTTTCCTGTTAAAACATCCCTGAAACAGCAATAGGGCAAATAATAGTAAATATCAAATCTCTTAGGGAGAAATCCAAATGGCACACCCCGCCTCGAAATCAAGCCTCTGAAGACTTGAGCTACCCACAATGCATGCAGTCACCAATAACACAGCAGGTGTATTCAGCACATACTACTTATCCACGTGATGGGCGGCGCTGGATTCACACCCCCTTCCCCGCACAGGTCCAGTCTGTAATCACGGTGGACCTATAACTTTGGAATCTAATTCCTCCCTCATTTTTGGTCCGTGTGGTTCAGCTGGCCTGACTTCTAATGCCCTGGCTCCAGAGGTGAACCGATGACCCAGGCCCACCCAATCAAAGCTCTCTCCTGAGACTTTGGCTGGAACTGTTGGGAAAAAGGCACTCTGTTCCTCCGAAAAGGCAGGCACTGAAGGCCACATAAGCCGGGAACTCTGCCTGGTCTGCACAGGAAGAGCCCCAGACTGAGAATGAAGCCACCGATGGCAACAGCAAAAAAGCCAAAGGTAGAGGGGAGAACAGAGTGATAGGCACATAACTTGAGACCCTGGATACAGATGTGCCTGAAGGCAACTCTGGATGCTTCTATTACCTAACAAAACAAAATCCACTCTTTCACTTGAGGCACTTTGAGTTGACTTTCTTATACGACCAAAAGAGTCCCAACCAACATGACAACCTTGGGCAAGCTGCTCGACGTCTCTGTCTCAACTTTCTTTTCTAGGGGATGAGGACACACATCTCAGGGTGTTGTGTAGATTATAGGAGGTAATGGCACCAAGATCGACCTCCACAGTCGGTACTGTCAAGATTATTAAACTTTGCCTACTCGTTCCATTTTATCCCCTCCATGGCTGAGCTCAATAGGTGAATTACTTCATTGTGCCGATCAGATGGCTGTGGCAGAGAGAAATTAGGCCCTTCATTTAGAGTCTATAGCAAGTAAGAGGGTTAGGATTTAAGCTCAGGTCTGATGTCATGGTCCAGATCCTTTTCACCCAGGTACACTGCTCCCCACTGAGCCAGCCCCCTGGCTTGCAAGACTAATAAGTTCACCCACAGTGCTCAGAGCCACCACTGCACAGTCCTGTCAAGGACCATTCACTGAACACTGGATTAATGGTGCCCTCTAGAATTGTGCAGTGCGCAACTTGCCCCACATGATAGTCCCCAAAGTCACAGACACATAGGGGACCTCGTAAGGGCAAATACCAGGGAGATATTCAGGGTGTTTACATTGCAAAGGGCCCATTTGCTCATGTACACCTCTCTCCCAACACCTTCCAGCCACTCCCATTTCCTCCATCTTTGGCCCAGCCTCCAGCTGGTCTTACCAAAGGCTCATAAGCTGCATTGCCAGAGGAAAGAAGGGCCAGATAGATTTCCAGGCTCCTGCTGCTTGCTGAGCCACTGCCAACCTGTTCTCTGGGTTGACAAATATGCTTTGGTTTAACAAAAGCTTTTCTTACATTAGCTTTGGCTTTTTGGCATTCTCCAGCAGGGAGGAAAGTTATGCGGAAGCACATCACAAAAGACTTTAAATCACTTTAACAAAACAGAGCTCTCCCTGGCCCTGATGGGATTCTGGGACTCACTGAAGGTGTGTTGTTCAAAGCTGAAGTGGGGATGAAAGGGGTCATTCCTGCATCCATGTCTTCATTGGAGGCCAGCCTGAACCCAGCCGGGCAAGGATTGGCCAAGACAGGCCCGTGTTCTCACCTTGCATTTGAATGCTTGTCTTTAGGGTCAGGCTATGGGAGATGGAGCCTACCCTCACATCTTCCAAAGCCCCAGGAAGCTCTTGCCATAGCTGGGGGTATCAGGAAAGCTGGTCAGTCTGCTTCATCTCCCGAGCTTGAGTTCCAGCTGTGTGTCCTCTTGCTTCCCCGGGAGCCAGCTTACCAAGATGGAGGTTCTTGGTGAACTCAAGAGTTGCCATGAGATCTCCACCTCACAGAGTCACAGGAAAGGCCCTGCCGTGACATCACAAGACCCAGCTGGGGTGCTGGGTACCAGAGTCAAATCTCTAAAGGAGAAAAACAACAGTGCAACAAGACTGGGACATCTCTCAAGCCCTGGGGACCCAACCTTGAACCAAATGCTTCATATCTACTACCTACTTTGGTCTTCCCAATAGCCCTGGTGAGGGAGGCATCATGGGTCCCAGTTTATAGGTAATGAGACTGAGACTCTGGGAAGTTGCATAGCTTGTTCCAGATCACCCAGCTAGGAGGTGGCAGAGCTGGGATTCAGATCCAGGTTTATCTGATTCCATGCCCTCGACCAACACTCTATACTGCCCGCCCCTCACCCATCCCCCACTCTCTAGAAAGTTCTTTTATCTACACTTGGAAGGAAGACAGCTCTTTGAGATTTCAGCCTAAGTGAGAGACTGTTTTGAACAGAGTGGTTTCTCAGCTCACTCAGACTTACAGCCCCATGACCTCCCTGACCTCATCTTCCTCCCTCCAGCCCTTGCGCACTCTGCTCTGGTCACACTGGTCTCCTGGCTCTTCCTTAGACATACCAAGCACACTCTGACTTTAAGGCTTTTGTATCTTCTGACATCTCTTTCTGGAACATTCTTCCCCTAGACGTCCACATGGCTCCCACTCTGACCTTCAGGACTCTACTCAGATATTACATGTCAGAGAGGTCTTCCCTGATGACTGTCTAAAACAGCAGATCTTCACCCTTTATCCCCTCTACCTTGACTCTGAGCTATTTCTTCCCTGCGTTTTCCTGTAGAGCATGTATCACCACCAGACTTACCTACTTTTGTGGTTATTGTCTGTCTCCTCCCCTCAACCCACTTGATTGTACATTTCATGAAGGCAGGAACTTTTTCTGATTAACTCACAGCCATGTGCCCAGACTAGAGCAGTGCCTGGTGCACGGAAGTGCTTTATAAGTATTCATGAGGGAATGAACAAATGAATGGGGCACTGAGCCCCCCAGGCTGACCCAGCTGTGGTCTGCCCCTTTCCATGGGACATCAGTGGTGTGTAATTACTCAACAATTAACTCATTGGCCATGGGCCAATCTACTCCGAAGCCTGGTGGTGCATGAGGACCTTTGCATGGGCCTGCTGGGATGGTCAGGAGGGAGACCAAGAAAATAGAGACCAAAATGTCCAAGTCCTCTGGCTCCAATTCGCTCACTCACTCAGCAGTTCTGGACAAAGTACTTACTGTGTGCCAGGCAGAGAGCTAGGTACGGGACACACAGTGGTGAACACTGCATCTCCAGTATCCCTCCATGGGGGAGACTGATATTAACCAACCAGTCCCACCAATAAACGTGGAATCATTAACTTCTATGAGGACCGATGGGACATCCCAAGGCAGGACTGACTCAGCCTGCAGAAGTCAGGACATGCTTTTCTAAGGAAGGGACACTTGAGGTAGGACCGTAAGGTGTGTAAGGATCCTCAAGACTGAGGTTCACGATGTTGGTTACCCTTCCCTCTGGCTTCCCAGTCCTTGTTCCATGACTATAGGCAAGTTCCCTAAGCTCGCTCTGCCTCATTTTCCTCGTCTGTAAATTGGGGATACTAATCGTTCCTGCCTCCTTGTGTTGTTATGGTGTCTAGTATACATGAAACTCTTACAAAACAGAGTAGGCACTGTTATAGTTACTTTTATGAGGCTGTCCCACCTCACTCAGCCTTTTGGCCAACTGTAAAGAAGAGAAACAAGTAAATAGCAAAGCCTTTAATATATGTGTGCATGTGTTGCATATCTGCATACGTATTTGTTGGTAATCCATATAGAGCCAATGGTCATTATTGCGTGACATTTACAATTTAGGGAGAACACAGTTGGTGTGTATTTGCTGCCCACCATGCAAGTCTGTGCTCACCTCAAGGCAAAATTATGCAGGTTTCTTCATGCTGTGGTTGTGTTCCAGTTTCTAGGTCTTCATTAATATAAATTATTACACAGATTCATAGTGGATAGCCTGTAAATGAACTTCAAACTATGTTCTTCCTAATGTGTTCTACTGAGATGGACTACAGCTCCAGCTCTTGAGAATGGATTTCCTTCAAGTTGGCTATTGGCAACATCCCAGTCAATGGATTCACTAAATGTTTGGCTGGCTTCCTTGACCTGAAATCTATCAAGTTTGAACAAGGGTTCTGGCAAAGTTATAGCCATATTCTGTGTAAGCCTCATATTCTGATTTATGCCGAGACTAGATGCCACATATGATAGCTTATCTTAATTAAAGACCATGACAGGACTGAACTCATTCAGTGAGACAAAGTCAGCACAGTCTCTGCTCTTAATTCCCGAACATTCCATGACTCTTTATGGTGCCAGCTCAGGAGTTCAGATTAATAAATGAGCTCAGAAAGGCCCATGCTTTCCATTGAGGGAGCACATATGAGAGTTAGATGCTTATAGACATTCTGCAGGGCATGCCCTCCCCCCAATTCAAATATCCTTGCAAAGCAGAAACTGTAATACTTTCTGAAAGGTCTCCATAAGTTCCGGCATTTAAAAAAGTGTGGGAAGGACATGAAAGAAATAGTTACATTCAATCAGATCAAACAAGAATTCAGTACCAACAATTCATTATATTTAGCTCAAATTGAACTCCATTCAGATTTTTTCTAAATTCTGCAACGCCTTTAAATTGGTTCTATATGCATGCCAGTATTTCTTCGTTCTGAACAAGGACAGAAATACCGGACCCAGGCCCAAGTCATCCGTCTTCTTTCCATGGTGTGGCCAGAATAGCTTTAGGGAATATCTAAATGTTTAGGTCTCTCCTGATACTGAGAATTCATGATGGCTTTTATTCTCCCATCAAAATTCAAGGATCTTTCAGCAAAGCTCTAGAAAATCGGATTTTAAGTTATAAACAGAACGGAGATGATGGGCACTCCTAAGAATACCCATGTAAAATCCCATCAGCATCTCTGAGGAATGGGGCCCCACACGGCCCTCCCGGGTCTCTATGCTTTGTTCACCCAAAGGGCATCATCGTAGGCAAAGACATCATTGGGCAGAAACATTCCAACACTGTGATTATGCTCTGCTCCCTTTCCTCTTGTTCCGGTTCAGTAGAGAGTAGCAAGTCTTCAAAGTCCTGCCGAACCATGAACCAGCCGTGGGGCACTTGTAAGCCCCTTGTAAGACACTTCACTTCTCTGGAACCTTGGTTTGCTCCTCAATTAAAAGAGGGGTCAGACCTCTTCTCCCAAGGACTTGGGAAGCGGCTTGGTTGGGATACAAGGGGAGGTACCAACTGTGACAAGTGACCGGGGCTCATAAAGGCTAGCACCTTTCCTGTTACAAAATCAATAGAGATCATAGAAACAACAATGCAACCAAAATAACAAATGTGAACAATTGTGGCACGTTTGGGGAATTGTGGGGTTCCAGTCATTGGGCTGAGAGCCTCATCTCATGTCATCCTTGCCGCAGGCACCTGTGGTGGAGCCGATGTGACCAGCAGCAGCAGCATTCCTGTTGTGCAAATGAGATCACTAGGCTTAGAGGGTTGGACTGATTCCCAGGTTCTCCCAGCTAACAGAGCTAGGACACAAATCTGTTTCACCAGGAGTAAAAGTCGAATTTTTCGTGATGCCCATGGGTCCTCCACGATCCTGCCCACCTTCGTCTTCTCAACCTCCACCCCCATCTCTTCTGATTGCTTGGTTTTAGCCACATTTATTTGGGTGTTCCTCCAACACACCAGACAGGCTCCTACCTCAGGGCCTTTGCACAGACCATTCCCTCTATCTGGAACAAATGCCCCCAGATGACCACATGTCTAACTTCAAGAATGTGCTCAAATGTCATCTCCTCAAAGAAACTGCTCACGACTTCGCTATTTAAAATTCTAACACCTCCTGCTGCCGCCACCTCTGCCCGTGATCTCTCAAACTCCATTTTCCTGCTCTTTACCTCCTTTTGTTCTTCCATCATCTATCCTACTATAGAATTACCTTACTTATATGTTTATTGCTTTGTGTTGGGCTCTGCCAGGTAAGAAGTTCATCCAGAGTAGGGCTCTTGGATTCGCTGACGCATCCCCTACACCTAGAATAACACCGATGTGTTGTAGCCGGTGAAGATTTGTTGAAAGAGCAAGGGATTCAGTGACTAATAGGGCCATCAAGGTCTTAATGACACCACCCACCTCTGTGCACAGCTGGTGCCCACCTCTTTCATTCGTGATGCAACATTTGTTCACACAGAAGTCCAGGCACAAATAGTTCTCTCTGTCCTCTTGGTGTCCAGCATCATGGAGGGGCTGTGAGAGGCGGATGGAAGGGACAGCCGCTGCTCTCTGGGGCTTATAGTTAGGTGGGGGCGATCAGACACAGAACCGAGAGAGAGGACAAGATATTCCGTTCACTGATGGGTTGGGGGGACAGGCTCTAATTCCTACAGGGTTCCTCAGCAGGGTGCCAGGCACAGCCTCATTGGGAAGTGACTTCTTGGGGAGGACAGGAATCGAGCTGGATCTTTAAGGGATTGGAATTGATGGAAAGCAGGGAGGACAGAGCCCTCCTTTCTCGGACAAATTCAGAGAGGCTGGAGTGTGCAGGTATACAGGATGTGTATCCTCCCCCAACTCCGATCTCAGCTCAAATGCCCCCTTCTTAGGCTCCCCTGACCGCACAGCCTCAGTCGAGCTCTGCTGTTTCATAACCAGAAAATTATGTTCCTTTTCTTCAGGGATCTTATCACAATTTGTAATTATAAATGTTCCATAAATATTCGCTGAGTGACAGAATGAGTAAGCGACTGAATAGATGAAGAGTTAAATGAGTGCGTTAAAGAAGGAAGTCTATAAAGGCAAGGCAGACCAGCACATCTGAATTAGGCGGTGATTTGGAGAGTGGGGTGGAGGGAAGCTGGCACACCGGCCGTGATGATGGTTTCTCATTCAACCGCAGAGTAGCCTCTGGAGATGGGCATTTTTGGGATCCACTTACAAATAGTGAAACTAGGTAATTTATCCCAAACCAAGCCTAATAAAGTAGTAAGTGGTGGAGGCAACGTCTTTCCTCAAGCCTCGGATCATTCCAAGTCCCTGCGTGGAGGACGGGGGACCCAAATGTTGGCGTGCAGAGTAAGGTCGCCCAGAATCGTGCTGAAAGCAAAGAGTGTGTCCCTCTCACTTCTCATCCTCAACTCTGGCCTTCCCAGGAGTCTTGCAGCAGTGGGGAGGCGTGGAAAAGCAGCAGATACACCCCTTTAACTCCCCCAAACCGCTTTTCTCGTAACTATTGAAAATGTGGTTGAACTGCCAAAAGTATGTGAAATCAACTACGTAAATTGTGAAATGTAAGTCACGGTTCAGTTCTGCAGCGGTGAAAAATGGCCATTTTTTCCCACCAAGATGGGAAAGAAAAGGTAGGAGCTCTCCGCTAGAACTCACAGGGCGTTGGCTCTTTAATCACACCGATCCCCCAGGCGGGGCTCCGTTCCCCCAGTCACGTGCGTGAGTCTGCTCCTGGCAGCACCCACTCGGCCTTCCCTGCTGGGGCCCGCATGTACGCAGTTCGTACTGAGGGCTCGGGGGGCACTTTCCTTTGGTTCTTTGACATACCACTGTGATTGGTTGTGGTTCCTTTCTTGGTAACTCTGTGTGTGTGTGTACACACAGGTGTGTGTACTGGTGGATGCATACACACATGGGCACACATATATGTACACACGTACACACATTCACATGCCCACACACATACTTACACACATACATGCCCACACATATACACACACATTTACACACAGATATATATAGACGCATACATACACATATACACGCCCACACACATATACTTACACACATACAGATACACACACATACATGCCCACACATATACATGCACTCACATATGCATACACACCCACCATACATATATACACATATACACATATATACAGAAATATGCCCACACATACATATACACACATATCCACACACATACTTGCACACACATATACGCATACATTTACACCCAGATATATATACACACATACATACACATATACATGCCCACTTATATATACACATATATACATGTGCATACATCACACATGCACTCACATATTCATACCCACACACATATACATGCACACATATACATATACGTGCACATACATGCACACACACATGAACACACACATATAAATGCACACATGTATATACATATACATACACTCACATATGCATACACACACACATACAAACGCAGAATCTCTCTGAACATCACAGCACTCCTCCCTAGCCCTATTTGTTTATTTTTAATGCTGCTTGTTGATGAGGTGGAATTCACTCAGGCCGCAAAGATCCCAGTGTACAGTTCAGTGAGCTTTGAACACGTATGTGCCTGTGGGACCATTCCCCCCAGTCATGATCTAGAACATTTCCACCTTCCCAGAAAGTTCCCTCAGGCCCCTTTCCAGTCAATACCCATCCTCCACAGGGCCCATCTCTTTTCTGATGTTTATCATCATAGATTAGTTTTGCCTATCCTAGAAATTCATTTAAAAATAGAGTATGCACTCTTTGTGCTCACTTTCTTCCACCCAGCAAAATATTTACTTTATTTTTTTATTATGTTATGTTAGTCACCATACAGTACGTCATTAGTTTTCGATGCAGTGTTCCATGATTCACTGTTTGCGTATAACACCCAGTGCTCCATGCAATCTGTGCCCTCCTTAATACCCACCACGGGGCTCATCCATCCCCCCACCCCCTTCCCTCTAAACCCTCAGTTTGTTTCTCGGAGTCCATAGTCTCTCGTGGTTCATCTCCCCCTCTGATTTCCCCCCACTTCATTTTTCCCTTCCTTCTCCTAATGTCATCCATGCTATGACCCCAAATCACCAAGGAAATGTTGAAAGAGAAAAACAGAGCTGGAGGCATCATGTTGCCTGATTTGAAGCTATATTGCAAAGCTGGTGATTGCCAAGACAGCATGGTACTGGCACAAAAACAAATAGACAGTGGAACAGAATGGAGAGCCCAGATATGGACCCTCAGCTCTATGGTCAAATAATCTTCAACAGAGTAGGGGAAAATATCCAATGGAAAGAAGACAGTCTCTTCAATAAATGGTGCTGGGAAATTGGACAGTTATATACAGAAGAATGAAACTTGACCATTCACTTATACCACACACAACGATAAATTCTAAATGGATGAAAGACCTCAATGTGAGACAGGAATCCATCAAAATCCTAGAGGAGAACATAGGCAGTAACCTCTTTGACATCGGCCACATCTCCCTTTTATGGATGAGGAAACTAATACACACATTCACAGACTTAGACAGCCTACCTGGAGTCACTTAGGCAGTAGGTAGCGGAGCCAAGATTAAATTAGACGGTGATGATGGTGATGATGGCAGTGGTGATGATGATAGTGCTAGTGGGTGATGATGATGGTGGTGATGGTGGTGATGGTGATGGTAGTGGTGGTGATGGTGGTGGTGGTGGTGACGATGGTGGTGATGATGGGGATGGTAGTGGTGGTGATAGCAGTGGTAGTGGTGGTGGTGATGGTGGTGGTGGTGATGGTGGTGGTGGTGATGGTGGTAGTGGTGGTGTTGGCAGTGGTAGTGGTGGTGGTGATGGTGGTGGTGATGATGGTGATGATGGTGATGGTAGTGCTGGTGATGGTGGTGGTAGTGGTAGTGGTGATGGTGGTGGTGGTGATAACTGGTAGTGGTGGTGGTGATGGTAGTGTTGGCAGTGGTACTGGTGGTGGTAGTGGTGGTGGTAATGGTGGTGGTGGTGGTGATGATGATGGTGGTGGTGATAACAGTGGTAGTGGTGGTGGTGGTGGTGGTGTTGGCAGTGGTACTGGTGGTGGTAGTGGTGGTGGTAATGGTAGTGGTAGTGGTGATGGTGGTGATGGT
>CM052900.1:157278007-157299947 GCA_028534135.1 Potos flavus | reverse complement strand
TGATGGTGGTGATGGTGGTGGTGGTGATAACAGTGGTAGTGGTAGTGGTGATGGTGGTGTTGGCAGTGGTAGTGGTGGTGGTGATGGTGGTAGTGATGATGGTGATGATGGTGATGGTAGTGCTGGTGATGGCGGTGGTAGTGGTAGTGGTGATGGTGGTGATGGTGGTGGTGGTGATGGTGGTAGTGGTGGTAGTGATGATGGTGATGGTGGTGGTGGTGATGGTGGTGCTGGTGGTAGTGGTGGTGTTGGCGGTGGTAGTGGTGGTGGTGATGGTAGTGGTGATGATGGTGATGGCGGTGTTAGTGCTGGTGATGGCGGTGGTAGTGGTAGTGGTGATGGTGGTGATGGTGGTGGTGGTGATAACAGTGGTAGTGGTGGTGGTGATGGTGGTGTTGGCAGTGGTAGTGGTGGTGGTGATGGTAGTGGTGATGATGGCGATGATGGTGATGGTGATGGCGGCAGCTAGCAGTTATTGAGGACTCTCTTTGTGCCTAATACTTACATATGTTTAATTCTTAAAACAATCCTGAGAGGTAGGGACTGTTATTGTACCCATTTTACAGAGAGGACAATCAAAGCCCGAGATGTTAAGTCACTCGCCTAAGGTTGGACAGCTGGTCAGCGGAGGAAACGGGGTTTAACTCTGGTGTGTCTGATTCCAGACTCTATTTCTCAACCAAGGTGCCACGCAGAGACCTGTCAGCACACCCTGCTGTTTTTAATTTGATTTGATTATCATTATTTTTCAGTGCCTGCCTGGTACTTTACCTTCTTCACCAACGACCCGGAATTAAGACCTTTTGTCCTCCAGGGGAATTTGATAAAAAGTGTGTCTCACTCTCCTCCTCCATGAAGCTGGTTTTGAAAACACTCAGTTTCCCTTGCTGCGTCCCAGTTAGAGCTTGCATGGAAATTCGGTGAGTCAGAGAGCCGTGTGTCTCTCCTAGATAAAACCATGTCAGCTTACGATCTGAGAATCACTCCCCACCTTGCTCAAAGGCATCCCACTCACCGCCCACGGCCTGCAGCCGGGGGCTTGAGCCTGCTACCAGTCTCTTACTGCTCCTTAACTCATAAAACTTGAGCATATTTACAGTGATGAGGATAATTTTCAGAACAAAGCCAGTGCAATGTGCATGTTGAAAGGCCTCAGCTTCCCTTTAAAGTCCTCGCTGAGGCCAGTGAGCAATTTTCAGCAATCATGAGAAATAATGCTTTATGCTGGACCAGGAGAATTAGACAGGGAGACCCGCGTCTTTTGTTCTCCCTTCCTCGCCTCACCCCTGGCCATCAGACACAAGGCATTGTAAAAATAATTGCCCAATTTTTCCAACATGATCAATTCGCTGCAAATTTTTTTTTAAAGAAAGCCAAGGAGGGAGGCACTGTCAAACAGCCGCTCTCTTCTCCCCCGCCCCTGCCCTGCCCACCGAGGTCTGGACCCGAGTAAACACCTGCCTTGAGATGAGTAGCCTGCAGCCCCCGGGCTGGACATGAGAAGCCGAGGATGCTTCTCCTGCTGGGAGCTGTGTGCGGGCGCCTCACTGCCGGGCCAGATTTCAGAGGGAACCTCCATACCTTCCCCCTGTATAGTTCTACCCTGGCTATTTAAGAGAAGTCAGAGGGGGCAGCATTTGAAGTGACAGCAAAAAGGAAGGGGAGGGAGAGAGAGGAGGAGGAGACGGAGGGGGAGCTGCTGCTGTCACCTCCGGAGGTGGGAGGACATGTTCCCATTTTCTCGCATCCCCTGAAAGGTGGTGGCATGGCTACGGTTCTTCTGAAAGCAACAAGTTAGCTCTTATCCCAGGATCCCTCCCGGTTCTGTGGCTCTTTTCAGTCCCTCTCCTCCCCAGTTAAATTCTCAGAGAGGTTGAAAAGTCTGTATTTTTCTGAGGCTGAGAAAAAAATGAAGAAACACAGTGCACCTGCTTCTCTGTGTTTATCCTTCGTGGATGCTTTTGATTACAGTCCTCCGGGCACACTCTTATGTTGATTTATTCCACGTAGACATTCACCGAGTGCCCGCCATGTGCCAGGCTCTGTTTCCGATGCTGAACGCAGCTCAGTGGACAAAAATAAAACCAGACAAAACCCTGTCGTCGGGGTCTGACCTTCTAGTAAGGGGTGGCCGCCGGTAAATAAATAAAGATGCTGGTGTGGCCAGATGGAGAGAAGTCCTACAAGGAAAGATAAGGCAGAGGAAGGGGCCGGGGAGCGCGGCGTGGGCAGGGAAGATGCTTGCGGAGGTGAGGAAGCCGCGAGCATCCCAGGTGGGGGAAACAGCCCATGCAGAGTGCCCGTGGTGGGCTGGCCTGGTGTGTCGGAGGAACCGCGTGAAGGCCAGAGTGGCCGGAACTCTTTGGAGCCTATTCAGAGCATCATTTGGAGCTCAGAGGAGGGAAGGGAGAGCATGGAGGGAACCAGTCGTGTAGAGCTTTGCCTTTGAAAGGAGTTCAGCTTTTCCTCTGTGTGAGATATTCCCTTAACCCTATGAAATGAATGAGAAATTGTAACAGGAGTCAGGGTTGGTTCATGACAAGCTTGTTGCAAACCTTCCACATCGATGGCTGGTAGAATCAAGTACAAGGTTCCTCACACCATGAAGACTTCCTCTAGCACTTCTGGTCCCCCGCGTAAGCCCTTAGTGCTAGCAAGCTCTCCACTGTCTTCTACTGGGTCCTCCACATCCACGCCGTTGGTAACTCACCCCATCCTGGGACTCTCTTGTCATCGTACTCTGATGAATGTATATATCTAGTCCAGCATCTTCTCCTGAATTCCATACACCCAACTTGGATCTCTGATAGACATCACAAACCTCAAACATCCAAAACTAAGCTCCTGATCTCCCTCCACACCTCAGCCTACCGTCCCACAGCCTTCCCCATCTCAGGAGATGGTAACCTCATCCTTCTGGCTCTGAAGGCCTTGGGATCATCCTGGACCCCTCGATCTTCTCTTCATACCCCATATCCAATCTGTCAGGAAGTTTGGTTGGCTCTGCATCCAAAATATTGAGTCTCCAACCACTTCTCACCACGTCCTCTGCTACTGCCCTGATCTGAGCCACTACCATTCATCCTTGCCTGGATCACCACAGCAGCCTCCTAACTGAGCTCCCTGTCTTTACCCACCTAAACTCCGTCCTCCACACCGAAGCCAGAACGCCCCTCCTCTGCTCGAAGCCTGCAGGGCTGCCCATCCCCCTCAGAGTAAAAGCTAGAGTCAACTTTCTGGGGTGATGGGAGTGCTCTATATCCATAAGGTCCAATATGGTAGCCACTGGCCACATGTGGCTTTCAAACACTTGAAATATGGTTAGTGAGACTGAAGAACTACATTTTAAAGTTTATTTCATTTTAATTAATTAATTAATTTTTAATTGTCTGCTTTCATTTTATTTTATTTTATTTTATTTTATTTTATTTTATTTTATTTTATTTTATTTTATTTTATTTTATTTTATTTTATTGTTATGTTAGTCACCATACAGTATATCATTAGTTTTTGATGTCGTGTTCCAAGATTCATTGTTTACGTATAATACCCAGTGCTCCATGCAATCCGTGCCCTCCTTAATACCCATCACCAGGCTCACCCATCCTCCCCCCCCGAAACCCTCAGTTTGTTTCTCGGAGTCCACAGTCTCTCGTGGCTCGTCTCCCCCTCTGATTTCCACCCCCTTTATTTTTCCCTTCCTTCTCCTAATGTCCTCCATGCTACTCCTTATGTTCCACAAATAAGTGAAACTTTATGATAATTGTCTTTCTCTGCCTGACTTATTTCACTTAGCATAATGTTTAAATTTAAATAGTCACGTGTCCCTGGCGGCTACGAGGTTGGACAGTGCAGACTTACAAGGCCCAGTGCGTTCGACCTGTTCTCCTGTCTCCCGCCCCCTACACCCGTCTCATTCCAGCTACTCTGACCTCTTACTGTTTGTCCCTCAAAAGCTCCGGGCTCAGTCCTGCTCTCAGCTCTGTCCCTTCGGTCTGGAGGGTCCTTCCCCGATACCTGTACAGTACATGCCTACATCCTACCATCGCCCACATGTACTCCCGATCTCCCTTGCCTTACTCTGCTCTCTCATAGCCACGGTACTTCTTGCCTCTGGCAGTTTGCATAATTCCCTTATTTATTAGCCCTGTTGTTTTCTATCTGTTCTCTAGAACACCAGCTCCGTGGGGATGGAGATCTTTATTTCTCTAGTTCACCACCGGGTCCCCAGCACCTTGAGGAGTTTTGGCACATAGAAGGTGCTCAATACATGTTCATCTTTTCCCTCTGCCTACCCAACCACACTCATCCATCATTCATCAGATGATCAGAGAGCCTGCTTTAAGCTGCGCGTGGTGTTAGGTGCTGGGACCATAGCAGTGACCAGGGAAGGCAAGAAGCTCTGCCCTTGGGGAGCTGACATTCGCTTCAGGACACAGATACTGACCAGGCACGTGAGAAGAGAGATAGTGGGTGTTGGGAAGAAAGGAGGGCCTAGGGAGATCAGGGATGTGGTATGGGGACTAAATCTGGAGGAGGACAAGGAAGGCCTTTCAGAAGGAAGAGAAGGACCCAGCTACATGGAAGGCAGGGGAGGGTACGCCATGAAGAGGGAAGAATAACATGAATGGAAGCAGCAGATGTTGTGGCCCCTGTGGGAAGGAGCCAGGCTCCAGGATATGTGGGGATGTGGGATGCGGTGGGTCGGATTCCACATTGAGGTTGACAGAGCCTGGATCAGGCAGGGCCCGGCAGACCAAGAGCCAGGTCTAGTACTTCTCCTCTAGTCTCTGAAGCTGGCTCCAGTCTCTTTCCCTAAACCCTTAGAACATTCATTGCCTAAGACGTCTTTTTAACTGCCCAGCATGCTCAAGTGAGATCTCATGCAGAAAGTCCCAGCTAACAGCTGTAAGGAGAGCAGGTTGGAGAGCAGGTGGCAGATTGGAAGCCTGGAGCCTCGCCTTTTCTGCCACATTTTGGGTCCCCTGATGGCCTGTTGGGAACCTTCACGGACCCCAAAGATTCCAGGAGCTTCATTTTGAAGCATCCTGGCCTGTGGCACTCATGGTGTTGGGAACTCATCTCTGCTTCCTCTGATCTGTGGCTGGGTGCGAGGCTCCTTTCCAAACATAGACTGTCACTTCCTTTCTGGAGGGGGGATTTCATCTCTGACACCCCCTAACAGGGCCTCTTGGAGGGCTGGGTATTTTGGAGAGATCAATGAGCATCGGTTGGTATCCACTTAGTAAACTTCAGTAGTCTACTGCCCCACTCCTGCAAAGGCTCCTAGGAACCTTCTCAAACTTCCATGTGTTTAAGAATTACCTAGAGAGCAAGTAAAAAATGCAGACCCCAGAGCTGACTGGGGCTCAGGAATCAGCCTTTTTAACAAGCATCCTAGGCGATCCTCGTGCAAATGCTCTGTGGACCACTCTTTGCAGGACCTGTAACCTGAAGTTCAAGTCAGCCGATTAGAGGTGGGTATTTGTTGACTTACATTCAAACGGCCAGGGACACTGAATACAATTCAAGGGTCAGGATAGGAAGTTGACTTTTCGCTTAAAAGTAAATCTGTTACAACGTCAGGACTACCTGGCTTATCTGACAAGCCTCTGGAAAATATGCACTTTAATGACATTACCTTGAAGAGAGGCAAACGTGGCAGGAGGGTAGTGTGCTGTGTGATTGGAGACTCCCCCAGTCCTCCCACCGTAAATTACCTGGGTGAAGACTCCAGTCCTCCGCGGCTCTGAGAGGAGAGGCAGAACTTTCGGCTGACAGCCTGAGATGGCTTTGGCAGAGAGAAATTCTCTCTCGTGGGCACGAACCACTGGGCGTGTTCTGCTTTCTCCTCACTTCCCACACTGGATTGTCAATCCCTATTCACGCGTCTATCTTCTGCATTCGGCTAATCTCTCCTTCGACAGGCACCGCGTCCTACCAAACCCAGACCCTCTGAGGTATGATTCATGTCAGATACTTAGTAGGTGCTGAAAAGGTCTTGTGGAATGACTCGTTTCCTCACTATCACGATGGGCTACCTAATTGCGCAGGCCCCAGGGCAAAGTGAAAATGCAGGGCCCCTGGTTCAAACATTAGTAAGAATTTCAAGATGGCGACAGCAGAGCATTAAACCACGCTTGGAGCTCTCCTGCTGGGACTGTGGGTCTACATGGGTCATGCATCCATGAATGGGCCTTTGTCACCATTGATGTTCTGTGAGTTCCTGGGTCTCCTATACCTGTAAAGTTGGGGGCCCCAGGTCTAGGACTCTAATAGTGTAAAAGCTGTTGCCTTTGAGGCAAAGAGTAGTTCAAACAAGGTTCTTGAGGGCTGGTCTCCACCTTCGTCTTTCTTGTGTTGGCTCGCCATATCACCCACGGCCCCCCAGCTCCCAGAGCCCTGGCATCCGTCTTCCTCAGGCAGAGTAAGTAACCCATTGGGCTGTAAGGGTCTCTTGGCTTCTCTGTGCCCTTGATAGATTGAGAGATCTCGGAGAACAAGGATCAGGCCCTCGAATCCCCAGGGACTTGAACAGGACCCTGGAACACTTTCAACACTTAATTAATGTTTGTTTAAACATGGAGGATAAATTAAAACTGGAGGATAAATTAATAAATTAAATCCAGATGGCAATGTTGGCTTCTAATGGCTTGTGATGGGGTTTTTCAAACTATCTTTTCTGAATTAACTTTTCATGAGCACACAAATAAATATTTATATTTATGTAAACTAAAGCCATGTTGAACTCCCATTAGCATCTTCTGGACCCTTACTGCCAATGTGTGGTTCTGGAAGTTACAGCAAAAGCCTCATCTGGGAACTTGGTAGAAATGCAAATTTGCAACTTCTCTTAGGCCCAACCCCAAAGGTACCAAATCAGGAACTCTGGGGGTGACACTCAGAGGTCCATGTTTGAACAAGTGCTCCAGGCGATTTAGATGCCCCTCATCGGAGAGTACTTCTATTCTAAGGAATAGTTTAGAAAGCAGTGACTTCACGGAACTTTCTCCCAGATGCATTTGGATTTTCACACAAATTAATTGTTGGCAGCTGCAGCCTTAAAAGTCTCAAAGGATTAAATTTTGTGGTGGAATTTTACATAGTGAGTCAAAATCCTATAAGGCTGGCTCTTGATATGGGTATTTATTAGACTCAGCAAGTAGGACATTTGGGTGAGAATAGGAGAGGAAAGATGGAATGCTCATATTAAATGTATTTTAACAACAGCAACAAAAAGGACTATTTGCTAACACGAAGCTAGAAGGTGAGTTGGGAGGAAAGATGTATGTGGTAAAGGGAACACCGGGATGGTAGCTAGAAGATCTGCAAGATACATGATCTTGCACAAGTCAGTTAGACTCTCTGAGCCTTAATTTCCTCACCTGAAAAATGGAGATAACACCCATGGCTGTCATGGATGGTTGGGCATGTTGTGCCCTGCACAAGAGGATCTGAAGGGCAAGTGGGAGCTGATGTCCAGCTGTGCTAGGCTTTGCCTGTGCTCCCAGAGGAAGGGGCATCTTTGTCCCATTCACTCAGAGGCACCCTATGAGCCAGCCGAGCTTCTGATAATAGCTGCCTCCACCTGCCTTATCAAGTAGTTATGAGGGTCAGGAGAGGATGAGTAGGAAAGCCACTTCAAAGCTACAACCTGTGGTATAAACAAAAGATAGGACATTATTTCGATTGTTGCTGCAGTGGTATGCTTATATTTTGACCGTTTCATTTGACCGTTTCATTTTGACTCAGCGGGGCTGACCGAATACCTGATATGCCAATTGAACAAAAATCACTATCAGTCCACCAAAGCTCCTGCTGTAACACTTGGGAAACAAGCAAGGCTTGTTAATTTCAGGAATACAAACTCCTGGGAGGAGCTCGCTGCTCTCTCGCCACAATATGTTGGATGTCATAGCTAACCCTCCCCACCTAGCAGGTCTGGGTACTTCGCAGTAGACCCTCAGAGGCTCCACTAGGTGCAGCTGAGCTGGCCCGGTGGGAGTGACCCACACAGGAAAGGACCAGAAGCCCCAGAGAACCCACAGGCTCCTCAATCAGGCAGCAGACCCTTGGAGGTGAGCCAGGCTGGGACTTCTGTTTATTGTGTGCTGAAGTGGAAAGAAGGCTCTTTCTGTGATTAGCACCGGGAGCCCAGAGTTTCTTGGTAGGACATCACGAAATCCCTGTTGACCTGATTTCATAAGTATCAGTACCTAAAATTGAACACCAAAAGTCCTTTTTTTATAAGAGCGAAAGCGGTCTTGCTCATTGCCACCTTGTGGCAGCTCAGCACTATAGCAGCAACCAAGGTGAGCAGATACCTGCTTTCCGGGCACTTGGGACTTTTCGTAGATTTCCCCTCCCCTGGGAACACCTTTGTTTTTCTTTCCCCCGTGTCGCTTTTCAGGGATCAGTGAGCTATTAAGATATCTGGGTAACCAGGGTGAACTTGGCCCATCAGACAAGTCTCTCTCTGGTCCCCTTCTTTCTTTCCTTCTACCAGCACCCCAAACCCTTGAATTATATAACTTTTAAGATTCCTTGCAACCCTGAAATGTTTTGGTTTTGCCAAAGGTGATCAGGCCTTCCCAGGGTTTAGGGTAAAAGATAGGTTGTGTTGTGTATTGTTTTGTCTCACAAATCAAAAATACATCTCTAGCCCCTCCCGATTGGGCCCCAGCGCTCCCCGCTCCCCACTCCCCGAGGGATTTCTGCACAGTGAGATAGTGGCTGACGGCCAGAGGGCCACAGAAACTTCAAAAGCTGCCTAATTAAGTTTCAGCCAGCAGGCTACCTCTGTGGGCCAGGGGCCTCTCTCGGGAGATAAGACACAAGACACATCCAGAGATAAAGGGTGGAGCTTTGCAAAATGAATGAAATAAATCAGGAGCAACCCATCCCACATGCAAATGGAAATTATCCTAATGGGAGCCCCAGGGTCTTCTGAAATAGCAAGGCAGAGTTGCCATTGGACGGGAGGCTGCCAGCCTCTTGGCCCACTCTCCAGGGCTCTGATGAAGTGCGATTATGGTATCAACTGGAATGGGAAGATAAGGCGGGATGTCACTGATGAGGGAGAACTTGTCTTCTCAATTCCAGAAGCTAATCCCCAGTGACTCATTCCTTGTGAGCCTCCCAGGGGGAGGTGAAGTCTTTGAAGGTGCATTGTTTATTCCTATGACCTATGTATTGTTCTGCCCTTGTTAGAATTCTAATTACATTCTGCCGTCTTCGGTTGTCAAAATGCTGTATTTCTCTGACTAATCTCACAGCAGAGTTGCTCCCCTTTCCTGCACTTCAGCTCTAAGAGTTCCCAGGCCTTCAGCTGTCCTTGGAGTTTAAAAAAAAAATTTTTTTTAAATAAGTAAGCACCACCCCCACTCAAGAAATCATAAGATTTTGCTCAACTTAGGTAAATTGAAGGTTGTAAAATGGAAGGAATCTGGTCACCCTGACTCCTTTGCTAACTGCAAAGCATAATATTTCTTTCTGACTGTACCTGGATCTTAATAGCAGAGGTCCTTGGCAGGTTTCATGGTGCGTGGTACGAGCACAAAGCAACTCTCAAACTTAGACTTGAAGGTTTCCGGTGGAAATCTTTTTTTATAGGATACACACCCCTTAAGGAAAATGATGTCAAAATCCACTGCAACAGTGATCCTTACCTTGTGGTTTCTTTGGGGTCACCTGCACCCCCTCCTCTCAAAAATAAAACTAAATTCATGATTTTAATTAAAATAAGTTACGGTTGGTCTTGAGACTTTCACTACCCTCTTTAAGGTAAATGTCAAAGAAGGAAGTAAAGAATTTTTCTTCCTAAAATCCTCCAATGTTATAAGGTGGTGAGGCTTCTGGTACAGCGTACCATGTGTCTACTTCTTTGGTTTTGTCTGTTAAAATACTTAATTCTTCAAATGTCTGCACTGACCTCCTCATTCTGAGCTTCGGCATTCAACAGCCTTGCGTCCTCCCACAGCCCCAACATGAGCGTAGAGAAAGCTACAGAACCGGTCTCTACTCTGCCCTCTGACCTCAATGCCTGGACCACAGGCTTTCTGGAGTGAGCTCACCTCTCATTCCCTCTGCAAGTTCAGAGCCTACTGGCAAGGAGTTGCCGCGATCCTGTTCTCCACCAAACAACTCTCCAGTTTGTGTCTCCCTTAATTTGTTGGCTTAGAACGTTAAGCCCATGGCCAGCCAGGTCTGTGGGTGCCTCTTCAAACAAAATCTGCTCCATCAGACCAGCCCCAAACAGCCATGCCAGCCCCTCCCCAACACCAATCCCGAGCCTCGGCGGGTGCCTCGGGAGCATTGGTGGGCAGTTCAGCCTCTGTTCCCAGAAGTTTTTAAAGAGTAAGAGCAACGTATCAATTAAATTAACTCCAAACCGTGCTGTGCACTAGGATGGAAATCCATTTCCTAGTCTGGTTCCCATCTCAAGTTTTCCAAATTAAAGCTTAAAGAGATTGAAGATTTCATTCTCAAAGTTCAAAAATCATCTTTCCTGATAGTTTTATTCTGCTCAGTTGGTGCTAGGTGCAATTTACTTGATAAACCGGGAGAATCGGATTCTTCAGCTGGTGCAGCTTGGGTCCTTTCTCCCAGAGGGTATGAGATTCCTGCAGGACCTCAAAATTTGAATTTGTTCTACACCAGAGATCTCACATGCCCCACTTTTCACTATTAAATAAGAGTCCAAAAGCGCGCGCGTGTGTGTGTGTGTGTGTATAAATTTTTATATATATATATATATATATATATATATATATATATCACTGGCCTTCTAGCCTTTTACGTACTGTCTCAATTTGGGTTACACTGAAAATAGACCCTGATTCAAGAACTTAAACACAGACCATTTATGGATAGAATATGGGTTGCATTGTGTTCCCCAAAAATCATATGTTAAAGTGCTAACCCCTAGTACCTCGGAATGGGACCTGACTTGGTCTGATGTCTTCACAGAGATAATCAAGTTAAAATGAGATCATAGGGCACCTGGGTGGCTCAGTGGGTTAAAGCCTCTGCCTTCGGCTCAGGTCATGATCTCAGGGTCCTGGGATCGAGCCCCGCATCGGGCTCTCCACTCAGTGGGGAGCCTGCTTCCTCCTCTCTCTCTGCCTGCCTCTCTGCCTACTTGTGATCTCTCCCTGTCAAATAAATAAATAAAATCTTTAAAAATAAATAAATAAAATGAGATCATAGTGTGGGCCCTAATACAATATGACTGGTGGCTTGATAAGAAGGGAGGATCTGGAGCTAGACACACATACACACAGGGAACACCACACATGAATGTCAAAGCAGAAATCGAGGTAATGGATCTACAAGCCAAAGAATGCCAGAGACGGCCAGCAAACTCCCAGAACTGGGAGAGAGGCCTGGAAGATAGTCTTCCCTCACAGCCCTCAGAAGGGGCCAACCTTCTGTTTGCTTGATCTCAGATCTCCTGCCTCCAGAACCATGAGGCAACAAATCCTGTTGTTCAGGCCCCCTAGCCTGTGGTGGGGAGCAGAAGGATGTGGACCGTGGTCCCAGGAAGCACTGGCTGGGTGTGGAAATGAGGCCCCTGCGGGAAGGCAGTCAGTGAAGGGAATGTATTGAGTTGGGTTCTGCAGCAAGACCTCTGAGATTCAGTCCCCCTGGGGAGTGCTGGCAGGCAGTGTAGACAGAGATCTCAGCATTGTCCCAGCTGAGGGGGAGGGAGGCTGACGTGTTCATCTGTCTTTAGCTAAGGCTCCTGGAGTTCCTAGCAGCAAGAAAGCTCTCGGGCCGAGAGTAGTATGTGTTTGCACAAGCAGTGGTTGACACGTACTGGGACAGTGAGTGCCGATCAGCTACACACACGCACAATTTGGAAAACAATCTAGTTCCAGCCCAGGTATGTTATTCCTGGCCAAGTGGTGTTTCCAGAGCCCATCTATAGCAATCCACATTGGGATTTCCATGCCCAAGACCATGGCCAAGACTCAGTGGGGTCTGAGAGAGAAGAGTGGATGGAAATACTTTGGTCTTAGCCTCCCCATGATGCTGGTTGGTCCACAATGTAGCCTGGAGCCTCCAGTCTCTATGAGCTCAAGCTCAGTGGGGAGAAGGCTCCAACGCAGAGGCTAATTATGGCGTGTGCTCCCCATTGAAGGGAAATGGGGGAAAATGGTAAAGCCAGCAATGGTGGCTTCATCACTTGCCTTACTTAAGGCATCTTTCTTCCCTATCCAACACATTCAAAACCCCCTGATTCCTTTTTCTTCTTGATTCTTGGGCTGGAGGCCTCCAGGTCTTCATCTGGGCGAGGCCTGATCTAGCAATGGCTTCTCTACAGCCTTGTGGAAAGTGAGTCTAAGTCCTGGGCCACAACCACAGTTATTGGTGAGTTGGCCCATCCTGTGGCACTGCTTGGGTTTAGAGACCCTGCCTCCTGGGAAAGTTGCCCCTCTCCAACCCATATGCCTTTCAGCTGGAAAACTACTCTTCATGGCTTCCTACGCAGAAGCGCTTTTGATGCTTCTAAAGCCCATGTCCTTGGGTCACCTCGTGGGGACCAATAATTCTCCCAAGTCTCTTTCAGGACACAGTCTTTCCACTGCATTTCAGCCACCTAGACAATTAGAATCTTTTTCTTTCTGTTGGAACTTTTTCTACACCTCTGGAACGTACCCCCTGCACTTCACTTTCCTTCGTGGTCCCTCACTCATAATATTTTATCTGCCATATTTCCAGGCGCAGGCCAGTCATTGTCAGACCCAGATTCTGGCTCTGGAATTCAGCTCACCTCCTCGGCCATGTGCAGCTCTCTGATTTCAGGAGCGGGCATTGTCCTAAGTACCCGAGATGCACCTCAGATCTCAAAACACCACCGTGGGGTGGGGTCAGGTCAGCATTTTGCAGCTGAAAAAAAAAAAAAAAACAAAGAAATTAAATAACTTTCTTAAGATCGTCCAGCTAGAAAGTCGATCAGGAGAAATTAGAACCCATCTCTTTCACCACCACATTATAACATAAAACCTAGAACAGAGGTGCAGCCGTGTGTAGCTGGGTAACCGGACAAATCAAGGACTTGTGATTTGAGCGTGGAAAGTGAGTAAGCACAGTACCCACTCCAAATCTCATCCAGAGGACAAACTGTGATTAGATCATTCTCAACAAGTCCTGTGGCATTGATTAAATAGTAGCAATGTGCTGAGATCTGTACTAAGCCCGTTGGGCATGGCGCCACCACAAAAAAACACTCCGTCAGTACAGTAGTCCGTTTTATAGAAGACCTTGGGACCCAAGGAGGTTAGGTCACTAGCTCAAGGTTATACCACTGGTAAGTGGCAGAAGAGGGACATGAACTCAGATCTTTCTAGTCCAAGACCTAGGATGTAAGACACCAGACTGTGCCTTTGCAGGAGGTAGCAGAGACCAAGAGGGAGAGTGGGAAGAAGTGATCAATCACAAGGGATGTGTTCTGATACTTCCTATGTTAGCGTTAACCAGGAGACGCCTGCAAAGCATCCTCTGTCGCCAAGATGAATGTTCAGTGTATACATGGTCATTCAAGCTATAGTTCTGGAATCTTCCTTCTTTAAAATATAAGCAAAGAGAAACCAAAGCTCTGGACAACACTGTTTTAGCAAATCTACCAATCAGACGTTCCAAACTCCACTCACCTCTCAGCCTCCCAACAACTCTCGGCACCAGCCCCAGACAGGAAGTGATCGCTGACACAGGAGTGTGGCCTGCACAGAACACCAGGCAACAGAGGCGGGGGTGCAGGGGTCCAACTCGGGGCCAATGGAGGCAGACACTCCTGCCACCAGGTGCCCCCCCCCACCTCACCTACATGAGATGTGTGATTTCCTCCCCTTTTTTCCCTATATATGCAAGCACTTTTTTTTCCTTTCACCTCCTATTTCATTCACAAGTAACTGATGGACAAGGTCACACTTCCGCCCCTCATCACCGAACTTAAGACCTGGAGTGCTAAAGAAATTTTAGTAGAAAGTAGAATGCCAAACTGGCATTTCACCCAACCCCATCATTATACAGATGGGGAAACTGAGACCCAGAGAAGAGACTTGCCTAAGGTGGGTCCCCATGGCAGAAGCTGGTCTAAATTGGAGACTTTGGGGTGCCTGACCCAGTCCATCATCTACTACAATGGTGACTACATGAGTTATTCAGTGACAGAAATCTAACGGGCATAAGCCAAAGGGGGGTTAATTAGCTCCCATAACTGGAAAGTTCAGGGGATGATGGCTTCAGGAACAGCTTGACTCAGGATCAGAAGCCATGCCATGAAGACTTGGCTCCTCCCCATCTTGTCTTTCTTTTCTTCTGGGTTGGCCTCATCTGTTGGCTTCATTACCAAGTTAGCCGCCCCATAAGTTGCCTGAATGGCTGCTGACAGCCCGAGACCCATCACCGTATCTACATCTACCCCTTCTCTTTAGTTATTGTATCTTTTCCTAGAGACAGAGGACTTTTACAGATCAGAATATGGATCTATGGGAATTTTTCACTGTCGGCCTCAGAACACAGATGATGTGCTTGCCTTCAGAGGTTCCTAATTGGGGTGGAGGTGGGGGCAGTCCACGCTTCCCTAGGCTGCGGGGTTGGGGATATTGTTCTAAATGAAACTCTATGTAAAATTGGATTTTTTAAAGGGGGTAGGGTAGTATGTTCTCCAAACGGTACAGAAGAAGCAAAGATAGAATTTCCCTCAGGGTTATTGGGAGAATTTTATTTGAGATAAGGGCTGAACTTTGAATTTTGCCATCTTCAACCAATAGTTCCTAGAGACAAGGGATGTTTGCAAGATCAGGGATCATCCAATCTGCAGTTTTTCAAGCATCGGGCTGCTACTAAGAGCTGATTCGTACCTGACCTCATCTCCCTGATTTCAGATACACTTGGAGAATGCGTGAGTTTAATGAGCCCCCTCTGACTCTAGGTTTGAGAAAAATGATGGCATACATTCCCAGTTTCCGGGGAAATGGTGGTGAAAAGAATTTTGCCCAGTTTAACTCCTAATGGCCTCTCTGGGGAGAGGTTTATCGTTTTGTGCCTGGCTCCAACACAGTGCTCCAATTTGCTGTTCCCGGGCAAGTACTCTAATGCAAATAGGAGACACAGCATGCTCCTGGAGAAGCTGGGGAGAGTGGTGCACCCAACCTGCAGCCACCCCTCTGCCTGCCATCCAGCCACACCTGGCCTCGCCTTTCCTGGCCTTGCTCCATCCCTCTTGCTCTGTATTTAATTTCTGTTTTTCCAGTTTCTAGCTGATTTGAGGAATGGGATGCAGTTTCATGACAAACTAACACAATGCACTTGTCTTACACTGAAATGCCATGTGGCAGTGCCATTGTGATAAGGGCGGAGAGCAGGGGATGTGACCCCTACCGACACTTCTTAACATCATCCCTACCTTAGGCCCCAGGTGTGGAGAAAGAAGGGTAGGCTGTTTGGATTTGCAAAGGACAGCCAGGGAAGAAGGGAGCTGCTTGGAGAACACTCAGTTGTTATCCAAAACATAGTCTCAGCCCCCTTAGAAGTTTAGGTTCCAAAACAGAGTCAGATACCCATTATTCATCACATATGTTGGGTAGAAATTATACTGACACCTCAAAAAGGCAATCAGCAAGATTTTATACTTACAGTACTTATCAGAATCCGCCCAGGGCTTGGTTTCTGTGGGAGCATGTGGTTACGAACCAAACAACAAACAAACCAAAACAAAGGGGAAGTGTTTGGAATGTCTCAGGGCCCACAGAACTGGTGGGAGGCCAGAGGGCCAGGCCTACCTAGAACAAAGTAAGAGCCGAGGCCACAGTGAGGGTCAACTAGCAGAAAGCCCGGCCCTGGACTCCTAGCAGGACGGCCTGATGGGCATGAGTCCATGGCAATAAGTGGCCACCAGTGAGATCTTAGGTTCCCAGAAGAAAGGCCCCAGTTGGCTGAGCTTTGGCAATGTGTTCACCTCTGGCTGTACCGGGGGTGCCTAGAAGGAGGATCTGCCCTCGTTACCTTCCCTAATGCATGCCCATTGCCTATAATTACCTTCTCTCCAAGACTGTGCACAATGGGGAGTTGGAAATTCCCCGAAGGGAAACTGAGCCGCTGCAGGAAGAGCGAATGTTTTCTGGGAAGTCAACACACACACACACACACACACACACACTAAAAATAGAGGACAAAAAATAAATAAATAAGTCCCCTGCATACAAGGAGCTGAAGAGACACAGTACCGAATACAAGGTGATTGAAAAATAAATACTATATATTAGAGCCTTTTCTACCAAAATAATAAAGTGCTACAGTGTACAGAAAGAGTTTTACAGAATGGGAGCTTCTTCAAAGGCAGAAGTAGTTGGACGAAGGAGATGCCAAAGTGGCTGATGCTTCAGGGAAGTTTCACCAGGAGGCAGAATTGATCTGGGTCTTGAAAGATGAATGGGGGCCAGACAGTGGGAAGCACACAGATGAGAAAATCCTAGGGGGAGGGAAGAGGGAAATAGTACAGATAAATGTAGCACAATTCTAACCATTTCTCCTGAGAAGAGTGCACCACAGAGCCACCTGTCCTGGGTTCAAATCATCACCACTAATGAGAATGAACAAGTCGCTTAATGCTTTTGGGTCTTAGTTATCTAAAAGATGGGACAAATAATTCCTGCCTCCCAGGGTAGCATAAGATATGAACAGTGCCTTTTGTGGTGCTTGGCTCATATGGTAAGGATTTGGCAGACATCAGTTCCCTTTTTCTTAATTCTTAGTTCTTCCCTCTTTATATTAAATTACATAGATTGCTGGGTAAGAAAGATTTGAGACAGAATTTGAGAAATAAAACCAAGCAGATCCATTTTTAAGAATTACAGAAAGCGCTATCTACCTAATATTGGGTCTGCCCCAAGTGAGGTGTGCGAACAGTCCGTCCTGAGCTGTATCACTGACCTGCTTGGAAGTGTGTCCCATGGCATGCACTCTCCGAGCTTCCGTTTTCTCTTCTTTTTGAAGATACTTTTCTGGGGCCTTTGGAAAGCCTTGGCATTTCGCAATACTTGTAGTCACTACAGCATTCATTCCATTAAAAAAAGAAAGCTCGAGGGGCACCTGAGTGGCGCAGTTGGTTAAGTGTCCCACTCTTGATTCTGGCTCAGGTCATGGTCTCAGGGTCATGGGATCGAGCCCCACGTCGGGCTCTGTGCTGATTGTCTAGCCTGCTTGGGATTCTCTCTCTCCGTCTTCCCCTCCCCCTGCTCAAGCATGTGCTCTCTCTCTCTCTTTCTAAAAATAAATAAAAAAATCAAAATCTAAAATAAACTTTGGCTTTTACATGTGAAATTTCGTCCAAACGTGATGGATCTGGCTAGCAAGGACAGCCAAAGGGCACACAGTTCCAGGGCTCGGTCATGATAGACCTTCAGGATTTGGATTTATTACTGTTCATCAAGGCTATCCAGGGGCAGTAAGTGGCCAGTGGGCTGAAGCAGGACCCTGAATGGTGGGTGCTGTAGAGCTAGCATGTGGGGAAGCATCAGAAAGCAAGTGAGTGAACCTAGTCAACAGGCCAGCATAACATTCTTACCCCTAAGTTTTTCTGTATTCACATGTGCTTTCTAGATGTTACTCTTGACTGCATTTTATGGAGGAAATTATACGCTATGTTGAGGACCAAGCATCAAGGGATTCCCAGGAGTATTGGGGAATGGCCATCAAGAGGTCTGTTGCTGGCATCGAGGACTTAAATGCCTACAAGGACCGGGCAAGTGATGGCAATGAGTAAAGCAGGCCAGAAATTACTGTTTTACAATTCCCATTATTCTTGAAATACGTGCCTTTTTAAGTCTGCTTTTTAATTTTCCCATTTTTGATGGAAACATGGGTAGAGGGAACTATTATATGAGATTTTTTAAGTACCCCTTAGCCATAGTTTAAGGGTAATAATGAGAATATAAATTATTGCTTAATTAAAAACACAATATCAACAGCCATCATACCATGCAGGCCAGATTTAGTCTTTGGGGGGAAAAAAAAAAAGGTACTGGTTTTAAGACATCTGGTCTACCATGGATGTAAAGCCTTCTTTACCATGTGCACTTTATTTCAATAGTCTACCTGTCATAAGCCCAAACCAAGAATAGGAATTGAGGCAAAAAGAAACACATAAAACTTCTAATGCAGTTTTTCTATTACCGTATTCAACAAAGACATAAAAGGACCTTGCCAAAAAAGAACTTTTACAGCATGCATTTTTAGGACAGTATTATAGTGAGGTTCTGGTGTATTTCACATGCAATGAGCCCTTTCCTTCAACTGGACAATAGGGTGGCATAAGCCAGTACAGGAAATTCTCCATGGAGTTTTATAGAATTGAGAAATTTGGATTAATTTTCTTTATGTGCAATAGAGAGCTAGGGGAGAGAAGTGTAACTTTGCCCTGGAAGGGAAGTGGAGGCTTTCTTTTGTTGCTGTTGTTTTGTTCCATTCTTTGAAATTTTTTTTCTCTAATAACTCACTGAAACCTAGGGAACTTAAAAAATAAAAAACCTACAAATATTTCATACTTATGTAAATTTCACAGCAGTTAATATTTGTCTATTAGCAGCCCTACATCTATTCAGTTGTTACAAAAATACCAAGTTCCAACTATGGGCTGAGAGTATCGTCTCTGTTTCTGATTTCTAAATTTTCTCTCCCCACTTAGGTTCCAGTAGTCTGAGGACAGAGAATCCTACATCTCATTCTCAATTCCCCAGATCCATCTGGAACCTTCTACTCTTCATTATCATGACATTGTTAGTATCTGCCCCTTGAGAAAGAGAGAGAGAGAGAGAATATGTTTCTTCATCTCTATATCCCAGCCCACAGGCATTGCCTTGCCCATGGTTAGTGGGAGCCCAGTACATGCCTGTTGACTGAATACATGAAAGAATTCTACTAACTGTGGGACATGTTCCATCACTGAGGATATCAGTGATGAGCACAGAAATGTTCAGTGACAAATCAATCACCAATTACTGTATTTTAAGGTAGGAAATGAGAAAGGTGTTGTCTCCTCTGGACTGAGGAGGCATCGGCCGTCCTAAGAGAAGAAAATTAAAGAGATGTATGAGTTATATACTGCCATATAACAAAGACTCCAAGCTGTAGCAGCTTTAAACAACAAGCATTTATTATGTGGGGATCAGGGAACTGACAGAAGCTTAGCTGGATGCTCTGGCTCAGGGTCTGTGGTGAGATTGCATTCAAGCAGTTGTCGGCCGGGACTGCAGTCATCCGAAGGTTTGACCGGGGCTGAGGTGGGAGATCTCGCTTCCTTGCCATGTGGTCTCTTTCACAGATCTGCTCACGACCTAGCAGGGGGCTTCCCCAGAGAGAGACATCTGGGAGAAAAGGAGAGAGAGCATTCAAGACAGAAGTTTGTGGGAAACCGTGTGGGGGAGGACTGCGCGAGGGCAGGAACGGCAGGAGGCAGTGATGACTTGGGGCCATCTTGGGAGCTGCGTTTGTTCAATGAGGATTGTCAGTGTTCAGTGTTGTTTTCACAGAGGCTTTGGGACTCCTCTCTTGGAAAACTATAAAGTTCTGTTTTCTGCTGCTCCCTTATCTGTAGCTCTTCCTCTTCTTTTTGCACTGGCAGGTAAACTTGATTTTTCTACCAAGGGACTGGGATTATTAGCTTATTTCAGTGAATGTGAACACTGAGCTGAAAGAGAAAAAAAAAAAAAAAAAAAAAACAATTGTATAAATTGACCTGGCCTGGGCCGTTCCAAAAAAAACACCAGGATGATAACCTCTCTTCTCAGCCTCACAGGGCTAACGTGAGGCTCTGATTTCTAACTGTGCTTGTAGGACTGAGCTCGCTACACAGACGTGAGGGGTTTAAGTCAGAGGACTTTGCTGGACCCAACTCTGCAAGGGCCCAGACTGTGTGTCCTGTTTATACCCTTCTCACTCAGGGGTGTTTGGCTGTAAATGCAACCTGGTCCTTTTCTGTAAAGTCTCTAAAGACAGGTTTCGTTGAAAAAGAAAGTCCGTTAGGGTTGGTGCTTAATGAATTACTGCTGAATGAGCAAGAGACCACAAGTCAGATCCTCTCTCAACAGACCAAACTCCCCGATAGTGTTTTGATCTTTGCTCCTGAAGGCAGAGTTAAAATTGACCGTTACCCTGATTTCAAGGCAAGCCGTGGGTTTAAAGGTGGGGTACTCACGCCAACGTGTACGGACATGTTTAGAGAAACAACGCCCGCAGCGTTTTGCATTTCCTGAGTTTCAGACCTCATCAGAGTTCATGACAATTACACGTTTATTTCAGGCATTCGATTGCCTGTCACTTCCCAGAGGTAGGACTGGGTCTCTTGTTTATGGAGGTATCCCCGGTAACTGGTACAGTACCCGGCTCCGAGTAGGTTTTCAATAACTTCTGTTGAGTGAATGAATGAGGAAGCAATCCTAGAAACGCATCTAACTTAACACTGGACTCACTCTTTGAAAAGAGCCGTATGTTAGCCAACTCTGGAAAAATCCAAACTCCAAGAAGGGGGAACTATGGCAACCCTTGTTTCCTTTTTGTTTTTCCTACTGGGTGGCCCTGTGACTTGCTTCCTGCCTGGCACCTTCAGCAGCTGAACTCCTCCAAGCTTTGGCCCATTTCCTTAGCTTACATACAGACAGAAATGACACTACTGAGAGCGCTACCTCCCTCTCCCCATGGGTAGGCTCGGTCCTATACTTTGCTACGTTTCCTCACCTTTTGCTGCCCTGGGAGTTAAGATTCAGGGGAAATGGGGTGCAGGGGATGGAGCGGGGAGAGAGAACACGTTTGGACTTGGGTCTGTGCACAGCTTCCAAAATTTTTTTTTGCACCTGCCTCTGAACCACTCTTCATTGAGCTGAAGCTCTCTGATTAATGTGAAGCAAACATCAGGGTCAAGGGGGAGAAAAAAGGCAGTAAGCCTCTGCATTCTTTTCCTAATCAGATTAACTTAAGGTAGGGAGGGATTAAATCAAAGATGACACATCGTTTTTATCTCTTATACCAATTCCAATCAATTGGTATTGGCTGGCTGGACCACTGTGTCGTGAAGGATTCTGAGGCTGGGTCTAGCTCAGCGGAAAAGCATGACATGATCAATTACTCTCTTGCACGGGCACGGGAAGGGTGAGGGGCAACTCACAAGCCATATGTAAGCCACAGCAAGAGACGCTGGTCCAGTATCTTCAGAGCAATGGAAGAGCTAGAATGTTCTGGCCTTTAAAGGAAAACAAAGACCCTTGTTTATTTGCAATGTAAATATATATCTGAATAGCATTGGCATAGGGAATAATGGTGCTATATTTGCATAAATACAAGAGGAGGAATGATAGAAAGGGAAGGTTTGAGCTGCTGTCACCCATGTTCTAATTTCTGTGGTGTTTTTTTCTTTCCTTCTTTCTTGTGCTCATATGATCCCATGGAAACCAGAGCCACATGAGTAATTAATACTCAACAAGTGGATAAGCATTAGGCAGGTGACATTTACAGAGTAATACCAAATCAGTTTTCTTTTACCCGTGAGTTCCAATCAGTTGGTGGGGGCTGGTCTCAAGCTCCTAAATTCCTGAGCCTGGAAGATGCTTGGATGCCTAAGGCTGTCCGCTGAGACCTGTGACACCGTGACACAGCACCCCCATTCTGACAGGTTGCAAGGATACTGGTTACCCCCAACACATCTGGCCAAGCACCCAGGGCCACAGAGTCTGCCTCTGTCTTTTTTTTTTTTTTTTAGGATTTTCTTTATTCGGGGGTGCTTGGGGGGCTCAGATGGTTAAGCATCTGGCTTCAGCTCAGGTTGTGATCCCGAGGTCCTGGGATCAAGCCCTTGCCGAGCAGGGAGCCTGCTTCTCCCTCTCCTTCTACTGCTCTCCCTGCTTGTGCTCTCGCTCTCTGTCAAATAAATAAATAAAATCTA